>BCHZ01000003.1:2427152-3027152 GCA_001599795.1 Exophiala calicioides
TAAAGACATCCCGAATTTCTCCTGTGCTCCTGTTTGTGAGTTTGACACCCTGGAGACTTGCCCTCATCTGGAACAATATCTCCGATTGCAAGTGTTAGTTGGCCAGAAGACCATGATGCGGGACACACTTCTGAAGATATCACACTTGCCTTGGCTAAGCATCGAAAAGGGGCTCCGACAGGTCAGACTATATCTGGTCGCCGTGCGCTGCTTCTACCTCACATCCTAAGCTACTTTATGAACGACGGCACAGCAGTCTTGCCAGTCAGAAAGTAGCCTCCGAGTCACGACTGTTTGCACCGACAAGGAAACCCTGCGTTGAATTCGACTCTTACTCACTCCCTGACTTGGGTGCCGCAAAACCATTGTCAAGGCTAAACGAACGGAAAAGGCACGATATCTGCGTCTAGAGGGAGAATTTGAAATGTGGTTTATTCGTTCTCAGACGCCTGTAGGGGAGGGATATCTCCGGGCGGCAAGTAAGGCTCCTCACCCCCGAATAGTGACCACCATTACTCTTTCTCGTGCTTTCAGACTGACACTAGAGCCCATAGGTCCAAACGAGCGACGATGTATTGCTCGTGAGTCTCTTGGCTTCTACAATGCTCTGGTTGTAGGAGGTTTTTATGAGTTTTCCGAGCCAGTGGAAGTGAAATCTGTCTTCACATACACCCATGCCCTACGACAATGTATCCGTCGTCACCCACAGCTCAGCATTGTTGTTGCCGATTCAGGAGGCATCTCACCGTACTACGAATTCTGTTCTCGTCTTGACCTCAGTCAGCACATTCAAATCCTTGAATATCCGGATGAGAACAGTGGAATCAAATCTCTGGAAAAAGTTCTGCCGAGCATTCTCGACGCAAGATGGCAGCCCTCAATTCCCGCCTGGAGAATTACCATCGTACCGTTCTCCAACCAGCGATGCTTCATAGGATTCTCATTCGCTCATTCTCTGGGAGATGGTGTTTCAGGAATGGCTTTCCACAGGACCTTTCTCGCTGCTCTTCAAGAACAACACCTGGACAGGGACCTGATATGGACGTCAGATTTGAAGCAGTTAGAACCACCATTCGACACACCCAACAACCTTCCAATTTCGTGGTCTTTCCTCCTCTCACCTCTACTTGGAGTTATTCTTCCAAAACGCCTTGTGTCTTTGTTTGGTCTCCGTGCTGCGGCAACGTCCATCTCCCCTGGCACGTGGACAGCATCACCGATATTCTACAACGCCGAAAAGCACCGCACCGTGGTGGAGGTACTATCCATCAACGCGACTACTGTTCGCGGGGCGCTTAATGTTTGCCGAACCCATGGGGGAAAGCTGACCGGACTACTTCACTACTTTATCATCAATGCCTTATCAGAAACATTGCCTCAGCCAAATAGCGTCGACAGTCTTGCTGCGGGAACGGCACTCAACATGCGCGGCCCAATCGGCAAATCCCAGGATGAGATGGGTAATTTTGTTTCAGGGGACTTCCAAATCCATCTGCTCCAAAAGCCTACGCATTCCGAGGAAGATCAAAAGATTAATTGGGGTTTGGTCAGATCTATCACGGATAGATTGGCAGCAGCGTCAAACCAGCTCCACGACCAGCCCATCGGCCTTCTGAGATACTTGAACAATGTCCACTCATGGGTCCTTTCCAAACTTGGTGATCGGCGAGGCTGTTCGTATGAAATCAGCAACTTGGTGAACTTCCAGCCGTCGGGTCCTACGCAGCGATGCTCTGTAACAGAGATGATATTCTGCCAGCCGGCAGATGTCATAGGGGCACCCTTGACATTCAGTCTGGTGAGCGTCGCCAATGGACCTCTTTCCGTTGCTGTCAGCTGGCAGATCGGCGCTTTGGATTTGCATTCAGACGAAGATGAGGTCGTCTTTGTCCGCACATTGTGTCAAAAGATAGATCGCAACCTCACGCGGTTGGCCTCAACTTCTAGGATCTGAGTTCAGGTCACGTTTGGTGACAGAATTTGGCCGTCTGATTCGAGAATAAAGAAGATGGGTCTTTCTGTATTCGATCCAGCTCAGCCCTATTTTTCTCCTATAGCTTCTCGGAATCTTTGTGGAAAATTTTCGCAAAAGCATCGTACGCAATATTATGGAAGGGCAAATGCGAGTCTCTTTGGATTTTAAAGAACGAATTGGTAGAATAGATTGTGTGTTTTTGTCAGGGTCAAAAGAAAAAGGATCTGCTTGTATGAATATAGGACAAATTAACCAACACTGAACTCCTTATAGAACTACGAACATGTCCTCCAGGGAAGACCTACCCACCCCTCTAGAGTTTAAAGTCAATACTCAGCCTCTAGAAGTCTTTCACTACGTTTATGACCCATTGGTTTAGTCACACCCAGTGTGCTGAAGATTCTACCCCTGGCTCAGGGCTCATTGAGCGAAAGAGATCGAGGGTCTTGAGGTTCAATATTGAGGAAGTTGGCCTGGGTCATGATATACGTATTTGATATCCCGTTAAGGTGTTGAGTCTCTATAGTTAACAGTTAAGATGGTCTTAATACTAATAGTAGTATTTCTGCTAACTCCGCCTCTACTTAGGCTCTCATATGTCACAAGGTGCCTCTAAGTTGTGTCTTCTCACACAAAGATTACGCGGCGACCAGATACATTTTGTGTCTACGATAGACCTTCTTTCCTCACAGCATATACCGATAATCCGGATGTCTCTCGCAGAGTTCCTCTAAGCTCTTCGCTGAATCGGGATTCACCTCTCCTCGCTGCCTGAAACCCTCTGCAACCTCTTCTTTTCTGGCGTTATCCCGGGCCATGAGCCAGTAGTTAGTCAAGACAGCAGCTGTGCCCAATGTCAATAGACCGAGCAGGGTGCCGTGACCCTTGAAATAACGAGGAGGATCAACGTAGACTTGAGCGCTGACGATGCTCCAGCATTGCCCAAAGACCTGTGCAACAGCCCAGGCAGTGCATCGCTTTGTGTAACCGGCATTTGTCGTGACAAGCCAGCTGGCACCAATAACACAAGCTGGATATCCTCCTGCAGCGACAAAACATGTACCAGCGATCAATGCCACTTTGTTGGTAGTCGCTAGTAAGATGATAAGTCCGGTGACAGTGGTGGCGAAGCATGCTAGGAGTGGTATTGCTTTCACCTGGAATCGGTCGGATAAAACCGACGCCAGACCCGTCGTGACCACGGCAAATGCGTACGGAATCATCGAGAAGAGTTGAGTGTTCACTATCGGCATATCAGCGGTTACTCCTTGATTGCATTCTCTACCCCTGATGCTGAGACTTACGGCGAGAGAACCCGAAGGCTTTGATGAATGATGGCAGAAGCGTCGTGAAGGCGGCAACACTTATGATGGCTGCTGCGATTGTCAGAGCCATGAGCCAGGTTTTGATATCTTTCAAGGCAAGCCATATTTGAAATGGCCTAATCTTAGCATTGTCACGAGCTTCATTTTGCCCTGTCCTAATTTGAGCATGTATCCTTAACGATTTCGAGGATGGAGCTTGTACATACCAGCAATTGTCCTTTGAAGGATCAGCCCTTTCTCCTCCTCGGTCTTGAAGAGAATGGAGCCTTTCTGAGACACAGTGTCTGGCAGTGAAGGCATCAGAAATAGCATGAGGATTCCCCACGCAATGGTTGGTACTCCTTCCAAGATGAACAACCATTGCCAACTATGCAGTCCGGAAACGCCGTCTAGGTTCTTGTCGACCCCGTATGCAATAATGCCACTAAAGGCACCTGCGATTGGCGCTGCCACGAAGAAGAGACCTAATCCGAACACATGAGCGTCAAAGCGTACAAGCATCGCAAAGGGTGGAGTACGTTGACATACAAGTTCTTGCAGCAATCTCCTCACGTTTGTACCAAAGACTTAGGTACACATAAACCGTCTGGACACTGGCCTCGGCGAACCCGAGGAAAACACGGATAACCATTAGGCCAGCATATGAGCCGGAAGCTGCAATGGAGGCTGCTAGGACACCGAAGCAGATGGTTCCACCTCCATAGAGATACGCAGGCTTGATGACCCTGAGGGCAAACAGCACTGGTAGCTCGAATACCATATAACCGATGTCTTGCGCTCGTTAGTTTCAATACTCTTGCAAGACTTGAATCTTGCGAGCTTGTTGCCCAAGTGGATGACTTACAGAACATCATCAGAGCGTTATAGAATTGTTTAGGTGTTAAAGGGAGATCAGCCTCCAAGCCCATGATGCGAGCATTACCAATTTGACCTCGATCCTAGCTTTATATCAGAAAGGCCTGTTCTCAAGGATAAGATGAAAACTTACCAGATAGGCGAAAAAAAGCATCACCGACACGAGGGGGAAGATTGTGAGATCTTGCTTCAAGACCAATCGCCTTTCTGCCTTGGACTTGTGACGAGAGTCCTCGGATATAACGACAATAGGTGACTTGACCATATCCAGATCCTCTCTGTGCATGGCCAAGTCTTTCTCGAGGTCATTGCCGGTGGCGGTGGTAGACATGTTGCGTTTTCTCGTACAGCCGAAGTTGTGAATGCTGCAGCAGCGTAAGAGTAGAAGAAATTGATAGACAACAAATGTATGTTGGCTTGAGGGCTGAGTGCGATGCATACATATTCAAAGAGAATTACAGCTGGTTTTGACGTCCTCTCCCCACGGGTCTAGTAGCAAATCCGGGGAGGATAGGATTCCATCGCTTGGTTGGTCTAGACTCTGATGCCCCCGACTTTTGGCTCCCTTGCCGATATTAGCGTCGGCGAACTGGACAAAATCGCTCGAACATCGGACGAAGTGACTAGTGCGGCCGATAGGTTAATACGAAAAAATAGGAAGTAACAGCTGACATTTTTGCGCCAGGTTGAGTTTTCTGTTTGGTTGGCGCTACGGCGAACGCTTGGACTATTCGACCTGTGTGTGACGAAGTCTTAGATCACTGGTCATTCCATCCAAATTGCAACTTGTTACTTTCAGACCTGACGAAAAAAAGAGCGGTATTGAAATATGGCAAGCATGTTTGGAGGACTGGCTAACGGTCAGAAGTGCTTCTGGCAAACAATCGTTCTCAGAATAACTTACCTCGCTACAGCTCCTGGGAAGTTGCAACCCTTGTATGCTGCAAGGAAAGACCAGCGTCCGATCTTCTCGCAGTGCGCGGCTGGCTTCTCGAGGTCGAACCATTCCCCGATCGGCATTCCCCAACCACCCAGGATGATATCGTAGCAGAGCCACGGCTTCGTTGATGCTGCATCTTGTTAGCGAGAAGATACTCGTCTCAAAACCGACGACATGTCATTCACGCCACCTTTCGAAGGTTGGATGGTCCCCTGCCACGGCCGAGAAATTCCCCCAGATCCATTCCAACATTTCATTATTTTGTTCGATACCACTTGTTGTCCGTGTAGCTTCCACCATCGACGTTGCCTCAGCGTCTGAAAGTTTGCTAAAGGCCGCGATGAAGCCTTGCTTTCGTTAGCGATTAGTTACAAATTATAGTACCTCAGGTAGTCCAGCCAGAAACTTCTATTTGTGACGGGAAACAAGTCCAGTTTAGAAACCAAAACTGAAGCCAGTTGATCCATCCCTCAATACAGTCTCGGCACCAAGTCCCCTGTCCAGCATGCAATCCAGTTCAACACAAAGCAACTTTCTCCAACTCAGTAAATAGCCACTGGCCGGCTTACTGACCTCCCAGTATAATTGACAAACTTACAGTAGCCATTAAATGCCACGGTCTAATGTCCTCTGGAAAAGCGATGGTCCTTTCGCTAGATGCACTTGTAGTAGACCGGCGCTCCGTCAATATCGCAGGTCGGCGGTATTTACGTTGGCCTACTACCGCCGAACATCTCCGATGCATGCATCCTCTTCGGAATTATACACACCAAAACTTTCAATTCGAATTGCGCCTCCCTGCCCTAGCTTGAGCAGTTTGACCGATATTCGGGGAGATGAACCGATCGCAGCGAGTTATGGGATGGAGATCTGCAAATTTCGGAGTCGTGTGTCTGGATTATCAATACGACTTTCAACCCTTGCCCGTAAATCTGCCGTGGCAATACCTCTCGACAGACGCTTCAGATTAGTATCATCTACCAACAAAGCTTGCATCAATCTCGAAAATATTGCCAGCGAGACAATGGCTCCTTCAGCAGTGGCATTCTCCGAGACTCCAACTAAAGACACGAAACAAAGCAGTGATGTTTCTGGACGTCCTGGTTTCCGCTACGGAGGCGTTCGAACTCACCCAAAGCAGAAGACTGCCGTTGACCAAGTTCGCATTCCACGATATGAATCATTGGAAGATGAACGCGAGTTCCGCAAGCTTCACCACGCAGCTGCACTACGGTGGTTATCCTCCAAGGGCTACAACAACGAAGGCGCCGGTGGCCATATGACAGTCCGAGATCCAATCCTCACCGATCATTTCTGGATGAACCCACATGCAAAGAGCTTCGCGCGTATCAAGCCGTCAGATCTATGCTTGGTCAACCCCGAGGGTGTGGTTGTTGGCGGAAATATACATGCCATCAACCCAGCCGGGTTTATTATTCATTCAAAGGTCCACGAAGCCCGGCCTGACGTGATCGCAGCGGTCCACTGTCACTCGGTACCAAGCAAGGCCTTCGCCTCATTGGGAAAGAAGCTGGAAATGATTAACCAGGATGCTTGTCGGTAAGAATATCCCAAATAACCTTACACATGTATGACAACTTCCAACACTCACCTTGGACAGTTTCTACAACTCACATGGCCTCTACGACGGCTTTGGCGGAACTGCTCTTGATCCGCAAGAAGGCATCAACATTGCAAATGCGCTCGGTCAAACTAACAAGGCAGTCATCTTGAGAGGGCACGGTCTCCTTGCAGTCTCCAAGAGCCCTGATGGGGCCGCGTTCCTATTTGGAGCGTTGGACCGGTGCTGCGAGGCTCAACTTCTGGCAGATGCCGCTGCGGGCGGCAGAGGGTGTGAGCCCATCAAGATTGATGATGAAGCTGCCGAGTACACGCGGAAGGTGTACACCGACGAATTGGAATACATTACTTTTCAACCTGCGTTCGTAACTTTCAGACATTTGCTTGACTTGAGCTAACATCTTGATAGATTCGAAGACATGGTTTATGAGTCCAACGGGGAATTGACCATGACGCCGCCTGGAGTAGGGTTTGATAAGGTTCCCATTGAGTTCGAGAGGGATGTCTGAGCAGCCTCAGTCTTGCACTACGACGTCTATGAAAGGTAGTATTAAGACAGCCACTCATGCAATGAACATATTTTATTCTCTCTGTGCTATGCTCTTAACGCAAGGACAACGGAGAATTCGTCGCAGATATGAAATTTCACATTGTAGCCCTGTTATTGTCCTGAACTTGAATAAACCTAACGTATCGTTGCCACCGGCGCTCATTGCTACACTCTGTGCTGACTGAAAGTCGCTAAGAGGCAAAGCCGACTGCGGTCTCTCTGCCCGGTCAATCATAGACACCGGTTCGGGGAAATCGAATGATTTCGGGTCTATCCCCGCATCTTCCCTGTTCGACATTTAGGGCCCTCTCGGGACCCCCGAGTGCTATTTGCAGGCTCAAACTTGACTTCAACCGCATTTCATTCCTCCGACCTTGACCATGATTCGCAATCCGTGGTTTCTAATTTGCTGTAAGAGCGGCAGCTGATCCGCAATGGATACAACTCCTAGAAGACGAGGCTACAGTGAGCATGCACTGAGTGGCCTTGGCTTCTCTTAGCGAACGTCGCATAAATCGCGCAATAGTAACGTGCATACTGGCCCGTCTCCTGGAATTGCTCCTCATCAAGTAGCTTCCCAGTGAGTCTTGTTCCGTTTAGGTCTTTCGTGTGGAGGATGTTTGTCTTCCTTCCTGAGCACAGGGGCTTCTTGCTGACATAGTAGAACTCACTCTCTCGGAATGTTGGCGACCAGCTTGCTAGTCAGTGATGGCAGACCCTTTTGATAGTAGGCAACGCTTCAGGTAACATCGAAGGCTAGGTTTCTATCCTACATGGAGTTTTCCGCCACCTGAGCTGCTGTGATGGGGAATTTTGATCACACATATCCTGAAAGATGGGTGCTAGCCATCCCATGAGCAGTATACCGCGTAGGAACATGTATCATTCATTGTTAAGTTATAGTATTTTGACTTCATGTACTCATCGCAGCAATATCATCAAGTCCCGTATTCTCTGCTGCTCAATGTTATCCACCATGTTCATGACCTGAGCCGCCACTGTAGCCCCATACACTGGCTGGGCTAACGAAGTGAACTTGATGTTGACCTTGTCGCGAGAGAAGGGATTTGAGGCCTCACCCAAAGGTTCCACAAGGTTGTCTTCAAGGCAAGTTCCATCTTCGAACTGAACAACCATCCTTGACTCAAAGCGCCTAAGCTTTTTGTCCTCAATGCATGTAATTTTGTCAAGCAGATCATACACTTCTTGGTCCTGCATTCGATCATAGACATCCCAGCCAGTAGCGGAGCCATCTAACCATGCCAGCGCAGTCTGATAGTATGCCGAGAATTGGGCATCAACTGTGTTTTGTGGGTGTGTCTTGTTGGGAGTTGGCTCGCCGACAATAGGTATAACTTCAGGGCTCAATGCGATTTGTATGCTCTTCATTGGTCGAGACCTCGCAGTTGCACCCATTTTGCCTGCTATTTCAATGAGTCCATGGGTCATTCGGCATGCTGGAAATGGTTTGATTGCGGTCGCAAGCAAGACCCAATCCGTTCCAAGGCCTTGCTGAAGCGCCTCCCAATCTATCTTGGTATTTGGGGTATAAGCGTTGAAGAACCCAAAGTTGCCCTCGAAGATCTTCGTAGCACCGACCACACCCGATTCTGCAAGACCGACACAAATAAATGCATCATGCGCGGCAAAGCCGGGGTGAAGGCGTTTATTCCAGCTGCCGTTGTCGAGGTACTGCATTGAGCCTGCTGCTTTGGAGCCTGCTAAGCCAAATGCGGTGGCTACGACGTCGCCTGGCAGGTTCTTGATTTTGGCAATGCTAGCAACAGCGCCGAATATCCCAGCAGTTGCGGTGTTGTGAAAGCCTCGATCATAAGCTTGGAATCCAAGCTCTCGTCCAAGGCGGCAGATGATTTCATAGCCCACAGCGAGAGCAGTCAAAAGCATCTCACCGGTTGCGTTCGACAGCTCGGATTGCGTGAGGGCAGCTGCAATTGCGGTCACACCGGGGTGCAAAGCTCCTGGGGCGTAAGTATCATCGAAATCCAGTGAGTGGCCGAGGACAGCATTCATCAAAGCAGCATATTGAGGAGAGAATTGGCTGCCCTTGGTGAACACTGTACTGGTGCCGTTTGTAGCTCCGAGAGCTACTAGACCTTGATAGATAGGCTCGGTTGACTCCGAGCGTGTGCCTCCAGCTGCAGTGACACCAATAAAATCCACGAGAAGTTCTTTTAGCTTCGCAACAACAGGAGATCCGAGGTCTTCGAATTTTGCCGCAGCCACAAAGTCGGCATAGATTCTCGTTATTGGGGGTTTATCCGGTCTGGACGTATCACCGTTAGCCTGCGTCTCGGAATTCCCAATGGCATGAACTCCATTGGAAAGTGAACTCTTACTCGCAGTACTGTCGCTGTTGGATAGAGTTTTCCCGCCATTCGTCGTCGCCTCGAGGTCGAGATCGTTAGGAATGTAGAGGTGACCGTCCATTATTCGGCGAGCTGTCCTCACAAACGAAAGTGTCTCAAACTCTGGGAGATCTTGTGTGGTCGCCATATTCTGGGATGTTCTAACAAAAACAGGCATAATACCAAGGGGATGAGAGATACGTAGAACGTCTTCCGACAGGCTCTTGTTCCCGATCTGCTTGTATACCAGAGTTTCTGGCGTGCGGCTACAGGCCGCAGTGCAAATTGCTCCAGTACCTGCCATGCTCTCATGGCACATGCTGTCAAGGAATAAGCGTCCCGATAGATGGCCCCCTTCGACGGCAGATTCTGCTATCAAAACCGGGGCAGGAATGACTGGAGACTGCTCATCGACCAGCTCCCAGTCATCGCACATCCCAAGAAGTTTTGCAGCTTTGCCTCTTAGCTCCTTGACTTTTGCAATAAGGGTGGTATTGGCGGTCATATCAGCGGAGCTTTCGAGACCAGTGACACCAAAATCTTTCGCGTACGCGAAAACCATAGGATTGGCAACGTCACAGATGGTTATTTCCACATCTTTATTGTCAACGTGGACAACATCAACTGCGTTCCCCGTAGGAAGAATGCCTTTTCCTCGGGAAGCTCCAATCGTCTTCACTATCATGTCAGTCCGCCTATCCTTTCGTTGAAGGCAAGACTTACCCCGCGATAATCCATCATAATAGGTGCGGCAGTGCCTGGCACGCCTGCAATAGCGAAGTTTCCTTCTTCGATTGACTTGCCCAATCGATCGACCGGGACATGCGAGATCAGCAGCTTAGCAGTATTGGTATTGAAAATTCGGACTTCTTGAGCCGCGATATTGGGATCTGCGGACACTCCTGGACGGTACTTTTCAATCAGGCCCTCATCAATGGCGAATGGGCCCACTGCAGCCGAGATGTTTCCGCAATTCGCTGTGTATGAGATAGAATCGTCGCGAATAGCCACTTGGGCAAACGTGTAGTCAACATCTGCATCTGGGCGGGTCGATGGTCTGATGATAGCGATTTTCGATGTGACTGCTCTTGTACCGCCCATACCATCTATTTGAAGTGGATCTGGCGTCCCCATGAAGCGTTTGAGAAGTCTGTCTCGTTCGAGGCCTGGAGCGGGAATGTCTTTCTCATGGAAAAAGAGTGCTTTGCTGGTACCGCCACGAAGATACGCGACTGGTACCGTTCGCTTGCGTCCCTCCGCCATGATGCGAAATTAGTTATCAGTAGAGGATAGAAGGGGATTCAATAGTCAGGGAATTCTGCCTCTGCAACTCCTTTACTATTCAGTACTTATTGAGAAACCCCAGCTTCCTTCGTGCCGTCGGTGCCGCCAGCTTATGCCGTCCGAGAAAATGCCAAATTCCCGAAATGCGGGAGGATGAAGATCTCCGAATTTTGTGAACAACGCCGATGGCTCGCCGAGAGAGGCAAATTTGGTTATCATAGACCCCACACGGAAAATCCGGCACGCATTGTAGGGAGGTGGAAAAGATACAGAGATGAAATTTGAACCTGGCTGTTGCCCAGCCACCTCCACTGTCATGGCTACCCCACAAACATGGCTACCCCCACTAGCCTTGCCACCGCCACGGGGCAACATTGCTACTGCCTAAGTACTCCGTAGAGCGGAAGCCGAAACGAACAGTCACCAAAGCAACGACGAGGTCGCTTAAAAATAGCACCCGAGGTCTTGCCTAGGCAGAAACAACCCAGGGCGGCACTGCTGTCAAACACTTGGCCTTCCTACTTAATTCGTATTCACAAAATCTT
This sequence comes from Exophiala calicioides, assembly GCA_001599795.1. Classification (NCBI taxonomy): domain Eukaryota; kingdom Fungi; phylum Ascomycota; class Eurotiomycetes; order Chaetothyriales; family Herpotrichiellaceae; genus Exophiala; species Exophiala calicioides. The sequence continues at coordinate 2,438,574 of BCHZ01000003.1, forward strand.
CGGCCAATTCAAGAGTGGCGCCGTGGATCCTTGAACGCTTCATGCACATCCCCGTATCTTGAGCATCTTGCTATTGCCGTATTTGATGCTGAGACCTTGATTCTACTTGAGAATAACACTAACTGAAATCTACTAAGGCTTCTTTCATACTTCTCGGAGCCGTGTTGGAATAGCACTTGAACGGCTTTGAATTATACTGGTTGGACATAGTAGTACGAGATCTCCCATCCGAGTCCTTGTAAGCAACGGACTCATCCCACATATGCTCAAAACGAAATATCTCTGATACGTGCAGGATACCCTTTAATGCTGTAAGTACTCAATTGCTCTTAGAATTAGCTACTAGTGACCGATTGGCATCAATCGGGAACGACATGCTTCACCAATGCAATGCCTTGGTTTCGTCTTGAGGAGGCAGTGGAAGAGTTGCTGCAGATAACTTTATGGGTCCGAGCCTCCTTCTGCTCATATAGGCACTTCCATCAAGCCAGGGCATCTGTAGCGTCCTGGTGCTCTCATATTTCTTGATCTTCGCTTCGATTTGCAATGTCAGTTCAATCTCATCCAGTCCATTGATCAAGCAGTGTCTGCGGAACTCCTCAACCTCGAACCGTGCAAGTAGATTGCCATTTGCATCCTTCACAGCTTCTTGCACTAAATCAACTTCGACTTCACGTCCGGCCATTGCTTCGTCAGCAATGAGGCGCAACTTTTCCTCATCCTTGATGATCACAGGTAACATCCCATTCTTGAACATATTATTGAAAAAGATATCGGCATAGCTTGGTGCAATAACGGCCCTGATACCAAAATCGGAAAGAGCCCATGGCGCATGCTCGCGAGAACTTCCGCAGCCAAAGTTGGGCCCCGTTGTAACCAGGATTTTCGCCCGACGATATGACTCTTGATTGAGTATGAACTCCGAGACCTCTGACCCGTCATCATGATAACGAAGAGGATAGAACAACGCACTTCCTAAACCGCTCCGCTTAATACCCTTCAAGAATTGCTTGGGGATAATAGAGTCTGTATCGATATTCGCTTTGTGCATTGGTGCGGCGATGCCCTTGAGGCTAGTAAATTTCCTTGCGTCCTGTCCTTCGGGCAGAACTTGTGATCTTTGGATAGTCGAGGGGTCTTCTGAAATGTCCAGGAGCTGATCACAGATGTCTTCGTTATCGCTGTCTGTGCTTAGTTCCATGAGGGATGTGTCGTCATCATACTTGTCTTCATGAGTAATATCGACCTTTGCGGCTTTTTCAAATGTAGATCCCGGATTGAGAATTCGACGTACATCGGATAATCTACCAGCAATTGCTGCGGCAGCTGCCATAGCCGGTGACATGAGGTGAGTTCGAGCATGTGCCCCTTGGCGACCTTCAAAATTTCGATTCGATGTGCTAGCGCACCTCTCTTGTGGGAGAACGACATCAGGATTCATTCCTAAGCACATGGAGCAGCCAGCTTCTCGCCATTCAAAGCCAGCGTCCAGGAAAATTTGATGAAGCCCTTCTTTTTCAGCACGCCATTTGACGATACCAGAACCTGGAACAATCATCGCACGTTTGATGTTAGATGCAACTTTTTTTCCATGGACAATTTGTGCTGCGGTACGAAGATCTTCAATCCTAGAATTCGTACAAGATCCGATGAAGACCTTATCGATATTAATATCCTCCATCGGAGTTCCAGGTAGGAGCCCCATATAGTCGATTGCTCTTTGCACGCCAGCTCGCTTTGCACCGCTGAAGTCTGCTGGGTCAGGCACTACCGACGTGATAGCCACCACGTCCTCTGGTGACGTTCCCCATGTGACAGTCGGGGGAATGTCTTCTGCATGAAGAAAGACACTCTTGTCATACAATGCTCCCGCATCGCTTCCCAAGCTTGACCAATATTTTACAGCGTCTTCCCAATTCTTTCCTCGGGGTGCGAGTGGTCGTCCTTTCAGATAGTTGAAGGTAGCTTGGTCTGGAGCGATCATACCAGCTCGAGCGCCGGCTTCGATGGTCATGTTGCACAGAGACATCCTTGCCTCCATGCTCAAAGACTTTATCGTCGATCCGCAGTACTCGATAACCATCCCGGTACCACCAGCCGTTCCAATAAGTCCGATAATGTAAAGTATGACATCTTTGCTTCCCACTCCGGGACCAAGTCGCCCATCCACGCATATTTTCATATTCTTACTTCTTTTAGTAACGAGACACTGAGTTGCCAGAACGTGTTCCACTTCACTTGTACCAATACCAAAAGCAAGGGCCCCAAAGGCTCCGTGAGTAGCAGTATGACTATCGCCACAAACGAGAGTACTTCCTGGAAGTGTGAAACCTTGTTCAGGTCCAATGACATGCACAATACCCTGTCTCCTATCGCCAAGCCCGAAATATGTCAACCCGAATTCTGTAACATTGTCTTCGAGTGTGGCGCATTGCAACCGCGAATCGGCTTCGTCTATGAAGCTTTCAACATTCTTGAAGTTCTTCCGGGAGGAGGTTGGCACGTTCTGCAAATGTCAGGGGTCACCATCTGGGTACAAATTGAGTCACATACGTGGTCCATCGTAGCCAGAGTGTTGTCTGGTCTCCTCACCCTCCTGTTGGCATTTCTGAGGCCTTCGAAGGCTTGAGGAGAAGAGACTTCGTGAACCAGGTGTCGGTCTAGATAAGATTTAGCTGGACATGCCGCAGTTGGTTTCCAAAGTTGATCATTGTACCAATGTATAGGACGATGGTGCCATCGGATCTCTCATCAACGATATGGCTTTGAAAAATCTTGTCGTACAATGTGCGCGGCGTCTCCGCTACGAAAGGCATCGCCGGGATAAGGGGATGAGAATCCAATCTTGACAAAGATATCGAACGCTTTCTTTGACATGAGATGGATCACCGGAAGAGAGGACAACGTCCATTGTTGCAATTTACAATCAGTACAGGGTGATGAGACCCCTAAAGCCCTTTGTCAGATTTAGGTGCATGAATGGATAGAGCTCGCCTTCTCTTGGCGAATAGGAATCTTCGGTCCTTACCCCGTCCCGATTTCAGCACGATTCGCCGGCGATCCAGATGGCGTCGCCGAATTTCAGCGATTTGGCCGAGGCCACAGCACAGAATCAACCCACCAACGCCCACCCCATCATTTACTTCTCAAGTTCTCTTGCATCTGTAGTAGGTAGTGCAAGGGTTACTGCAGGAATTCTGGGGGGCAGAATCTACTGTTGAGAGTAAAGTGCCTTGCCCGCTAAGGTGTTCTAGGCCATTGACAAGGATGAGATAACCTCACCAAGAAATCCCATGTTTCGTTAGTCATGAGGTACACACACTATTTGGCCTCTGTAGTCAGTGGGGTGGAATTTTTTTAGTCCAATATGAAAGGACACCCAGCACATGGAGGAATAAACATCTGCACAATAAGAATGGGAGGATGGATGGTCGAGCACAACGACTTACGTGCGGTTTAAAGGTCGCCAAGGCGGACTGAAGTCAAGCGATCTAAGCAAGACCGAGGTTTGCAAATGCGGGGAATTCCATTTGTCCCCTTTCTAAGCTACTTGCCACTTGAGCATGAAATTGCTGATTCTGCTGCAGGCTTGAGGTTTGAGGTTTGCGATCTTGCCCTTCGTTCCGAGTTCCTTGGTGGAACACCCCTAACATCTTACAAGTGAAATATTGTGTCTCTATCGGAATGCAGCCAGGAGACATGAACGGGGTTGTTTCGGAGCCACGCAGGCGAACAGCGTGTATAGAATGCAGGCAGCAAAAAGTAATCCCAACCTCTCATTACTCATAGATAGTGTCAGAATCCACTAACGATTCAAACTTCTCGCTCTAGTTGCGCTGCGATGCTACCCAAGATCACACCCTCCCATGCTCGCGATGCCGACGTAAGGGAATCTCTTGCGAGATCAACAACAAGTTTCGGCGGCGAAAAAAGCAAACGTATCTCATGGTTGTCTCTTTGTTTACCATATCCACTGATTTTTCCATAGGAAAGCGCAACTCCTGCAGGAGCTTGATCTTCTGCGGCAGCAGATCCATGCCCCCGTTGTTCTTGCCAGAGGCCCAGAATGTCACATGATGGAACCTGATATTCCCAACCACCAGTCTCCGGAAATGGTTGAGAATGCGCCTTTAGCAAAGGATGGATCTTTTTCTACTGTTTCAAATCACAGCACCCAAGACAGTGTTCAAATATCGCCGGCACGCTTGGAACCTACAGACACGATACAACGGACTCTTGACGGAATCGAGATAGACTCCGAGAAGATAGATGACTGCTTCGCATTGTATGTTGCCGTGTCCTTTACCAACCTGATTTAAGCTAGCAATCCGCCCCAGTCTGCGACCTTCATCCATCTGAGCTGACTGTCTTAGGTTCAACGAGCATTATCTACCTTTCTTGACTGTCATTAATCCAGGCTATACACCCAATCAGTACCACGATCAGTCGCCTCTACTCTTTTGGGCGATCGTCAATACTGGGGCCAGAAGGTACTCCAAGGATCCCACCATCATGGGCTTGCTCATGGGAAGAATTGTAGAGTTAGCGCTCTCGTCCTTGGTATCTCAGGACCATCCTCTCCAGACCATCATGGCATTACTTATCCTTTGCAATTGGACCGTTCCGATCGAGACATTGGTCAAAGATGTCTCTCATGTTCTTGGTGGTTCGGCTATGCAGCTCGCGATCCAAAAAGGATTACACATTTTTGGCAACGGTCAAGATTTTGCCAGGACACGCTTGTCGCCAAATGCAAGTGAGCGAGCCTTCAGATCACAGCTATGGTCGTACTGCCTGATAATATGCCAGAGGTAAATCAGTTCGATCGTCATTGAGAATACTAACTGACCGTTGTAGCACGAGTGTCTGTGATGGGTTGCCCCCTTCAATTATTATGGATTCTTCCGACTTCGACCAAAGGAAAAGCGACATGTTGACTGCACTACCTCCGACAATAAGTTTCCAGCTAAAGCTGCATAAAATCCAGACAAACGCTCTAACGACTATCGGTCGCAATGGCCTGAAACCCGAGTCAGCTAGTGAATGCAGTTCTCTGTGTTCTCTCATCGAAGTCTTTGACAATGAAGTGCAACAACTTCATGGTGATTACTCTAATGACATAGGTATGATGAATTGACCTTTGTCGAAAGAACAACCACTCTGACGTCTCCCAGATGCCCTGATGATCGATTGTGCACGTGTTCATATTCGTGCCTTGTCGTTCTTTGTCAAATCAGAATATGTTGCCACAAAGGAATGGGTCCTGCTGTATTCAGTCGCACGGTCTGTTCTTGATCGAGCAGCTGCGCTAGATACGGTCCAAGATTATGCATTGTACTGTCCGCAGTACATTTTCCGAATGCTCCTACTGGCCGCTTTCTCAATCCTCAAGATCTGTCGAGGTGTGAAGGCTCCTGTCATCGATATTAGAGGTGGAGAAAGGTCTTACTTCTCTGCAATACATTTCTCAAGGAAGAGATCTGTCCAAAATGGGGATGTTGATTCAAGATGTGCTCAAATTCTCACGCAGCTCTGGTCGAGCAGAAAGATCTTCCGATACCAGGATGGAACAAGCGACAGCCTTAGGCTCCGATTGCACAGTCGCCTAGTAAGTTCCTTCGATAGATTCATCATTGGCCACAATAGCTGACTTGGCATTTAGTCCATGGGAGTCGTATTCGACTGCTTCTGGTGGTGGCGAGCTGAGTTTAGTGGTCAGTCATATCCTGACGAGGGAGATGCGTCAGCTGCAGAACTTGAATTGTTACCCGACTTCGACGACAATTTTATTCTAAATTCAGCTACGGATGGAAGCATATTTCCAGACTGGGAATGGGCAGCTGGAACAAGCTTCCCTTTGAACCCCAATTTACCTCTGGGTAACGAACAATGGATCCAACACTTCATGTTACCTCCGTCATCATGATGCGGATTGTGTTGAACACACTAAACGTCCTCGGCTACGAAACCTGCGCAGATTTACTTCGTGAAATTGGGGTTAAAGGGGACCGTTACTGCCCTTACGTCGACAGAGGTGAAGGGCTTAGTCCTTGGTACGAGTTTCGTCCTACCCCTGGTGCCGTAGCTCCATACGCAAGGCTATCACAAAGTGGGTCACACAAACTCTTTCTCACTGCCTTGTTGCCTGACTTGCTAATAGCTATTCAGACATCTGCAAATGCCTTTCCGCCAGCTCTTCGATCAATTTCTACACATTCCTCCAAGCCACACATGCTAAACAATGCTTTCACGCCATCCGACTGATTCAGGGGTTGTGTACCATCTGCTTTCAGTTTCGCCAGAGCCCGCTTGCTACCGGCCATAGAAGCCTCCAGGATAATCGCAGGAAAGATCATTATCCTGAAACCCAACTCCTTCGCTTCCTCAACCGTCATCTCCGGCGTGATGCCCTTAGGCACCATATTAAGCAGCACAGGCACCCCCTTCAGAATCTCACACGCTCTCTTACATTCCTCCTTCGTCGCCATGGCCTCAGGAAACACAGCGTCGGCGCCAATCTCCACCGCCCCCTTCAGACGCTCCATTGCCTCATCAAACCCGTACTTCTGCCGTGAATCCGTCCGCGCAATGATCAACATGTCGGACCGAATGGCATTCCGTGCGTTGACCGCAGCCCGGATGCGGGAGTAGTACACCTCGCGAGAGACTATCTCTTTGCCGAGTAAGTGTCCACACCGTTTTTCTTGTACTTGGTCTTCGAGATGAAGGGCTGCAACGCCTGCTCGTGCATATGCTTCTACGGTGCGCGTCACCATGATTGGACCCCCATAGCCTGTGTCGGCATCTGCGATCACAGGAACTGTAGGGTCGAGGCAGGCTATCATGCCAGCATTGGCACTCATGTCGTTCATGGTTGCCATTCCAAGGTCCGCCCAGCCGAGTCGAGACATTGATGTTCCTGCACCTGTCTATCGCGGCTTGAGTCAGCTAGCTAGTTATATAGATTCGTTTAAGCCGTTCAGAATGGAGCATGGAGTGTGATCATTGAAAGGGAGCCTACCATGTACAATGTATCGAAACCACCATTCAAGGCAACACGTGCCGACATGCCATCATAGACTCCCGGCGCAACGATCATCTTTTCCGGATCCGAAAGCAATTCCCTAAGTCGAGAGCCTCCAGTCTTCGAGGCAGCAATAGAACCCATGTTTAGAAGTAGGCGAAATCTGACCAACTGTGACCTGCCAACAAAGGCCGAAAGTCAAGCCCTCGGAGAAATCCAGAATTTTTCAACCCAACCTGTCCTGTCAAGTGCTCAGCGGATTTGATCAACTACATCCAGAAATATTGGGAGGTAAAAGAAAAGAAGCCCAGGTATTCTCTTCAGCGCGGTCTCTGCCCTATGTACCTGCCTCATACCCCGAAATTCGCTGTTTTAGTTCTTTTGGCCGAATTGCCGAAAAGCAGGCTTGCTATCCTCCGCAACGCCGATTTCGGTGGTTCTGCCCGAATTGGACTCCGTGTTTCAGCATCAAATCTCAGTAGGGAGAATTCCAACCGAAAATCCTCTCTCCCACCCCATTTAATACTATGTGGAAAGATATGCATAGACAAAGGATGAGCAAGGCTTTTGAATTTGAGTTGACCATTTTGTTCTCTGAGATTACTATGTATTCAATGTACGCGTGTCCACTGCAGCAGGTGGTTGTGTGTCAACTTAGAAGATACTTACACTGTACTTACTTGGAATAACCGCCCGTAGTTTGCCTACAAAGGTTTCTTGCTCAGTGCTTGAGCAATTAATTAGTGCTCTGCCCCTTTGACTCAAGCTCCTTCCTTACCTGAGATCGTGCCCCACGGAACGGTTCTTGATACCATACTCCTCGAGTACAGAGATCACAAGAGGAGCTCAGTGTCAAATTACATCTGAAAGACACAGATAGCTTGTGGACCGAGGGATTCGATTATTATTCATTTTACGGGTAGATATGGCCATCCTTTATGCATCGCTGTCAATAGTAGTGCCTCTAAATATAGGTCTTGTCACGTGGGGGCCCGCGGAATGAGCTAACCCTGTTGGGAAGATGCCTTGGCTTCCCATCAATTATTAGCGTCTGTCCTCCGAGACTCTCCCTTCTTCTGCTCGACCGACCACCAGATGAGGGACAGATTTGATCAATTGATAGCTGAACACATTAGCTACTGAAGCCTTCCTCCCCCATTCATTCGATTGCTGCTGCCATCTTACAGATTTCCTGTCTATCTCGCTTGATATTCCTCCCCACCTCATGATGCTAGCAGCATGTCGGTTTAATCTCATTGAGTTAGTCGATTTCCGCATTTGGTGCAAAACCGATCTTGTTCCCTGCGTGGGGTGCCACAAGCATTGCAGAACATTTTGCTTTGTGCTCCTTGTTGCGGAGAGGTCTGTTGTCCGTCGGCGACGCCTTGAACAGCCTGATACTGGGGAGCAGCCTGAGCTCCCCGCTCCCGGGCAAGGGCTTCCTCCACCGCCAGTTGCTTTTCTCTCTCAAAGTCTCGTTCTTGTTCCTTTTTCTTTTTCTCCTTCTCCTCCTCATATTGCTGCTTCCTCATCTCCTCATCTCTCCGAGCTCTTTCTCGTTGGTTCACCTCGTACTCCACTTGTGCCTGACGCTGCGCCTCTCTCTCGAGTCCTCGCCGAGCACCTGCACGAGAGGCCCCGTACACAACTGCAGCTCCCATGAGAGGACTTCGTCGGAACATGTTGATGATTGGGGAGATGCCTTGAGGGAGGGTGTTTAACTGAACAGATTTGTGGACGTGGTATTGGCAGTAGAACCCCGACGTTGCTGTGAGGGAGGTGTCTCACTGAACAGATTTGTAGATTTGATAATGGCAGTAGAAGCCCGACGTTGCCGCGGTGGTGTCGATTGTATGTTTGACGAGTGGAAAGTGCTCAAGGATTGAGGGGATATTTTAAAGGCCCAACTACTTTTGTAGCTTCCATATTACCGGATAGCTCCAGTAAAGTCAACTATGGGACGCTTTGAACACACGGCTCGCATTCTGGACCGAGCTCGAACAGCACGCACCATGATTAAGCGACGAGTTTGGCAGGTGTATGGAGATCCAGCTGAGAATGTACCCCACAGCTTCTCAGCTCTGCGAGCTGAACCTTTGTCATCCCATCCTTATTACAACGCTTGGTTGAGCTGGAGTCTGCCAGGAAAGCTGTGGCGTCGGTGCTAAAACTCACGTGGAAAGCAACGGGAGGTTTCGATTAATCCTGTTCAATGAGAAAAATGGATGACTCAGGTCATTTTAATTACCGGCTGGTATCCGTTAAATACCGGCTGGTCTCAAAGCAACTAATCGAAACCCTAAATCGTACGACATCAGGGACACCTCTCTATCTCGGCAAACGAAAAGAGCTTTGAACACCACAGCGTAAAAAGAAATGCAAATACGAACTGCAGTAGGTGAAAGTCGAGCTTGATTAGTTGTATGAGCCAATGAGAACTACTGAGTGGCCCGGGTGAGAGCAGGGGACCTGTCCCAAAGAAGAAGGGCGTGCTTCGGGTAGTGGCGGTCGCTTCAGCTTTCGCTTCTGAAGGAATCTGACAGCTCTTGGGCTGCGATAGTTCCCTGCTCAATTGCTCCGTCCATGAATCCTCTCCATCCATCAGCCCAGTCGGCACTCGCAAACCACACTCGGCCGTGACGTTTCTGGAGTGCACCAAGATGCTCCGAGGCAAACTGTTTTGGATAGACTGCCCATGATCCTCGAGCATATGGGTCGCGTACCCAATCGTGGAAGATAACGCGCTGAATGTTGATGTCCTCTTTCATATATGTGAGCGCACGCTTTGTGGCTTCGATGTCTTTCTCAGAATGGAGAGGCACAGCCGATGACCCGAATGCGACAATATGCGTGTTTCCCTCTGGGGTCGTGTCGTCGCCATAAGCATAAAGTAAGCCTTTCCCTGGGTACGAATATCCAGACCAGGAACGCAGTTCTGAGCCTTGGGCTTCAAAGTGGACCTTGGAGTGGAGGCCAATATGCCCGATTTTTATAGCATCGCTTTTGTCGGACGAGAATGGTGGGTCAAATTTGATCGTCTTCAAGACATTGAGAGGGATGGTGGACAGGGCCTTGGAGGAGGTGTAGACCTTGCCGTCTTCGGTGGTGACCGATACTGTGTGCCCCGAGTCGTGGAATTCCTTGACTGGGCATGACAGTTTGACTGTTAAATTGTTGGATGAAAGCCCGTCACTAAGGATGCGTCGAGCAAAACCACTGGTCCCGGATTTCAATTTGTAGGCCGTCTCGTACCCAGCAATGTTCTGGGGGCCATAGCCACAAAGTGCCCACCAGTGAAGCATGTCCATGAAGCCTGCCTCCTGCGGCGCGCCTCCACTTATCAAGAGGATAAAGGTTTTGAGGGACGTAGTCTCCAGGGTAGTCAATTGATCTTTGATCTGATCAATACGATCAAAGGCCGAAACTTGGTCCCATTTCTTGATGTCCGGATTGAAAAATGGTAGATGAGGGAATGGCATTAGCTTACTTCCCAAACAACCATCAACATCAAAGTAAAGCTCGGCTGCTCTTTGGGAAATCATATCTTCTTGCTCGGGGCTGACTTCTGTCTTGGAAGAAACTTCTTCAGGCGCTTGATAGTTGATGCTGGTAGATTCGACGCCGCCGGTGGTATCGAAAGTGGTTTTGAGATCGTTCTTGAGGCCATAGCGAGTAATTTGACTCAAGAAATGTGGCTGATTCCACTGAGCCCAGGCAGCACCCACTTCATAATGGTAACCTTTGACGATGGAGGTGAATGCTCGTCCGCCGATGCGGTCCCTAGCATCAATCAGAAGCACCTTGTAACCTGAAATAAGGGGTTCAGATCAGTAAATTGAGCTCTAGAGACGTTGAAGATTATGTTACCTCGCAACGCCAGATCCCTTGCCGCAATGAGACCGGCGAAACCAGCACCTACAACTGTAACATCGTAGTTTGAAGCGATCTCTGAAGATTTGGCTGAAGTCAGAACTCCTGTGCAAGGGAGTCCTTTTTCCAGACCAGTTTCTGGCGTCCAGACAAATCCGTCGTTGGTAGTCATGATGTCCCTATCGGACAATCAATCTGCTTCGAATGCTTGTTGCTCGACAGATGCACAATGTAAGATGATCCAGATGGATTCTTCCGCAAGAGATGTGCTGACTTTGATCTGATGTGCACAGGTGAGACGGGTAGGTTTTGAGGAGTTTGAGTCGGCGTTGTTATAAAATCAATGCCCCAAGCCTTCAGCTACGCATGACTTTCCGTGTGAAAGAGACCAACATCCTGTCAGTGACCGCCTACGAGAAAGTCAACACATGTGATTTTGCATGCAGGTCCGCCCCCGGTCACCCCCTCTTTCTGAAAAGCGTCTTGTGCAATTCACTAGTGGCACCCCAGACCGAGTACATTCATCCAAGGCACGGAACTTGCCTTCGTGATTGGGCTGGAGCGAGCTTCGAGGAGGTTTCTTCCCACAGAGCCAATCCAACCCCCCTCGTCCTCCTATCAGGCCAAATCCGAGCTGACTCTGGGTGCACGGGCGCTGGTATTTACGTAAAGACGCCAGTGGAATTTGTGGTCTGACTGAATTGGCCTGTGTATCTTGGCGAAATGTTCGATACTATTGAATCTTTTGAGTTTCATGCGAAGGGGCTAGTACCTCTTCCAACGCCTCAAGATAATACTTCTAAACAGACAACGTGTAGCGAGGCTAGTGCTATTTACACCACCCTTCTTCGGCAGTCCGGATGATGGGCCACGAGTCTGGATCGAACTTGACTTTTTGCCAAATCACAAAACGTGCTCGCCAATACAGTTCACACGAGTCGCAATTCTTGGTATTACATCTTTGGACCCTAATTTTCACTGCTCATCCGCACAGATCAGGTATGTGCAAAAGTTACCGAATGCATGCAGCTTAGAGATGAGCAGAGGATGAAAGTTGCCTTGAATTATCACCCACCGATAACGAATTGATCGCCTTCTTATTCCGGGAATGGCTCAAGTCCAGTACCTCACCAAGTCAGAGATTGAATCTTTTGTGGAAGAGCTTGACAAGAACCGCGATGGCCGGGTTTCATATCACGAACTCGAACACAAGCTGGACGAGATTTCCAGAGTGCTCCAGCCAGAGCCCAAAAGTCATGACCTCCATGCCCCCGGGAGAGACGAGCTGCGCCACGAATTCCTCCGTAGACTTATGGGCACCGAGGATGATGATATCCCAGTAGCCGACTTCAAGAAGATTGTTGCGTCATGGGAAATACCCTCTCTCACTCAGGACAGAAGGATACAGGAAGAAGAAATCGCCTACTTACGACGAATCTCATGGGGCCGACGACTTCGAGCTCTGTGGGAAATACATGGCCCGGAATACGTCTTCATGGCTGTTGTGATATCACTACAAATCGGTCTAGGTGTTTGGCAAGGAGTCAAATATGGCACCGGAGTGCAGTATCAAGCCGTTTTAGGGTGGGGAGTCGGCTTGTCCAAGACTTGTGCCGGTGCACTATATCCAACGTTATTCTTTCTTGTTCTCAGTATGTCTCGGTGGTACTCAACATACTTACGACGGTTCTACTACATCTCAAGGTTCGCCAACTGGGATCGAAGTCACCAATTTCACATCCTGATGTCTATTGAGGCTCTGACCTTGTCGACTCTCCATACCATTGGACATCTCTGTGGGACGTTTGTTTTTGGCAGCCAACCGAGCCGACAAGCGGCCGTTGCTGCACTGTGGGGTCCAGATGCCGCACCCAAAACATATGGCGACTACATTGCCTCAATCCCCGGTTGGTCGGGCCTAGCTGCCTTTTCTATGTTCTTGATCATCGGTATACTCAGTATGCCCTGGATTAAGAGAAGATCTTACGAGCTCTTTCAAGTCGGCCACTTGCTCATGTTCCCAATGTTGGCTATGCTTGTGAGTTTCCTCCGTTGGAATCCAAGTCGGTGTTTGAACCTTCATGTCTGCTTGCAAAGCGAGATATCTGGAACGTTCATGTCGGCTCATATCTGAGCAACGATACTAATCTTTCGGGTGTCTCAGATGGTCCATGGCACCGCCGCGCTACTCCAGTTTCCTGTCCTAGGGCTGGTATTGGCCTTCCCAACGTTGATGGTCATTATGGAACGAAGTACCAGGATTTTCCACGGCGTGTCTAAAGTACCAGCCAAGCTCGAGGTTTTAGATGCAGATACGGTCTGTATAACCTGTACAATCCCTGACCGAAGGCACTGGAAATATGAAGCGGGGCAGTATGTTTTCTTACAGGTTCCGAAACTATCGTTCTTCCAATGGCACCCTTTCACTATCTCTACCTGTATCGGGCGCCAAATGCAGCTCCATATCAAGACAGATGGGGATTGGACCAGCAAGCTTCACGATCTGACGGACTTAGAATATGTCGGTATTGACGGTCCCTTCGGAGCCCCTGCCCAGCGCTTCTACGAATTTGACCAGAGCATTATTGTGGGGGCAGGCATTGGAATTACTCCGTTTTCCGGAATCCTGACCGACCTCCAAACTCGTGAGGATTTCAGTTGGGTCTCCACGTCTAACTCAAATGACCCGAATCGAATCGGCGACGCCACTTTTGAGAAGAAGGAGTCTACGCAGACTACGGTACGTAGCCAAGCTCCCGCCGACGTCTCCATTTGTGGCCATACAGAGATCGACCTCAGCATCATGCGAAGACTCGATTTCCACTGGATTGTGCGCGACAAGAACTACCTACTCTGGTTCTCGGACCTCCTGAACCGGATAAGCTCGGGCGAACACAATCCATTACTTGACATTCGTATCCACAACCATATCACTCAGAAACGGCAAGATGTCTCGGTACATATTTATCGGTGGCTTCTCGAGAAACATAGGCCTGAAAGTCAACCCGAATCTCCATTGACCGGGCTGATCGCGCCTTCGCATTTCGGTCGTCCAGATTTCACTGTGATCTTGGATCAACACTACGCCGACATGCTACTTCAATTTTCTCGTGACAGGAAGCTAAAGAGAAAGGTCGGAGTCTTCTACTGCGGTGCTCCTGCCGTCGGTCTACAGCTTGCAGACCTTTGTCGCCAAATGACTCTGAGGGGGCGCGAAGACGGAAGTAAGATCGAGTATCACTTTCAATTGGAAGTGTTTACTTAGAAGTGATTTGGGTGTTTTACCAGATATCTTCTATCAATCGATGCGTTTACTAGAATAACTCGAGCTTCTGCAGCCGCCATGCTTGTGATCTCGCCATCGTTCGACGAGGAAAGTTGTAGCGCAAGCGGTCAGATCTTCTAACCATTACTTGCTGAACTAGATCCGATCCTTGGTGACTACGTCTGGGTCGGACTGCTCTTTTCTGACGCAAGGTTGTGAGAGGGGCACGTAAGAAGGCTACAAGATAAATGAGACCGACTAGGTGAGGGTGAGTTGAAGCCCGAGGAGGAGGGGAGGAGCGGTTAGAGCAGCGGGAGTTTGTATTTAAAGCGGCACCGTTGGCGTGAGCGCCCACGTGAGCTCCGAGCAGATATCACTTTGTTTGATTCGCCAAGAGCACGAATTCACGTGCCAGCCCAGCCCGATGCGGACGAGAATGATGCCGCCCTACTCCATCTTGGCTCGCGTCCATCCGAGGCATGTCGTCAGGTCGCGTCGACACCTCTTCATTCTCTACCTCTCCCATCGAGCAGTCGTCCAGACTGATGGCTGCCAAAAGGGATAGCATGACGAATCATCTGATATTGAGCTGTCGATCATGGACTCTTGACCAGCCAGGCGGAGGGTGCTCAAGGACAAAGCAACGCACGGCGCAGCGACCTCGGCTATTGTCCCCTCCTCCAACCGACAAGCGAACGAAGGGAAAATGATACCCGGCGGCAGGTCAAATAAAACATGTCTGGTCCTCGGTAGGTGTATGGCTCTCTTCTCACACCTCTCTCCTTCATCTTCCTCTCCTTCCAATCCCCTCGGTCTCCAGGAAATAAGTCCCCCGCTTCCAACATGGTCGCCTCCCCCAACGAAGCACTGGCGGACCAGGTGCCCTTCAGCCGCTACCCACCGTGGGTGCTGTCGAAACTGCGACCGCAGGCGGTCGACCTGATCCAGCGAGTGCACCAGTGGGTGGAGACGGAATGCACGCCGGCGGAACAGGTGTACAAGACGCAGGTGGCGCAGAAACGGTGGACGACGCCGCCGATCATGCACGAGTTACGTGAGAAGGCCAAGGCACAGGGCTTGTGGAACATCTTCCTACCGAACCACTTCAAGGAGTCACCGGGGCTGACGAACCTCGAGTACGCGTGCTGCGCAGAGATCATGGGGCGGACGTACTGGGCGGCGCAGACGATGAACTGCCACGCGCCGGAGACGGGCAACATCGAGCTGCTAGCCAAATACTGCAACGAGCAACAAAAGGAACGGTGGCTGCGGCCGCTGATGAACGGCGAGTTCTCGTCCGGGTACTCGATGACGGAGCCGGACGTGGCGTCGTCGGACGCGACCAACATCGGATGCCGCATGGTCCGCGACGGCGACGACTTCGTGATCAACGGACACAAGTTGTACGGCAACGTGCCGACCAACGACGAGATGAAGCTGTTCATCCTCATGGGTTGCTCGGACCCGACGAACGCGGACCCGTGGCGGCGGCACACGATGATGCTGGTGCCGTCCAACTCGCCGGGCCTGAAGATGAAGCGCAACCTGACCATCATGGGCTACGACCACGCGCCCGAGGGCCACGGCGAGTACGTGTACGAGAACGTGCGAATACCAGCGACGAACGTGATCCTGGGCGAAGGTCGGGCGTTCGAGATCGCGCAGGGCCGGCTGGGCCCCGGCCGCATCCACCACTGCATGCGACTGATCGGGCAGTGCGAGCGGGCGTTTGAGCTCGCGCTCCTCCGGTGCCTGGACTCGCGCAAGAAGCCGCGCGGCAAGCTGATCGGCCAGTTCGACAGCAACATCGAGCGCATCGCCAGCATGCGCCTGGAGATTGACGCCATGCGCCTCGTCGTCCTCAACGCCGCCGACACCATGGACGCCCGCGGCAACAAGGCCGGCCGCTACGTCATCGCCCAGTCCAAGATCCTCGTGCCCCAGACCGCCGCCAAGATCATCGATGAGTGCATGCAGATGTATGCCGGCATGGGCCTCACCCAGCACACCCCCTTGCCCGAGATCTGGACCTACGCCCGCTTCGTCCGCGTCGCCGACGGGCCCGACGCCGCCCATCGCCACCAGGTTGGCCGTGACCAGTTGAAGGGCTTCGAGGCCACCCGCCAGCGCCACCAGGCCTATGTCGACAAGGCCAGGGAGCTGAGGAAGAAATGGGCCATCGATGGGCCCGATGGTGAGTTTGAGTGGGAGTACGTCCCCAAGTTGTGATGCACGGCCATGCACGGCCTTGCACGCCGACTCGGGGGAAGAGGTCCCCGTCTGTGGAGTGTGTGTGATCTAGCAGGGCGCGCCAGAGGACGCGAGTTTTATAGTTAGCGATAGATCCGGGCCCAAAACTGTATGGAAAATGACAAACTCGGCATGTGTTCCAAGGGGAGGGCTCTATCTGTCTATCTGCATTTCAGGTCTTCCGTCTGTTCTCGTCCAAGATGTTCCCGCAAAACCAATCGTGACGCTGGCGGTTGTTGCGGTTGCTTTGCCAGTGCCCGGACTTTCGTAGGCATCCTTGTTACCATCATTTCTGTTCAAGGTGGAGTTCCTGGACTGTTCTCATTGTCCCCTCTACCCGTTTAATCACTTGCCCACGCCAGGCCCGGTCCCGTCCAGCGGTGCCAGCGGTGAGAAGAGTTCCGTCGACTGGAAGTGGTCCCTCCAAAAAGGGGTCGTCCATCCCTCCCACTTCGAGATGATCAACAAATGGGCCACCGTTATTCCAGGGCTCACGTGTGCCGCGGGATTCCCGCACCGTGACGCTCTCACCTGGTGGCCAGCCTCTTCTCGACACCGTCCCGGACAGTCTTCCTGGTCTCCTCGACCTCGTCCCGGGTGGCATCGAAGCGGACGTTCCCGGCCTGGTTGAAGGGATTGTCCTCGCTCTTCTCAAACTCCTTGCGCACGATCTCGATGCGCTGCTGTTTCCGCAAGCCCGGGTACTCGACCTCGATCTCCGGCAGGCGCCGCTCCTCAAAGACCTTGTACGCGGCCTTGAAGCGGCGCTCCGGGTGGCGGTCGAGTTTGAGGTCGTTGGCCGACGAGGTCGTCAGGCTGAGCGCATCCAGCGCATTGTCGATGCCCGTGGCGTTGATCGCCCGGTCCTTATTCTTGCCGTGGCCGGACTCGGCAGCGTCCAGCTGGCCCAGGTCGAGTGTGCCGCGACTCTTCTTCTCGGCCGTCTTCTTGTTCGCGCCCTTGGGCGTCGGACGCTGATTCTTCTCCTCCTCCGCCAGCATGGCGTCCCGCTCGGCCTTCTTGGCTGCTAGCTCGGCCGCCTTCTGGGCCGCGAGTTCCTTCTTCTTGCTGTCCTTGGCCCCCTTGGCCCACTGTCCTTCTTCCTCGGCCGCCACCCGGCTGTCGGCGACCGCCTGCTTCTGTGCCGCCGCCTCGGCCTTGCGTGCGTTCCCGACCACTTTCTTGGTGTTTTCGCCGCCCTTTTTGCCTCCCATCTTGTCACTCGGCGACGGGGTCGTGCGCTGGGGTGGTCGGGGCTGAGGTTGGGGTTGGGGGTGCGAGCTGTGGCTCCACGGGTTCAGGTAGGCTCTGACGCTGATGTAGGTGGTCAGGTTGACGATGACAAAGATGCGGATGAACTGCGTCGGTGAGAAGGTGCGGGGGTTGACGGGCATATATTTGCTGGAGACGAGGATGGTGAGAATGACTCGGCTGCGATCATCGGAATGTGCTGCACTGCGTTGGACTACGTGACTACTGGGTACTCACATGCGAGAGTCCGGTGTTGCCTGCGTTTTGGTGGGGCACTGGGTCTCGGTCTTGGACTCCTCGGTGGGCGAGTCATGCAGCCTCGTCGTGCAGCCCGAAATGGGTGGGATGCATGACTCGGTCTATATCAAGACCTGGGTCACGTGGCAAGTTCACAGACGAGGGGCAACTACGGAGCACAGGAACACGCTGTCTCACTGATCAATTGTTCTCGTCTCGAGAAATCTCATTACCCAGGGTCCTTCCCTTGGATTGGTCGTAATCATACATCATGCTCCGTTCCAGTTTGTCCCTAGGGTATCATAATCACACAACCCGCCCACTGCCACATTAACCCTCGGTGTCTCCTGGAAACAGTGAGCGCATCTGATCCTCGCCGCCTGTGTGCTGCTGGTGTGCAACCACATCATATCGTTCAGATAGACACACTTCCAGTCGGGGAGATCAGGTCGAGGAGATCGGCTAGATCAGTCGGAGAGGAGTCCTCATGCCGGCAAATCCGCGTCTCATGAAGGTGTACTTGGGTGGAATGACCTGGAGTCTTCGGAACGCCTCGCGGACGTGCTTGGGTTCCACCGGTGTCCGACCCTCTTCGGGCATCTCGAACAGGCTGCATCCCTCTCTCTTGCGCTTCTGTGACGCCTCCTGGTCACCGCGTCGGCCGATCGCCTTCTTGTTGGCCAAATCCTCGGCGGCTTTGACCTTCAACGCCTCCTCGGTGAGGGTCTGAACAATCTCAAAGGTGAGGAAGCCCAGGATATCGACCACGTCATCGTTTGGCTTGCTCTCGATGATGGTACCGAACCCTGCCCACTCTCGGAATCGCTTGCCCTTGCGGAAGGTGAAGCTGGCTTGACGACAGTCAGACCAGTACACGTATTCGTCCTTGGTCATGTGCTTGGTGCGTTCGTCGGCAGATGCGAGACGGGCGAGTGTGGCTTCGTTCTGTTCCTCCTCCTCTTCGTCTTCTTCATCGTCGCGTTCTGGGACTTGTTCGGCGTAGAAGGATTGCACTTCCCAAGGGAGGACCAGTTTGGCCTTCTTGTTTCCGGTCGTTTTCTGCGGGGCAGACGGGTTGACGCCACCGGACGCCTGCGAGATGGTTAGGATTTCGGGTGACAAGGAAAGAGAAAGGGAGAAAGGGAGAAAGGGACAAAGAGAGCTTACCTCGTCAAAGTCGGCGACCTCAGCGTCACCGCCACCCTTGTCGTCCGAATCCTTGACGTTCTTGCGCACATCTTTCCAGGAGAGGAAGGTCTTGAGTCTCGACACCTTGGCTTTGTCGTGGCGAATCTGGAAGATCAGATCGTTAATCGCAATGGACTTGGACCCGCGACGGTTGGCCAAGATGGTGGCTTGGGTGAGCTAGAAGTGAAATTAACCGAGTGTAGGCCACAGGGGCATCGTCAGGTGCCTACCATCTCGAGGACTTGCTCGCGAACAATCTCTTCAATCATCCATGTGGTTTCGGCGCTCGGCTCGGCTGTTTCACCGCTCACAAACATCATCTGTTTGAGCCAATAGATTAGTCTCAGCTTGAACTCTTCCATGGTCTCCGATGGGACTTGAGAGGCTTGAGAGACTTGGGGTGCTTGAGATGCTTGGGATGCTTGAGGTGCAGCAGGGGGTCCTGGTAGCGGGCGATCATCCACGGTCGGAATAGGGGCCAAGTAGTTCGGATCGAGGGGGTTCAGAGTCGGGAGCGGGATTGGCAAGCCGCCATTGATTGCCATGGTAGGTGCATTGAAGTCTGCATTGTAGGCGATGTTGACGAGCGGGTGAAGGACTTGTGAAATGACGGGTTGAATCGGGCCAGGACGTTGAATCGGGCCAAAACCTGCGAATCCGTCCGGCACGTTGGTATTGAGTGCTGCGAGAGCCATGGCTCGGAAAGCGTTGTTGACGGCCTGAGGGTCGCCGAGGGCTTCGGGTGGAAGAAAAGGGATGGTGCTGGTAGTGAACTCCGCCCAGTTGATCTCCTCCTCATTCGCGTAGACGATGGTCGGGGCCGGATCCATGGTCTTTGTCTGACCTGGGGCCGAGTCGTTCAGGGAACCAAGGTCTGAGTGCCGCCAGTTGTAGGGTTGTGGTAGGAAGAGGAAGCGGAGAAAAGGGGAGAAGAAAAAGCAACAAAGGAAGAGGAGGACAAGTCGAATCATGACGGACTAGGTGAAGACGAAAAGCGTTGAAGACTGCGCCGGCGTCACCAAGCCGACGGTAGAGCATTCACTTTGTGAGAGTGTGCGTTGCCTTGTTGTCTCCTGGGTCAAACAAGCACGACGGCCATAGCCAGACAGGAGTCCAGTATTGCTTTGCTTCCAGTAATGGGCCCGGCGTGCTGAATGAGTCCTGAATGAGGGCGTAGAGTGCTAGAGTCGTGGTGGTCTCCTTGTTTGGGTCTGGCTGGCCGCCGAGTGTCAGGCGGCCAGGCCGTGAGGAATCCATTCTGGCCGCCGGTTGTGGGATTTGATCGCGCGCCATCCATGTCGGCGTGTCTTGTTGCTCGCGCGAAACACCTCAAGCACACCCCAAGCCAAGGGAAGAAAGGAAGAAAGAAGACGTGGGCGAACTCTCACCTGTTGAATCTCCTGCCGATACTTTGCAGGTCTCTCCCCCGCCATCTTGCCTCGCCACTCCCTGGTCTCCCGCCCGAAGCGCTTATCGATCGGTGTCTTTGTTCACACAGGACCACACTGGCTCACACTGGCTCACACTAGATCGTCAGGAGCGATACGACAGGCGGTGGCTCTTGCCGACGGGTGGTGGTGCGATGGAGGAAATGGCAGGAGCGGACGAGTTCTTTGTGGTGTACGACAGAAGGAACCTCTACCATTTCAGCCGAAGTTTACCCGAGCGGGTTGTTCGCTGCGCCCTCACTGTCAACCTCATGCCGCCCTACGATCCCATGACCTTCTGCCGCTTCTACAACTGCGTCTGGCGTCCTGAAGGCCTGACCGCGTGCCTGACAAACATCACCGTCACCGTCCACCCTGCTGCCCCTTCCCCAGACCCAAACCCAACCCCCGGCCGAGATGCTGTACCTCGTCGGGCTGGGACTGGCCGACGAGTTCGACATCACCGTCAAGGGCCTGGAGGTGGTCAAGCGGGCTGAACGCGTCTACCTCGAGGCCTACACGAGCATCCTCCATGTCGGGAAAGAAAAACTGGTACGCAGGGCCCGGTCCGTCTCGCTGAGCGTCACCTTCGCTGACTGCCGTCCAATCTAACAGCCCTGGTAGGAGTCGTTCTACGGCCGTCCCGTCATCGTCGCCGACCGGGAGATGGTCGAGTCGTCGAGCGACGAGATTCTCGACGGTGCTGACAAGCTGGACATTGCATTTCTCGTCGTCGGAGATCCCTTTGGGTAAGTCCCCCCCTCCTCGGCGCGCGCACTGGCTGACAACCCCCAGAGCTACAACCCACACTGATCTGGTGCTGCGTGCCCGCGAGCTTTCCATCCCCACACAATCCATCCCCAACGCCTCCATCCTGAACGCGATCGGGGCCACCGGCCTACAGCTGTACAACTTTGGGCAGACGGTGTCGATGGTCTTTTTCACCGACTCCTGGAAGCCCGCGAGCTTTTACGACCGCATCCGCGAGAACGCGTCGATTGGGCTGCACACCCTGATTTTGCTGGACATCAAAGTGAAGGAACAATCGCTGGAGAACATGGCGCGAGGACGCAAGATCTACGAACCCCCGCGGTACATGACCGTGGCGCAGTGTGCGCAGCAGATGCTCGAGATCGAAGAGGACAAGAAGGAAGGTGTCTACAGTGAGGACAGTCTTGCGATCGGATGTGCAAGGGTCGGCGG
The DNA here is from genome assembly GCA_001599795.1 of Exophiala calicioides. Taxonomy (NCBI): domain Eukaryota; kingdom Fungi; phylum Ascomycota; class Eurotiomycetes; order Chaetothyriales; family Herpotrichiellaceae; genus Exophiala; species Exophiala calicioides. The sequence continues at coordinate 2,460,289 of BCHZ01000003.1, forward strand.
GGATGACCAAAAGTTCGCGTGCGGGACGCTCAGGGAACTGTGCCAGCTGGACCTCGGACCCCCTCTGCACAGTCTCGTGCTCCTAGGCCAGAGAGCGCATGAACTGGAGATGGACTACATCAAAACCTTTGCCGTCAACCAAGAGACGTTTGCGGCGAGCTGGAAGAAGCACCACGAGCGAAATCAGTGACAATCAAATCCAATTCACCAGAGACCACCGGGTAGGAATCCATCGACAATTACCCCAGCCGTGCTCAGCCTCATAATTTCAGGCGTTGCCTACTTGGTGGCAGTGCTGTAGGCGAACAGATGCTGGAATCTGCCTTGGGGAACGGTTGTTATCTCGATGGCTTAAAGCGCCTCCATGAATTGGCTGACGGCTTGCCAACACCTCGCTTAGGTCTGCACGCTCACGGTCGCGCCTTTTGACCGGCCATGGCCAGTAACGGAGGGTAGAAATGCCGGTAGGTGAACGACTGCAATGCCGCTCTCGAAATAGCTACCCATGCATCCCTATATGATATATCCAACACTCTGACTCCCCCGACAGGCAAGAGTCTCTGTGTCAATGTTCCTTTCCTATCGTTTTCTCTACAGGCTGAGCATTTAACCCAGTTCAAATTTTCAACCACCACTGTGTCTACAGAGTACATGGCACGGGCATCTAGCGTCAGCCCGTCGGCCTACGACGCAATTCCTTTTGTTCCACCACGCGAGACCGAGAGCGAGCCAGCGAGGTGCACACTACGCTCTGATGACACCGGTTTCTGGAACATGGTCAGCGCGTGGTGGCTCTTTCCCCTCCACCTAACGTTCTGTGGGCTCTTGGTCTTCGTTCTTCTACTTGGCATCGATGGGCATAAATTCCATACCGGTGCTCCGGCAGTGTTCCTGACGATGAATTCTGGACTCTATCAGACCCAAGTCAGTGCTCTGCTATCTCTGGCCCTGGTGTCTATTCGCCTACTTTGTGGGAGTTGCACAGGTCTATTAATCTGGCGAATCATCTTCATCATGCTTGAGAAGCGCGGGATTTCGTTGCTGGAGATCACAAGACTCAGCAGCTGGCGCGTACCTGTTGCCCCCGTCAGACACTCAATGCGACAAGTGCTGTGGTCAACCTGGGCAGCGCTAGCAATTACCATGCTCTGGCCTCCTAGCTTTTCGGCACCGTTGGCTTCGTCGGCCGTGGCATGGGTTCCTTCAACGAGGTTGAGTCAAGATGTTTCCCAGATTCAAGTCACAAGCATCGATCAGTCTGCAAACTACGCCCGGCTTGGTCGCGATGACTTCCGCTATCTCCTCGTTATCAATGCAGCAGCAAAGGCGGCTGCTACTTCGAGTTATGTCGCCGACGCACCAAGAGGCCTGTATACAGGGAGATTCTTCATACACAATTTGCCAACAAACAGCGTCATGAGCATTACAGCCCCATCCTTTGACGTCAACTTGAAATGGATTGATGCCAGTAGCGTGAATCGGACCGACCGCATCGGCGCTTCTACCTACAGCGACGTTAACGCAAATGGCTTTTTGAGCGATAATTATGGCACAGTAGCCATTCTTCATGATCAAGAAGCAGACGGCTCGGTTGAGCTGCATAAAGCTGCCAGTACTTTCACGGGCAACAAATATGTCTGGGTTAGCCTTGGTGGCATGAACCCCGGAAGTCGCATGGAAGATGGCTCCATGGCAAATGAAGAGACACCATGTCCCACCAAATCGCCGTACTTTGGCATTCTTCCCGAAGTCGAGCAATACAGATCCTTGTGGACCACTTCGGGCCCAGATGCGACGTGGACCTCTACCAGCTGCTTTCTGGTGGCAGAAGCATCCATCTCGGCCGGAAAACAGTGGGCGACAGACTGCAAAGTGGCCGCCTTTGACGGAAGCGAGCAGTACGCCACCTGCACGTCGACCACAGACCGAATTGTCGTTCAAGAAGACTGGTTGACAGACATTGCGTTGGCCTTTACATCGGAAGTATTGAAGTTTACAGTCATCCAGAACCTGACGTTGCCATTCATGAATGATACCAGCGTCGACAAGTACACTGCTCGCACTCTGGCACTGGGTTACCAAGCCTCGTGGAACGCGCTGACCAAGCTTATGGGCAACGTGGCCGAGCCGGCGACGTCTCGCAACGCCGAATCCGTGGTTCAGGCGCAGATTTCTCGACCCAAGTTATTTGAATGGCTGGCCATGAACGCCACACTCGCCGTGTCTGCCTTGCTGGTATGTCTTGCGCAAACCATGACAGCAACGAAACCGATTCGTGACACCGCATTGGCGCCCATGACCATGGATCTCACCGAGATAACGCATTCGGATAGCCGGGCAGATGGACTTTGTAATGCCGTAACGCTGAGTAAGACCGACAAAAAGCTTCCAAGAATGATATGGAAGCGCTGCAGCAGCACCAACAACAATGGTGAATCGGGGGCTAGGGAGGCTCAAGGGGAGACTGGAATTTCCGACCCGGAAAATTATTTTTGTTCTCGAAGAGTCGTCTTCCTCCATAAAGGGGATACTCCGCCTCATGATTCGGCAGCGTTGACACAGGTTAAGACGCCTACGAAGACCGAGGTAACATCTGCGACGGGTTGAACCCGAAGATAAGTTGAACCCGAAGATAAGTTGAACCCGAAGATAAGTTGAACCCGAAGATAAGTTGAACCCGAAGATAATTCGAAGTCATGGTAAGAACCAGGGATCAGATCGACTACGGAAAGAGAAGGGAGGAAACGGGGAAGGAATACTAATATATTGAAGGCTTAGGCGCCTTTGCGTTTGGGCGGCCTCGACCCATAAGCCCAAGATCGGTTTTCTTGCGATAGCCATTCAGAAATGAAGGCTGACGGCACGCTCATGACAAAAGGATCCTGCACTTTATGGGTTGGCCTTTGTTTTAATTGCCCCAGCCGTGCCCAGCCTCGAGTCACGACTCAGCCTTGGGGAAAAGTAAGCTCAGCAATATCTCGAAATGCACGATTCGATCTTCTGGTTGAACGCTAGCGATGAATTGACAATAAAACCGAGCTTCCGATCAATGGCTAAGGTCATCATCTATGAAAACCAGAAATTGAACACTTTCGACGACGAACACATCCTAACGGCTATCCGGCAAGTGGCTGTCTGAAATCCGCATTACACCTGGTGGCGTTGGACACTATCTATTGCGCTCGCTTTTTGAATTGACCGAGTAAGAAGTGTTGAAATGATGCGAACCCGAGCGGGCTTATGCTTTCTATCTCTGGAGAGCAGAAGGAAGTGCAATCCCCCCCCTCCCCCCGGTTCGTGAAGCGAATCAGACTCACACGCGAACTAGATCATTTGGTGGTCTTGCAATATCCGACATAGTCAAGATGATCCAACCCAAAAGAGGGCTTTTCCAACACGAGTATGAGCTCGAACCGGTTTGATGAAGCTGCAAAACGGATGATAATTAGCCAGGAAATGTCGCGCGCTACCGGCGAGCCCAAAAAGGATGTGACTCGCCTTTCCATCGCGATTGATACTAAAAGCTGCCCACACCGTTGCGTAGTCGCCATCAATGTGCTCGACTTCGTCCCGAGTGACTTCGACAAATTCCTGTTCTGCTTTCCCAAGCGCATCTATCGCCTCGGTCAGGGGCTTGAAACGTGGCTCGTTCTCTCGGATGAGGCATGCGGTTGCCTGCGGATGGCTGATCTTGCGCATGTATCCCACGTCTTTCGTCCTGACACAGGCAATAAACGCCTTGACTACATCCACTGGACTTGACTTTGGGATGCTTGATGCCATGGCGAGAAAAAATATATGGCAACAAGTCTGGATGAGTTCGTCGAGAGAAGAAGTCTGTGGTTGGAAAAGCAAAGCAGGACTTGTGCGTCCCTAATGTCTGAAATAGCAATCTGGTGTCTAGAAAAATAAATGATCGCCACCAGAAGTGGTCGAGGATATCCGTGGCCCAAGTCTGACCTTTGATCTATAAATTAAGCATCTCCTTAGCGAAGTCGTACAGAGACTTGCAAAACCAGTTTCCTCCCAAACAACGTTCAAAAAGATTCTTTGTCTTGTAGTGGAGCACCAGTGGATCCACTGATCGCTAGAAATAGTTTAGACTCATCTGACAAGGAACCAATTATTTCAAGAATAGCAGCCGAGAGTTACAAGCTATAACACCTGCATAATACCTCTAACGGTCTGACAGATGTATTCTGTGCTGTTCCCTCGACTCGCTTTCGTTTCGTAATATATTCTTAGTCTAACCCAGGATATCGATCACGTGAAAATAACTATCCGGAGCTACGAGATATGACGTCATGAACCTCTCTGTTAGCCCAAATTCATTACGAGTCAGATCAAGATGGGTGTCACGAATCGAACTCGCGCGCCTCTGCACGCTAGCTTGCATCGTATCTGGTTCCCTGGCTGGTAGGTAGTGGCTATAGTACTTTGGTGTATCTTGGTTGGAATCTTGCGGTCCGACTATAGACTTAGGTTGACCATGGAAAGTCCTCAAGCTCTTCGGTGGGAATGAGCGTAGCTAAATAGGCATCATGAATCCCTGGTGCTCAGTGGTACTCCGTCGTGCTCTGCTGAGCCATACTGATTACTACTGATCATCTTGCATGATCACGTGCGTCAACGTGACCCCTGGCAAGGCTGGTCTCGCCACACCTTCCTATCATTCCTTTCCTCGTGAGCCCGCCCTTTCCTTGGCATGGTCGTTGTCAAGACCTGGTCTCTGACAATGGGGCTGTTAACAATGGGGGCAGAGCACCAAGTTGTTAGGGGCTAGGCCCTAGTCTTGGATATGATCACTCTAGCGACAGGGAAACTTAGCCTTGCCGTTTACAAGGCTCTCTGGCAAGGCTAAGACTGGTCTCCTCAGCAATCAGCCGACAATAAACCCTTACAAAAGGTGTCTCTCACTTACGGAGTTCTTCTTATTCTTTCTTTGAGGGAGATGTCTCGGTACATAGCACCTAGCGAATCAGTCCTGGTGTAACTCATACACAAATATTCAATATTTTAAGGAAGAGATCAAGGATCTTCAGCGTCAGTGTTAATTAGTTTACTAGGAAGGAGTGAAGCTCCCTGACTACAGGATCGAACGTGACTAGGAAATCCTGGTGCTCTGTTATGCCTGGTGCTCTGAGCCACTAAGTACTTGAAATGACTACGTGACTAATAAGGCTGTGCTTCGCCATACCTTCCTCGTCTCTATATCCTCGTGACCCTGCTTGTCTTGGGAAAATTATTGCGATACTAGATGATTCAAGATCATTCCAGATACTCGACGCTTTGACATATCAGAAAGGTTTCTCCAGACCTCTTTCTATGAAAGTTATGAAAAATATAGAAGAGAGAGATGAACGACAGTCTTCCCCCAGCCACTCTCAGGAGCGGCCAGCTCTCGAACTTTTCAGCCAAGTAAACTCTTCCAACGATCCCGTTTCCCAGCTGCATCGCGCCTGCTATTAGGATTAAGGTCATTTTGCTCTCTTTCCTCCACGACTCAGGGCAGCTTCATCAAGAGATTAGCCATCTCTAAGGTATCAGGATGGTTTGCTCCCAGAATCCTTTTTCGGCCTAATTCTGCGCGCTGAAACATTTTCCTGGCCTCTTCTGTTTTACCCTCCCGGCGATAGAGTAAACCAAGACCATGGACAGTGTTGAGAGACGCAAGGTTATCTGATTCTAGCGCGTTCTCGTTCCCGGCTAGCGCCCGCCCGTACATCTGCTCCGCCTCGGCCAGCCTCCCTTGATCAGCGTAGAGGGCCCCGAGATTWTKGACGGTCTCGAGGGTCGACGTGTGGTCCGGTCCCAGCGCCTTCTCGTTCCCGGCCAGCGCCCGCCCGTACATCTGCTCCGCCATGGTATACTGTACTTGCTGGCGAAGTAGCTCTGCAATATCGGCGAGTGGTTGTAGTCTGCTTTGTACTAACTCTGGTCGCTCTGCCACTTCTCGAAAACGACCGTACAAGAGTCGGCCGGCATGTGTGCTAACTCGTTGGTAGCTAATAGCCGCTAGACGATCCCTCTCTTCATCTCTAATATAACCCGCTATACAGTCGAACGCCAGCCAATATTGGTCCGCATTAATCTCACGGTTCAGGCAGCCGAGAGTCCAGTCGTGGACACACACGTGAAGGTTGTACGATCCAGTCTCATGGCGCGCCTCGATAAGACAGTAACGGACGAGCATTCGCATTACGTGTTCAAATGACAATTCATCCTTGGTCGATTGCGTAAACCACTCCGGTGCATGGCCGTCTCCAGATTCACGGAAAAGATCGTACCAGATATCTTGATGGTCAAGGTAAGCCAGAAAGCTTAATAAATGGGCCGCGTGGATATTTTGTTCCTTAATCCGCGTAAAAGATAAGTCCCAGGTGGTGTATAGCGTACGGGAAGGGTAATCGGCCAGTTCCTCGATCGAAGCCACTACTTCCCATGTGGCTTCGTATTGCTGGAGATATTTAGAGAAGCTAAAGGACGACTCCTTAAGGTAAGCGCCCGCCGTAGCTAAAGCTAATGGATGACCGTCGAGTCGTCGTGCTACCTTACGGGCGTCAAGATCTGCTTACTCATTAGACACTGCTGTCCTATCATTTGCTCGATGTTAACATACCGGACTCAATTCCCTCCCGTTCGGACCGTGTAGACAGAATCCGCAGGCTATCCTCTTCTCTACTTAGTGATTGTACATTAACCTTACTTCCGTTAAGTCTACCTGGCACCCGTGTCGTAAGGATGATCGATCCGTGCGCAGCGGACGGATAGTACTTAGTGGCCTGGTACTTATCCGGATCATCGTAGTTGTCATATATTAAGAGCCAGCTATGGTTGTCAGGCTCAGAGAGCCAGTTCGAAACCACGATCCACAGTCGGTCATCATCGAGCCGTTCAACCGTCTCTAGTGGCAGTATTCGAAGGGCGACCTTTCGGAGGCTACCCTTTAAAGTAACTTCCGACGTGGCATTAAGCCAGAAGACCGACGAGTAAAGATTCTCATGTCGTTTGGCATAAGTGATGGCTAATTGCGTCTTGCCAATACCGCCCATCCCGCCTAACACCACCACCCTTCGAAGAAAGGAATCGGTGCCCGGGATGAGAACCTTTTCCATCTGCTGGATCTCTGGATCACGACCGACGAAGAGGTAGTCGGCGATGTCGGGTGCCTCAAACAAGTTCACGCCGTACCTATATTCTAGGGATTGATTAGCGGGAGGATCTCTTAGAGAGGACGATTAGCCAATATCGTATCCATGTAAATCGATACGAAATTGACGGGATAATATCCAACTCTTTCTCAACACAAGAAGAGACGACCACCAGTAGTGTACTCACTTGGAACTTGAATCACATCGGTGGCCGGAGCCACTCTAGCCACCTCGTGCGGCGGTATGACCGATAATAACTCCTTCATGTACGCCGCCGCCGTCGCCGCTGCATACGGCTGCCACCTCTTATTCTTATGCGAGTCTGCATAGTCACAGATCCCTCGGATCACCAGACAAGGGAATGAATCCATTAGCCCGGCTGCCTCCATCTCCACGCAGATGACCCTCAACGCTCGTTGTAGCTTTCCTCGCAACCCAGCGTCTTTAACCACCGTATTGGCGGACCCGATCGTCCCATAGTGGAATTTAGGGTTCAGGTTGCGGCGCTCATCCCGTACGACAACCTGCTGCGCATTGCAATTTCGGCAATTCGCACCACCAGGGTGAGGATAGTCGGAGCGGAACAGCTGATCGTATTGATCACCGGGATGTGAGTATTCCTCCTCCATGGCGGGATACTGCTGCAGCATGTCACGCAGATACTGCGGGACCCGGGATCCGTTTATTCGATGATCCGCCGCCAGCGTTTCCACACTCGCTCGGAGAAGTGGGGGGGGTTTACTCAAAACTCCCGTCCGTTCAAAGTCACCGCCCGTCGTGTGCTTGCCGAGATCGTACTGTACCACGCCGCCGAAGCTCGCAGTCGGCTTGCTCACCCTCACATCTCCTAATCGAATGTCATAGCCTTCCTCCTCTTCTTCGTCGGGTACGCCACCACCAATCCCGACCAGCAGACCAAATCGAATCGAGGGGAAATCGTGCAGTAGTTGAATCGCTACCGTTGCGGCCGCGTTAGTGCCAATCTCTGGCAATACCGCAACCACAACGTTGTGACCTCTCATGTCGCCTAATGTGTAGCTATTCTGGTGGCGCTGCATGGACAGGCTCGGATGGACGTGGTCCAACATCGCTTTGACGGGGGCCAATTCGACCCCCATTGGGCAGATACAGCCCACGGTGTAGTCGCGGTGGGAGAGAGGCATGGTAGGATCGGTGTAGCGAGACAGAGGGGGGTGTTAAGGTGGTCGCTAATTAGCAGTGTCACTAATCAGGCTGAAGTTCGCGGTAGAGCGAGGGATGTGATGACATGGCGTGGTATGCTGAGGTAGGGCGAAGTCACTTTCGAAGGGTGCTACTGCGTCGTTAGCAAATTCGCGTGATAGTCTAAGAGACATTGTAAAAGAGAGCGAGAACATCAGGCTGTGATGCGTTGTACTCCGTACAGGAGGCAGCTGTCGGCGCAGGTCGCACTTCAGGCTGAATGTGAAGGTGGTTGAAATGGGCCAATCGTCGGTGGAAGGTAAACGCCGCGACCGAAAGCGGCAAGGGCGGAAGCGTGGCCATATGAAGACAATATGTCACGTGATAAATCTCTTCGTGAGTCTGATATCCCAGACCTCATGTCCTGATATCTGCTTCAAGAATGTTGAAATTCTAGTTCATCAGAAGGACAATTCTGAGATCCAGTAAAGCGTAGCATATATGAGAGAGACAAGGCCTCGTATATATTCGACTTGAGCGCGTCTTGTCAATTCGGACGAGGATGACATATTTGTATCTTCTACGTCCGGCTTGACGAGGTTCGAAATGAGAGACGAACTGCTTGAAGATGGTAGCCGCTCGACTGCGCTGATCAAGTTCTAGCATCGTGGGTGAAGAAAAGTCTAGGAAATCTTATAAGGGCGATTAATATCTATGATGAGGTGACGCCATTGTGATTATCTGAAATGTAAGTCAAAGACAGAGTGGGTGCGACATCACGACGACGAATACAGGCCGCAGATCGGCAGCACGTGCTGTGACTATACCAGTGCTTCACAGGCTCCTATTCTATTGGCACTTATTCTAGGACCACGGCATATGTCACCGACCAATTTCCTACATCACGGCCGCGCGACTGTTCGATTTGCGCAACCAATCTGTGTGGGGTTCATCTTAGTCGTACTGCGTACACTGCGATAGCTCCCCCATCATTCGGCATTTTGACATGTTCGTGGGCGCAGCTCCTTACGGTTGTTGACCGAGCCATGACGATACATGTGGCCGTTTCTCTCCACGAGCGCTTCGAACGACAAGCTTTCAGTCACGCTTGAATCCTCCCCAGGAAATCAATTTTGATTTCGAAGCTCTTGGAACGATACCCGATCGCAAATCAAAGAGAATGGGATTATCGGTGTGCGCACCGGAGCTAAGGCCAGAGTAGCAACGATCGCAACAATTGTTACTGACACGACGCACTCTTAAGATTCCACGGCTATTAGTACGTGTTCCCTGCGGTTACACTGGTACAGATCGAATGGCTTAAAGCGACGGCTGACCTCAGTTCTCTAGGCGTACCTCAAGCCTGGATACAGACGTCGATCCTTCTCCCATCGTCTCCGCATCTCCTAAACGGCAGGATTGAGCAAGGTCGGGTGAATTCTCGTCAAAGTCACTCACAGCGATCGATGAGTTACGTGCAGGCATTTCCAATGAAAGGAAGATAGAAGAAGGAATTCAAAGAGGATGTCTTTGAAATATGTGGTTTAATACTGCGATAGCCTAGGCGCAGGCACATTTTGGAATAGCGCAAATTGGACTCAGTGAGATGATACAGACCGAAAATTCTCAACCGGACATAGGGTCGGATTGGTCTCCCAGATACTTCTTTTAAGAAAAATATTTGTGCTTGGATTACAGGATGTGTGACCCGGCATTGCTGGCTGAAGAGATGGAATATGCTGACCGCAGGCGGAAAGTTCGACACGATTCTCCGACTTTCCGAAGGGAGAGGTGCTTTCCATCTACGGGAGACCCGTTAACTAAGCGACATCGCAGCCCATTAATGCACCGTATCGCCTCATGGCACCGAATCTCGCAGCTTCACAGCATGTAATCATTCGAGGCATGATCGAGGATGGAATGCTAACAACTGATGAAATGGCGGATGCTGCTGGGTGCAGTTCTCGCACCATCAGGACGTCACGAACGAACCTAGGTCGCTTCAGCAGCACGAAGGCTCCATACAATGGCCGTAGTAGGCACCCTCGATTGATAGCTCCAGTGATGCTCAATGACCTACTGACCCTCCTCCATGAGAGACCCGACCTATGCCTAGATGAGATAGCAATTTTCTTATAGGATAAATACAACGAATTTCTATCAATGTCTACTATTAGCAGGGCTTTAGCCTAAGCAAAGTGGTCTAAAAAGGTAGCCCAGCGAATAGCTAAGGAATAATGTGCAGATCTACGCGATATATATCTCTACGACCTATCTACCTGCTAGTATGACCAGGTCGTGTACATAGACGAATCGGGCTGCGATGAGAGAGTCGCGTACCGACGAATAGGGTGGTCTCCGCTAGGAGTGACTCCTATTTATCCGCGGTTTCAGCGGGGGCAGCGTTACTATATCTTGCCGGCGTATAACTACAATGGTATCCTAACGTTACGTATCTTCTAAGGCACCACCGATAGTACCGTGTTCGAGGATTTCATCGAATAACTCCTTCCTTATTACGGTAAATGGCCGGAACCGAACTCAGTGTTTATTATGGATAATGTATCGATCCACTATAGTGAACGGATATAGCAAATGTATAACGATATAGGTGTGAAGCTACTTTACCTTCCTCCTTATTCGCCAGACTTAAATCCTGTCGAACAGTGGTTTACTCAATGTAAGGCCAGGGTCAAAAAGCATTTCTACGAATATAAAGAAAATCCAGGTTATTCCTTCCGTGAGTATTTGCAGTCGTGCGTGGATACCGTGGGAAGCGATCGGAAGAGTGCCAGAGGTCATTTCCGGCACTCGGGATGGAAGATTGAAGAACCAGATATAGAATAACCAAAATGGCACAACATATTCGAGGTAATATAACCCCTACTGTGGGGGATGAATATTCTTGTCGAGCCGGGAAGGGCACGACGGGTGGGAACGCTCCCCTTCTGGACATCCCCAAGTCCAAGGGAAGGAACGGTCGGTGAACTAAGCTAGGAATCGTATGACTGTTGGTATGGCTCCTTGTAGCAACCTGAGGATCGAGGGGGAAACGGGGCGGAGGAGGAGGACACAGTCTGGAAATGAGGTCTGTGGTGACCAAGCACTAAGAAGAGAATGGAAGAAGAGAAAGGAAAGCATTCTAGAGATTCATCTGCCTATCCTGTCCGCGTTGTCTGTCTGCCTGACTGTCTGCCTGTGTGCATGTCTGAGAGTCCCTGACGGCAAGGCCTCACGTCTCTATCTACTTGACCGACCCCTGTACAAGTGTACAGGGATGCACTAGCACGTGACCCAATGACCGCTCCGCCACACTACTCCGAGCCCAAAATCTATTTAACCTATGTCACACGATATAAGGAGAATCGCCAGCCTCAGGCTCCCCGTTTTCTAAGTCACCTCCTGCCAGGTGATTAGCTTTATGGTGCTTATTCCAAATCGGAATATCGTTCATGAAACTATCGGCAACGCCTCGTTTCACCCCTTTGCTACCAAGAAAATCCGAATTCCGCCCGCCATACACTTGTAGGAGGGTAAATTTCTCATCCAGCATCGCCTTCCCAGCTTTCCGGACTTCCTCTTGGTATGAGGGGTCTTGGTATTGAGCCTATAGCCACTGGGAGTATCTCCTCACGGCCACATCACGAGGGCCCTTAATTGTTAGATCGTCGGCCAGCGACGCATCCCAAACCTCAACTGGACCAGCCGGATATGCCCTTCCGGCCAGCGGCGCTGCTCGTCGGGCATCGCCAGGAAGTATATTGATAGTGACGGCAGATAAGCTGCCAGGAGACCCTGCCTTACGTGACTTTCGGTCGCGATTTCTCTTCTCTTCGGCGTACAGCTCCTCCCGAATGGGTAGAGGAACGTCATCATGGCTCTCTAGATTGCCGCCCTCCTCGATAAACTTGACCAAACGATTGAGATGAAAAGTTAGTAGTTTGAAATGTTTCTTGCTAGCGGGATCAATCCAGCAATGGGGACCCTGACCACACGGCGAGCCGGGACAACGCATGAGGGCGTAGACCCTCCTCCAGATTAACCCTCGCCCGGACAGGGCTCGTTCTGTGTCGTCGCGTAGATCTAACTCGTTACGCATCCGCTGAGTGGCTGTCATCCGTCCCCTCTTATCGCCTCCCCTTCCACCATTGCCAGTTATCTAGACACCTACATGAATATAGTTGAACGACAGGTTCACCCGGAGTTTTTTACCTTTCTAAATGGATTAACTCCATGCCTCCAGCTCTGTCTATAATGTAGTCACGTGTTACATTAGCGAGGCCCGCTCTATGTATGTCATCGTGTGGGAACGAGTTTAAAATACATCTCATCTGTTATTAAGACCACGGGAATAAATTCTCGGACCGTCCTGACAAGTAATCTCATTGTTACTGCTCGACGTGATTGGTGGCTTCGAAGGGGACGCCAAGGCCAGTTTGACCAATACAGAAAGTGCTGACACTCCACTCTTCGACAATGAATCATTTTATTTGGTTTTCGGTGGAAACCGGTTTTGCAAGTCTCTGTATTCGTAATTTCATATACTAACCTTTAGTACAGGTACCTAACGCATCACTCCTACGGCCGAGAACCGAAACGGATCGATAATATAGTGGACACGCTGGCATCACGGAAAGTACGGAGTCCCTCGCCCCGAGAATAATGTTCTAGAATGAATATGCTGTAATCCTCGGTCCGCACTGTCGTTCATAATCCTTTTCTACCCAGTATGTTGGCTGCATTATCGGGACTTTCAATCTTCTTGAAGAAAGTCAATTTCTGGAGTTCTACAAAACCGTGGTTGTGCCTGGACGCGACGCCCACAACACCGCGTTGACGACCGTCAGAATAGAAAAGACCCCTCAGTACTCAGCAAAGCATTTTCAATAACGCTGTAATTAACCAACTCTATCTGAATCTGGTCGTTGGAATTGGAACTCATGGCACATAGTACAAGGGCCAAGGAGAATTCCCATCGACAGTACTCCGTAGTGGCAGGCGGAAATGCTCTTCCAGGAATCGTGAGGGGGATTGAAACATTAAGTTATTGAGTTATGTACCTAGTAGTGACCACCAATGCCCCGACAGGCACCCTGTATCCATTTTGCACAAGAGATGAACAAAATTCAAAGGACTTATTAACCCCCTCGGTTTTCGGGTAGTCGTCGTCCCCCCTCCCCTCCCCGGAGCTTCGCCTTCAGAAGCAATTATGCCCTCTTAACATGAAAATCCATTTGATCCCTACAACCCATTAGAGCTGCAACTTCACAAGACCTTATTATTGCCAACGACATTTCCCATCATGTCTTACCCAGGCACGTGTCTCAGGGGGAGGGGGGGGGGAGGGCCGTACGGGGGGACGTATTACCCAGAATCTGAGAGGCCATCATTCTCCTAAGCAATTCGTCATCGTGACATGTCCACGTAATGAATACTACACTGAAGCTTAGGCGCCTTTGGGGCTGCCTCGCCCACGAATTTTTCTAATTGGATTTCTTGCTCGACCATGTATCGAGTACCGAGTACGAGTGATATACACAGGGGATTTTTTAGGCTGTAGCGTGACGACGGGGACTTTGCGACTTACATTTACTAAGGCTTAAATGAAACAGTTGTCTAAGTAGAAAAGAGCTAGCTATGGCCGATCGCTGCGGAGGCCTATTGGGCCCCCTTGTACCTCACTATGCTGCTCAGGGGGTTACTCAGCGGGTGCTCAGCTAAAAGCTTAGTTAAACCTCAGGTTACATCGGGCTTCGCTCATGCTCTAGGATCGGTCCGATATTGGAAAATGGGGTTTTCGTACACCAGTAATCCGGCGAGCCAAGCTGTGTGTCCTGGAGGTATAGGACGTCGGAGATGTTGGTATAAAGTGACATTAACCTGCAGAATCAAATCCAGACGCCACGCCATGTCATACGTGACCTAAGACCTAAGACCTAAGACCCAAGGCCCAAGACCTCTCCATTGCCGGTCCGCTCAATCAACTCCACTCCATTCCACCTTCCCCCGCTCCAAGGTTCAAACCCGCCAAAATCAACCGAGAATTCCTCACATCCACTCGCCTAGAAGTTAGTCTTCTTGGCTGGATCTCAGAAATCGTCCGGATCGCCCAGATCCCACTTCCTAGCCGTGATTTTCCGCTGCTTCTTGACCGTCGACGGCGCCGCGTTTTGCACCTCCACCCCCGTCGACGACCTCGCGACACTCGAGCTCCGCAACGACAATTTCCGTGGCGACACGTCTGCGACACTGAGGCGCAGACTGTCGTCATCGTCGTCGTTCAAGTGGTGTGGGCTGGTCGCCTTGAGCGTCGTCGCGTCACCGCCGTCTTCTCGGGCCTTCAGGGCGGCGAGGAACGGATTGGGCGCCACTGTGTTGGTGGAAGACTCCTGCAGCACATGGGTGCTCTTGACGGGCGATCGTGATGCTGCCGCTGCCGCTGCCGGGGCGTGTCGAGGCTGTTTCTGCTTCTTCGTCGGGCTTCGAGTCTGCATCTCTTGCTCTAATGTACGCAGTTTGGCGCGCAGATTATCATTTTCTCGCTCGAGCTCCTCCACCCGAACCTCGCTGTCCAGCTGCGGTGTCTGGTCTTCGTAGACGGCAATCTTGGTCGTCTTCTCTAGGATTTCCAGCTTGCCGTCCAGGAACTCTTCACCGCGGAGCCGCTCATGCTCCCATGCTTCTCTCCAGCGCACCATCTCCCCGTCCATGCGCTCCTCCATCTCAGCCCAGCACTCCTCGCGGATCTCCTGCTCAACAACTGCGAGCTTCTCCTCGGCCGCCTGCAGCTTCAGCTCCGCCTCGGTGCGCTTGATCTCCTCCTCTGCGAGACGAATCGCTAGTGCGTCGCATTCTTCGGCCAGCCGTGCTGCCTCGTTGCTGGCCTGCTCCAGTTCCTGTGCTGTGAAATAGCTATTGTTCAAGTCGTGCGGCGTCGAGCGACCGCTCTGCGGCGCGCCCGCACTCCGGCTGCCGGCGCCGTGGTAGTGATGACCACCAAGGATCGCGCTCGTCACGCTAGGGACCCGTGGCACCGTCACCTCGCGGGCCAGTGCCGAGTATCGCAGAATCTGACTCGTGGCGTTGAAATCACCCATCGGGTCGGCCGTAACGATCATGACGGCCTTCTGCGACGGGCGGGAAGCCGCGCTGTGGCCGGATGACGAAGGGAACGAGTTGGAGAACAGCAGTTCCGTCAACTTACACTGTCGGAACGGCACGATGGGCTTACTACCTTCCTGCTGGCAGTCGCTCTGCACCTGCAGACACTGGCCCAGGTACATTAGGCTCTCATTGATCTTGCCCGCCTCGGCGAGCGTCGAGCCTGTCGTCTTGGCGTTCCTAGCCCGTTCGGACCCGGCCAGGTCGACGATCGACAAGGTGCCGCCGGTCCAGGAGGGGGCTCCGTAGCCGTAGCCTCGCGTCTCCGACTTCTTCTTGACCTCAATGCAGAAGAACCCGTGACTCCGGGAGCTGACGCTGTTGCTGCCGGTTCCAGCGACCCTCCTCTCGGTGAGGCCCGTCTCAAGGACCATCATGGCCTCGTCGTAACTCCCACAAACGATCTTCCTCAGTCCGGCCACGACCTTCTTGTCTGGTGACATCTCGGTGTTTTTGAACAACAGGGGGCGTCGGAGCAGACCTTTCTGCAGCGCCGTCCCTTGTCTCGTCGACATCGGAGGGGCGTTGGGTGAGACCGGGTTCGAGAGAAGGTCGAAGATGCGGTCGTTGTAGACTTCGTACATGGAGACAAGCACGACGTACTCTGCCATGTGGTCGACGTCCATCGAAAAGGCGGCAACGTCCGGATGCTGGGGGAGCGTGCTGGGCCGGGGCAAGGGCGGCTTTCGCACGTGATGCGAAACGGGTTCCTTCACAGTCGAGGATTTAGCAGGTGACTTTCTAAAACTTGTGAAGCGGGAGAAGAATGGGACTTTGGAAGGGGCGCGCCATTCTTCTCTTTCCGAGTGAGGGGCCAACTCGGGGACATTGGGCAATAGCCGCACGGTCACGGCAGACGTAGGACTTGCGAAATGGTCCGGGTCAAAGACCAGCGAGGATGGTCGCGCCGAGGCGGTATCTCTGCTCATGCGGTCCGAAGGGAGAGCGGGGGAAGAAGGGGAAAACACAGGGGCCGAGCCGGGAAGCTCATCGTGGCGGCGGGGGCATACCATCATCGGGGTTTGAGCTCGAGACATGGGTGTCTGAGCTCGCGACAGTCTGGCTCGGTCGCCGTCGCCGTAGATCGACTCAAGGAACGTTGTGGCCGACAGGATCTGGGCCTCAGAGGGGTCGGATGCCTGGAGCGATGAGAGCAGGCCGGTGTCGGTGGGCAGGTCTGGGTGATGTGGCCGCCGGATAGTCTGTCCGATGGATCGGAACAGCACGTCGAGGCTCATCTGGGTGATTCCGCGCTGCGACTTGGATCCCAGGATTGTGTGGCTCTGCATTTACGTGTCTGGTCAGCATGTGTCTCCTGTTGCCCGCCTCAATGGACGCCGTGGTGTGTCCAAGTACCTTTCCACTCCCAGTGACCCCGAGGGTAGCGACCAGTCCGTCTCTTCCCGTCCGCAGGACATTCCTGATTGTCTCCGCCGTGCCCGTCTCCTCAAACACGTCCAACTGCGTGGCATGCTCTTGAAAGATCTTGGTGAAGCCGAATCTCTCGATCGCCCGCTTTCTCGAGTCGTTCGGCGGCTGGAGGGTGATGTGCGTGGGGAATGAGGGCGGCGAGTGGATTGTCGTCGACTCGTCCTCGTCGACGTGAGGGGAGGTCGGCGGGTCTGGGGTCTCAACCAGCAGCCACGGCTCAGGTCTCTGCTGCTGCTTGGGTAATGGAGGTTGGATGGTTGGTCGGAGGCGCAGGTAGACCTGGAACAACGAGGTTTGCAGAGGCGCCATTTTGGTGGGATTGTCCATGGTGAAGAGGTGTCAGGTTACAGAGTCGCAGCTTTTTATTGATGTGCAGATAGCTTGACGGTCAGTTGCTGTCAGGCCGCATGTCACTTGAGCTTCACGTCGGCCGTGCGTGACCAGGTCTGGTTGGGGTCGACGAGTTGTTGAGTTGTTCCATCTCTTGGCGTGTGTAGACTTCCATTTTAGGAAAGGTGACGTGGTTGCCACGGCAGCCACGCAAGAGGGATGACAGCCTCGCCGGTCGCACCTTCCTGAACCACCGTGACCACCCAACCAGCAACAACAGCAACGCCAGCAACGCCAGTCAACTCGCCACAGCGTGCCACTACTTGGTCTACGAGCCTCTCCCAAAGAGGATATCCGAAATATCGGAAAATGGCATCATCGGCCCATCCATCAGCCCAAACAACGGGTCGTCAGGGAGTTCCGGGTCAAAGTGTCCTCCGTCGCCCGGGTTCTGCACGTCATGGTCGAGATAACTCCGGGCCGGGAACATGTTGATGATGGCATCAAAGTTGAACGGTGCCGGTGTCACATGTTCGAACATTGTTTCCTCTGGACAATTTCGTCAATCACCGGAATTTTCAGAGGGAGAACTTGGAATATTCCTTACCGTGAGACAAATCCAGTTTGTTCGCGCCCATCAGCCTTCGGATGATGCTGGCCGGCTTCGCCACCCCCGGGTTGGCAAGGCAGAGCTCATCCAGGCATTCGAGGCTTGCTGCGAGGAGGGGGCCATGTTCACGAGGACGGCCGTTGGTGACCTCGGCTGCCGCATTCCTCACGTGGATCGTGCACGCGACATAAATCGTGTAGCTCAGTAGGTACGGCGCACCGGCCAGCGTATAGGCCGATTTGTACGCCAGAGAGATACTCGTGATGCACCGCGCCGCGGCGGTGCACCGTTTCCAAGAACTCGCCGGCGCCGCGGACGACCGCAGATGCCCATCCGAGATGAACGGTCGGTGGAGAAGGATGATGAGAGAATGATACAGGCCATGGAGGTTCATCAGGTTCGGTGAAGGGAATTGATCCTTCTCTCCCTCCAGTGACTTCCACGGCTCGTAGTCGAGCTCCCCAGGGAGGTTTTGCCTCCATGCTTCAAGTGCGCGGTCGACCGACTGCAAACTTGCCTGTGCGTTTCGGAAAGTTGCCCCCACGACATAAAAGCTGTTGATGATCTTGGTCATGATCTTGGACAAGAGACACATTTGCTGGAATGTCGACACCGAGAGGATGGGTGTTGGGCGGGAAAAAGCACCCGGAGTCGGATCAGGGTATTTCGGATCCATGTAAGGGAAAAACAACTCCCTCTCTTCCATCGTGTCCATGAAGTCCCGTGACACGTGCGAGTCTCGGAGATTGATGGCCACAGGCCGCCCAAGGTACAGGCTTTGGAGTTTGTCGCAGATAAAGGCGCCCCAGAATACCCGCCGGCGGATCTCCACCATTTCGGCATCGTCGTTCGTTTCCTTCGGATCCAGATGCAATCCGAGGTCGTATACCATGCGCAACGCGTATCCGGTGTAAAGCCAGCCCTTGGAGGTCTCGCCTCGCGCATTAAACGTAGAACCCAGCAGAGTGAGGCCAATCACGGTCGGCACCGTGGGGTAGATAAGGAGCGAATCCTGTGCCAGCAACTCGTCGCAGCGACGGAAGAAATGTCGACCGGCCGTTTTCGGATCCGTGGGGTCGTCTCGAACCTCGACCCGGGCGGAGAATTTACTGACACACGCAAAGATGGCGTTCAGCAAGAACCTGGAACAATTGGGCCCACTGTGTAAAAGATC
Source organism: Exophiala calicioides (assembly GCA_001599795.1). Taxonomy (NCBI): domain Eukaryota; kingdom Fungi; phylum Ascomycota; class Eurotiomycetes; order Chaetothyriales; family Herpotrichiellaceae; genus Exophiala; species Exophiala calicioides. Next base: position 2,479,307 of record BCHZ01000003.1, read on the forward strand.
TCTCATGATCGCCGGCCGATACGTCATGAGAAACGTATGATGCTGTCGGCTCCAGTGCAGGTCCAACAAGTGCATGGCCAGTTCGGTTGGCACCCCGTCGATTTCGGGCAAGAGCGCCAGGTGATGCTCGTTTTGTCGTTGCAGCGCGGCATTCGCTATGAGGGCGTTCCGAGCGTGCTCCATGGCCTGGGATCGTTGGGCTTGGGCAGGCAGAACAGGGTCATTCTTTGCAGGGAAATGGAGTGCGGAAGAAGGCCCGAAACAGCTCGTCTTTCCGGCTTCGTCGACCGAGATGAATGGCGCGACGTCAAGGTCTTCGTCGGAAGAGTCGTCGAGGCTCCTAAGGCTGATGCGCCCTGTTCTAGGGGGTCCCTCACTCTGTTCTCGTTCAGCCCCCGTGGGGGTAACGCCAAAGGAGGGCGGTTGATCTCGTTGTTGTGGTTGGGCTCCCTCTGGGCCAGGATTCGGTGGAAGGACGATTCGTTCTTCCAAGCCCGAAGTCTGCCCCAGAAGAGCGTCTCGTTCTTCCGCGGACGCGTTCCCCAGACGGACGATGAAGGACTCCAGGGCCGAGTTCCGTTTCTGAAGGTCGTTTATCCGGGCAAACGTCGGTCTGGGGTCTGACTGTCAGCTGTTTCATCGGCGCCAGTGTCACCGGAGCCGGACGGTGCACGTACCGTTTCTTCGGAGCTTCGAGGCGGTAGACGCATTCTCTGCTCTGAGAGGTGCAGGTCGCACATCGCGGTTTTCCTGTGTCGCATCGGATTTTTCTCTGTTTACAGAAGAGACATGCTCTAGCGAGGGACTTTGGTTGATCCTTGCTGGAATGTCGATCCATGACGGACTCGGCATAGATTGAGGAAAGAAACGACCTGCCTCAGCTTCCAGTGGATGACGTCGCCTTCGACGGCAATCAGGCAAGAGAGGGGAGGAAGTGGATCGTCGCAGAGGACTTGGTAGAGAAGTGAGGATCAGAAACAGTCGCAACTTACAAGCCTCCTCAGCCTGAACTCGGTTAATTGGGACGACGGAGAGAATAAGAACGGTTCATCGCCCAAGTTTAGTCATGTAGTTACTAAGATAGACCTTCAAGGCAGTGGGGAAAGTTGGAGCCCGAAAGCGACGCTCCAAGTTCTGTAGTCTTATCCTCGGCTGCGGGGCTCGGGCTCCAATCAGCAAGGAAAGAATAAGTACTCCTCACCTGGGTTGATATCTACATCTTTGGCATGCTAGTTACTTAGTATTCTTCGACCTATCGTGATCCTAGCCACTAATGGACAGCAAGACGGACAATAAGACGCTGAGCTAGAAGGAAGGTTTTACCAGCACATGAAAGTAACCGAGTGGAACACACTTGTCGTAACGCCTTTGCACGCTGTTGAGAATTTGATGCACTCGACGAACTGGAAGAAAAACAGCGATACTTAGCATCTTCGTGCCTGACTCAGCAGACTGCGTTAAAAGACAGTCCGCCGACAGATGCAAGATCGAGGTACTCGGAGGTCTCACTGGTAAATACTAGAATGTCTACGGGTAGGTGTTCGAAATACAAATAGGGTTAATCCACGGAGACGGCCATTTCTGAGCCCAGAAGCTGCGCTGGCACCAGCACGATCTTGGGCCAGTGCGATCTCGCCGATCAACAACGGGGCGGTCACGTTGATGATGATATCACTAAACCCGCGAATGAATCTTCCTCCCACGTACATGGAGAAGTTGGCCGCCCTCATTGCAGACCGATACCGAGGAGCATGATACAGGAGCCGATGGCCAAGCTGATTTTTCTACCAATGTGATCAGACATCCATGAGATGAAGATGAAGATGGAGCATTGGAGTGGCTGGAGTAGTCTTGCCAAGTTTCGAGGCACTGCAACCCATGCCTCTTACATGAAAAGAATCTGTGTCGGTGGTGCCAAAGGAAGCATGCAGGACCAGCACGGGAGTCCAAACTTACATCATAGAGATATTGAACCCATTCGCCGTGTTTGTGAGAATCAGGGTGATGATGGAAAAGTATAAAAGGCACATGTTCCTCTTCTTAAAATTCCACCACTTAACGCGAGGAAAGATCTTCCCAGCTATCTGGAACTGACCTTTGCGGGGCTTCACCAACATTGGATTGTTATTGATGGCCATTTTGCTCAAGCTGGTCTCAAAGTGTATGTCACTTAAAGAGGATGACTGACACTTGAATGTTGCCGGCTTGAGAGAGTCACCGAGGTACAGGGGCGTAACATAGTATTTCCTGACCTTCTCCCTTTCATTTTGCCTCAAAACCAGGTGGAGGTCCCGTTATCATACTGGAGGCGACATTGAGGCCAAATCCTCACCACGTTATAGGTGGAAGCTGAACCTAAGGAATTACGGACAGAAAGGATACCCGCTTAAACTTCACCCGTCAAAGGATGGGGTTGGTTTTTATCATTTTGCCAGTTTTGGACGGAGAGGGTGCCACTCTTCCGAGGTTGAACCTGTGAGGTTGCTTTTATCTAGCCTTAAGCGAGGTTCGGAGTGCGCCCGTGGTCTATCAGAAGTATTTACCCGCCAGCATGACGGTTATGAGCCTCTTTAGGCAAATAATAAGGTCGCTAACACAGCTAATATCCGCAACCAACTTTGAGGGAAAGACAGAGTCGCAAGGCGCCTGTTTATGGTCTTTCGAGCGACTGAAGTCATCCGCACCTATTCTGTCGACGCATCTTCTGCAATCAATCTTCTGGCTCCAAAAGTGAGAGGCGACGAGACCCTCTCTCCGATTCTTAAAGTCATGTTATCTGATACTATAAACCCGATCATTCCAGGCTTCGCCCCTGATCCATCGGCGATTCTCGTCGGAGAGACATACTTTTTGGTGAATTCATCGTTTCATATTTTTCCTTGTCTCCCAATCTACACGAGCAAGGATCTTGTTTCATGGAAGCACATTGGTAAATACTAGCGACGTCGGCTCTGGGGAACTTGGGTATGGCTCTGCTCACGCTCTTCAGGAAATGCAATCAACCGACCAGGCCAACTTAGCTTGGCCCTTTCCGGAGCAAAGCTCGGTCCGACAGATGAATGGGGAGAGACCACGTGTGCCGCTGGAGGTCTTTATGCTCCCACGATTCGACATCGTGATGGCGTGTTCTACATCATCTGCACCAATGTCATCAACGCTGAGAAGACCGACGACGTCGAATATCAAAACTTCATCCTCTCCACCACGGACATCTGGTCTGATCGGTGGAGTGATGCGGTCCTCTTCGACTTTGACGGAATTGATCCCAGCATCTTCTGGGATGTCGACGGTCGCTGCTACGTGCATGGGTCGAGAGCGCCAGGGCCGATGACAACGATCCATCTCTTCGAGATGGATATTCGTACCGGCCAAAAGCTCTCGGAGGAAAAGAAACTTTGGGGTGGCAGCGGTGGTGTCTGGCCTGAGGGCCCTCACATGTTTCGCAAAGACGGCATGTACTATCTGTTGATCTCTGAAGGAGGTACCTTTCAAGACCACATGATCACTGTGGCCAGATCGAAGGATCTTTGGGGTCCCTACGAAGCATATGCCCTAAACCCGATCCTGACGGCCCGTGGCACAGACAATTATATTCAACATACCGGTCACAGCGACATCTTCGAGGACACTCATGGCGATTGGTGGGCTGTCTGCCTTGGTGTTCGGAAAGACAAAGCCGGGCGATTCATCATGGGCAGAGAGACATTCCTGACTCCGGCTGTGTGGCCACAAGATGGCTGGCCGAGAATTCGTCCAGTAGAAGCAATTCCTCAGCTCACAGACGGACATACGCTCCCCGGTACCAAATCCACTCTCACAGCTGAACACAACATCGATTTTTGCTACATTCGAGACGCGGATCTGTCAAACCACAAAATATCGGCCGATGGGAAATCCGTCACGCTGACAGCAGGTCAATGCGATCTGTCTCAAGCAGGGGCGACTACCAAAGTGACATTTGTGGGCAAACGTCAACGTCATGTCAAGGGCCAATCTCAGGTGACCATGGACAAGGTTTCCGGCGTCAGCTCTCTCAGGGCAGGATTGGCGGTGTACAAGGACGAGCATCGATACACGCGAATCTACCGCGACTGTGAGACTTCGGAAATGGTCTTCGAAATGGTCAACAAAGCCAAGTCTCTCTCGAGAACAGAGAGAACCAAGATCGAGTCACTTCAAGACAAAGCCATCACACTGAGACTGGACTACACAGAAGACCGATATCAATTTTCGTATCGACTTGAGCACAGAGACGCGCAATTTGCCATTTTGGGAGAGCTTGACACCCTTGAATTGACAGGGTCTGACTTCACCGGTCCAATAGTGGGGGTTTTCGCCGTTGGAGGTGGAACGGTTGCCGATGTGGTCTTCCAGTCGTTGGAGATCCGATAGAGAATCCTTGATCATCAATTGGACAGACGACGGGGTAGCTTCCATGTATGCCTCGTGGTATAGACTCGTAGCTCGTTTCGAAATGGCTCTCTGGACTTGGTAAAAGAGACTGCAGGCCCTTCTTTCGTCAACGAGTAAATCAGGGTGCATAAGTCAGATGTCTGAATAGAATCGGTTTTGGACATGGAAAACTTCCCCAGGAAAGAGGGAGAGGATTCTATATTTTAAAAGGATTAGACTACCGTGTAACAATTACACAGCTAGATATCTCATCCGTACAATTAAAGATATGATATGTATCAAGTGAAATGACCATCTGGCTCATGTTGTCTCGGCCTGTCGGACACTGCTGGGGGCCCTCTCTGTGCCTGCCTGGTACGTCGACTCCGATTCCTCGCGAGGCTGGCTTTCATGGCCACTGGGACACCACATCCACGGGACTCAACCACTCCTCGCAGCTCAGAAAGGAGCACAGGATTTTGCTGGATGGCCGGGAGACAGCCTTTGAAGCAATACGGTAAGCATCGATCGTGCACGGGGCTGTGTGGAGATACTCGTGCTCTCTGCAGCCACAGTCAAAAGGAAGCCGGTACCCAGGCTTGCGACAAGCTCAACCCCATTAGTCCAACACGACTGACCTCTGGTACAGGACCAGGCTCTGGCAGCTGAGAGACAGAGACTGGCAACGCGCGAAGTCACGACCAGGAACCCGAATGTAGGGTATGAAAATGTAATTCAGCGGCATCACCTCGGTGTGCACTGCTCGAATCTCGAATCTCAAGTCTCGATCCGCAGTCAATATTGCTATCCAGGGCGCATGCTCCAATCCATCACAAGAACCATCCTGACCGACCGACGAAGTAGGACCAACTTTTTCATAATATAAAAACGGCCAACTTTTCAAGCACGTCCCCGCCCCTCAGCTTTTGTAAATCTCTACAAATTCTGTGTCGCTGGATCACCCCTGTCCGTTGCCACCTAGGCAAACGCAACCCATCCATCTCCATGGGTTGTGAAAAATTCATCAATGCGTATGTCGCCTATACAAATCGGTCATCTTGTGGAAGATGAAATAGTGTGTTACTTTGTTGGGTGGGATCATCTAGTGGCCAGATCTCTGTTTCATCACGGCTCTTCGTTCCTTTTCTTTGGCTGTAACACGTGTCAGTGGGACTGCGACGCCGGTCGCCGGGGATTCCAACTTACCTTCATCGTACACCAAAAACTCATGTAGACCCGCGCCGGCCGGCACCATAGGCAGGACGGGCACTTTCTTGTCGGTGATGACTTCTAAAAGTGCCGGGCCTTCCCCGCTGCCACTGATCAACCACTTCAAGGCCTCCTCCACGTCAGCTGGCTTCGAAACTCGTCGTGCCTGGAGCCCCATGGCCTCGGCGACCTTGACAAAGTCAGGGTTCTTCTGATGCGTGTGGGAGAATCGGTCCTCGTAGAACAAGCTCTGCCATTGGGTGACCATGCCTTGTTCTTCATTGTTCAGGATGAGAATCTTGACTCCGATATTGAACTGGTTGGCCGTGCTCATTTCGGTCAAGGTCATGTTGAAGGACGCGTCGCCGTCAATGTCAATGACGAGAGCGTCGGGTTTAGCCACCTTGGCGCCGATTGCGGCGGGCAGACCGTAGCCCATGGTTCCCAAGCCCCCCGACGTGATCATACTTCGCGGGTGCCGCCACCGGAAGTGTTGGGCGGTCCACATTTGATGCTGACCGACACCGGTGGAGATGATGGTCTTTTCCTTCATGTGGGACGTCAATTCCGACAGTTTCGCGATCAGCTGTTGAGGCTTGATCATTCCCTCAGGGGTCTCCTTCTCGTAGCTGGTCAGGGGGAACCTCTCCTTCCAGTCGTCAATTTGGGCGAACCATTCGGGTCGGCTGTCAACGGTGTGGACCTTGGGGATCAGTTCTGCTAGGTTGGCGGTGACATCTCCCTCCACCGCCTGGGTTGCCTGCACCACCTTGTTGATGTTCTTTGGCATGATTTCAAAGTGGACGATGCCTCCGCGATTCTCGGCAGCCGCCTTCTTTGCCTGTGGGGCAAATTTAGCGATGCTCAGGGTTACACGGTCGTCGAACCGAGCGCCCAAGGCGATGATGAGATCCGCTTCTTGCATGGCCATGTTGGCGTACGCGGAGCCATGCATGCCGAGCATGTGCAACGACTTGTGGTCGAGCTCGTCAAAGCCACCGAGGCCCTGTAACGTGGTCGTCACCGGAATGTTCGCCTTGTCCGCGAGTTCCTTCAGGAGCTTGGGGCCTTCGGGAGAGCCCATGACACCCTGGCCGGCGTAGATGATTGGTTTCTTCGCGATGTTGATCAAATCGGCGGCGCGTGAGATGCTGTTCTCCAACTGTCTCCGCGAATTTTTCCTGGCGGCCAAGGTGGCGGCCGAAGGATGGGCGGGGATGGTCGACTGCATGGGGATGGGTCTTCTGAGGATGCTGGCGGTGACATCTTTGGGCAGGTCGACGAGGACCGGGCCCGGTCGGCCCGACGTGGCAATCTCAAAGGCCTCTTTTATTCTCTTGGGCAGCTCCGCCACGTTTTTGACCATGACGTTCCACTTTGTGCATGCTCTTGAAATTCCCACCACGTCAGCCTCCTGGAAGGCGTCGGTGCCGATGGCGGTGGTGACCACCTGGCCGCAGAAGACGACCATCGGTGTGCCGTCAGACAGTGCATCCTGCATGGGAGTGACGACGTTGGTGGCCCCTGGGCCGGAGGTCACGAGGACGACCCCAGGTTTGCCTGACGCTCTCGCGTATCCCTCGGCCATGTGGCCCGCGCCCTGTTCATGTTTGGGGAGGATAAAGTCTAGGTATTTGGAGTTGTAGATGGCGTCGAAGACGGGGAGGATGGCACCGCCAGGGTAACCGAAGATGTGCTTGACACCCTGCCGCAGCATCATCTCGTGGAAGATTTCTCCTCCGCTCAGGCCGACAAAGGAGTCGTCGAGCTCCGGCATTTGCCTGTTGACCAATGGAGAGGGATCATTCCGTCGGAAGTCGAGGTTGAAAGCGGGACTGGGGACGGGTCTCGTGGTTCTGGGAGCGTGTCAGCTTGCCAAAGGGACTCTTTCCGCGGCCGACTTACTGTGCCTGAGCGGCGGCGGTGGTTACAGGTCGTTTCGACGAATCCTGGGAGGGAGTTTGAGATTTTCGGTAGGGCGATAGAGCTGCCGATGGAGCGGTGGAGGAGAAGGGCCGCGAGCACGAGGGCCTGCGTCTGCTTAAGGAGCGTATGGCACTCGAGTGAGGCCTGATGGGCATCATCTTGGTTGCCATGGTGGTTTGGCAAGGGGACGATGGGATTGAGGGAGACAGGAGAGAGGAGGGAGGAGGGAGGCGGTGGTGGTGAGAGATGGCGAGGGTGGAATTGGAGAATTGAATTATGAGTCAGTTGGTGGTCTGGAGGTTGAGATCTCGGAATTACGGTGGACCATGGATGTGTGGGCGGTCGACTGAGGACGGTGGGCGACGGGAGAGCTACCACAGCTACTTAGCAGACTAGGTGGCAGGCTGGCAGGCTAGCAGGCTTTTTGCTTGCTCTAGAGCGTCTTGGTTTGCGGAGTAGAAAAGGCAGCGACGAATTGGCCGATCAAGGACGCAAGAGGCAGACGAGCGAGTGGCGAGAGCGGCAAGAGCGAGCCAGAGCGTGCAAGAGGGTGCCCGGCGTGACAGGTGTGCAGGAGGAGGCAAGAGCGTGCGAGAGGCAAGCCAAGGCAGGGGCACCCAAGGCAGGCACAGGGCAACTGCAGGAAAAAAGCAGAAGTGGGGGGATAATTTTCGCTGCGTCGGCCGATCTCGCTCTTGGCAGCCAACCGAGGGATCGAGGCCACGCGACCTAACACTACTGGGTAGTAGTAGTACTGGGTACGGAGCAGAGGGCCAACCACTGTGGTTCCGTTACATACCAGACGTACCATACGTCCCCATTTCTATCCGGTCAGTCTAAACCCTCTTCCCGCTTGATCCCAGACCCCAGAGAAATCTCCATGCCGGAGCAGCGGAAGACCTGACGTCTGTCCTTTTTATGCCCGTCGCCCAAACACCCTTATCCTCTTAACCCCGCCATCCGGGACGATGGTCATCTTCACGTGCGTCCACACCTGCCCCTCGGGCGCGTCCGACGCCAGCAGAGCCTTGCCCTCAAAGACGTGCTCCGTGTCGGCGGCGCAAGGCTGCTCGCCCTGAATCAAGGATGCCCAACCCGCCTCCGCAGCCTGGGGATCGGCCTCGGTGCCCAACGCGGCTTTGGCAATCTCGGTCGACCAGCCTTCCACCTTGACCGCCCGGGGGAAGTTGCCTCGGAAGTCCTTGGTGTCGACCACGATCTTGTCGATGCCGCGACCCTTCAACCCTAGCCTGATGATGACCCAGTCACTGTGGCCCTGTGTCCTGCTCCGCGCCGTCTCCCAACCGTCTCCCATGTCCTTCCCACGCCCAGGCAAGATGAGGTAGGCCTTCCCACCGAAGTGCTGATCGGAGCACTCGATCGCCACCCCGCCATTCAGCGCGCTGGCAAGGTCTTCTACGGGTCTCGCCCCGCCAGCCACACTCGCAGGCAGTGGCGGCGGCACGACGTGTCCGTACACCCTCAGTCTCGCGATCCCACCGTCCGGGTACTGCTTCAACCGGAGGTGTGTAAACTCTTTCCCCGTGACACCCGGCCCCGAGATCTTCCATGCCTGCCGCTGTGACGGTCCACATGGGGACCGTGGCAGTACTTCACTCCAGCCTTGAAAGCCCTCCTTCTCGACGCCGCTGCCTTCCTCTTGCTCAGCCGAAAGGCAACAGCCATCCAATGCCGCAAACGGGGCCTCGTTGCCGTTGAAGTACGCAGTATCCACCTCCACAGCATCAATAGTACCCACACAACCTAATTTTATGACCACCCAGTCATACTCTTTGGGGTTATGCCTGCGTGTTTCCCACCCGTCGTACCACGCGCCGGTGTGCACGAACACCCCGGCTTTGCGCACAGGCGGCCCAGGAGTGAGGAGGTTCGAGGCCGAGGCAAAGTACTCGTTGGAGAAGGAGAGGATCTGGGCACCGAGCACGGTAGTCGTCAGGTTTGTGGAGGCCGAGAAGGTGGTGTCTATCAGTGCGGCGGGAACGGGTGTGGTGGTCACGTTGGAAGAGGACGTGGATGAGGGAATGATCTTGTCGAGGACAGCCTCGGAGATGGCATGCGGTTGGATAGGTATCTCCATCGTGGTGGTTTGATAGGGAGAATGGATACTGACAAAGACTCACAGAAGCAAAAGGGGGATGTGACCAGATAAGAAAGAAAGGCAGGCCGTTTGTTACGTGAGAGTGAAAATGAAGAGTCACAGAGTCTCAAACTCGAAATTTGAAAAAGATGGCCGTCCAGGTGCGAGGGCGAGTGTGTGTGTTTATGCGTCGCTGCACATGTCGAGACACCGGGAAATCAATTGGCCGGGAAATCTGCCCAACGGATCACGGAGGGCGCCGAAGCACGAAATCGAAGCCAGAAATCCGAAATCTCGATTTCTATTTCCCCTCATTGTTAGTCACATGAATCCCCGCCGATGGCACGTGATACGACCACACCACGTGACATACCCATGACGCACGTGACGATGTCGAAAAGGATTGCGTATGGCAGACGAGGGCAACAAAAGCGACGTGGGCGACCAACCAGTCCGGCGAAAGATCAGCAACAGTATTATTACCCAACGATGATTTCTAGCCCGCATACGGAGTATCCGTCGTCATCGCTTGCATGGTTGCCCAAATCAACAGTCTAGCCGGGGTTCGCCCGACGAAATTGCTCCTCCAACCTGAAACATGTACGGAGTGATCCCTGACCGTCACCTCTGGTGGACTGTTGAGGGAACTGATCAGTCTTGGTTCCGGTATTCCTCGTCAAGCTGAAGCCCAAGAGCTTGGAGACTGGCAGCCAAGATGCCGAACCTCCTGTGGATCAACAAGACGGCCGACTCGTCGTCGTTGTCCCATTCCGAAGACTCGGAGCGTCTCAAAGTCTTCAGCCAAGCCCAACGCACCAGTCGGCTTCACAAGGCCAAGAATCCGACCAGCAGAAGGCCCGCCCCGAGGGTGGGCCAGAAACGAGGTGTCCGGTACGCCAATCCAGACATCGATTCATCCAGCGGTATGCGTATACTCGGGAGAGCGGTCAGATGCTCCTGCTGATGCCCTTCGGCGCCTACTAGATACATACAACGATGATTACTACAACTTTGATGATGCGGTTCTGTACTCCTGGTACCACCGTACACTTCCCGGCCAAGACCGCTCGAAGTCCGCCCGGGATCGCAAAAGCTCAACGAGACGACGTCAGATCTATGCTGTACCGACTCTGTCTCCTGACTGGACGACCGAGGAACGACGCGGGGTCAGCTACTTCCTCAACATGACGGTGCTCAAGATCATTACCCTGAACCGGGACCAGGTCTTTTGGAAGGAGATCGTGCCCTGTCTAGCGGAGCTACACCCCGCGTTTCGGCACCTGGTAGTAGCCATCGCCTCGACGCACGAGATGCTGTTCAAAAAGGACGCCGGAGCCCTCAACATCTTCGCCCTGGAACAATGCAACAAGGCCACGCAGTTGCTCCTCACGTCTCGCGACCTGGGCCCCTCGTGGCTCCTCATCTCGTGCATCTTGGTCTCGGCGTACAACTTACTCCGCTGCGATCTGGTCAGCGCGGACAGGAGCATCGAGAGCGGTCTGAAGATGGCCTCTGCCATCCCACACGCGGACGACAGCCCGCCCGCTTCCCCGGCCGTGTCGTACGCGGCCGGCACGGGCTGGGAGGGTGAGAAGCTGAAACTGATCCTGGTGAAGCTGGGCCGGCAGCACGGCTTCAAGCTGTGGGCGCCCGATATCATCTTCCAGTTCGACAAGACCAGCCTGGCCAGCAAGTCGTTTGAGGTCGAGGCCGATAGCATGGTCAAGGGCCCCTTTGTCGAGGTCGGGCAGGTCCTAACGGCGTACAAGACGATCCTCGTCGAGCTGGTGGCCAAAGTGATGCGCAACTTGTCCCGCGGCGCCTACGTCGACCCGGACAGCCTCCTGGCCCAGGAGACCTCGCAGCAACTGGCCGAGTTCACCTTCTACTGGGAACTCTTCTACTCGCAGATCCCCGCGGAGGACCGAGACCGGCGGATGGAACTGACGCAGCTGCGCCTGGGATTCTACTCAGTCTCCATCCTGTTCCACACCAAAGTCGTCAGCTCCAACGAACTGGCCTTCGACGCGCACACGACCCGGTTCCGGAGGATGCTCGAGCTGGCCGACGAGATCCTGGCGGCGCGCCACGCCGGTCGGCCGGTCATCTACGTGGACCGGATTGTCAACGGGGCCATCTTCACGCTGGGTCTGTGCTGCCGCGAACCGAAGCTCCGGCGACGCGCCGTGGCCCTGCTGCAGAGCCAGGTCGACTACGAGGATGGCCTGGTCAACTGGCTGCGGGGGATGATTGTCAGCATGATCATCGGCATCGAGGAGCGGAGGTTGGACGTCCGCTGCTGTGATGACATCCCCGCCCACCGACGCATCCACTTGATCGGCATGCACTGTCGGGAGGAGGACAGGGCCGTGCGCCTGCGGTATATCAAAGCCACCGCCAACGACAAAGATTGCCCCATGGAAGACTGGTCGGATTGGGACGCCTCGTTCGGCCCGTCCCTCTCGGCCCGTGAGATTGACGACTGTCTTCAAGGCATCATGTCGACCTACCTGATGTATGGGAAATCCATGGAATCGGTTGCCCCGCAAGGCTTCGTGCGTCGGATGAGTTTTCGCCGACGCCCGGTCCCCGTCCGCTGGGAGGAAGGTCGTCACGCCTAGCGCCTTCCGTGGTCAAAGAAATGGAGCGAACAGACGTTCGAGAAATCGGTGACATCTCTGTTGGAATTTGAAAGTTGCATTCGTGTCAAGGATATTTTCCCCGACTCTTACATCAGCTCGTTCCTATCGTGGATGACAACAACGACCCCTTCCTAACGCCGAGCTTTCCAGGCTGGACCAAAGTCTATCACAGCCGGTATCCCATGAAATTCCCGCCACCCCCTTCACCATGTCAACAGACTATGGCTCCTGGGTCATCAAGTAACCGCCCTCGTATTTCCCTTCCTCCGAACCCACCCTGAGTCGCTCGGGCGCGTAGCTCCCTGTTGAAATGTCCACGCTCATCCAACCCGCGAACGACATAGCCAACACCGCCACGAGTCCGACTCCGACGACCAACACGACCTTGACTCCGAACGAACCGGTAATCGGACTGAGGGCGGTGTCTTTGTGGTCAAAGGTGTAAGCCACCGCGTAGCCGACCTTGACCCCGACGATCGGTACCGCCAGCAGGTTCCACTTGGCCAGCTCCATGACACTGCGTGTGATCCTCGTGCGAGCCTGGCGGCACAGGTAGAGCATCCAGAGAGCGTACTGGGCCAAGCCCAACCAGAGCAGCATCAACAACAGAGCCCCGGCAGAGCGGAGCTTGTCATCTTTGTTTTCATCGGCAGTGGTCTTGGCCTTGATGAGGTTGATACTTCCGATGATCACCAGCACCATGCCGATGACGGCAACACCGTGGATCTGGATCTGGGCAAAGTACAGCCAACGGGAGATGGTCTTCACTTTGGCCTGGCTGGGCGTGGTCATGATGAGGTGGTGGTGGTGGCATTCGTGAAGGAAGCCGGCCAAGGCGAGTATGAGAGGCGAGAGGCCGATGGAGCTGACGATAATGGACACCATGGAGGGGTCGGTGCTGGATCGGTTGCGCTCTAGTATCTGGATTATGTCGGAGGCGATCCGCACGGCGCAGAACATGTTGAGGTAGAAGTAGCCCAGGAAGCCATGCCAGCCGTGGCGCCGAGCCAGGTAGAGGGTTAGTGGGAAGAAGATGAGGAAGAAGACGAGCTCGACAGTGTAGAGGATCGTAGTGTTGGAAGTCGTCATATTGATGATTGGTGTGGGCGACGGATAGGAGGATTCAGTGTCCAGACGGCAGGTTTCCAACAGAGGACTTGGTTAAGTAGAGCAAGGCAAGAGTTCGGGAATCAAGTACTATAAGTATGTAATTGTGATTCTGACATTCTCAAGAGAGAGAGAGAGAAAGGGGTCCATCCTTATAGGCATATTGCTGACCTTGTCGAGAAAGCCACCACTCCGCGAAGAATACCCAAAGCAGTAGTCATGGAGCACATGAAACTACCAGTAAGACGCAGCCCAAGCCAGGGCAGGGAGCCTCGTGGAACAGCAACGCGAATGGGATGTTGAACGAGAGGTGATTCCGCACGTAGTCATTTGCGATCGACGTTTCATCTGCCCGCATTCGGTAGTGGTCGCGCAGCAGGAACGATCGCCGTTCACAAAAGCTTTTTTAAGCTTTCGTCGGGCTTCATCTAGCTAGATACGGCTAGTCTCCTTGGCTCTCGTTGGTTAGATTCCGGCTAGTTGGGGGCCTTACTCTCGGCTCAGCCCTTCATAGTGGAGTTGTTATTTCTCTCCAGGACGCTCTCGCGCGTCGCTCCGCCTTCGTGTATCGCAATCCCCGTCGTCGCTGGGTCTTTCAGCGCCTCAAGTCTGGGGGCCGCGTTTTTCACGGGCCGTCTATTCCTGAAAGAACCCCGCAGGTATTATTGCGTGCTTCCATGCCATCTCCAGTGTGACCACTTCCCGATCGGGTAGTGATGGATTGAAACTGTCGACGTGGCATTGTTGATGACAAGCAGGGCTTGAAACGTGAGAGATTGATAAGAGTGCCTGGACTCAACGCCGGGAGCGACCGTCGAGGACCAAGGTGCTGTGCGGTGGTGGTTATAAATACGGCATCTGAGGAACGAACGAGACGGTCGTGTTGTCCCGTTCCTCACTTCCTTCACTTCCCATCCCAAGCAAGCACAACTCATCACCAAGTACTTAGAAACAGAGGATTTCTGCTCCTCCCCGTCAGCCTCAGCCTCAGCCTCCTCCAAAACCAGCTCTCTCCCCTACATTGCTCGACCGAGACAGCAGTCTGTCTAGCAGACACTCACACAGTCGATAAACGTCTTTACTTTTCCATCCACTCTCCAGCGGACCACCTGTCGACTCGGCCAGCTGTCGCCGACCATGGAGTACGTCAAGTACACAGGCATGGGCTTCATCGCGCACACGGCGTACAAAAAGTACAAGGCCCACAAGGCCAAAAAGCAGCAACAGGGCGACCTCGACAACCTCAACGAGAACAACGCGTGGGACCCCAAGCCCGTCGAGCAAGTGAATGGACCCTACTACAGCCACGGTACGGCTGGTAGGGAAGGGGGTGGGTCGGGTGGTAGTGGCCCATATGGTTCTCGTGGTTGAAGAGGTCATGCGTGGCCCTGGTGCACGTCGAGATGACTGGCGACGGGGGACCAGGCGTCGTGGATGTGTTTACCCAGTAACTCACCTTGAGTTTGTTGACGACTGGCTGGCTCGGCGTTTGGGCGCACAGGAGATACTGCAGGGGTGATGGTTTGCACTTATTGGTCCTGGGTCAGAGGGCCTCGGCTCATTGGATGGGCACTATGATACAAACTTTTGGTGACTTTATCAGCTATTGATGATCTCGGAATATTCCCTATCTTTAGTATCTGTTGGTTCATATGTACCTGTCCATGGTAGATAGATCCCCGGGTCGATGCTGCAATTCCACGCAGCTGGCCCCTCCCGACAGGGGTGGGGCCAATGCCGATGATTCGAATTCCAAATACTGCTTTTCAGCGAGTATTGGGACGGAGCAGAGCCATGGATGACTCAAAGCACGTTGGCCGGTCACTGGGTCGGTTGCGGTATGGTTCTCGTTCTCGTTCGCTCTCGTTTAGGTGGGAACGAACGGCAGCCCTGTAGGCTGTGGGACAGCACCTTCCCCCATTGTTATTCCGCCCCCTTCGCGAAACTCTTGTGTTACCGGCCAGTGGTCGAGCCTCCTCCTCCCTGGCCCCCACAATCTGTTCCTCTTGTTCTCAAGTATTATTTTGTCCTTGTGTAACTAGTGGAAAGTGGACCCGCCACAGGCCACGAAGGGAACGGCCCCCCTCACCCCCGGAAGGATGCCGTATCAGCTCCAGGGGACCTTAGGTACCTCTCTAATATCCCACTCACTCTCGGTTTAGGAAAAGTGCCTACCACCATCAGTCCGACATTATTAATACCAGATGAGAGTACGTACTGGTGGTGGTCTGCCTCAGTATAATATTAGTTCGGTGATGGGACGCGAGATAGATTTTCAAATGTTTCTACTTCTATGTCATTTGGCTCAAGGTGACGTGTATGTACACCTCTCGCATCTATGGAATATGAGTACACACACGATGCTCATGTCGCTCATCAGCCATGAGTAAGTGCGACTCATCGCTACCGTCTAACATTTTTACCTTCTCGAGGTCCACAGGGGTATTTCCGTAATCCTCTACTCCGTAACCCCTTCGAGAATCGTCTAAATCGAACCAGAATCGTCAAAACGCCAGCCGTACCAGTGTCGTGCCCAAAGGTTGCCGACAGAATTGGTGGCCATGGGTCACGACGTGCCCTAACCCTCTTTTCGCTGTCCCGCTGAACAAATTCGTGTGTATTTAGGGCGACAGAGCCCGTCAAGATCCCCTTGCCGAAAAAACCGTCCGCTCTAAATGGTGGAACTGGTCGTGGGCCGGGACAAACAACCGGCGGAAAAAAACATCAAAAGAAATCACGAGTCTGGCGTTTGGCTCTCCAGGGCGGCAGCCACAGTGAGGTCCGCGACCGGCCCAAACTGCCTGCGGAAATCCCGGGGTCCAAAGCTGGCCGTCAGTCTATCTAGACGCCCGTCTTCCCTCCACTTTCCTTCTCCTTCTCCTCTTCTTTAGCTATCCTCCTTTTCTTCTTCCGTTGGTCTACCGCCCGTCTCCATCCCTCGCCCCACACGGTCGTGGCCCACAAACTCACCGCACTCACCACTAGGAACCCGGCGGAGATGGTGCTGAACCAGCCGACGCCGATTTTCTCTATCGCAGGCAAACAGACTGCACTCCCCGCGGCGGCAAACGCATACCGGATCATGTAGTTCCCCGACACAACCTCGGCCGACTGACCCTTGGACTGCATCACGTCCAGACAGTACGTGTTGAGGCTGGGGAAGCAGAAAAGCTGTGCGATGCCCTGGATAAACATGGCGGTGACCGGGAGGGGGACACCACCGACCTCCTTTTCGACGGACCAGCCGTATATGAGCATGCAGGCCGGGATGACGCCGCCGATGAAGATGTAGCAGCTCCGCAACCGGTCCTCAGGGACGCGTCGGTTCCGCTTACGGATCCATTTCTTGACAATATGGTCGGCCCAGCGACCGCCGAAGAAGGTACCCAGCAGGTAGCCACAGCCGGGCGCGATGTAGAAGAGCCCGGACTGGATGGGCGAGGTCAGGTGGAAGCGCGGATTGAGGACGTAGCGGATGGGTGTGAGGAGGGAATACATGTTCCAGACCAACGAGCTGGAGGCGATACCAGTGATCAAGAGGTTCGGGTACGACACGAGCAACCCCGCGACGCGCAGGGGCGACATCCAGTACAGCATGCGCAAGGTGCGTTCTTTCCGGGGGAGCTCGCGCAATTCGTCGATTTTCTTCGCCGGGATGGTTTCGGGCAGGAAGAGCAGGACCGACACGCAGGCCAGGCCACCCAGCGCCGACTGGAGCCAGAAAATGGCCCGCCAGGACCGGTAGGTGACGATGATGCCGCCAATGAATGGCCCCAGGGCTGGGCCGATCAGCGTGCCGGACAGGAACCAACTAAGGGCCGTGGCCCGCGCGGTCGGCGTGTAGATGTCGCCCAGACAGGCCGTCCCGACCACGAGGAACGAGCTGCCTTGGTAGGCAGTCAGCATGCGGAAGACAAAGAACGAGGCCAGGTTGGGTGCAAGCGCGGTGCCGATGCTGAAGACCAGGAACAGGGACGCGGTGACGACGCAGATCCAACGGCGGCCGTAGATGGAGGATAGCGGGCCCCAGAAACTAGGTGAGAGGCCCATGAAGACGAGGTACAGGGCGTTGGACAGGTTGATGATGCTCCCGGTGGTGCCGTATGTTGCGGCGACTTCAGGGATGGCGGCGAGGATGGTCGTCGAGGAGATGGGCGCTAGAAACCCACAGAGCGAGAGAATGCCTGTGATCGCGAGCTTGCGTCGCCTACTGAACCGCTCGTACTGGGCCGCGTTGACTTCGACGTACGAACTACTGTGGCTGGGGACGCCGTGGATATCATGGTGCGAGATCGTCGAGCGGATGGGGATGAGATCTGGTTCTTCGTCGATCGAGTCTCCGTCCTTGTGGGTGGGGGTTCTCTTGAGATCGAGACTTCCTTGTTGGTTCCGCTGTGGGGAGTTGGGGGACACCTGGGATATGACATGGTCGTCCTCGACCACGTCGAGATGAAGTTCGCCGGTCATTAGGGAAAGAGTCGTAAAGGGATGAATGAACCCTCTGCGACCATTTCTGTCAAAGGAGGCAAGTTCCACGACGAAAGCAGAAGAATTGTGACAACGAATGTTAGTGGTCGGTTTCGTTTGTTTCGTGTTGACAACGTGGGGAAGGCGGCAGTCTATATATGAATACCCCAAGACCGGCCTGAGGACCTCGAGGGCCAGAGAACGTTGAAAGGACCTCAGACGAAAATGACTCAACTTGCAGCAGATCAGCCACTAATATCGAGGCTTTTTCTTCACCGTTGCCTCGGCTTGGCTCTGCATGTCCCCAACGACACTCCTCACGTCGAAACAAACGCCTTCCCACAATCTCCTTCAGGGGTGTTGAGAGAGGGCTTTTTTGGAGGGGACGTGGTTTGGGCCACAATCTGCATCTTCTCCAATAAAAATGACGGCTTTCCATCTCCATCGGGATCCGATCTCGGAGACTGGCCGACGGCCTTGCAGTCTCCATGCCGAGTACCGAGTTAGCCAATCAGAAGGGTGCTAATCAGGGCAAACCCAGCGCGGAATTCATCCACAACGCCCTTTGTCAAGGAGCCGTAGGGTCGGAAGTACTCCGTAGTGCCGTGGGTGTGTGGTCTACCGACGGATGGGCGGTGGGATTGGCCCTGCCGCCGGTTTGGTCGTATCGAGCATCTTTGCCAGAGATCCTCAACAGTGTGGAAATACATATGTACATATGTACTGTAGGATGCGGTCGAGATAAGAAAAACTCGAACTGCAGTACGTCATGTCATTAGAATTCAAATGACGACACGTGACCAGACTCGGACATGAACATTCGACGTATGCTGTTGACTACACATACATATTAAGGCTTTCAATCAATCATACATACCTCATCCCGTTTTACAACTTCGATCCTTCCTTCGAGGTCTTCACCTGTAACATGTCCTTCAACTCCCTCCTCAGTATTTTCCCACTCGGGCTCTTCGGAATGGCCTCGACGACAAACAATCCTCCCCGCAGTTTCTTGTGGTTCGCGACTCTGCTGTTCAACCATTGATGCACCCCTTCCACCACCGCTCTTTCACCTTTCGCCTTTGCTTTTGGCGTGACAACTATAAACCCGACTGGAAGCTCGGTCGCCTGTTCCTCGACCCAGTGTCCGACGACACACGCATCGATGACATCGGGGTTTTCCAGCAGCTTCCCCTCGAGTTCCGACGGAGTCACCTGCAGGCCCTTGTACTTGATCATCTCCTTGATCCGGTCGACGATGGTGAGGAACCCGTCCTTGTCTATGGTGCCAATGTCTCCAGTGCGGAGCCACCGTCTGCCATCTTCGCCGGGTGCAAATCCATTTTCGGTCGCTTCGTCGTTTCGGTAATATCCTTTGGTCACGTTGGGTCCGCGGCACCAAAGTTCACCAGGTTTTGAAGTCCCGTTCGCATCGGTGCCGGTGTCTCGCATCGTCTCTGGGTCCACCACCCTGAACTCCATATTCGGTGTGATGTCCCCCACGGTGTGTCGCTTGTCGGGTCGACTTCGCGGCACCGCTGCGGCCAAGGGACTGGTCTCGGTCATGCCCCAGGCTTGCAACCCGAGAATTGGCTTGCCATACAGCTTCTCAAACCGCTCCTCGACCGCCCTTCGAAGTTCGACGCTCAACGGTGCCGCGGCGGATATGATGCGGTTGAGGCTGCTGAGATCGTACTTTTCCACCAACGGGTGTTTGGCCAGCATCAACATCACGGGTGGAACCAGGGTGAGCGATTCCGGCTTATATCTTTGGATCGAGCGGAGAAATAGCTCGGGCTCAAATCGGGCGAGGACGACCGTGGTGTTCCCCACAAACATGCTGACAAGTACATATCCTGTCAGACCGTAGATGTGGCTGAGAGGGAGGAATGTCACCGTCGTTTGTCCCCCGGCGGACTCTGCACCCAGTTGAGCCAGCCACTGCTGAATGTTGGATACTAGATTCCTGTGGGTGGTCACGACGCCTTTGGCTCGACCCGTGGTGCCGGACGAAAAGCACATGAAGCTCAAACGCTCATCAGCGTCGCGGTCTTGGATGCTCACGAGTTCACTGGGCGGGCATTTTATCGCGAGGAGCTCAGCCGTCGGTCTCCCTCGTCGGTCGCGCTCACCATCTGCTTGGATGAGTTGTATGGAAGGATCAAATCGGACGGCCTTTTCGGCGGTGTCGAGAAGCGTCGAGTGAGCGATCAGGACTTTTGCGCCGCTGGTCTCTAGCTGAGCCCGCAACTCGAGCGAAGTGTAGGCCGCGTTTACCGGCGAGACGGTGGCGCCACAACCTAGGATACCATAGCAGATGATGGCGTAGTCGATGCTATTCGGGCTGATAAAGGCAACAATGTCTTGAGGTTTGACTCCCAATTCGCGCAGGCCATGGGCCAGGGACCTGGTTCGCTGCTTGACTTGTCCAAATGTGCGAGTGGTTCCGGTGACGGCGTCGATGTAGATGGGTCTGTCTTCAGGCGTATGCTTGGGATTGGAGAAGATGTAGGTCAAGAGATCGGTGTCGATGGGGTTGATGGGGGGGTAGGAGGAGCGATAGATTCGGGATGGCATGGTGGGCGGGCTTGTCAACACAATTCAATGCAACGAGAGATGAGAGTTTCCAGGAGACAACAGCAGAGAATATGTACTATAATAGTCGAGAGCAGAAGCGAAAGGGAAATTGGAATCACGAGAGGGTAAGAGAGTGCTCAAAGCGAGTGGTTATTCGGCTTAACGGAACAGTGACAAGTAGGTATGGAAGTCAGGCGAGGAACAAACCCGTTTACCGTGTTCGCAAACTTAAGTACTTGGAGCAAAGCTAATGAGAGAGACGACGTCGAGGAGCTGACACAAAGCCGTTCTGGCCATGCCCCGCGCGCCCAGGAAGGCTGATTGAGACGGCTCGAGCTTCGAGCTTGGAACTTCAGCTCGACGAATGGATAAGCTTTCGGCGTAGGAACCATAGTAGTGATGGCAAGCAAGGGCGATTAAAAAAGGGAGAAGGGCCGGTTTTGTCGATTTGAAGGCCGGGAATGGTAGGTGGAGAGAGTAATAAATAGAACCGTGAGATTTAAGTAGCTTCTGACAATAATGGATCCACGTCAATGTACGGAGTCGTTCATGTACGAGCACGAGGCAGGCGACACCCTCCGGAATTGCTGCGTATTTTGGTCACGTGTAACACGTGTTAAAAATGTCGCACGTGTCGCTAGTCCGTGTTAGTACTAGTCGGGATGGCACGTGGACAATCAAAGTCCACCTCATGGTTCATTGAGATCACATCTATAGATTGTGGCAAATACATCCTCTTACGGGGCACCGCTGTCTCTAAACTAACGCAGTGAGTTGCTGAAGCTCGGTTAACGTTTGCCCCAAGAGGAGTTGCCTCTGAGGTTCCGTCCTGCACGGGGACGCCGCCACGTGCACTCACTGTCACGGTCGAGTGTCAAAGGAACCGCCTCCAAGCCATCTCTCATTGTTGTTCCGCTACAAGCCATTCATTGAGAGGGAGAAGTGTTTCAAATGATGGGACGGCGAGATCTGGGGCCAACGCATATAACAAGTGAATGACTCCGCGGCGCCTCCTGATGCATTGTAAAGGTGACGATGGTCACGGAAGGTGTGTTGTCGAGGACGCGAAACATGACACCCAGCGGTGGTGCGGAAGTCGTTTTGGGGAACCCCATGCCGCCTATTCTTATACAGCCGGATGCCTGTTTGCTGGGGTCGACCTCCGGATGATAGACTTTGAAGCTGCTGATACATGTAAGGACAGCTTCTGCTCCACCGTCGTCAGTATCGATGCCCCTGGGGTCGCCGTCCGTTGTTGTGCCCTAGGCCTAAGGACGAAGATGGGTTCTGTTGTCACACTGTCAAATACGGTCGATAGACAAAGGAGGCGCCCTAGATCCTAACATGTCTAAAAATTAGATAGGAGAGCGACAGAACGAGAAATAGAAGAGTCCGTATGTCACAAGCTGAAGCAACGCATGCCCACTTTCCACTGGGAAATCATGTGTATCAACAGCTCCTTCGGCCCCCCTTGGCCGGGAGAGATTCTCCCCTCCGCTATCTACTTAAACTAACAAAAAAGCCAGCACGAAAAAACCAGGCGCCCACGGCGCGGCCGTTGCAGGATCGGTAGACACTGCCCGAAGGCCCTCCCACACCCCACTCCTACGCCATGTCGTAGTCAAAGTCCAGGACCCTCTCGTGGGCAACGTCCAAAAGACGGACGTGCTCCACCGCGGAGTTGTCGAGGGCCCAGAACTCGACAGCAACGGCGACGACGAAGGAGCGGGGTTGGTTGAGTGGGAGGTGCTCCCAGAGCGCGCCCCGCAGCGCTTCTCTGGCAGCAAGGTCTCCTGCCACGACCGACACCGGATGGTTGCCGGTTACCTTGATTGGGAAGCCCCGGTCGGCAACGACCAGGACCTCCAGGCGCTCGAAACGCCACGCCGCCGCAGCAAACGCCGGCACCAGCTCCATCTTCTCGAGGGTGAGTGCCCTCAACAGGGCCACCCGGTTCTCCTCCTCCGGAGCGTCGAGGAGCTCGGTGAGGGCATCGAGGGTGCCAAGGTTGGCCTCGGCACCCTCCTCCTCCTCCACCGCCTCCTCGACCTCCTCCTCCTCCGAGTCGATGGCTGTCGAGCCGCCGATCGACCATTCGTCGACCGACGCCTCGTCGACCGACATCTCCGAGTGAGCATCGCTGCCCACCACGGTCTCGGTGTCCGACATGACAACCTCGTTCTCTTGCTGGTAGTCCGACATGGCGAGATGGTCGGATCTGGTGGGCTCTCGGACGTGCTTGACGGGATGTGTCCGGAGGGATGCTGCGGGAGAGAGTTCTGGAGAGGGGATTGGGAACGTCTTAACGAGAAGACGGGACGACTATTGGTCTGGCTTGTCAGGGAGAATGGGATGGTTCCTTGAGAACTCTTTCCGGTGGATTGTGTTAATTATTTTGATAACGAGCTGAACTGAGAATGAAGTAGAGGGTGCTCGTGCAGGGAGGAGAGGGAAGCTTGCTGTGGACCGTTGACGAGATCCGCAGAGAAAAGTCTATGGGAGAGAATCAAGCAGTGTCGTGGAAGAGGCGGTCTTCTGAGAAACTCTGCAGGATGATGAAAACAGGTCGATATCGTCTGTTGGTGGTGGAGGAGGAAATTTGCTTAATGCTCTTTACTGGCGATTCAAAATAGTGTTGATGGTGCGGAGATCCTCTGAGAACCTTAGGTGGAGGATGAAAACGGTGTCTGAACGAGAGATCTGCTGTTCTCTGAAGCGGACGGAAATGGTGTCTGGACGAGAGAGAGATATGCTGTTCTTTGAAGAGGATGAAGACAGTGGTCTGAACTACAGACCCTTGTTCTCTGAAGAGTACGGAAATAGTGTCTGGACGAGAGATCTGTTGTTCTTTGAAAAGGATGAAGAAAGTGTCTGGACGAGAGAGTTGCTGTTCTCTGAAGAGGTTGAAAGCAGCGTCTGAACGAGAGATCTGTTGTTCTTTGAAGAGGTTGAAGACAGTGTCTGAATGAACGAGAGATCTACTATTCTCTGAAGAGGTTGAAGACAGTGTCTCGATGACAAATCCTTGTTCACTTGAAGAGGATGAAAGCGGTGTCCGGATGAGAGTTCTGTTGTGCTTTGAAGAGGATGAAGACAGTGCTGAAGAGGTTGGAATCGGTGTCTGAACGACAGATCTTTGCTATCTGAAGAGGTCGGAAACGGGTTCTGGCCAACGGATCTTTGGTCTCTGAAGAGGTTGGAATAACAGTGTCTGGAAGAGGGATCTGTTGTTCACGAAAGAGGATAGAAAGCTGTCTGGACGAGAGATCTACTGTTCGCTGAGGATGATGAAAACAGCGGAGAGGACGAGATTCTCCGAGAGGCCGCTGTAGTTGTGCATAAGACTCGTGTCGAGGAAACGTATAGAAGGAGAATGAAGACAGGGTTAAGAAAACCTGTGCGATCGGCAATGGTTTATGATGAGTCTCGCAAAAGAGACAAGAAAGGCTTTAGTTTGATAGCGGGTGGGAGAAGGTAGGGCGTGTCAAAGAAGGAGCATGAGATTGTCTCTGTTAAGTGTTCCAGAGGAATTCTTTCAGTGACCGGGGCGCGGGCAGAAAGATGTCGTGAAAGCCTTTTGTCGTTCAACCCTCTTTGGGACTATCCGGTTCCAGCAACACGAACACTGCAGTGTTCCGGGGGCGCGGCTTGGACCAGGGGCGCGGGCTGGAACCATTCGAAGACAGATTTTCTATGATCGATTCCATTCCTCTGTCGACTTTTTATCCTTCATCAACACAATGACGACGACGACCGCAGGATCCTCGAGTATTGTCTCATCAGGCTCTGCCATGCCATGTCTTCAAACTTCGAGGGCAGCACCGACGATCAACGACGATCCCCGGCCTGGCTTGGAAATGACGATGGCTTCTTTGAGTTTCTCTTCGGTGATGTCTGGAAACTTCTTGAAGTAATACTCGTTCCGCAGCGCCTCGGTGACCGCTGCGACTTTGTTTTGTGCCACCAGATGCACGGTACAGCCTCCCCAACCGGCTCCGGTGAGTCGTGAGCCGTACGTTCCTGCACTACGAGCGATGGAGCAGATTTCGTCGATCTCAGGAGAGGAGCATTCATAAACATCTCGACAGGAATCCTGGGTCTGGTTCATGAGACCGCCGAGGTACACCAGCTTCTCCTGGTCTAGTTTTCCCGAGTTCGTCAGGGCTTCTGAGAAATTCAGGACACGGCCAGCCTCCTCGAGGACATGCAACGCTCTTTGCCTCAGCTTGAAGGAATCAGCTCGAATGGGGAACTTGGACATGTATTGTTTCTCGACGTCGGCGACCGAGATGCCCAAAATCTGGGAAACGTCTTCTCTGGTGTATTTCTCCCGGTCGAGTGTGGACTTGATGATTTGAATGATGGATTCCACTTGGGTGCCCGGAGGCTCCTCCTCTCGACCTTGCTTCTTCACGATTTGTTCTTGGAAATTACGCAGGCAGTATCCCAGGGAGCTGTCGTCTGGCCTCAGAGTTATATCGTGTAGCTTTGCAAGAACCACCGTGGCAAGAGTACATTCGACCACTCGGAGATTATAGTGGATAGGTGCCGTCACGGCCTTGTCAGACGTGACGAACGACTGGGCCACCAGGAAGGTCACTTCAGGATCCGAGACTGGCATGGGGACGTGGGTGGCGGCAAATTTCGGAAAGAATTGACAATACAGGAGGAATCCTCTTTCGGAGAAGATTGAGGCCGCCTGGTCCATACCGCCGGAAAAGACACCGACAGAACGCTCCGACACGACGCAGATGTCGAGGAGATCCTGCTTGGAAATGTCGTGGTGGTTGGCCGCCATGACAGCGAGGGAAGATGCGCAGATGAAAGCGGCACTGCTGGAAAGACCGCCACCGGCAGGGACATTGCCATCGATCAACAACTCCATGCCATTCGGCTTGAATCCGTCGCCGAGCCGTTGGCGGAGGTACTCCAACGACCCCTTCAGCCCAGCCAGAAAATAATTGCTCCAAGAGTGTTGCTTGCTGTCGACGTCCACCACGCCGGAACGGGGGATCGTGACGACTTTGGGCGGATACTTGACAGGGTTGACATTGGTGATCTTGATGCTGGGATCGGCATCATCGGTGCTCTCGACGACTCGAACGGCAATGAGCACGTCAACGGTGACAGCGGCGGGCAAGACGTTGTACAAGGAATAGTCGACGTGTTCGCCAATGATGTTGACCCGGCCAGGACTCCGGGACACGAAATCAGGCTTGCCGCCATGGACGTCCTGGAACGACTTGATCAGATTGTGGAAGCGCAATTTGAGGTCGGCCGGCACCGCATGACCAGCTGAGGTCCCAGCATAAACCTGATCCAAGCTGTCGACCGTGGGCACCACGACGGCCATGTTGGGATGATGTGGGAGGGAAAGTTCTCTGAAGTGGTGCAGGCAAACCCCCGAACTTGTCCTGAAAACGATGTCTGGCCGATCTGTCCAGGGTTGGCCGATCTCAAGTTTTGGAAGGAATGTGAACGTGCACGGAACCCAGCCGACTGCTCTTGTCTGGGGTCGCGCCTCTTTATACAAAAGCAGGTCTCGCTGAACGAAGGTACGACCGTCCACCGACCGTCTCAACTAAGCAGGAACAGGCAAAGATTCAGACGCAGGAGGGCGGGGAGAGGGGAGAGTCGATGGGGGATGGGGGATGGGGGATTTGGGGGGGGGAGGAGGAGAGAGAATCGGGAAACCATCCGTGGCGGAAAACATGTGGGTCGCGCGCTTGGCACTCGATCGGGGGCGGAAAAATGACATTGCGGCAAGTGGGTCCGCATCAACTGGCCATCATCGCGCCTGCCGCTTCTGCACAGCGCAGGCCCGATGGGCCGACTGTGGCCGTTGCAACTTTGGAGTCTATGGTGGTGGCATCGTTGTCTGCACTACCCACAACTCACAACTCACAACTCACACCCCTCCGTCCATCAGCACTCGCATCACCATCGACCCGCTGGTGGGTTGAGTTAATTGATGGACTAGCTTCTCCCACCAGAACAGCACCACAGCACACAGTCATCCTGCCGTCAGGCCCAAGGCCCACGCCGCGGCTTCATTGCCTACCCTGGCCTGCGCCCGAACCACCGAGCCTCCTCGCCCTGCTCGTCCTGCTCCGTCGACCATGGATACGGAAGACCACCACAGCACCAGCCCTCCCCCCTCCACGACCCCAGACCCCACCTCCAGACCTCGAACCCTCTCTCGCACCTCCACGGCCGGATCGAAGAAATGCTGGATATGCATGAGCGACTCGACCGAGGATGACCCAAACAACCCGCCCGTCTGGCGGTCCCCTTGCATCTGCAGCCTCACGGCTCACGAGGCTTGTCTGCTAGACTGGGTGGCAGACCTTGAGAACCCGGCGAAGGGCGGCAGACGCCCGCCCCCTTTGATCCTTTGCCCACAATGTAAAACCGAGATCAAGATAGCGAGACCCAGAAGCCTCGTCGTTGATGGCTATCGTGCGGTGGACTACGCGCTCGGCAGACTGGTGTTGCCATCCATCGGATTTTCAGTCCTGGGCATGACATGGTTAGGTGCCTGGTTTCATGGATTCCAGTCCGTCCTCTGGGTGTTCGGCTCGGAGGATGCGCAGTTAATATTTAAGCAAGCCTCAACCAACTCGACGTGGCTCTCTGCGTACGCGCTGATTCCTCTCAACCTCGTCTTTGCTCGCACCAACTACGCCGACTTTGTGTTACCTTCTGGCACACTGTTCCTCGTCTCGACCCAGCTCGACGATCTACCCGCCATCGACATAACCCTCTGGCCGCCGCTGCCGAGCACTGCCTTTGCGTGCCTGCCCGCCGTGAGATCGATATACAACTGGTGCTACCACAGAGCCTTTTGTAACCTGAACCAGAAGTGGCTGAACGAGGTGCAACCCCGACACGATCCGAGCGAGGAGAGCCGAGAGGGCGATGATGGCGAGGAGCAGATTCAAGCCGGCGCCGGTGAAGGAGACCTGGTCATCCAGCTCGAAGTCAACCTCAACGCCGAGAGACAACGTCAGCCCCGGGACTGGCCTGCACACCAACCTGAACAGGGCGAGAATCCCGCGGCCGACGAGGACGACGAAGGGCAAGCCCCAGCGGAAGCTGGTCAAGCCGAGAACCTCCTCGGACGAGAGGCGCTGTGGGAATCTACATCGGTATTCGGGCAAAGCGCCATGGGTGCACTGGCATTTCCCGCTGTGGCGGCAGGGATGGGCAGCCTCCTCGGCTCCGTCCTACCATCTTGGTGTCTCGGCACGCCCAACTCGTTGAGCCATAGACCCGGCCTCCTGCAGACGAAATGGGGAAGAAGCATCGTGGGCGGTTGCCTCTTTGTGGTGCTCAAAGACGCGCTTGTTCTGTACTGTCGATGGAGGATGGCGCGGAATCACCGACTGAGACGAATATTGAACCTTGACAGAGCCACCAAGAAGTATTCGCTGTGACGTTGACGGGGAAGATGCGTGATTCGTGATGCCTAGTGGTTGGAAGTGGCCTCTCAGTGTTGTCTTGACTCGGACGCGCTATGATACCTTATGATAGATACTCTTAATGATGAACCGTTGGGCACAGTACAATTGTCAATCTTGTTCGGGTGTCCTGACCAGCCTGCCAGCGATGCGCGGATACTACTACCCAGTAATACTAAGTATGTACCCAGTAGTATGGAGGCGGCCGTGTTCAAATGACGCCAAGCCCGACATTTGGCCCCGTCAAAAGATTCGATTCGGAGCTCCCATTATTCAATCCAGTTCTGACGGATCAAGGGTCAATCGAACTAAACTACAGTCACCACCTCGAATATTCTCAGACCAGCGTCGCGGTCTACAGCCATCATGCACGCCTCCTCGGTGCGTGCGGCACTGTCCAACGCCTTCCAAATCCCCCTGCGCCGGACCCCGGCCGCCTCTCCTGCGGTGATCAAGTCGACGATCCCATCCCCCAGCACCGGCCTGTCGTCTTCGTCGTCGTCGTCGTCCTGGTTCTCGACGAGTGCGAGTCGGCTCGCGAAGAAAGGCAGGGCCGTCAAACCCGACCGCCGGATCAGTGAGTGTTTCTTCTTGGTCTTGTTGTTGTTCTTCTTCCTTCTCTGTGCCCCTTCTCCTCCTCCTCCTCCTCCAACAAATCTACATGGTCCTTTGCCCACCCCGACACCCGCTCCCACATCCCAACAATCCAACCGCGGTCCACGGAATCGATCACTAACACTGACTCTTTCCTTTCTCTCCCAGCCTTGATCCGCTATTTCCTCTACCACCCCACGACCCTGACGCCTCGGCCCCTGCGGTTCTCGCGAAACCGCTTCCTGCGGCACTGGACGATCCACCGCGCCTGGAGCCTGTACCGGGCCAACGTGAGGAAAGCGCGGGAGCTGGAGCTGGAGAGACAGTACAATGCCATGGCGGCGGCGAACGAGGAGCTGCGCGTCGGCGCCGGCGACGGCGGCCGCCTGTTCCGCAAGGCCCAGATGAAGACCGGCATCTGGAGCATCCCCGAGCGAGGCGGTGGCGTGCCCATCGAGTACGGCAGGGGTCTGGTCGAGTGGATGGGCAGCACTGGCGGGCTGGGGAGTGGCGGCACCGGCTTGGGCACCAAGGCCAAGATTTGGGACCACGAGTGGAAGAAGATGTAAGATGGGAGGGTGGACGGGCCGGGCTACAGCTAGAGGCAGGCAGGAGAGGAGAGAAGACGCAGTGTACAACACATGAGACGGACACGTCCAGACTCGGGTCGAGACGCGGTATCCGGAATGGCTGTTTCTAAAACCTGACAAGGTGGAAATCAAAGGAGATGGCGTTATATACATCAATGTTCACCGAAACTTTTCCCCCAACGCAAGACCCCGAATCCGATCCCATGAGCATTCCGATGTTGTGAGTGCCGAGAGAGCGAGAGAATCCATCATGTTGCTATTCGCTAAATTCATTCCAGAAAGAAAGTTGGTCCAACAAGGAAAAAGTCGTCGCGAGAAATCCACGCAAAGAGACGGCGTCCGACTCCGGTGGAAATGCAAGTCACAAAATCCCCAGACAGAGAGAGCGCCCCCGACTTAGCCACCCGTGGAATATTGTGTGCGTAAAGGATCAATTCCCGAATTCTCCAAAGTACGCCACCCCTTTTTTTGGGATTCGCCTCGCTTGCTCGTTGAGTTTAGTCATGTCGCGTGGATCACAGAATGACACAGCATCCGCCTCCGCCTGATTTGCCGTTGAAGGTCAACAGCGCCGCTCTCGTGGCGGCTTCGAAAACATCGTCCACCCCCTCTCCCGTCAGGCTGGAACACTCGAGGTATTTCCGGGCTCCACAGGATTGCGCCATTTCGGCGCCTTCTCGAGAGGTGACAAACTTCATGCTCCTCTTGCGCATCTCCTCGATCGCCATGGGGTCGTCCCTCAAATCCTTCTTCAACCCGACAAGGATGATCGGCACCTCGGGACATCGCTCCCTGGCCTCCTCGATCCATTTGTGCCGTACGTTCTCCAGACTGTCGGGACTGTCGACACTGAAGCCAATGAGGATGACGTGTGATTTTGCGTACGCAAGTGGCCGCAGCCTCTCGTAGTCTTCCTGTCCCGCCGTGTCCCATAGGGCTAGTTGCACCGACCGTCCGTCAACTCGGCAATCGGTGACATAATTCTCAAATACCGTCGGCACGTAATGCGTCGGAAAGTAGCCCAGGGTAAAGACGGACAGCAGCGATGTCTTGCCGCAGGCACCGTCGCCTATGATGACGAGTTTCCTGTGTCACGGTCAGCTATCAAGGCACAGGATCTCGTCGCTCGGAACCTGCGGCAGTGGGCGGCGCTGCGGCTGACGGGGGTACGCACCTTCTCATCACATTCTGCTGCGCCTGATTTTGTGCCATGGTGGTATAAAGGTCTCGGCGCTGCGTCCCAATCACTGACGGACAAGACGGGTATAAGGACTATTCCGAGGCGAAGGTACAACGAGCACCAATCGAGGTCAGGCGATGACAAGTTGAGGACTGGAAGAAGGTGAGGTGGGTGGTAGGAGGGTGTGTCTTTTTGTCGCGGACAGGCTGGGCTGGGGCGGTGGAGTGGTGGCTAGCAGTGTAACTTGAGGTGGTGGAGGTGGCCCCGAGGTAGCGTATAGGCCGAATCGCAGGTTACTGTCTCGGGGCTCGAGGAAGGCTGATGCAGGAAGCCGAACAACGACAACTGATGGGAAAAAGGTTTCTCGGAGACTGAGACTAGCTCACAGGTGCTCGTGGGGTCCGACAACCAAGCGTGCAGCCGAATAGGGCAACGGGTAACGGGAGCGAGGCAATGAGGCGCAGCCACGAATAGATTTCTTGGTGGAAGTGGACCGATACGTCGAGTTGGGAGGCAGCAGGGACGAGGGACGGACCGGGGGAGGCTCGTGATGAGGGAGTTGGAGATGGCGGGAGGGAGATGAGGTTGACGTGATGCCGCGATTCCTAGGTGATGAGAGGTGAGGTGAGAGTGAGAGGTGGTTGAGAGTTGAGATGCAGATGCAGTCGAAGGAGGAGTAGGGTGGTGGTAATAATAGCAATAATAGTAGTAGGTATCGGAGGATCGGTTGAAGGCGCGGCTGCGGCTGCGGCGGCGGCAATGGTGGTCTCTGTGCTCCGCGGTGGTGACGTGATCCTCCGTACGGTGGGTGTTCCCAGTGCAGCAGTGCAGCAGCGCAGCACTCTCGGTACGGAGTACCGGGTAGATAGACTGGGCACGTGACTGGGCAGATAGACTGCCGGCGCTAGCGAGACTATCTGCACTAGCGTGGCAGCTACGTAATCCCCCATACGGCGCAGCACCTGCAGCCAGACGCACCTTCCTCATTGGGCCTGTGCCCTGCCGTACCTGCCCAAAGCCTCCGTCTCATACACAACCTGCTACCTTAACAGTTGAGAGGCCGCCGCCCCACGAAACTGGACTGAACGGACCTGAAGTGAACTGACCATCCTTCGTCTTCACCTTCGACAACCACCTTCCTGCACCAACCGACACCACCCCCGCCATCTCTCCTACACCGCTCGGAATCTCCTCCCTCCTCCCTCCTCCGTCCGTCGATCGTCTGTCAACGTCCTCCGCCTGTCTTTTCCCTCCTTCGTCCCGTCCCCACCAGCACCCAGAGGGCCTTTGACCTTGATGCCAACCTGACTGGACCAAGAACGGCGTCAGTCCTGGCAAAATCCCCTAGGCGCCTTCTCATATCCGAGACACCATGCCCTCCAAAAAGAAGGCCAACACCCAGGTCCATGCCGCCAACCCACAGCCTCTGAATGACAAATTGAAGCCTGCGCCTCCGACGCAGTCAAAACCCGCCTCGACTCGGACGGTGAATGGACAACATGCCGCCCCGACCCCCGACACCGATTCGAAAACCGGTGACACCACCGAGTCCGCAGGCGAGCCTACACCTGCCCCGGCCGTCAACCGAAAAAAGCAAAAGCGGCGTGAGAAGGAGGCTGCAAAACGTGCAGCGGAGCAACAGCTGCCAAATGGACATGGCCCTGCGAGCCCGACACCGAATGGTCAATTGCCGCCCGTCAAACAAGGCCGGGGACCTGTCAAGGGATATTTCACCGAAGAGCCCGACTACGCAGATCCCTCCGATCCCTTGTACGCCGACACTGGGAGCCCGGAAGAGGCCTTCTACAGTGGCGACGAAGATCCCAACTACGACGAGGCCGCGGATGCGCTGCCGGACAGTTCCTGGTTGAACACCAGCAAGCGGAAGAAGGCCAAGGACAAGAAGCACCATCACCTGCCCGAGACCGAGCCGATTTCCCGCACCTCCACGATGCTGTCGAGATCCCACCTCCCTCCGCTGTCCAATGCCGCCTTCCGGGCCTCGCACAAATTATCCAGCGACCACATATGGAACACCTCTACCCAGGCCGAACGAGAAAACATCAAGCAATTCTGGTTGGAGCTGGGCGAGGACGAGCGCCGATCGTTGGTCAAGGTGGAGAAAGAGGCCGTGTTGCGCAAGATGAAGGAACAGCAAAAGCACTCGTGCAGTTGTTCGGTTTGTGGCCGAAAGCGGACGGCGATCGAGGAAGAATTGGAAGTTCTCTACGACGCCTACTATGAAGAGCTAGAACAATTCGCCAACCACAACACCGACCTATCCAGTGCTCCACAGTTGATGGCACCTCCTCGGCCGCAGTATCGACGTGTCTCGCACCCCATGGCTGGTTCTTATCCCTCAAGTACCCGTGTGCACGAACTCGACGATGACGAGGAGGATCTCGAGGACGACGACGAGTATGACGACGACGATGACGACGCATACAGCGACGACGAAGGCGAGCTTGACAGCCACGGCCTGCCTCCTGGACCCCCCGACTTTTTCCAATTCGGCAACAGTTTGACCGTCAAGGGTCTGGATAACCCCCCCTCCCCCCGCGAACAGGAAGGATGGACTGACACGATGTGTAGATGGCATACTCACGGTCGCCGACGATCTGTTAAAGAACGATGGAAAGCATTTCATCGACATGATGGAACAGTTGGCAGAGAGACGCATGCAACGTGAGGAAGACATTCGTTACCCTTCCTCTACATTAGCTCATCGAGATATCCATGAAGGTCACAATCATCCTCCCATAGATGATGACGATGATTATGACGACGAGGATGACGACGACGACTATGACAGTCAGGAGGAAGACGAGTTCGAGGGCGACGAAATGGTCAGTGTGACGGGCGGTAGGTCCCGTGATTTCGCTGACATGCCTCCCCAGGACTCCATGACCGAAGAACAGCGGATGGAAGAAGGTCGACGGATGTTCCAGATATTCGCCGCTCGCATGTTCGAACAACGCGTCTTGACGGCGTATCGTGAAAAGGTGGCCGCCGAACGCCAAAAGAAACTGCTGGAGGAGCTCGACGAAGAAAGTCGACTGGACACCCAGCGAGAGGCGAAGAAGGCCCGAGAAGCCGCCAAGAAAAAGGAGAAGAAGAGACTGCAAAAGCTCGCCAAGGACGAAGAAAAGGCGCGGCGCGACGCCGACAAAGCCGCCCAGGAAGCTGCCGCACGGGAGGTCGAGGAGAAGAAGTTGGAAGAGCAGCGACAGCGAAAAGAGGAGCAACGAAAGAAGCGCGAAGCCGAAAAGAGAGCCGCCGAGGAGGACCGTCTACGGAAAGAGGCCGAGAAACAGCGAAAACTCCAAGATCAGCGGGAGCGGCAGGCCGAAGCGGACCGCAAACAGCGCGAAGCAAAGGAACGAGAACGTCTCAAAAGAGAGGAGGCCAAGAAGAAAGAGCGTGAAGACCGAGAGGCCAAGGAGAAAGAGGCTCGGGAGCGAAAGGTCAAGGACGACAAGGAGCGGAAGACGAAGGAGGAACAGGCGAGAAAGGGTAAGGAGACGACGGCGAGGGCGGAGAGGGAAATCCGAGATCGTGCCGGCCATCACCCGGTCCCAAAGCAACAGCCTGTGGCCCTCCCGCCAGGGCTGCACCCTCCTTCTCGTGGATCGAGCATCCAGTCGCCTCATTTCCAAGCCGCCACTCCGGTCATCCCCCCCAAGGTCCCCACCCCTGGCCGAAATCGACAGTCTTCACAACCAGGTCAGCTTTCCCACGGCTCTTCGCCTCGGTCGCAAAAAGCCAGCACAGAGATCTCTCGGAGTTCCGCGTCACCCGCCACGGTAGCCATGCCCCAGACTCCAGGACCAGGCCAGTCTGCGAAGAACCCGGGTCAACCGCCCGTCCTGCATCACCCGCAACCCTCGGCCCCCCGATCTCCGCTGAACAACCACGGCCGGGGTCAATACCCTTTCAACATGAATGGGATATCCGGTCTGGGCGTGAACGGTCCCCCGATGGGCGGCCAGGGAATGATGCCGAACATGATGCCGAATATGATGCCCCTGATGCCGATGTACCAGGGCCCGCCCATGGGCAATCAACAGCGGTTCGCCCCCAACGGCATGCAGTATCCGCCAGGTTTCCCTCGACCATTCCAACCAGGACACCAGATGCCGTTTGTCCCGCCACCTCCGACCCAAGCACCACCCATGGTCAGTCAGCCGTCGGGCTCGAATCCCCCTCCCCATTCGCGGCAACCATCTCACGACAACGGAGCCCAACCCGCTCCCATTGCCCGACCAGGGCCGATCGCCCGGCCGTCCAGTGCGACCCCGGACAAGCAGAAGCCGCTACGAGAATCGACCGACGCCGAGGTAGATCAGCTTACCACCCAGCTGGGGAGCAAGGCTCTGCTAGACGACTCGGACGCCCCGTTCTTGGGCAGCACCGATCCGCGGATGAACCTGCCACCTCTCGGGCCTCCTGGGTCCACCCGGTTGCCGTTCGCAAATTTTGCAGAGCCCAAGCAAGAATCGTTCGGCCTGGGCAGTCCGGGGTGGGGAAGCTTCAATCCGGGAATGCCAGCGGCACCGGGATGGGGTCCGCCTGGTCCGCAACGTCCGAACCCAGGCTGGTCGCAGCCGCCCTTTGGGGCCATCGGCAGCGGACCTCAACCGGTGCAGAGATCCCATCTCCCCCGGCCGATCGCGGTGAGACTCATGCTTGTCCAGGCATGTCGTCACCTGTCCCAAATTCCTCGGGTCGGCGCCGACGGTTATCATCCGGTCCAGACTGTGCTCCAGCATCTCGACGCCCTCAAGGGCCCTGGGGAGCCTCCGGTGTCGATGGACGAAATGCTCGGCATTTGCGACACCGAGGGCAATTCGCAGAACGGCGGCGGGTCGTTCGAGGTGATCATCGACAAGGCCAGAGGCCAGGTAATCAAATTCGTGGACGATGCGGCGAACCAACCGAGGAGCAGCGTCGGCGACATCGGCAGTCCTGTCTTGGGACACAGTCAACATGTTCAGACGAATCAGTTCGGAGGGATTGGGCCAAACAGCTTCGGACCTCCAGGAAGGAGTTTCTAGTGGTTGACTCCGCCCCGATCACGTTTCCCAAAGGAGAAGCGACTCGACGTGGATGGGCAACCCAATCGGCGCAGCAAGTCAGCGATGTGAAAGTGAACGGACGGCGACCCTTTATTCTACAGGGATGAGGGCAAGGTTGTCATTGTCGAATGCGAGTGCGTGGTGTTTGTGCAGGAGTACGCTTTCGATCAAAGCAAGGCATTGTATCCATCTAGGGCTTCTCATTTCCTTTTTATGCTTGTAATGGCATCGCTGCCGGGTCAAGTTGGTACAGGCTCGGCTGATGCTCCGTGCTGTTGTATCAGGCAGATACGGGATGCGAGAATCAGGTAGTCAATCGGTCAGTGCATGAGAGCCGAAAGCAGCTTTTATGTGTGGCTGAATATCCATGACATTGATTCCTGATTATGCTCCGTGCATCATTTTGCTTTTTTGGTGTCCTTGCTCGAGTCAGAGGACCTCCCCGTATTTACATTTCCCGACCTTCGCAGCGGCGACGTCGGTGGTCACGGCATATCGGTCCTAAAGCCGTCGTCTGGCGTAGTAGACACGGTGGCAGGAACCGGGTTGATGCCTTGCAGGACGAACAGGCCCCTCACCAAAGACATATAAAACCTCGCCTCCTCGATGCTCTCCCGGACATCGCCCTCGGCGGTATGGGCGAGCAGCTTGGTCGGGGCGGCGGCCAACACGGAGTCGGGGGCCCAGCGCCGCACCATCTCCTTGACGGCGCTGACGTCGAACAGGCGGTAATGCAGGTGATCCAGGACGGGCTGCCAGGGGCCGCGCATCAGGAACGCGCGGTCCGCATGGATCGAATTTCCGGCCAGCAGGGCGCGCCTCGGCGTCGGGATGTGTGCCTGGATGAACGAGAGGAGAGCGGTGGCGGCCTGGGACGCCGTCGTGGTCGACGACACGCACGCCGCGACCAGGCCTGTGGCCGTGTGCGTAGTGGTGCACCACGGCGACATTTGCGACAGTCGGCTCTCGCTGTGGTGGATCGTCGCGTTGAAGCTGGCGCCGTCGTCATCCAGCGCCTCCAGCGTCGCCGTCGTCAGCACGCAGCTGATACTCATGATGCTATCTGTCGTCGGGTCTAGGCCCGTCATCTGTGCGTCGGCGTAGTAGCACGCATCGTCAGTAAAAACAAAATCAGAAAGAATAAGAGGCATTAATACGAGTTCCCCCCCCCTCTCTCTCCCACCCCTAAAAAGAGAAAACTAGAAACAAAAAATACACCATGTCGTGTGCCCCTCCCTTCTCCGAGAGACACCACCAACGGGGACAGACAGACAGACAGACAGATGGGGCGAACCAAGGCCGTCGTACGGAGTACACACCTCACAATCAATCCACACCAAGGGATCCGTCGACCTCGTCAGCGCCATAACGCCGAAAATCCAGAGTGTGCGTAGACCTAGGTGCAGTGCGGTCTAGCTGGTTGGGTTGGTTCTCGCGTGAGACTTTTGTCGTCGAAACCGATATTTCGCGCCAAGGGGGGGTAGGTAAGTAGGTAGGTTGTCAGGATGGGTTCACCCAACAACCTCCAATCTCCTTCGAAGCACGGGTGAGAGAGATCAAAAACGAAGGTCTTCTCTTGTCGTCCAAGGTCAACCGGCTGTTGGGGATTGGGGCGGGGGAAATGGACAAATATGAATCAACAGCGCACGCACGCCTGGATTCGACGAGGGGGGGGCGGCCACAGCACCCCGACGTACCCAGTGTGTGGGTGGGCGCCTGAAGGGGGACGGAGATGACACCCGAGCAGCGCAGGACGGACGGGTTGCACCGACGATCGCGTCGAGGGATCGGGGGGTCGGGGGGCTGTGATGAGGCGTGGGTGTTGGGTGGGAGAGGAATGATCGATGAATGGATGAATGGACTGGGATTGGAGATCGAGATTCCTGATTCCTGATTCGAGATTGGTTGGTGACTTTGCAGATCTTGGATGGGCGGAGCGGAGAGCAGGGCCAATCAGGGGCTGGACGAGGCTGTCGGATAGACACCAGACACCAGACACTAAAAGCCAGAAGACGGCCGAAACATATAGATGGCTATATAGACTCGAAGGTGGACTTCGTATACAGACTCACGCATGGAATTTGTATGCAGACTCACGTGTGGACTTCAAATCCTTCGTATGCATGGTTGGATTCATTATCGGATGGATTTCTACACAACCAACCACCTGACTACTGACCGGCATTGAGTGGCTGTGGAGGACGCAGGTCGGCAACGTCACAGCCACCAAGTACACATTCGTGCGTCCGTTCGGTATTAGTCTCAGCACACACACACACTCTCTCTCTCTCTGTTCAGCTCTGTGTTTGGTCTGCCTGCGGTTTCTTTGATCCAACAAATGCAATGTCTTGAGGTTCCTGTAGTCGTACAAATGACCAATCGGGTTCGGGTCGACTCGAGCCCAGCAAATATGTGCCGCCGCCACACGGATCCTCCGCCCCCCACCCCTACCCCTGTCCGAGTCCTGCTCTGCCCTGCTCTGCCCTGCCCTGCCTTGCCCTGCCCTGCGATCCTGATGTCCGATCAAGTCCCGGTCTGGTCTGTTTGGTAGAGTTCCGGTCCATCCTTCCCTGGGCTGCACCCTCCTCCTTGCCCCCTGTTTGACCACCATCAATTTCAAAGCCATCCGTCCCACCAGGAGACGCAGCGCACATTTTGTCGGGAACAATAGGACCGCGAGCGAACAAAAGAAAGCGAGTGAAAAAAATCGATTGTTTAATACCTTTCCCCCGTCGAGCCTCGTCTGTTGCCTTGTTGCCTGACGGTCCTCGTGTGGGTGAAAAAGTAGAAGGGGAGGAAGATTTCCAACCCACGTGCTGATTCCAAAACGCCCTGGATTACCTTCATCTTCCGTGTGCAAGTGTCAGCCGGGGGGGTGGTCGCAGGGTGGTGGAAATGCGCAAAAAGCCAAGCAAGCAAGAGAGTCTCGAACTCTCGTCCGCGCGCGCTCCGGTGGAAATGCATCGAATGTCAAGCGCCCGGTCCGTCAAGGATTGCACTCACAGCTCATCATCATCTCCAACTGGTTCCTTGACCAACACCCCTCCAAATTGGAGGCCAGAAGGAGTCATGTTGGTCGGTGCCGAGGGTCCTGAAGAGCCCATGACTTCGTGGATCGTGCCGGCCGAGGTCGACAAGCCGCCACCCAGCCGCTTCTGGATTTCTTCGTCGAATTCGGCGACGCTGGCGCGTTGTCGCTTCATGGGACTGCCGACCATGAAGCTCTCTTCTTCTTTTTTGACGTCGAGGCTGGTGCCGAGGGCCGAGGACCCCGTAGCCGTAGTCATGGTGCCTGGCGACGTGCCCAAATCATCACCCAGCCTGGGGGTCGACGCTGCCGACGGACTGCCCGACTTGGAGCTCTTGCGCGCCTCGGCCACGCCATTACTATTCAGCGGTTCCGCCGAATGCTGACGTTTGAGCTGATGATACCTTAGCCCATGCCGGAATTTCAACGGCGAAGGGTCTCTTACCTTCATCTTACGAATCCCCTCTGCAACTTGACCTGTGCGCTCCGCGTCTTCGGGGGACAGCATGCCCGACTCCCTCTTGACGTCGGCGTCGTTGATGTCTTCCATCTTGCCAATGATGCCAGTGCCGTCGTCCTCGCTGTCGCTTTCCATTTCGTCGTCGCTGGCCCTCTTGCCGCGGCGTCCGGGTCGGCCCTCGACGTCGCGGAAATTGGAAAATCCGGCCGTGCCTTCTTTCTTGAGCGGTCCCAACTTGGGGAGGTCGGCAACCAGGCTGTGTCTCTTGACCGTCACGGCGGCCTTCTCCGATTTCTGCGTGGCCAAGATTCCCATCTTCTGTAATTGACGCTCGCCTCGGTAGAGGAAGGTGAAGACGGCATATGGCTTGTCGGTGGGGTCGATTCCCGTGACGGTTTGCGTCGATATGGTTTTGGGGTCCAGGGTTTTGGGCTTCGCGAAACTAGTGGTGTGGTCGACATCTGCTCGATTCTTGCCTTCCCCGTTGGCGGCACCGCCTTCCCGGGCGTCCGAATCTTCGTCGTCGTCGTGGGCGTCAAATTGAGGAGAGTATTCGCCGCGTTTGATTTCGCCACTAGCTAACACGCGGAACAAGGCTACCTTGATCTGACCCGCCGATTCGGGTATCGGATCGTCGTCGTCCGAGGTCCCCGTGTCACTGAGCGAACCCTCGTCGTCCGACACGTCCTGCAGTTCGCCGTCTTCACCGTAGCGTAAGGTGCTCTTCCGCCGGCTGGACTTGGGCTCTCCGTTGGTCTCGTCGTCGCTGACGGTGGTGTTCTTCCGCTTCCGTCTTCTCTTCTCCAGCTTCAGTCGTCGCTTCTCAATGGTGGCGGCAGCGTCCTTTCCATCGAGGTCGAGACCATTCAGCCATCGTTCCAGGCCGACCTCACGAAACAAGAACTCTCGCTCGGCGAGACCCCCTCCTTCCTTCTCCGGGACACTAACCCATCGGGAATTCACCCAGGTCTCTTCACCTTTTCTCAGCAGGGTGGCGACCTCCTCTTTCACCCGTCCATCGAAATAGATGTAGGCCGCGATTGTTTCGTTGGGAGACGTCGTCAATGGCACATAGGGCCCGATGGTGCCCGTGTTCTTTCCTCGCTCGCTCGTGTGACCCGGCAAACCTCCGACGAGCTTGGCTTTCGGGTTCGGTTTGTCTGGAGAGGCCTTGGGAGTCGAGTAGGGGACCTCTTGGCCAGGGGTGAGGAGGGTTATAGAAATGGCAAATGTGGACTGTTCCGGTTTTCCAGTGACGGAGTCGGCAGGAATTCGGGCGGGAGGCACGGGGATGTAGGTGCTGATCCGCGAGAGACGCGAGGTCTTCTGGACCGAAAATTCCGTCAGAGGTCCATTCGGCGTGTGTATGCTCACGGCGAGGCCCTTGAAGCAAGGCATGCTGGGCCCTCACGCGGGAAACCTCTCAAAGATTGTGGGTGCTCCGCCTCCGTGCAGGCAGGCCAAGCGTGCGGAGAGATGGACGGAGAGGGTGTGAAAGTCGGCACCGTGTGCACGGGTGTGGGAATTCCAACTCTTGCCTCTTGCACGTCGCCTTTGAGGTCCTGGGGAGCACACCCAGACGACAAACGGTCAAGTTTTGCGGGGCATGCAGAAGGTCGGGCGTCGTAGGACTGACCTACTCCGCAGCGGGCAGAGACGGTGAGCTGTCGGGTAGATTGCGCACGCGGTAGGAAAGTGAAGGAGCAGAGGCGAATAAGCGGCTGGGATGAAGGACGGAGGCTGGTCTATCTAGTCGTCGCAATGGCTCGATTGCACAAGGTAGATGAGAGATGTCGTGTCGAGCAAGGTGATCCGGTGCTGGCAGTCTGGCATCGCTTTAGAGGATCGAAGGCAGACAAACCTTGCCAAGACCGCAGGCTGCCTAGACCGCATTCAGACATGGGCCAGCCTTGCGGCGAACATGCAAGAGACTCTCACGCAGGCCGAACGCGTCTCGGTTACATACGGAGCCCAGTGGTCATCCTCTCCTGCCCTCCTCTCTTCTATTGATGTCCTCATGTTGACATGCTACGTGCTCCGTACTATGCGTTGTCCACCCTACCAAAGACACGGCCAGGCCTCCAGCTCCAGAGGAACTGTCTGCCGCCGTGCTCTCAAGGCGCCCACCTGGCAGTCGACGTGAATTCGAGGTCCTTGCTGAACTATATACAGGCTTTCGACGCCCCGTGCCCTCCTCATTCCTCTATCTGAATCCTTTCTCTCCGTGTCCCCGACGTGGATCACGCTCCGACCCTGCTGGAGGCCTGTCTGAAAATATCACATCTACTGCTCGGATCGAACGCACGCACCCACCACGGAACCGCTGAGCCGCTGAGGACGGGATGGCCCACGCGGCAATAGAGGGGTGTTCGACCCCAACCTGGAGGACGGGATTGGTCTGTAAAGAGTCGGTTAGAAGAGGGGCTCAGATGCACGGCCGGAGAAGCGCAGGCAGTCTCGGTTCGGTCAGACCAGAGTGAGAGGCGCCATGAAAGATTGAATGTCCAACGGTGAGGGGAGGTCCAGATGCGGACCGGGACACAGGACATAGGACACAGGACACGCGGGCGACGAACTCGTTTCCATGTGGACTCTCAGAGCTCGGTGGCTGCGGGCCAGGGACCGTTGTGGCAGCAGGGCCCCGATAACTACGGAGCACAACGATACAATACGTTGGTCAAAACGGGCTTTCCAAGTGGTGTGAGAGATTGGCGGGATTGATGAGATGAGCAGATGGCATGGCAAGCATGCTTCGCCCATACGCCAATCAAAACAGCCGGCAAGATGCTCCCTAGAGTGCGAAGAGTCAAGACGCTGGCGACGGCAGGAACCGCTCAGACGAATGAACTGCCCACGACCAAATGACCGAATGACCGAATGACAGAATGACCAAATGACCAAATGACCAAATGACGTTGAGGCTTGCCCCGCCGTCACCGTCACCGAATCCGTCAATCGTCAACTGTCACCAACTGGCC
The DNA here is from genome assembly GCA_001599795.1 of Exophiala calicioides. Lineage (NCBI taxonomy): Eukaryota > Fungi > Ascomycota > Eurotiomycetes > Chaetothyriales > Herpotrichiellaceae > Exophiala > Exophiala calicioides. Next base: position 2,521,090 of record BCHZ01000003.1, read on the forward strand.
TGCGCACCTTCCTTGTCTTTCATCTTTCATCTTTCATTTTTCCCTTTGCTTGCTCAACACATTTGACAAATTCAGCACGTTCAGCACGTTCAGCACATTCGACACCTTCTTTACACGCTGCTGCTCTCGCCTCTCTTCTTGTTGAGACGTCGCCTTTGACCCCGCGTGCTTGTCGACCATTTCCGTCTCGCCAACATGGCCAAGGAGGTCCAGTTCACATCCTTCACCGACCAGAAGTACGTTCCCCTCGCACCCTCCTCACCCTCTCACCTTGCCGCCGCTGATCCCTCCTCCCTCCTTCCGCAGGCCTGGTACTTCTGGTCTGCGCAAGAAGGTCACCGTCTTCCAGCAACCGCACTACAGCGAGTCCTTCATCACCTCCATCTTCCTCTCCATTCCGGAAGGCGTGCAGGGTGCCTTCCTCGTCATTGGTGGGGACGGCAGGTACTGGAACCCCGAGGTTGTCCAGTTGATTGCCAAAATCGGGGCCGCATACGGCGTCAAGAAGCTCCTCATCGGTCAAAATGGCATCCTGAGCACCCCGGCCGCCAGCCATGTCATTCGCATCCGGAAAGCCACGGGCGGCATCCTCCTCACCGCCAGCCACAACCCCGGCGGTAAGTCACGCCCTCAGTGAGACGACGTGCAATCTGACAAGCAACAGGCCCCAAGGCTGACTTCGGTATGAAGTACAACCTCGCCAACGGAGCTCCCGCCCCGGAATCCGTCACCAACAAGATCTTCGAAAAGTCCAAAACCCTCACATCCTACAAGATTGCCGACCTTCCGGATATCGACATCGCCACCATTGGCACCACCACCTACGGAGACTTGGAGGTCGAGATCATCGACTCGGTCGCCGACTATGTGGCCATGCTGAAGGACATCTTTGACTTCGACCTCATCCGCTCATTCTTCAAGGCCCAACCCGACTTTAAGGTTCTGTTTGACGCCCTGTCCGGGGTCACAGGCCCTTATGGTGTCGCCATCTTCCAAGGAGAACTGGGACTGTCATCTTCCAGCACTCAGAATTGCGTGCCAAGCCCCGACTTCAACGGCGGCCATCCCGACCCGAACCTCACCTACGCCCATTCTCTGGTGGAAAGCGTTGACAGGGACGGCATCCATTTCGGTGCCGCCTCGGACGGAGATGGCGACAGAAACATGATCTACGGCAAGAACGCTTTTGTGTCTCCCGGTGACTCCCTGGCCATCATCGCCCATTATGCCAAGAAATACATTCCGTACTTCCAGAAGCAAGGCGTCTACGGCCTGGCCAGATCTTTCCCCACCTCGGCCGCCTTGGATTTGGTCGCCAAGAAGCAGGGCCTCAACGTCTACGTCGTCCCCACCGGATGGAAGTTCTTCTGCTCGCTTTTCGACACCGACAAGATGTCCATCTGCGGAGAGGAGTCGTTCGGCACCGGCTCCAATCATATTCGAGAGAAGGATGGCCTGTGGGCAGTCACTGCCTGGCTGAACATCATCGCCGGTGTCGGCCAAGACACCGGCAAGCTCCCTTCCATCGCCGAGATTCAGAAGGAGTTCTGGCACGAGTACGGCCGAGTCTACTTCACCCGTTATGATTATGAAAATGTTAGCAGCGAGGGAGCCGCGGATATGGTAAAATACCTCACCGAGAAGATCACCACCAAGCAGTCCGAGACGGTGGGGTCGACGCTCCAAGGCCGCAAGATCACCGAAGCGGACGACTTCTCCTACACCGACCTCGACGGCTCGGTTTCGAAGAATCAGGGCATCTACTTCATATTCGATGACGGAACGAGGATTGTGGTCCGGCTCTCGGGTACCGGCAGCAGCGGTGCCACCATCCGGCTATACGTCGAGAAACTGGAAGAGGATAAGAGCAAGATTGGCGAGGAGACACAGGCATACTTGAAAGGCCCCGTGGGACTGGCCATCGAGCTCTTACAGCTTCAGAAGTTCATCGGCCGCACTGAGCCAGATGTCAAGACGTGAGAGCTTGCGGATGATACCAGAATTCGGCCGAACAGCATTTACGACCATTGACGAAAGAGGGTCCGTGTTTTCCGCACAAGTCGAGTCCTCGGTGATTAGATGAACCTACTAGCCCGGGTGCAACAAGACCGGTATGACTACGAGGAAGTGAGTCTGCAGTTACAGAAACCACAAAACTACAGATAGCTGCAAACGAACATGGCCCTTGAGGTCAGCATCAACTCTGAGAACCATATCACAGTAAATCAAGGTCTTCAGGGGGGGTCTCCTTTGTTTTGATTTTCTAATCGTCTCCCTGAAGTCCCTCAGCTTCCCATGATCTACACTAGTAGCTCTATACATACAGCCCTTTAACATTGACTATGGGTACCATGTTGGGGAATAGGCTCTCATATAGGCAGGGCTAATATATAATATTATTGGATATACGTTGCGCAAGATATCCTACTGTTGGGTTTCCCAACCACGCCGGCGCAGGTACTTGGTATATGATAACTGCCGCCCGGTTTCAATACGCTTGCATTCCATCCGCCAGATTATTACCTGTCAAGAATTCCACGTACAAAGCCTCTGCACAACAGAACCAAGTACACTCTGGTCTCTCCTGCCTGGCACTCGATGCCCCTCGCTTCAGATCGATTCCACGTGAGCACTGCCGTCACATTTCTTGTCCTCGATAATATGCATCCCGACAACGCGAGCGTTCTCAGCCCGGGTACACTTGTAGTTCTTGAACTTGCGGGCTCCGAGCTTCTCCTCGAACATCTCGTCAATTTCTTCGAGCGTGCGGTCTTTCGTCTCAGGCACGCAGAAAAAGATGAAGATGAAGACCAGGACGTTGGAGCCGAACCAGATGTAGCCGTACTTGGCACCCTGTTTTGGCCCATGTCAGTAGCTGTAATATCAACTCCACCGCGAAGATCACCAGAGGAAAAAGGAGGAAACTTACCCAGTTGAGTCTGGCCGGGTTGATGAAATAGGGCGCCGTGTAGCTGGACACCCAGTTCCAGAAGAAGCCGACGCCGATGGCCATGCCGAGGGTGTAGCCGCGCAGGCGTTGGGTGGGGATCTCGCCGGCCGAGAGGTACAGGTAGGGGGCGACGCACATGTTGTAGAAGAAGAGAAAGATGATGGTGAAGGCGACGAGGACCTTGCCGCCGACCGAGGTGGTGGATTCATATTGGTACACCACGGCCACGATCAGCATGCACGCGGCCTGAATGGCGAAGCCGATCAGCAGGATGGTCCGTCGCCCGATCTTGGTGATCAACCACATGGAGAAAAGCGTGGCGGCCAGACCGGCGGCGGTCATGCCGACGCTCTCCTGAAACGCAGCCGTCTGGCCAGCGATGGCGAAGAAGTAGGTGCCGAAGATCAAGAACAGGAGGGCGCCCGAGCCGCCGAGGCAGGTGAGGAGGGCCAAGGAGAGCAGGGTCCGGCGGAGGTTGGTCTTCCGGAAGCAGTCGAAGAAGGCGACGCCCTCGGTCAAGGCCTTCTCGGCCTCAAAGGCCTCTTTGATCTCCTGGAGCTCGGCCTCGAGGAGCTGAGGGGTGGTGTCCTTGTGGCGGAGCCTGGTCAGAGCCTTCTTGGCCTGCTCGGGCTTGTTGTGCTCGATCAGCCACCTCGGTGTCTCGGGCATGAAGGGCAGGGCGACCATCAGGATCATGGGGATGATGAAGAACAGCCCGAGGGGGATCATATAGGATGAGCGGTTCATGATGGTCGACGTGTAGTTGTCGACGATGGACCCGATCAGGAGTCCGACGCTCACCATGACGTTGAAGGCGCCGAGGAGCGAGCCTCGCTGGACGGCCGGGGCGCACTCGTGGATGTACAGCTGCGGCAGCACATCGAGGAAACCGACCGAGATGCCAATCATGAAGCGGCCGGCGTAGAGGGTCCCAATATCCTTGGCCACCATCATGAGGACGACCCCCAGCTGGTTGAAGAGGCAGCCGATCAGGATGACCCACTTGCGGCTGAGGTATTTGCCCATGGGTCCGACCGCGAGACAGGCGACAAAGGACCCGATCGACATCAACGAGCTGATGAGTTGCTGCACCGTCGGGTCAATGTCCCAGCCCAGCGCCGACACCTTGGATGGGAAGCCGAAGATCATCAGGAAGCCGGGCATTGCCTGGAAGCCTGCAATGGCGCCCAGATCGAGCCCTGTTGAGGTGCATTTCGGTTAGTCGAGGGACTTCGCTGGGAGAGACTTCGCGGTCGAAGGGGGGAAAAGACGAGAAGGGGGGAACCGTGCATACCAAGCTGAAAGCCGCCGAGGCAAGTGATGCTGCAGTAGATGAAGGCACGGTAGTGGCGGAAAAAGGTGCCCTTGATGGACACAGTCTCTGGATGGTTGGCCTCGTCGACCATGGAAGTGCCGGCGGGGGCGGTGGTGGCAGTGGTTTGTTCCATCTTGGACATGATGGCGTGAAAAGAAAAAATACAACCAAGGAGGGAAGGCTCAAGAGTTCGAGTCGGTCTGATTTCAAAACGACCCTGCAACCGATGAAGGGGGAATGCGATGCGGTTCTATATGACCTCGTCGACAGAGGCCATGGTCGCCACACACTTGCAAGTATTGGAGTCCAGGGATGGGGTCGGGGCAGATTTTCTCTGGGGTTTTGGTTTATCGTCCCTTCCCGAGCGCTCTGGGGTAACACAGTAGGTACTGAGTTAGTATGGTCGCCCAGTCTTTTTGCGAAAGTTAGTCTGCCACTCGCGAGCCTTGGGGGGGGGAGGCGGGGAGGGGTCTCCACGGGGTCCCACACTTGATCTCGCAGGACAGGGACTTGGGAAAAGAAGGTTTTCCCCCGTGGGGAGGGTTGACACGCGTCTGGCCCATCGGCTTGATGCCGATGGGTCTTGCTAGGGCACAACGACAGACGCCCGTCGCCCTCGACAAGTGGTCCCGGGACCCGAAGAGGCTCTTCTGACGCCGAGACGGGCCAGGCGACGCTCCCACAAGCCAATTGGGCCCTCCGCTCCAAATAACCTGGGCCTGCAGGTACTTACTGGGGTAGTACTTTGCTGCATGATCGGGGTTTCCCTGGTCAAAGCTCGTCCCTATCGAGGAGGGCTGTCGTCGGATGCCGTCCAATCACGTCCCCTCCCATTGGCCCCTCTCCGACAGCCGAGTCCATACCTAGTAGTATGCTGGACAGCAACGGGCGACGGAGGCGATTGACGGCTTCATTTCAAACCATGCTGCTCCGTCGTCCCAACTGACGATCCTGCTTTTTGGGTGGTCTAGACATGGAGCGAGTGGCGTGGCTCGTATTCGCTAGCGTGTGTGTGCGCTCGCGTGTGTGTATGTGTCTCTGCGTGTGTGTCTGCAGGTGTGGAAGACAAGAGAGATACTCCAACTATTTCGTGTATTCTTGACATACATGTCCCGTCCTGGCTATTATTCTCCAACCTTGACAGTGCCACGTACGCACTTATTCTACCTTTCTCGTCCACTGTGGGCCTGGGGAAAGGTGTGGAATGCGGTGGGAGTTGGTTGGAGTCCAGAGTCTCAGCTCTCGCTTGTCTATTGAGCATATTCTGCCCAGACTCCACCGGCGACCAATTTACTCTGGGCATTTATTTATGGCCTCGTGGGGCCACAGGGTCCGATCAAGTCGGTCACAAAACTAGCTGGCTCCCAAGATCCTCGGCGACGGTCAGGTGTTTCCCCCCACACGCTTCCACAGCCTCCCACATAGAATGGAGATCGCTGTGCTTGCTTCTCCTAACCGCGTGCGAGCTGACAGTGGCTCCAGCCTCGAAAGCGAGCTCTAAGACATTTGTTATGGTGACGACATCTTCGGACTTGTGAAGACTGGTCCTTTTTTATTGCTACGGAGTTAACACATCAAACTCTTTGGAAGTCCATCCCTGTCTCTGAAATTCCATCCTTGAGACAGCCACCCAAACAAGACACACCCGAGTTCTTATAGACGACACTCTCAAACATGAAACATTCAACGAAAGGCAGCGGCCCCGATGGTATCGCCTATCCTGGTTCAAGTGGAATCAGGGTCATCATCATCGGCCTGGGGTACGCCGGAGTGACGGCAGCGATAGAATGCCACCGGAAAGGCCACAAGGTGGCGATATACGAGCAGAACCAAGAAGTCTCGACACTCGGTGAGCATGTCACTGTTCGGGTTTTCAGACCACCGTCGACTGACATGGTCTATAGGTGACATGATCGGGCTCTCCCCCAACTCTGCGGGTATCATCTCGAAATGGGACAATGGCAAGATCCACGAACAGATCATACCACACGCCGGTCAGTATTCGGAAAACATCATACACAAACACGACACGGGCGAGATCATCTTCCGTCAGCCCATGGTTGGCTATTCGAGCTACCAGGGCTATCTGGCTCCCCGGCCGCTGCTCATGAAGCTCTTCGCCGACCACTGCCGGAAGCTGGGAATCCCCATCTTCTTGGGTCAACGGATCACCGAGGTCTTTGAAAATGAAAACGAGGCCGGCGTCATTCTCGACGGGACGAACACCAGGGTCACAGCCGACTGTGTACTGGCCTGCGACGGTGTGCATTCCCGGGCTCGTGGGACCATCACCGGCTTCCAGGACCGTCCTTATCCCACCGGATACGCGGCCTATCGCGCCTGGTATGATGCAGATCTCATCAAGGACAATCCCAAGCTCCAGTTTCTCTTGCAAGGCGACTATGACAAGATGCAAGTCTTCATCGGGCCCGACATGCACGCCATCTTTGGGACGTGCTCCTCGAGAAAGCTCGTCATGTGGACCGTCACCCATAAGGACACATTCGACGTCACCGAATCATGGACACAGCCTGGACGAATCGAGGACGCCCTGAATTATGTCAAAGGTTGGGATTCGAGGATCCAGGAAGTCATCAAATACACGCCCCCCAACCAAATATTCGATCACAAACTCGCGTGGCGGGACGCCCTTCCACGCTGGACTTCCAAACACCATCGGATGATGGTGATTGGGGACGCCGCACACCCTTTCGTTCCGACATCGGGTCAAGGTGCCGGCCAGGCCATCGAAGACGGCGCCACCATTGCCATTTGCCTAGAATTGGCCGGCAAGGACAAGATCCCGCTGGGATTACAAGTCTGTGAGAAGCTGAGGTGAGTGCCGCTTTGTTTTAGAGACGTGACGATTTGCGTGCATCTGGATTCTAGGCTAATGATGGTGTTTCACAGACACGCCAGGGCGTCTCTGGCACAGAAGATGGGCCTGGAAACTCGTGAGGCCTGGCACAAGACCGATTTCGATCGCGTCAAGGACGAGCCTGATACGGTCTCGATGCCCAATCCCGACTGGCTCTTCTCCCATCGCCCTCAAAACTACGCGTACGAAGAGTTCGACTTGGCCGCTGCGGCGGTGGAAACCGGTTCAGAGTACTTGGCGACCAACGTGCCCCCACCAGAGATCAATCACAGAATGAACGACTTCAAGGAAGAAAAGGCCAAGTCGTCCAATGGCGACGTTCCCCTGCAAGCGAAGATCTAGAGACGGTTCAGATAGCCCCTGTATTTCCTTTCTGTAAACATAGCATAGCAAGTATTGTTGATGGCCTAAAACCTCTCTTTCTCCAACATTTTGGATACTTCGATGGTGCATTGCACATTGAGTTCATGGCTTTCCTGTGGGGCTTCCCTTGTGATTCTTGCCATGCCACATGTCAAACCCAAACGGACAATTGTTTCTTCATGGCGAAACCCTTGACTGTTGTGAAACCCCAAATCGACAAGGCTTAAGTGCGGACGTAGATCAAGCACCGCCTGCCGTCTACTCCAACCGGGAAGGTCCTTTCGTGACTTACTCCACCTGCTTGCTCCACCTACCCCACGAGCCCCATCTATTCGCACCGAATCCTAGTCATTACCATAGAATGGTTGTAGTGGGATAGTTTCTTCCCGGGCTGGTCTCCTCGAGGCACGCGCGAATCCAAATAGAGCCGTCGATTTTGACTTTATCTTGGTCTTCACTGCTGGACAGCTTCACTGCCCGTGTGCTAGATTTTCCAACTCGCCACCCTTGTAACCAATACCTCTGATCTTTCGGTGCCGCCAACATGCCTCAAGAAACTGTTCCCTGGGACATTTTCCCACCGACGCCAAAGCTGGACCTGTCCAAGGCCCATACGCAAGGATTGCTCAGGACCTCCAGGGGAATCCGGCTATGGCACGCCGTTTTCGGGATTCCTCTTGAAAACACGCTCCGAGCCGGTCGGGTTCCGGTGCTGTTGATGCACGGGGGAGTGAGCAGCTCCGAGTGGAATGCGCTTCAAGTCGAGTTCCTCTCGCCCAACTATACGGTGGTGGTACTGGACCTCCCAGGCCACGGCCGGTCTCCCTTTGACGACCGAGAGCTCGACTACAAGAAGCTCGCGGGCGACATTGCGGGCGCCCTCGACGTTTTGAAGATCCCCAAGGTCGCCATTGTTTCCTGGTCGGAAGGAACCATGCTGGCCTGGTCGATGCTGGCGTACGGCCACCACGGCCGAGTCGACCGGGCTTTTTGCTACTCCGCCCTCGACGACTACCGAAAGGCCGACGCGGAAAAAGTGATGCAGATTTGGATGGTGGGCGAGTACTTCACCCGCACACAGCGGGAGTGGGAGGAATCGCATCCTGGAGAGAAATGGGACGACTTCCTCGGCGCGTGGATGAAGATGTGGCTCCGCGAGCCCATCTGGACGGCCGAGACCTTCAAGCACCTTCCCATCAGGGGGGAGAGCAAAGACGCCCCGATCGTGTGGATCGTCACCGGTGACCATGACGAGTGGATTCCTCCCGTTACCCACGACCGCATGTCTACGTTCATCCCGAACTCGAGCTATCTCAAGATGCCCAGTGCAGGCCATCTTACTTTCATCCAGAATCCGACCATGTACAACCGGATGATCGAGTGTTTTCTGGAGGATAGCAACGTTGTGGCCTCTTTGAAGGCGTCCCTTTAGTGGTTGTTTGTCTGGTGATAGGAGAAAATGAAAAATCATAAAAAGATGTCTCTGATTTCCCAGCCTGGAAAAAAAGGGGTGCCATTGCGACAGCCATGTGAATCATTGCTGTGTAGATGGGATCAGAATCACGACGTTCGTGTCTGGATGCTGTAGCAATACAGGAAGTCACCTCAAGGCCTCTGTTAAGATCCTCACTCCTAGCCGATACACGACTTGGACAACTTTTTGCCTACATAGATACATATCCGAGTACTCATTTTATCATCGTCTCCCTGAAAATGGGAAGATGCTTCAACTAAGCGAACTTTGGAGCACGTCTGTCCGGAACCAGCACGGCCAAGTAAGCGAGGCTGAAGTTGCCGGGCCAGTAATCCAACGCAATTCAGCCCCGCCCCCAATGACATACACCCTCTTATTAACCCCACACTCCGAGACTAGAGAGTACGGGGCAGCCTAAAAAAAATTGTTTCGGGGGGCATCGGTGCTGCGGCAAGGCCAATTGTCGGTGGTCCCTTGCCGAAGACAGGCTTGGACTTAGGTAAGACGGTTTTGAGCGGCCAATTTTCCCCAGCCGCACTAACTCGAATCGCAGCAATTGACCGATCTATTGAGGAGGAACGTCCAGAGCCATCTCCAAGTTTCACCACCGTCACCACCATGAACAATAACGCCGCCCTGGTCATCGTCCACTAATCCTCGTACCACCTAGTATCCAACATATTCGACGAGCCGAAATGGTCGCCAAACAGAAGCAGTGCCCGGTGTGCCATCGCACATACACCAAGACAGAGCATCTGAAGCGGCATTTACGCTCTCGTGAGTCTCTACAAGGGCCGGAATTTCCGTGGTCTCGGTCATGCTGAACCTTTCAGACACAAAAGAACGTCCTTACCAGTGCGATATATGCGACAAATTCTTCTCTAGGAGGTCGGTCCCGTTTTCCTCTCTCTGGTATGAACCTTGCTAAACAAAGGCTTCAACGCAGTGATGTACTTCGACGACACCAGAAGAATCACCCACCCGGACGGGTGAGCCACAGAAACACTACAGCCGGTTCGCCAGACTCGGAGATTGAGCAGGTTGTAAATTTGGCAGACCCGGTGGTGGAATCAGGTCGAGTCAGTGGTGGCGACGCTCCCATGGCCCCAGGGCAACGACGGCGAGAAACATCCACTCCAGTGTTCGTGTCCGAGAAAAACATCTCGTCTCGGCTCAACGTCGAAGATGCTGTGTCACAGCCTGCCACGAGCCTCGACACAGGTGTTTTTAATGGGACTCAGGACCATCGTCCCGGAACGTCCAAGCTGGAGACGTCGACTGACGGCTCCAATGGATACAGAGAGCCAATGGGCCCTTGGATCCACGCGGATGGTGAGGCGGGGGGGCAAAACACCGTCACCAGTGATATGTATGCTCGACAGACCCATCAGAGTGCGTTTCCAGCATCCGTCTCGGGGATCGGTCTTCCTTCCCTAGAGGCCCTGTCCTCCAACTCCAACAACGAGTCCAGCACATTTTTTGGACAACCAGAAGACATGCATCAATTCGCAGGGCTTCATCTTCCTGAAGATATGTTGTTGGATAACTCCTTCGATATCCTTGACTCTTGGCTCTTTCAATCTGATGCAGGTTCATTGGTGGGGCCGATCCCGGACCTCCTGCCTGAGTTGCTCCTTCCTGTCTACAACGATGTATCGCAGCTGGGCAGATTTAACGCGGATCCATCTCCTCTGGAAGCCCCAGGGGGAGGCCAGGATGCTGGTAGCCATTTCACCAACGTCATCTCGCAATCACGATTTTCCAAGATTCAGAGTCACTGGCACTCGCGCTCAAGCAGAGCTCCCCGGCTTATGCCCACCCTCTGGCATGACGTGGCAGCCTCGGAGAGGGGAAACCTCTTTTGCAAGCCAGTTCCGAAACCTTTGATGCCTGAAGTCCGTCAGCGGAGATGGTCACGATGGGGCTTTGACGACAACTGTCGCCAACAAATGCAGCTCTGGCTGAACAGTCTAACCCAGGCGGGGGTCGTCCACACTCCATCATCTCCTAATTCCACCTTCTCCGACGGTGTGTGCCGGTCTTGCAGCACCGCAAGCTGTGATGTCGGCGAGATCACCTTTCCATCTACCGAAACCTGTGAGGTCGCTCTGGAAGTATACTTTCACCAGTTTCACCCTACGCTACCGGTCATTCATTTACCAACATTCTCCGCCAAAGGCGCCCCATTCCCCATGCTTTTTGTCCTCTGTTTACTGGGGTTAAGCATCCTCGGCACGCCCAGTGCCACAAAATTGGTTTCGGATACGTTTCCGGTGAGTCGAGTCGGAAACGCCACAAAGGAGGTTTCCTCCATCTATAGCGTGACTGACAGATCCATTTTCTAGATGGTCATCCAAATCGTCTCTGCCGAACTGCAGTCCAGCACGGCGAGGAAAAGTTCTCCAACTGAGCAATTGACATCGTTCGTCACCGCACTGCTGGCGTTAAATCTTGCTTCAATCACTGGCGTAAGACGTTTCTCCCTCCATTAGGTCGGTACGCTGATGATTCTCCAGCAAAATTCACGGCGGATGGCCCAAGCAGAAATGCTCTATGTGAACCTGATATCCGTAAGTGCCAAGTGTCTGATCTTGTTTATATTGAGTCGCGATGGTAATTGTTGTTTTTCACAGGTGGCTCAATGGCATGGACTCTTCTCTGCCAACGGTGATGTCTCGATTGTCGAGTCATTAGACGCAATAACCGATAAGGAAAAGAAATGGCATGCTTGGGGCAGGATCGAATGTGTCAAACGGTAGGTCGGGTACCACTCCCGTGTGGGAGAGACGCTGACTGTGACCAGGCTGATTGTTGGACTGGTCGAGATGGACTACTGGTTCGCCAGTTACTTTTCGTCATGCCCCATTGTCCGCCCAGAAACTCTCCAGATCTTCCCGCCCTCAGAAAATGCGCTTTTTCACGCCAGCTCAGCTTCAATATGGACACAGATGGAACGGGAAACCTCGAGTCGGCTTCATGTTCCCGGCATCACTGCCACTTTTGAGCCGTCAGCCAGGGATCTAGATCCCTCGATTTTGCACGCCCTACTAGGGTTACTCCAGCATCGGACCTACGAGACCAATTACCGCCTGATCATTTCCAATGAGGTTCATGACGCAAAACAGCTGCTAGAACCGTGGCGGCTATATTCCAACGAGCCACGGGACAGGGTCCTTGTTTCCAGTCTCACGGCTCTACCGTCGACTGGCGCCAATCCATTACTCAAGGCCGACATCAATGGCGTCATGTCATGGCACAATTCTTGCATGATGATGGCCGCCAACATGCGAGCTTTTGAAGAGGCCGCCGGTCGCGCTGGACCGATATCAGTGTCAACGGCCCTGGCCGACATTACAGCCTGGGCTTGCACTCCCTCTGCCAGACGAGCCGTTCTCCACGCCGCGCAGGGTTTCAAGCTCCTCTTCCACCGAAAAGTCTCGGACGTGATCAACGTCCACGCCGTCGCCACACTCTTCAAGTCTGCTTTGGTGCTGGCCTTCTATCTCCTCACCGCCCCTACCCAGACCCAGACGGCCTCCGACAGGACCCTAGAGTTGTTCGACGAGATAGACTGGTCACACGTCGGAGATCACGGCTTGTCGGATGCGGCCGATCAGGGAACTGGATCCGTCCACACTGATACCGAAGAGGACCACGCGGTCCGGTTCATCAAATATGGCGGCGCTTTCAGCGTCACCGGGATCATCCACCCTCCTGGATATTCGTCGTCCCGGAGGGTTTTGCTTCACGCCGCGGATTTGATGCAGACATTGGGAAAGTGGAAGTCGCGTACATTTTCTCAGATCTTACATCTTCTGACAGATGACCTGATGGATGTTGATATGGCCGATGGTGACGAGGGGTGAGACCACGACCTTCGCCTTCCAATTTTTCGCTTCCCTCCCAAAGGTGGATAGCTTGTCCTATTTAGATCCAAATTTTTAAGGCGCCATATTCCAGCGATACATTGCAGCCTCTCGTTAAACTTGTCTCAGACAACTAGGTGTAAGTCGGCGGATGGCAACAAGATTATGAGCAATGTACGTACTAGTCCTTGAAACTCGTCAGATTTCAAATGTATCGGTCGTGATCTTCATCCACTTCTACTCTTTGAAATTGATGCCCCTTGCCTCGGCGTCCCTGAAAGCCTCGCGTATGACCTTGGCATGCAGCTCGCTTCTGGGCCGAATACTGGCCTTGAACGGCTTGGGCACACTCAGAAATCCCGGGGCCATGGTCTTATCTGGCTCGATCGTGTTCCCGTCTTCGTCCTTGGTCTTTCCAATGTCGAAGCCCCAGAGGGTGCGCACGATGTTGATGAACAGCGAACGCTCCGCGACGTGGACCCCGGGACACACACGGCGGCCCGCCCCGTAAGTGAAGTGATCTCGCTCGTAGGGATCGTTGATGTTGATATAGTCGGCGGCCGGCAGGGGCTTGTCGAGAAACCTGGACGGTTCAAATGCTGTGGGATCCGCGTACAGACTTGCGTCCATGTGGATGGCCCTGTTATCTCGAAACATCAGTAAATCCGGAAATGCTCTGCCGGACGGGAAGGGTAAGTAGGTACTGACCACCAGTTCAGCATCACCACCGAACCCTTGGGGATGAAGTAGCCCTGGTACCAGTCATCGTCGCTGGTGGCGTGGGGCATGCCAAACTTGTTGACGGGCCTCCAGCGCAGCACCTCCTTGACCAGGGCCCGCACGTACGGCAGGCTCATCTCGTCCTCCCAGGCCGGGAGCCTCTCGGAGCCAATCACGCTGTCGATCTCCGCCTGAGCCCGTGCCACCGCGTGGGGATGAAGGACCATGCACAGGAGAAAGTTGTTCAGCGTGGACCCCGTCGTCTCGGAGCCGGCCTCGATCAGTCCACCGCAGGTGTAGGCGGCCTGGAGGTCGTCGATGCCGTTCTTGGCCGGATCACTGACGTAAAAGTCCTTGCAGAAGCACTCCTCGGCCGTGCCGTCGTCGACCTGTCTCTTGAGATTGTTCCATAGGTCCAGGTAGACCTTGCTGTCGTGCTCGAACATCTTTTGCCCTTTGCTCCGCCAGTTGCCCAACAGACCCTGCGGCAACATCGCCAGGGACGGGAAGCTGTCCACGAGGAACGCTCCCGGGGCCGACACATTGGTGAAGTTATCCAGGACCTCGTAGATCCGCTTGACTGTGGGGTGCTCCCAGCTGGGGAGGCGGAACCCGTACGTCAATTTCATCATCACCGACGAGCTGTACCGTCGGTTGTGCATGTAAAAATTCTCGGGCGAGTCGAGCAGCTCCGTCATCAGCTGCTTGGACTCAAAGTCCTGGATCGGCTGGTACTTGACGGCCGACGTGGCGTTGAGGAGGGCGTGGCTGTGTTTGCGCAGTTGACGCCACTCGGGCCCGTAGACCATGAAGAGCTGCCTCTGCTTCCCACTCACCGTGTCCGCGGCCATGGGGGACGGTGCCCGCGAAGAGTAAATGGACGACTTCTTGTCCATGAGCTCGCGGACCACCCGTGGCGATGAGAGCCAGATGTAGTCGGCCCCGCCGATCTTGGTGTGGAATATCGGCCCGTGTTCCTGGTGCCATTTGATCACCTTTTCGTGCACTTTCTCCGTGTCCGCGAGGTCCAGGAGGTTGCCGATGAAGGGGAGGCCCTTCGGGCCCGGTGGCAGGTGCCGCCGTCGGGAATCCTGCGGGTTTTGCTCGTTCAGTCTCTTATACACACAAGTTTCTCTCGATTTTCACGGCTCCTGGTCACTCACCTTGAGAGCGAGTGGCGTATTGTACACATACAACATCAACAGGCACGAAATTGGTAGCAGTGTCGTGATTGCCACCCATCCCCAAACATTATGGATGCTGAAAGAGAGGTCCGGCACTGCCAACATCTTCAGGACCATGATTCCTGGAGCTTAGCAGTGGGGAAGTTTAGGACTGTCAGGATAGAAAAAAGGCCCTGTGTTTTATGATATAGCTAAAGTACTCGGCCATCCGACGCCAGCATAACACAAAATACTCAGTAGGGTGTCAGGAACATGGTACAGGAGAGTGGGGTTTGCTGGTTGAAGATGGTACACGTAGTCCTCGCAGGTGAGATGCCCCATCAAATCTAAGGATCAGCCTCGTCGCTTGCTCCTAGTATTCAGTGCACTAATTTTACGTACTGGGTGGCTAACCTGCATCGTCTGCATCCCACCACGTGAAATCTCGTTGCTCGGGGTCTTCAGGGGCGATGTTGGCACCCGGGGGGGGGACACCACATTATTGCGGACTTGCTGTGGGAGAGCGAACCTATTCCCCCACAATGCCACATCCGCTCTCAGCGCTTCCGCACATCATGTGGGAGGTCGCCTGCGACGCCTTGAACGACAGGACAATCGAAAGTATCAGCACAACTGAATCTCGAACAGCAAGAGGGGTTTCTCAGCATCGCGATGATCCTTTTGGAGAGCACCGGTTGCGAAGATGGAGGCGTAGGTGGTTTTTTGGAGACCTAGATTGTGGGCCAAATTTTCATCACCCACACTGGTTCTAGTGCACCTGAGTAGTTCTCGATGAATTCACCTGAGACCTTAGTCGAGCACGAGATCACAAAGGACGCAAAGAAACAAATCGATGCTTGATATGGATAGTAATCGTGGTAGTAGTAGCCACCATCCTAGTCAACTGGTTTGCCTGAAGTGCCCGTGCCGCACGTCAAGTCACTCTTTCCAGTGACCAGATCAGCCGGGAATGAAACATGCTCGTGAATCCACTTCCATTTGCCGTTGATCTTCTTCAACAAGCTAGTCATTCGGAAGGTGAAAGAAAACTCGTTCTTGTCCGTCCCGGTGCCCCAGTACCTCTGGATCATCGTGCCATAGCCCGAGTCTTTGGAGGTCGCCACAATCTCCAGGTCCTTGCATGCCAGGTGCGAGTCGTCGTAGTACGAGTCAATGCTATCATAGTGCTGGCCAAATCCTCCCCGGGGGATCACCTTCATCAGGTCAAAGTACATGACGTCGGGAAGGTCGTAGAACGACTTGGCTCTCTCCTTGTTTCCAAAGTCGTGGTGGTTGAAGTGGATCCATTCCTTGTAGTGCTCTAGTATCTCCTGTTCTTCGTTGGCCAGGTCGGGATTGTGGTGCTGGCCGATGGAAAAGAACTGGTCAGTCCCAATAGATTCCAACATGCATCGTCAACTCGCCCGAAGAGCTCCCTTTCGGTAAATCAGAGCGTGGACTACTCACCTTGCTCACTGGCATGCCCAACTTCTCTCGTAGTGCTTTCACCGTCGTGAGGGTCGTCTAGAATGTGGAATGAGCCCCGATCGATCATAGAGGACGTAATGGGCGACTTACCTCATCCATCCATACTGACTCAACTTTGCCGGCCATGGTGGTAGAAGTCCTTCGCTCTGTACTGAAACAAAAGACGGCGTCTGTATCTCGAGGTATGTTTGGTGGGGCTAAGCGACTGCAAAAAAATTCACCACGGCTCTCAAAACGAATCTACCACTATCTCAGTGTTACGGTTTTTTTTTAATTGTGATATGTTTATATAGGAGGCAGTCTGCACGATTACACGGCGTCCTTCCCGGTTGAGGCGGGATCATCCCGAAGCCTTAGGCCCTCCACATGCAACCTGTGCGTGAGCCACATCAACTCCCAAATTAACTGCAAACAGCCGAAGATGACAGATGCACGTCGAAAAAAGATTGTAGCAATACGGGAAATTATTTGTTTGGCTTAGCTAATTGCAGGCTCTCATCTTTAGCCTTGGGTCGATCACAGTTAAACCACTCAAGCGATTGAACTACCATAGTACCCATGCCAGGCAGATTCTGTAGTACCCAAAATTATGAGGCATTCAACACTGCAGACCAGTCTTGCTTTCTAATCCATTCTTCCACCGATCCCAGGCGTGGCGGAGATGTCAGCTAACACGACGTCAATTCTCTCTCCTCACCAATACATTTCTAAATGGTTGGGAGGACTCTTAACTTACTCGATCAGGCTGTGTCAAGGCGGGATCTTCGCGGAGTTTGAATCCAAACTCTGACATGTTTGCCATACCTTCGGCCAGCATTTCCCGGACATCAGGCTCCATGTCGCCGGGCATGCTGTCCAAAATATCGTCGATTGGGAGAGTCGTGACCTTGGCTTTGACATTCAGCACCTCGCTCCAAGTCTTGACAAATTCGCCAAATGTCATCCACGCGCGATAACCCATGAGCTTCGTCTCCGGTGGCTCCAATAACAAGGCCCGCACAAACGGACCGGTGTCTTCGTCGGCGGCAATCAGGGGAAGGGGAGAGTCGGCAGCAAACTGGTTGATGAAGTTGAAAGATCCATCGGCTTCCTGTATGAACGACCCAGTCAATGTCGTGCGTCGAAACGTGGAAGCCCTAGATCCCATTGAATGCACGTACCTTTTTCGGCATCTCCGTGGAGAGTTCCGCAAAGTTGGACATGTAAACACCCACTTGGATCGTGTTCGTCTTCTTCCACAACTCGGGGTACGTCTTTTCGCCATATTTCTCCGCGTGGGCCTTTGTGTCGGCGTGGTATGCGCCCTTGTATTTCCCTCCACTGTGCACGGCCACATCCGCAATGGATGAGAAAACCAGGCGGTCCAGCGTGTCGACCTGGGCGGCCGCGTCGAATATGTTCTTCCCCTGTTGCAGTTCGTACTCGTAAGCCCACCGGCTGAGCTTTTGGCCTGGTTTCCGCCGGCTGGTGAGCGCCGGGTCACTCATGGGCTTCCAGAAATCCGTCACGCCGTAGATCACATTGGCGCCCTGAAAGGCGCGAGAAAGGGATGCTGGGTCATCCAGGTCTGCTTCGACCACCTCGACACCCCGTTTGGATAATTCTTTCGCCCTAGCTCCTGATACACTGCGTGTGACGGCCCGAATATTCCAGTCCGGGTCTCCGAGAAAGGCGTTGACCACGGATCCTCCCTGTGTCCCGGTGGCGCCGATGACGACGAGGAGCTTTGTACCACCCATGATGGTTGTGGTACTATGCTTGTGAGCCGAGTCTCAGAGCCGAATATCCTTCCGGTTTATACTGTATTGTCCTACACTGAATGTGACACTCTCAACTCGTCGACGAACTATGATGTCAACAGGAGGAGTGAGTCTGTACTGACGAAAACTGAATCTGATTTTCTTCCTCCAGACTTTACCAACAGAATGCCCCGTAAAACAACATGAACAGACCTCCACCCGGATATTTTGAGCGTCAAATCTGCATGCCACATACCGATTACGCGTGGGATCGACCATTTCAAAGCGCTCTGTCCACATGATTTGGGGAGACTATATCGGCCCCACCTTTGATCGAATGGACGTTCAGGGTACTCCCACATGATCTGGAAACTATTCCATACTACTGGTCTACTTAACTTAGATGCCAATTACGACATTCCAGTAGTGGTTAACGAATTCTGCCTGTTCCAAGTCCCCCAAAAAAGTCCCGGTTCCTTCGGTGTGTGTGTGTCTCACGTCTGCCCCCCTGGATCCCGCATCGTTGCGCCACTGTGCCATTCTCTTGAAGTCGATTCGACGATTCCATGGCTATGAAGAATCTCAGCAACACCACGATAATAGTGGTCGGTGCTGGATACGGAGGCCTCACCACAGCCATCGAGTTGAGGAGGAAAGGGGCCAAGGTGCTGGTATTCGAGAGCACCAAAAAGGTGACCGAACAAGGTTAGTCATCGGCTGAGGACGACGGACACAATGTTTCTGACCCGATTGATCCCAGGTGACACGATCCAGATCGCTTCGAACGCGACCAAAGTTTTGGCGAAATGGGGTGATGTCCTCAAGCAGATTGCGGTGGATTCAGCTCAGCCCGCGTACTTGGAATGTCAAGACTCTCAGGGTAAACTACTCAACAAACAGGTCATGCCGGCCGAGTATGACGGGTATCCGAATCTCTACCCCAGCCGTGGCCGAGCGCACCGGATCATCTACGAATACGCGGCATCAATCGGCGTGGAATTCCGGTTCGGCGTCCGTGTGACTCGCTTCTTCGAAGACGAAGACCAAGCGGGCATCTACGTCGGCGACGAGAAAATCACTGCCGACGCCGTCATCGCGGCCGACGGAGTGCACAGCAAAGCCAGAGCGCTGGTGCTCGACAAGCCCGAGAATGCCAGGTCGAGTGGCTTTGCGGCTTATCGATCCTGGTTCCCCGTCACGGCGTTGCCCAACATTCCGCTGCTGGACGACATCATCAACGCGAAGGAGGACCGATATTGGACCTGGATCGGCCCGGACGTGCACGCCCTCGTCATGACCAACGTGAAAATGCAGTGGTTGGCCTGTTTCTGCACGCACAAGGTGAGAGATCTGGATGCTCGTCCGTTTCCGGAAACCGAGACTTTTTGCTGACGGGGGCCACCACGCGCGCAGGACACGTACACAGTGGAGGAATCGTGGAATTTCCCCGGTCAGAAGGAGGACCTCCTCAAGGTAGTCGACGGGTGGGACGAGAAACTGAGGGTCATTTTCGAGTCTATCCCGCCCGAGGCCTTGATCGACTGGAAGCTGCTCTGGAGAGATCCCGCGTCCCCGTGGGTGTCGAAACACGGCCGGATCGCCCTCGTCGGCGATTCGGCCCACCCTCACCTGGCAAGCTCCGGCCAGGGTGCGGCTCAGGCGATTGAGGACGGCGCGACCGTCGGCGCCGTGCTGGATCGAGCAGGCAAGAACGATATCGCGCTCGGACTCCGCGCGTACGAGAAGATCCGGTAAGCTTGTCTCCTAGCAATGCAGCAACAAAGGACGAGGGGAGGGAACTGACTATTTTTTATTATTTTTTTAGGTTTTGGCGTACGAATCTGACCCAGCGCATGGGGTGGGAACTTCGTCACCTGTGGCACCGGACCGACTGGGATGCGGTCAAGAAGAATCCCAAACTCTTGGAGATGAGACAGCCCTACTGGCTCTTTGGAGGGGATCCAGAAGCCTATGCGTACGAGGCTTACGACGAGGTGGTGGACTGTTTGAAGAACAACAAAGAGTTTATACCCAAGAATGTGCCGGAAGGATATCGACACAAGGACTGGACGATGGAGGACATCCTCGAGCAAGATAGTCGCAGCTTTGTAGTGTATGATTGAGCATAGAAGCGGCATGCATGGGTCCTTTTGTTCCCTCTATTTCCGACACATTGAACTATTCTACTCTGCCTGGTATTTCCGTGTCTGAGTTCCCACAGAGGCCATGAACAGGTTAGAGAGTTGGAGCCGGGGGTAATTCTAATTTGCGACGTGAAAGACTATCCGCTCAACCCGGAGTCTGCCCCGACGACCAGATGTGACTCCTTCCATGGCTCACAATTTCGAGCTTGATGGCAATTCAAACTCGGCAGCCCCGGTAAACATCCTGAATCTATGGTACTTTACAAACCGTAGGCCCGCCATCTCGCCAATGTTCCGGATTTCTTCAAATGTCCTTTCTTTCCCACTGAATAGCTGCTGTCCACCTAGCTGCTGATACTGGGTAACCATGGGCCACCCCGATTGCTGTTTAGACGTTTGCTGTGAAGCTGTGCGGGTAGAGTCCCCCCTCGGCGTGATGAGCCGGGGAACGAAAAGCTCGTTGACGAACACTCTCGCTTTCGGATTCCTGGTCAGTGCCGGTTTCAAATTCGCGAGGACCTTGGCGGCAACCTCGTCCTCGTATTCCCGTCTGTCGATTGTCAGTTCAATCAGCTCTCCGAAACTAAGGCGGGAGCAGGAGCACTCACATGACACCGCGAAGCCAGTATGCGTCCGCGTCTGTGGTCTGCGGGGTGAAGTAGTCGTGCACCTCCAATTTAACTTCCCCTCGCTCGATCTCCTTTTCGTAGCCTTCGAAAGTCTGAGGGTATTAGAGAGTGGCCACTGACGATGGATTCCAGCAAATACCTTTTGCATCATGGGAACCATGTGTTCTAGCTCTTGACAGACAACTTTCAAGGATGGGAACGTCTTTTTGACCTCGAGCATCACACTGCCCAACCCAGCGCCAACGTCACAGATGGTCGAACCATAGCTGTCCCACGGCAGGTCGGACCGGGTCGCGGCGACCGTGATCGTGGACATCCAGGGAACACCTATGGTCATGTTTTTCATGCAAGTTTCGCCCTCGGGGGTGAAGATGTACTCGAGCACACCCTTGCCGAATACATCGGCGAAAGCACCGTCCTTGGCGTCGATGCTGTTCATCCTCTTGGGATCTTTCATGACCTGGAGCCAGCCTGGCCCCGCCTTGTAGGCTTCTTGGGTCCTGTCGAAATTTGTGTCAGGGGAGGATCGAACCAGGGTTCAATGTACCTACTCGAGCAGACAACACTCCACCGCACCGTTCCCAGATATCAACTCTGTACTGTGTCGATTGTTGCGAAACACATCGGGTGCAACCTCGGAGAAAACATGGCGATGAGTCAACACTCGCATGGTGCATCCTGGAGAAAGTGTTTTAGCAGCATTCATGGCAGGCCCGAGGAGTTGGTCCTTACCGAGTTTATGCTCGTTCGTATTACAGGTTTTTGCCAATCGAGCCAGGGTAATCTCTCCCCCGTTCTCGGCGATTTTATCCGCAATTTTGAGATCGCACGCCACCTCTAGGGCCAGAGCGGCATTGTTGGATATACTTTCATACATCAACTTCAACTTCCTTGGCATGATAAGGGCCATGAGTTGCTGGCAGTCGGCCATCAACATTTGGGAGGCTTCCCACGCCTCCCGCGGCAGCAGCTCCTCGTCGTATCTCCATGCAGCTGTCTCGACCAATGAAGGGGAGTCACGGCCTAGAAGAGACTCAAGCTTGCTCCCTTGAGCAGCAATTTCACTCAACAGACTCGTGAGCAACGACATGGTGTCCGAGACCTGGGGGCTAAAATGCCAAGACGTGCAAGGCTGAATGGGCGAGGTGTGTGACGGCGGATTTGAGAATTGGTTCTAAGATCCTAGAGCAACAACAAATGCGCAAAGATAATGGCGGATGCTCCCCTTTGGAGTCTCTGGATGCCGGCTCGCGTCGAGTCTGCCCGTATTCAACCTGTCCCTTGGAGAGATATTGGTCGAGGTGGGGACGTACAGAGCGTGCTCCTGCAAAGTGGATCCAGAGCGTCGGCATCCGGCGTGGAGCCGGAGCCTCCCCCAACATTCGGAGTGGGGTCCCGACGACATTGACGGCGCTGAGCCGCCTCCCGGTGCCCCCTTTTCGGTCAACCACCTCAGTGGCATCCGGGGTCAGCGGGTCTCGATCCCAGTCGACGCCGCGAGGCCGCAATGCCGCGAGGCCGCGGGGACGCTTCAGGCATATCGCATTCCTCCAGGTCATCACGTGAGAGACCAAAATAGTGGCTACGACCAGAATCGGCTCGAGGAGGCAGGCTCCAGAATAGATACATTTCCTCGTTGATTTCCGCCGCATTGTCTTGCTCGACCCTGTTGTCTGCACTGGTCCTGTGCAATCCGAAAACCACGTCCGAGTTTGAACATTCTTCGCTCGACGACATGGCCAAGACCAAGACCACGAAGGGCGCCGGGCCCGATGGTGTCACCTACCCACGATCCAGCGGGATCAAGGTTATCATCATCGGAATGGGATATTCGGGCGCGGCCGCGGCGGTAGAGTGCCATCGCAAGGGGCACGATGTGGTGGTGTATGAACAAACACCCGGTATCTCGCAACTGGGAGACATCATCGGCATCACTGGCAACGCCGCACAGATCGTCGCGAAATGGGGGAACGGCAGTGTCCACCGAAAACTCGCGCCGCTCCTCTCGTCGTGGGAGGCGAACAACATCAGGAAGCACGACACCGGGGAGATCCTGTTCCCCCAGCCCATGGTGGGCTATTCCGCAGGCTCTGGCTACACCGCTCCGCGTGGCCCGATGGCCATCATCTTGACAAACCACATCCGCGAGCTCGGGATTCCGATCCATTATGGCAAGCGCATCCAAGAATACTTTGAAACCGAGACCGAGGCGGGCATTGTGGTGGATGGCGAGAGGGTCTCAGCGGACTGCGTCATCGCGTGCGACGGAGTACATTCTAAAGCCCGCAGCTTCGTCGTTGGGATCGACGACAAACCCTATCCCACGGGTTACGCCACATACCGGGCGTGGTTCGATGCCGCGGAAGCCAAGGAAAACCCCAAGCTCGCGTGGATGTTCGAGGGCGATTCGGACAAGATGGAGACGTACATCGGACCGGACATGCACTGTATCCTGGGCACCTGCTCCGGGATGAAGGGGGTGGTGTGGAACATCACGCACAAAGACACGTACGACGACGTCGCCGAGTCCTGGTCGTTCCCCGGCAAACACGAAGACGTCCTGAATTACGTCCAGGGATGGAACGAGCGTATCTTCGACGTGGTCAACGCGACGCCGAAGTCCCAATTGGTCGACTATAAGCTGGTCTGGCGCGACCCCCTCCCGACCTGGTTGTCAAAGCACAACAGGATGATCCTCATCGGGGACTCTGCCCATGCGTTCTTGCCCACGAGCGCCCAAGGCGCCGGGCAGGCCATAGAGGACGGGGCGACCATCGCTATTTGCCTCGAGCTCGCCGGCAAAGGCAATGAACAACTGGCCCTGCGCGTCTGTGAAAGACTAAGGTGAGTCCACGCATCGGCGTCGTCGTCGTCGTCGCTATGATTTAGTTATGTGGGTTTGTGCCTAACCGTTCTCTACTTAGGCACGCTCGAGCGTCCCTGGCACAGCAAATCGGCAAGGAGACCAGAGAAGTGTGGCACAAGACCGACTGGGAGCTCGCGAAAAAGGATCCGCAGTCCCTGTCGATGCCGCTTCCCAACTGGCTGTTTGGCCACGACCCCCAGGGATACGCGTACGACGAGTTTGACGCGGCGGCCAGTTCGGTCATCAACGGGACCGTATACGTCCCTACCAACATCCCGCCGCCGGGACAGAACCACCGAGTGAACGACTTCAAGGCCGAAGATGCGAGCCCGTGGGTCAAAGGGGAGGTACCTTCGCGTGCGCGGCTCTGAGCGCGCGAATGGCGGCGTCGAGTGCCATGTACATTGTTCGACCAACGGCAGCGACGTTTGGCTCCGTTATGTAGAAGGAGAATCACGTGTGCAGGCGTCATTTCTCTGTTTCTCAGCGCCTCAGCGAGTGGGTTTGTAGCTTTCCAAAGATTCAAGTTGCTCAGTGGTCGTAGATTTCCAAAACATGGACCGATCTCTGTCGTGCGTGTATGGAGGCCTACATGTCGATTGGAGGATTGGGCCCGGGAGCAAGTCCCCGGCGTGTCAGGTGCCAATGACGGCCCCTCGGGCCATCCGTGGGGCTGCGGGCGCTCGTTTAGGTACTGACTATAGGTTAGGAACGCTTAATCAAAGCCCCTCAGCCCCAACCGCCCATCCCCAGGACGTCCATACTGGGTACGTCCATACGTCCGTCCCCGGGGGTTCCAGGCGAACCCTTCCCCCTCCGGGACCCTCGCCCGCCCCCACCGTGCCCCAGATTTCCCCCGCACAATGCCGCCTAACGCCTAACGCCTAACGTGCTCCGTTCTCCCTCCCAAACCCTTCTTTCACCTTTCCCTTCTTCCATCTGCTTCGGTCGCTTGGTCGCTTAATCGCCAGCCCTCTGAACACCGCCTCTTGCGACATCTCGCTCTGGCAGTATTTGAGATGGAACCTCCTCTCTCCCACTTGTACGACAACGGCATCGATCGCTTGCGGTCGGGACAGGCGTGCCTCACTTGTCGAAAGCGCAAGAACAAATGTAACGGGGCTCGTCCCACGTGCAGTTTTTGCCACAAGAGGTGCCTGAAATGCTATTACGACACTGCTGCCAAATACCCAGCGATAGATCGACAGTGAGTGACACACGCCCAATCTGAGCGCTCTTGTTACCTGGCGGGGCTGACGGCGTCGTCCTGCAGATATGTCGAGACGCTCGAGGACAAAGTGCGACGGCTGGAGCGCGAACTCAGACAGCGGCCAGGGGGTACCACCAGCGCGAGCTCAGCTATTCCCGCTGCCCGTCCTCAAAGCGACGAGACGTTGGTCCAGGACTTCCAGAGTCGCAACCCCCAGTCACGGATGAGGATGACGCCAGTGGAAAGCGTCCAGCCTCTCGCATCTGATGCCAACAGCACCTCGCTGGAGAAGAACCCCGATCTGATTAAAATCATCAGATATGGTAAGATGGAGAAGATGGAGACATCCGTCGCCCGCCCGCCCTCCCTCCACCCCTTCCCCCCCGGGAGGACCCCGTGTTTGACAGTCCCGGATGACTAGGAGAGATCTCGATACATTCCGCCCTGTCCGACTTTGGCCTCGCGCCGTCGGGCACGTCTCCCACCGACACGGCACAACCGTGCTCGACAGGCGCACGCCACGCCGGGTTCTCCCCCAGAGAGGCAGACACAGACGCCGGAGAAAATTACACGCTGGACGACAATAGCTACGTCGTCCCGCCGCGTCCGCTGGCATATCGGCTGGTGGACCTCTTCTTCGAACATGCCGCTCCGCTGTTGCCGTTGGTCCATGAGCCGACATTTCGGCAGGAGCTGGCCGAGTTTTACGACGACCAAAAGTCGGCGAGTGTCGCCTTCCGCAGCCTCATCAATGTCATCTTCGCCTTCGGCTGTGACTATCTCGAAGTCGATCTGAATGGAGCCTACGAGTTATCCCAAGATTTTCACGAGCGAGCGACAGACCTGATCCTTCTGGTTTGTTACGAGCTGGCCTCGCTAGAGGTCGTCCAGGCGCTGCTTCTGGTGACGTTGCATCTCAACAGTAGCATGCAGTTCCACCGCATGTGGATCAACACCGGCTTGCTCGTGAGAACGGCGCAGGCCCTCAACCTGCACCTGGACCCGTCAGACTGGCACATCAGCATGATCGAGAAAGAACTTCGCAAGCGCCTGTGGTGGTCGATATATTCGCTTGACAGGTAAGGAAGGGGACGCCCGTTCGTCCGGGATGACCCGCTAAATGTGATAGATTCATCAGTTTGAAGCACTGCCGCCCGCCGGCGCTGAACGTTGACGCTGGTCACTCGGTTCCACCGACGGCGGTGGATGACGATCAGATTCTCGCCACATACATCAGCCAGTCCCGAGATGCCACCCGACAGCCTTCGCAGCTCCACTATTTCAACTCTCTGGTGCAGCTGATCCGCATCTCGGAGACGGCCCTCTCACTCGGCCCCACCAACACACCCCGGGGACTGGCCAAACAACAGGAACGCGGCTTTCCGAGTGATGATTCACGAAAGGTTCTCTACACTCAGATGTCCTTGGCTCTGGAGCAAGAAAGTAAGCTTGCTGTCTGGTTAGCGAACCTCCCGGAGCATCTTCGTTTCCACTTCAGGAACTCGGATCCAAAACTCTGCAAACAACAGCGAAGTCTGCAGACTCGGTACTTGCACGCCAGGCTCATGATCCACAGGCTGAACGTGATCTTCGCCATCAGACACGAACAGGAGACGAACAGCTTAGAGTTGAACGATACTTTCTTGCGCTCGATTCTATCGGCGAGCATTGACCAATGTATCGAGTGCTCATGTGAGTTGATCGACCTCGTCAAGGAATACCACGAAGCCAACACTTTGGGTCCTTGGTGGTTGAATCTCCAGCGTAAGCATTGAAAGCATCGTCATCGATGCGGCATGGGCTAACCTGACCCGTGTGACAGTGATATTCACCACTTTGGCCACCCTCTTTGCGATCCGGGCAAGGAGAACCATCGCGCAGAACCTGGACGAGGCCCGGATCAACATCGCAATTGAGAAGGCCATGGGCCTCCTCCGTTCCCTTGGCGACATCAACCCCACTCTGACCCAGTGTCGACAGTACTTCGACTCGATGAGGACGTGGGCCGTGGGCCCCGGCTTCTATTCGGATTCGGACAGCATGTGCGAGCGTCGACATTCTATGGCCACTCAATCTCAGACATCATCCGTGGCCCATGCGAGGACCAGCAGCCAAATGCTCCCACAGAAGCCAGGCGCGAGGCCTCCGAGTGTCCTTGACGTTCAGGCCCGAGGGTGTCCGCTCTTGAACATCGACCAGACCATGACAGATTACCATGGCGAGCTCTTTTCGGACGCGACTTTCGGCAACTTCAACTTCGGGGCGTTTGATCCGATCCTTCAGATGTAACGGACCTGGGAGTCACCATTGTTCTCGCGCAACGGGGCGGTGTTCAGAGACCTCTGCCTGGTCCTCGTAACAACATGCTCACCGACTGGAAGGCCGAGGCCCTGGACCTTCCTGTCACTCGCCTTAACATGCATCCCCATTCAGCAACGCGTCACCTTCCCCCCACCTTCGCTCGTTTGAGCCTGTGTGGGCCATTCAAGATCGACAGGGACGTCGATCATCTCGGGAATGAGATTTCGTTTCTCGGCGCCAAGGGCGATAAGGCTTGACAATTGTGTCTGCCTCGTCAGGGGCGTGAGATAATGATACCCAACGCAGCTATCCGTCTCAGGTCCCGAATCCCGATTGTCCCTCGCCGTGAAGAGGCGGGCTCCTGGCGCCACAACCGGAAAGGTCGGCTCGTCACGAATTCATACTACGAGCACCTAACCCGATCGTCCAATGATGGCGCCAGGCTGAATCATTTCTTGGGCACTTTGATGCCACCGACACAGCCTCCCATCCCACCTTCATCACTTTGTTGAGAAAGGCTTGGTGGACCACCTGCGTGTGTGATCTTATCCATTGCCCTTGGCGTCCTCTCAGGTTCCACAGAAGGATCCGGGATCTGGAGGATGGGAGGGAGCGTGCGTTATCACGGCGATGTCAGCATGCTTGGGCTGTCTGCAGTGCCACGGGGACTTTCTCGTGCCGCCCAGTGCGGTTTCTTGGGCACACGAAACAGTTTTCTCCTGGGAATTGTGACACTCCCTGTGGTTTTTCCATCTTCTCACCTCCATGTCGGATTTTCTTGTGCCGCCAAAAGTGCAAGGTGACCCGGTCAAATTGGGTCTTAAACTGCCCTCACCAATTCATCCAGGGACCAATTTTCTAGTCATCGCCAGACAACGAGACGACTTACAAATGGGCCAAATGGACACTTTGTCAGGGGCCGCAGAGCCCACACAGAAGTACCTTTACCATGAACTCGACTCTGCGCACATGAGTGCAGTAATCATCGTCTGCTTCTTCATTTCCGGCCTCGTCGACAGCGTCGCCTTCAACTCGTGGAACTGCTTCGTCAACATGCAGACCGGTGGGTAGCGCTTGAACCTCTCCACTGTCTTGGGCCTCTTGGAGTGGCACTGACTGACGACCTCAACCAGGCAACACCATATTCGCAGCCCTCGGTCTCGGTGGTCAACCGAAAGCCAGCCATGCTCAGCAATATTACAAGTCTCTCACTTCGATCGGCGCCTTCTGTCTCGGTACCCTCTTCTTCAACATCCTGCACCGTCATCCCACTGGACTGGCCGAGCCACCTTCATCCCGACGTCGGCTCATCCTCACCCTATCATTCGCAATCCAGACGGTTTTCATTGCCGTCCCCGCCCTTCTGGTCTCTCTGAACCTAGTGTCGAACCAACCCTTCGTACCGGGATCCTTCTCCTCGGGCAGCGACGACGATACACTCAAGACGACCAACTTCCTCGACCTCTGTCCGGTCGCCATTCTCTCATTCCAAGCCGCCGGCCAAGTCACCCTGTCACGCCTCTTGTCCATCGTCGAGCTGCCGACTATTGTTCTGAGCGCTCTATACCATGACTTCACCTCGGACTTGCTCTCGCTGCGCGTCTCGTGGCGGAAGAGCATTACGCTATGGGATTTCCTCATGGTCCATCAGAAGAGACAGGCCTGGAGACTGGCCTGCATTGTGGCGCTCTTCCTCGGCGGCATCACCGGCGGGGAAATGTACAAGTCTCCCGTGGGCATGGCCGGAGCTTTGTGGACCGCTGCGGGGCTGAAGCTCGCTATTTCAGTGGCTTGGATTTTCTGGAAGAACGTGCCCCGGGACGAGTTTGACCGAGACGGCCGGTTTGTTGCCTAGATCACGCAGACATCAAGGGTGGACTGTGGTCGGCGGCGCGGGAGGGCTGTGGCCGCGGTCATGCGACGACTCGTCCCTGCGGCTAGTCTCAGACACGAGTTAACGACGACTTTCACGACAAATGAGCAGAGTAGTAGGAAGAAGGGCCTTTGGCCTAAGAGCGAATGAAGAAGCCGTTTGGAGGACACAGACATCAGCCCGGGGGGGGGTCACTTCTTCTGTTGTTTTTTTGGTGACAAGGTTGTGGCACCGCTATTAATTGTATTCAGCAACGATTGTGCAGGGTGCTTTGGATCGTGAGATGCTCCGATCTACCACTTCCAAAGTCCCTTGATACAACACCTCGGTCACGTAACCGTCCCATCCGTTGGGCTGAGATTGAAATTAGAACGGACCCTGACTTCCTTTGGCGGCGGCAGGGCTCTTGAACAACTTTCCACTCTTCCAAACGTGCGTGATGTTCTCGGGGTCTTTGAATAGTTCCATATCCTGCAAGGGATCCGCCGTCAATGCGATCAGATCGGCGTCGTAGCCGACCTTGACGATGCCACTCTTGGGCGCCATGCCCAGGCTCCCCAGCGTCTCGGGCCCCATGGCGGTGCCAGCTTCGATGGCATGCAAAGGATCCATGCCACCGTCGGTCACGGCGTAGGAGAGCTCACCTCCACTCTTCCCCAGGGCCAGCGGATGGGTGGTCGGGGTGCTGACGCCCAGGTCGGTGCCGAGGGCGATCTTGACGCCCTCCGAGACGGCCAGGCGGTAGGCGGCGCGGTGGTACTTTGCAGTCTCGACCATCTTCCGGTACGACTCGGGCGACATAAGCTCCGGGTGGTCGACGCCGATCTTGACGATAGTGCGTGTGGGCACGTAGATGGCGGCCTTTTCCTTGAGGAGCGCGACGCACTCGTCGTCTAGGTACGTGCCGTGCTCGATCGTGTGGCAGCCGGCCTCGAGCGCGGCCATGATGCCGGCCTTGCCGTGGCAGTGGGCGGCGACGACGCGACCAGCGCGGTTCGCCTCTTGCACAATGACGCGCAGTTCCTCCGGGCTGTACTGCTGGCGCAGCGGGTCGTCGGCGATGGACAGCACGCCGCCGGACGCGAACACCTTGATGCACTTGGCGCCGCGGCGGACCAGCAGGCGCACCGCGCGGCGGCACTCGTCGACCCCGTCGGCGATCAACAGCGGACCCGTCCCCGGAGCGAGCCCGTGGGCCTGCGTGTCGCGCACGCCCAGGATCGACGTCACGAACCCGGACGGCAGGTCGAACACGTCGCCGTGTCCGCTCGTCTGCGACATGGCCGCCCCGGCCGAGTAGATGTGCGGCCCGACCAGGCTGCCTTCGTCGATCGCCTGCGCCACCTCGATCGCGTATCCGCCCAGCTCGCGGATCGACGTCACCCCGCTCATCAGGATGTCGTGCACGTTGCGCGCCAGCCGCGCCCCCGCCGTCGCCGGTGTTGTCGTCGTCAGGAACTCGGCAAAGTTGAACGACTTCACTCCTAGTAGGTGCGTGTGGCAGTCCCACAGCCCCGGCAGCAGCACCGGCACGCTTGTCGTCGGCAGCTTCTGCACCTCCGCTGGCACCGACTTCGTCGGCCCTATCCACGTTATCACGCCGGACTGGACCATCACTGACATGTCGCTCTGCGGTTGGCCCCGCCCGGGGATCAGGAGGGTTGTGTTGATTAGCTGCGTGGTTGAGGACGATGACGGCGACAGCGACGGCGCCATCGCCGCCTGTTCAGGTACGTGCGAGCCATCGTGTGCTGCTGCATGATATTCCGGCGTCATCAAGACGGGACCGGGCGTGGATGGAGAGCGGTCGGAGTCGGGCCCGTTGACCGGGACAGGGGCGGCGAAAATCTGACGTCGGGTCATGGTCGACGGTTTATCTTTTGTACGTTCTTGGGTTTGTAAGTTGTTTTGACAACGATTTGGACGCCTGAGAGTGTCGCCAGTCTAATTAGCCAGTACCTGCTCAACAGTACTGCCTCGAACGGAGTGCCTTGAAGATGTCAACAAGAAGTCCCATCGAGCATCAGACATTGGATCCCCCACACCTACTGCCTGGTATTGATTGACGTGTATCAACCACCAATTCCAGTCAGAAAGAGAGGCTTCTGAAGAGAGCGGGCACCTCCGTCCCTCTATCACTCTCGCTGTCGTCGACCCAACGAGCGGATTGAGAAAGCCCCGAGGCTCCAACGGCAGCGATACAAGGACAATGCGCAGGGTCGGGTTTGTGAGAGTCAATAATCTGCTTGAATAACCCAAAGGATCAAAGTTGCGTGGTGGACGAGTAGAATGTCGTTGTGATAGACGAATGGGAGGTCGGGAGATCGCCAAGTTTGTATCCAAAAGAGGAAGGTCGTCGGTCGGCGGAGGGTTCTTCCGAGGTTCATCCGGTGGCTGACCGTCGTCGTAGTATCTGGTCGTTCCATCGGTCGATGTGTGAGGAGTGAAGATACATATAAAATTAATCAGTCGGAATGTCCTGAGACGGAGGGTCTGCAAGGGCGTCGTAGGACATCGGTCCATAGAACGTCTCTAGCGGATAGTGATTGGGGTCACGGGAAATGTATATTTTATATTAATGCTGATGAAGACGGAAAGCAGGCGCCGGCAAGTATCTTAGATTGGAACAATGGGCTACACTATCAAGTATACAGTCTGTCTGAAACGAGCATAACCATAGTTGGATTATTTTAATATATTCCCTGCGACCCTCCTACGACGGTGGATCGAATTTCTTGGTGACGATGAAGATGTGAGGCAAGGATGTGGTGACCTGCAATGGATCCCAAGGCCATTAGTACTCACGAAAGGGCAGGAAAAATAATGTGTGCTCGTCCGGCTCCGTGAGAAACACATCCTGACCACCATCAGCGCAGATAGAGCATCACCGGGCCTCGGAGGCGTGCATGGAATATTTGACTTCAGCTGTATAAATGAAAGTGTCAGGGCAGGACGCAATTGGCCTCCGGCTTCGGCAAGATTTGCTTCTGATGGCCAGGACTCTGGATGCATGCTTGTTTCTTCGTCCCAAGGAAGAACACTCTGTTTTGCTCATTGTTTGCTGTGATGTAATCCAGTGCAGGTGATAGTGCGCCTTGACAGGGAAATGGGCCTGGGCCATTGCCAAAAACACTAGACATGCAGTAAGTGCAGTAAGTGCATCAGCTCTGTGGGCCGACCCTCCATCATGCAGCGTGAGCGTTCTTCCATTTCACCGATGGAGAGGAAGAAGTCCAGCGGGTGACGCCGGTCCCCCGGCATCGCGAAC
This sequence comes from Exophiala calicioides, assembly GCA_001599795.1. Lineage (NCBI taxonomy): Eukaryota > Fungi > Ascomycota > Eurotiomycetes > Chaetothyriales > Herpotrichiellaceae > Exophiala > Exophiala calicioides. The sequence continues at coordinate 2,553,337 of BCHZ01000003.1, forward strand.
TTCTCAACATGGCCAGATAAGAATTGACCATGCGAGGTTGTCTGGTGATGAGGCAAATGATAATATCACGATTTTCATAAAGTACATCTCGAAACAAGTCGCTCCATACCCTGAAGCATTGAACGTCGCTCTGGCTTACGAGGCTAGGGGCGGTCAAGGATGTCTGGAGTTCTCCACCGCCGGCAAGGTTGCCAAAGGAGCTTGCCAAAGGGCGCTGTTGACATCCAAAACGAGCTTTACTCAGTTCAGAAATCGGGATTCCAGGCGGAGAACGGTCGCGTAGTTCAGGGTTAGAAAATCAATCGCATCACGCCATGCACCCACGAGGAGCCGAAAGATCTTGAAAACATCCAACTCTTCTGGGACCATCCGGCGGACTGCGATGACCCAGACTTCACATCCATGCTATGCGGAATTCTGGTACGCTTGTGTCAACACTAGGGGATGCACTCATGTGGCTCCTCTCCTGATGATGAGAATGCACCAACCAACGTTGGGCGACTAGAAGGCCCAGTCGGTATGGGGAGCGTCTCAGCGGTACTGACCTCCGGCTGCGAAGTTCCAAGCCAATGAGCGTTTCAGCTGCATGCGCTGACACAGACAGAAACTCTTGTTCGAAGGCGTGTAAGGTGATGTTGAACTCTGGGTGGCGTTACGGAGTTTTGCACGTGACACAAGATGAGTTTTCACAGTCACGTGCGAGACCTGTTGAGTTTCGTATCTGATGTCGCCGCTTCATCCCGACGCCTTTGACGTGTCGGAAAAGGGTTCCAAACAACGAAGTGTATCACCCTATCATGGCCAGACTGTCGTAGTGGACCCATAGGTGTACTCTGACCTGGAGAATCTTTCGTCCTCCGCGGTTGCGACTCCAGATCCGAGCAAGAAATTTTCGGCCTGTGAACCCCATTGATTATTCTCCAGGTTAGACATGGCTGTCGACGGAGAGCTCGGGGAAGGAATAGAGTTTCTCCGTGGCGAGCTTTTTCATTCCAAGCCAGCAGATGATTGCCACCTCACGCCTCACTATGTATGCAGTTCAACGCGGAATTCAACGGGTGGCGAAAGACCCCGGCCTGATCTCCATTAACTTTGTTCAGATCATCGTGCTTGGGCAGGTCCGGTGGTGGCGTTGGGCGGCTTTCCAAAGCTGGACATTCAACATTTCGATAGAGGCATCGATCGCTTCGGGTTTTCGGTGGCTAGCGGGAGGATCCTGGTGGTGGCGGCGATCTCATGGAATCTAGAGCCGAGGCCACGGTGGATCATTTGCGGACAGATGTGACAGAGTAAGTGGGAGTAACTGATGGAAGTCGAGCAGGTTGTTGTTATTGTCGTCGTCGTTGTCGCCGTCACGAAAGTGTGGCTGGGAGAAGAGCGGACCTGGTGGCAGGATGGAGGCAGGATGAGGCAGGATGAGGCAGCAAAAACCTAGTCACATGACGCTACGTCAGAAATGTCACGAAATGCCTCGAGATGTTGGGTCACATGGAATGTACACGTGACACATAAAAACTGAGACCAGCAGGTAACGTGACCACGGTGACATCAAATATACGGCGAGGCATTCGTACAACCGGTGTAGAAAGGAGTACGAATGATCACGTGCGCTTATCCTGCCACATTTTTTATCCGCCTCTTCGGCCGCACGTTGGATTTTTCGACGCCCCAACACGACCAGTTCGCGACGCCAGCCAGGCCTGGCCGCGTGATCGTCCTCCTGTCAACGAATCCCAGTCAGCTCGGGTGTCGCTGCCATGCGTCAATTCTCCCCTCGACTCCATCCTTGCCACGCTCAACGGTGACTCGTCAGGCAAGGTGGCTTGAAATCCGTCAAGTCACAAGTGCTGCAAGCCCAGTCAGCCCTCCCTCATGGGCTCACACTAAGGAGTCTCATCGCCTCACGCAGGGCAACGGGCAGTGGTATTCTCCTACGTAATCCTGTGTCACCATTGGCGTTCTTGACAGACTCCATGCGAAGCTCGTGTCACTTCCCCCCTGGGACCAGTTTGCCCCTAGGCCTCATCCTGGCCCTCCCTCCAGAACGTCAGACCCAGGATGGCCAACGGCCCAAGGGCCAAAAGACCATGCAACAAGCCTTGGTGGTGGTTATCGACGGCGATCCTGAGACACGCGACGACTCTGGCGGTCGGCGTGTCCCACACCTTCTCTGGCTTCAATCTCGGCAAGGCTTCATGGTGCCGCACTATACCCTCGTCATCCGCGCTATTGGCCATCGAAGCTACTCCTGATCTTCCATTCGCACGTTGGCAGGCAAAAGCGGGGGTCACATGGTAGAGCGAGAAAAGCGGAGACCAACAGATCAATAGTAATCTGCAAATTGTCCTTGTCCTGCGGATCGTATACCACCAAGGCAGAAGAGGGCGCTGAAACACTTCGGCCCGCTCAGAGCCAGTCGGTCGTGGCGAATCACCACATGGGAAGGCAGGGAGTTTGCAAGCCACAAGTCAGGCCGGCAGCCGACGATTCCGCCGAGGCTGGTACTGCAGCGCGTCGTTAGGCCCCAGAGGCAAATTTGGGGCAGGGAAGCCGCCTGCTTCCTCAGTCGGGGCGTTCAGCCTAGAGTCAAGACGGCAGACACCGCCGCCCTCGTGTGGCAGGGCCTTGTCTTGGCCAGCCGCCTTCCCTCGCCTCCGGACTCGGTGGCTGAACAGTCATTCCCAGGCCAGTTCGGTTGGAGCAGGGGTCGATCTCGAAGACTCTTGGTCTCAAGTTTTCTGCGCCAGGAGGGAGCAGTGACCAAACCAGGGAGACTGTCCTTGGATGCAGACGGCGCTGTAGCGCTGACCACCCAGCGGCCCCCGCCAGAGATAGATTTCTCCATATTTAGTCGGAAGCCTTGTGCAGTTGATACAAGGCCCAACGGGGTGCCGGCTTGGGCAGGATGCAAATCTCAGAACGACCTTGGAGCAATTGGGCAGGAATGGAAGGGCAGGTCGAGCGCAGGTGCAGGAAGCATCTGCTAAATTTCCAGCACACCTCTTTTCCCTGCTGGGTGGCAATGACAGGCACCTGGTGATTGGCTACTGCAGGTGATTGGATGCGAGGAGTGCAGCAGGCCGACGGTCAGAGCAGCTCTAGTGCCTAAGGCATCAAGTCGCCGAGCGTACTTCTCAGTCCGACCGGCCGCAGTCGACTTTGTCCGCTATTCCTGATGTCTGCTGTCAAAGCCCACCCACCACCACCCGCTTCTTTTCTCATGAAACACGAGCGAATGACAATGGCAGGCCACCAGCAAACCGGGGCCACCCTTTCGCAGCTCTTCTAGCAGGCGCGAGGCGCAAAAAGAAAACCAGGCCCGATCTAAGCATCTCACCGACCAGGCCATGCCCGACCCCCCGCTGGTCGATCAGCGCGTGCTCGTCTCATGTTCGCTGCCGTCTGTGCTGGCGCCACGGTTGGCCAATGATCACGCCCTGCACCTGCAAATGCAGTAGATTGCTCGTGGTCTTGGAGCCGGCGACCACAACCCGTTGGGAGACACCGCAGCCGGCTGTGGACTCACCAGCGAAAATAATCATCTCCGGTGCCCAGGCCAGTGGCGCCCCTGCCTGTTGAACCTCGAGAGGTAAACAGCCGAAGAGGGCGGAGGCGGCGGCGGCGAATTGGCTGGCCGTGGGAGGCGCACTCGCCGGCCAACTGAGGGAAAACGCTGTGCATCGGCCTGACCTCCTTCGAATTTCGTTCTCTCCTAGTCATGGGCCAGCCAGCCTGCAGCGTCCAACCTGCAGGCAGCCAACTGGGCCCAATGACGACAAGGGAGCAACGAGGACTCCGTCAGACGGGAGGGGCGAGTTGGGCTGGAAGAGGGCTACTCACTGGCTCCTTCCTAGCGCAGGCAAGTCGGTCTCGCAAGGAACGCTGATCTGTAGTGACAAGAAATGCGCCCAGCCACAGAGTGATCCGGCCATCTCTCCCTGGTCCCAAATCAAAAGCATGCGACCCACCTTTGAGGTGCTGCCAGAGCCGTGCCCGCCTCGTCCTGCAAGTTGCAGCTCGCTTTGTTTGGCCCGCCCAAACCCAAACCGTTCATAGCCGACTCGTCATCCATAGCGTCAGACCACGGCACAAGGTTTGCGACCTTTTGACGCATCACGGTGGACCCCCTCCATTCCGGGCGTTCTATTCGCAGCACCGGTCGACCAGGATCTGACAGCGTTTTTGCCCCACCGACATGGGGACATTGACGTCCGTGCGTCGACGCTTGCCATGCCCTGTTGAACCCATCCACCGTCATACCTAAAAGGACATTATATTGCCTCTATACCTCGATACCCCCCTCATATCAATCACCAGTGTCACCACCAACCACCGACCATTCCGCCCAACACCTCCTCTCTTCCTACACCATCTTACACCTCTCATCCTCATATCTACTCTGATCTTTGCATTTACTTTCGAGTCCTTCCTTTCACTCGTCGACTTCCACACCTGACACCACTCTCAATCCGTTGGACATTTCGACTTTTCTTCCACAGGACCGACCGGACTTTCCTATTCTCTGTTTCTCAAACACAGGCCTCTGGAACCCTTCTGGACCCATGTTTTGAGCAGTCTCTTGTCTTTGTTGGTCTTTCCGACGTCTCCATTTTCCTTGAGCAAGTACTACGTACTTTTGGGCTCTCCCAACTATGATATTAACGGCACAACCGTCTGCTCAACTGACGACCTGTCTCACTCCAGAGGACCGATTGGGATGCGTGTTAGCCGGCCGACTGGAACTTGTTTCTATCCTCGGAATTGGAGCCTACGGCGTCGTCTACCAGGCCATCGACATCCTGACTAGCGTTCCATATGCTGTGAAAGCTTTGCCCAAGACCGGGTTGGATCCCAGACAACGTCGCTTCCAACGTCGAGAAATCGCCCTGCACCACCAAGCCAGCCAACACCCCAATGTGGTGTCCCTACTCCGGATCTTGGACAGCCCGGATTGCACGTTTGTGGTGATTGAATTCTGCCCCGAAGGCGACCTGTTCTCCAACATTACCGAGCAAGGCCGCTATGTCGGTGACGACCAACTGGCCAAACATGCTTTCCTGCAAATTTTGGATGCCGTGCAATATTGTCATTCCATTGGGATCTACCATCGCGACTTGAAGCCGGAGAATATCCTGGTGACCAACCATGGCCACACCGTCAAGTTGGCCGATTTTGGACTAGCCACCACCGACTGTGTCACATCCGACTTTGGATGTGGTTCGACATTCTACATGTCGCCAGGTTCGTCATCCCGAATGTCCTCATCGAGATCTACCAGGTTAACCGTGATTTAGAATGCCAACAACCTCCGGCAAGACCGTACGCCCGCTACGCGGCCGCCCCCAACGACGTCTGGAGCCTGGGTGTCATCCTCGTGAACTTGACCTGTGGCCGTAATCCCTGGAAGAAGGCCGCTCCTGAGGACTCCACGTTCCGCGCTTTCCTGAAGGACTCGCAATTCTTGAGCTCGATCTTGCCCATCTCTCCAGAGCTGAACATGATCTTGCGACGCATCTTCGAGTGTGACCCGCACAAGAGGATTTCCCTCCAGGAACTCCGGGAGATGATCATCAACTGTCCCAGGTTGACCACAACTTCATACACCACCCTGCCGCCGTCCCCTCCTCAATCACCCTACGACTTCGTGGATCCGATGGACTGTGCCAACATGGCGCTTCCGCCATCCCCACCGGCCTCCCCGTCCCCCCAGCAGCCCTTCCAATCTCAACCGTCCGAGTGGTCTCTGTTCGAACCTGCTTCCAAGCAAGGTTCCTCTTGTTCTTCTCTTTCCACGGATTCTGGTTACGAATCCGAGGTTTCTTTCCCTGCCGACGCCGGACCAACTGTACACCCTCCCATCTTCAACTTTTACGGCAACGTCATCCCCTTGAACGAACACGAAAAACCCTACTACCCATCCCCGGCCTTTGTTCCCGCTGTGGCCGCCTTCTGATCAGGACTCCTCTTACAATACGTTCAGCAGCAGCAGCCACCTCGTCGACGGTGTCACGATGTCACGGAGTTACACACGACTGGAGTTTCTTTCCGCGTTTCTTCTGGATACCCTGGAGGTCAACATAATATACCCGTACCTATTTTAACTTACCGGATTGGACCGGATCCCCCCCGGAAAAGCCCTGGCGGATGATACACGTTTCGAGAGCATGTGGAAAGCATTTCATTGGAGTTTTATTATACAGCGAGTTATGTCAGTGGGTGGAGGTTATTGTCAGTGTCGAACAGAACGGATAAGAGTAAGGTGGAGAAAGGCGCAAACCGCGACAAATTTGTCCCTGTCCCTCAAACCAAGTGCTGGCACGAGACGACATACACCGGAAACTGGAGAGGATATTGTCGATTTATCTTGTTCGCAAACCAATTGTACATCGATATAAGACCATGGTTGGCCGCCCAAGCCTCATCTGGATCATGGAACGCGAGGATCCTGGAAGCACCTCAAGACCGACGGTCAAACCCGCCTGGATTTGAACCGTCTCCGGTGACCACCCCGAATCCTTGGATCCCTTGAACTTGGCGGATTCTTGTAAATAGCTTGAAGAGGCCGAAAATCAATCAGGAGTACTCGGCAACGAGTATCATCCGAAAACAAACGTCTCTGGCTCAATTGCCCCAGTAAAGTGTAGCAAGACAACGGCGAGGCGAAACTAGTCACGTGATTGAATAGCCGCCTGTAGTCACGTGCGGAGAGCGTTTCTCGCCCCCTTTCTCAGCCGTGTTGCCTCAACTTCGTACTTTCTGTCGACTACCCAGTACTCAGGACCTCACGCAGCCGCTGGTTCCACTCAGCTGACCCATCTCGTAAACTGCCCCTCGTGCTATTCCTGATGACAAGCTGCCATTTCTGCCTTCTTTTGCCTTTCTGCCACTTTCCCGCCCCGAATCTGCCGCCTTCTCTCGCGCTACTGCAAGTCCCATGGAGTCTGGCCCTCTCTTTGACAGCACATGCGTCAGCCGGCCGGCTCAGCCAGGGTGTATTGGCTGCCTTATTCTGGCAGTCTGCCCCGCCATCCTTCGCATGTCCTCCGCGGGGCTGTGCGGTTGGTTGACTCACGATCGTTTGCCACCCGCTACTGCGCCTGCTCGACGTCTAGAGGCCAGATGGCCTTCCGGCTACTGCAAACCATCGGGCGATTATTTCTCTTTGGCCGCTCTTGGCTCCCGCTACTGTGGGGTACACCGGCTTGCCATCCCTGAACACTGGACGTGCAGGTCGACTCTTCTGGCTTCAGGAGGGGAACTTGACGAGGGACATAGAAATCCCCTTCTTTGCAAGGATGCCGAGGAAATCTCTGCCCCTCCGTCCCTGGACATCGTGCCAGACGACGACTGGCTGGCGAGGAGACCTCACCTTTCAGAATCCAGAGCCCCCCTCCATCACCGCCGACTTGCCCAGAAACTTGCGCAGGACTGTTCTTGCTGAGTTTGACTAGAGTAGACAAGACTCCAACGATCGACCGCCAACTCAATGCAAAGACTCCATTCTGGCACGTTCAACGTGGTCATGCGCTGCCGGTGGCACCCTGTGGTCGGTCGCGCTCAGAACCCCTCGGGCCCCTCTCCTTTCGAAATGACAGGACGTGTGCGTAGAGACCAATGCTGCGGCACCACGCGGGCCGGCACTGGACCAAAACGTCCACGGCGACAGAGAACTTTGAACACAAGTCTTGAGCCTTGACAACCGTATCGTTGCTAACCGGTTTCGTAGGCTCCAATCACCCGGCTCCTTCTTCCCCTCCTCGATAAGCCGCCACTGTGTCACCGATAACGCTCGAGCCTAGCGAAGACGAGCGTCTACTGGCTCAGCGTCAGATTTTCATTGTGCAACGCGTACTCACCATGGCCCGTCAAGACTTTTGACCATGTTTCGAATCCAGCTAGCCTGGTTGTCTCTGGAACTTCGTCTCTGCTTGGCTGCAGCTGACGCTCTCTGTCGCTCGGTCAAGCCAGTCCTCCATCAAAGCAGTGACCAGCCGTGCCCTTCCATCCCTCTAGGACGAGCGGTCGCTGAGCGAACCCGCCGTGACAATAATGGGTTCATGTTTGCATTCCTGACCAAATGCCGACGAAGGGGGTGGCTGAGATCACTACCCTGCACGAGTCATGAAAAGCAACCATTATTCAGCTTATGGTTTTTTTACGACTACCCGCATGGCAGTAACTTTTCGAGCCGAGTTCGACACACTTCCCCGTCCACGTAGGCTGTCCTAACGTGCCTTTCTCGAACTTCTCCATGCCATCCTTCGGCAACCGACCGCGTCCAATAGACGACGCACACTTATTCCATGGCGAGGTGCGCTAGTCAGAACCGAGTTGGACTCGTACAGGACCACGAATCATCCTGTGCTTCCATATCTCTTGTCATGGTCAACTGGCCCATTGGTTTCTCGCTGCGACTATCTGCAAGTTTCGCCAACCGCAAAGCCCAAACCTTTGGCACGTCGACCTGCAGGCTTGGTCTGGATGCCTCTGAACACGACTGGTGCAATTTGTTGACATGTCCAGAATATTGGCAAATCACACGCTCCAGGGCATCTTCCCAGAAACTCCGGCGGTTCATTCCCCCAGAGCCTTGCCCCGGCACCTTTGACTCGTCCAGCACATGGCAAAAATGCCGCATGCAAGATTTAGGACTCTGCCTTTACGCAGTACCCTCCCGCATGCATTGCCGACCAGTGAGCAGTATGAGAGAAAGCATCACATTCTTGGTCCTTGTTTGTCGAGTTTCCAGGTTTTCGGCCTTGGAGATAGCAGCCCGTGTTCGGTCCAAACGCGGCGAAACTCTTTGCGATTACTTCGGAAAATAGGGAGGAGTGCAATTGTCAGCTGAGGCCACTTGAAACCTTATGACACCAGTGATCAAAGACTCTCTTAGGATCAGTTCCAGTCACGTGATTTCCCACTAGGCTGGAGCCGAGAGGTCCCCAAGGAGTCATTGACCGTTGACGGTGAGTAGTGTCAGTGACTCGACAGCAAGGTGTGTTATGCGAGACACCTCCTTAATCTTTGGCCAAACTCTAGATTGAGACTCTTGCCGTGATGGTTTGAGTCGGAACTGTTCCTCTCGGGTGTCTCGGGACTGCCTCGGTCAAACACACTCAAACAAATGCCATTGTTGATTAAAACGACACTTCAAGTGGCAGTTCACCCTGGTTTGCGTACTTCTCCATCATTGGAGCTCACGTCTCTCTTCGCGGGGGGAGTGCCAAAAGTAAAATTCCCACTCACATTGCCACACACTGCCTGGAGAGGGTGAGGATTTCAACAATTTGGAACCCCAACCCACCGAGGAACAGGAATGTCAAGGATCTCCCTCCGCACGGGGAAATCCCAACATCAGGAGAAGCGGTCAGCGACCGCACAAGTGGCTCTCCCCCCGAGGTAAACCTTCCTTTCAACATGATGACTTCAACAGGGTTGTTGAGCCCTTGGGTTCCTCTCAGCACACCCACTAGAGCAGGCAACTCCTGGCAAAGGTTTCTGATATATTCAAACTCCACGGTAACGAAAGGCTGCACGCACTGATACAGCACAGATGTCCCAAATGAGATTATTGACCTGGTCAAGACGTCTTTGTGTCCTCCTTGCAGAAAGATGATTAAAAATAGGAGCACCTTCCTCTGTGGCCCATTTTGAACTTGGGGGTTTCGCTGCCGGCCGGGGGGCGATCTGTGCGCCGGTGCGTGCACATCTCGATGTGGAGGAAAGCTGCCAAAGGGTGGCCCGTGTGTTGACTGCTAGCACGACGTCGGTGGACGCCGTCACAGAGAATCCGGAGGACTCAGCAGAAAAATTGACGCGAGCCCGGCAGTCCCCTGAGAAGCATAACGCACGGAGCAGCACCTGTGAACGTCCAGGAGCGGCTACTCACCGTCGTGACTAACTGGGGGTCCGAGCACCGATAGCTCGCCCCCCCTCCCCCCTTCTCGCGGAGAATCGTGAACCGGGCGACGGCGCTCGGACAATGTCATGCGAACGGGCGTTCAGACTATCATTCCTGTCAGCCGGCGACCGTTGCTGGTGCTCGAAAGCGAGAAGATGAGAGCCATGGAGAGCTGCGCCACAGAAAGACTGCGCCTCAATTTTATGGCGTCCGTTCTGGCAACGACGCCGAGTATTAGAGTTCCGAGTTCCAGTTCCCTTGTCGCTTGGACCGGCCATTTCCGGACGGTGGAAGACGATTCCGATCTTCACTATTGGGCTGCCCAGTTACTAGGAGTATTATGTTACTACCCTGCAGCGGCTCCCCTCTGTGGTATTGAACAATATTGCAACGCCGGCCCGTGGTCACGGTCGCATTACTCTGGCCGCCGCAGTACGTTCTCGACTCGACTCCCAGGCGCCTCTTCCATCATCCATCCTACAAACATGCCCCTTCCAGTGCCGCCTTGTTAATACTCTAGTGGTATTGTATAGTGGCCGCTTTTGGTCGCCGTTCCCCCCAGGTTTCTTTTTTTAGAGCGAGCCTCAATACAATTGTACCAATATCAACCCGGGCTTCGTGCCTCGTCAACGAACGAGTGTCCATGATTCATATACTTCAATCTAATCTTTGTGCTCTTGGATCTGTTGCCCCTGCATCGTGATCTTGATACTCTATCTGCCGTGTGTGCAATACTTTGGGGCCATCTCCATTGGGGCGTCTTCTCGGATTCAACAGACCGCAGACCTTCCCCACGTTTCGGCAGCGTCGTCTTCAGCAGCAGCGTCGTCGTCACTCCTTCTCAGCAGGGTGAACGATCGCATAAGGAGAGAGAGACAAATAGTTTCCCATTCCTCGAAGCTTCCCATCAAACTCTTGCCCACCCCAACCGAGCCGGCGTCCTGGTATCCTGGCATCCTGGCCGTCGTCAAGGACCCATCTCCAACAAGCTTAACCAGCTGATCGAAACCACACCAAAACCAACGCCTCCTTCCATTCTCACTGCCCACGGGTTGTAAGCACAACCTTGCTCCTCTCATCCACCACCACCACCACCACCACCATGGGCGACAAATATCCCCCACCGCAATACCCGGCTCCGACATACCCCGCAGGCCCGAACACCGGCTATCAATCCCCTCCGCCAAACGGCATGGGCTACAACAACAATAACAACAACAACTACGACATGAACCGCGGCGGCTACTACCCACAACAGCCCGGTCCCTACGGCCCGCCCGGCTACGGTGGTGGAGGATACGGACCACCTCAGGGATACGGGTATCCGCCGCCGCAGCAGCAGGCGATGTATGAGCGGGACAACAGTGGTCCGGGGATTTGTACGGGGATATTCGCTGCCTTGGCTTGTTGTTGCTGTTTGGATTGTTTGCTTTGTTGAGCAAGGGTACGGATATTCTGTGGAGGTCGTTTGGCGATTTTGGACTTGGGAGTTGGTTCTGTTTGCGGTGCGATTCAAAATGGACATGATTGGAAATGGATCAGGGTCGGGAAAACATGGGAATATTGCATAGACCAGAATACATATTGCGTGGTTATATATAGCTGCTCGTTAGTCCTAATGCTAGACTACTCCCTCGCCGAGAAATTGGTGCCGGGAAATTAATCAAGTCGAGATTGGTAAGATTGTTCATCGCGTCGTTCACTCTTTGGGTGGGAGAGGTGGAGTTCGATATCCCGTCACCGGCACCAAGACCTTTTCTCAGTGCAGTCCGCTGCGTCAGTCAATTGCTGTTGGGATGGAAGCCAGCCATCCAGCCGCAGCGACGCACTGGGCTGACAGACACGGAACAACTGTCGGCTCTCCACCGAAACCGTCGAAACCATTCGTTATCATTCGTTGGCAATGACGACTTACATGATCAAACAACTGTCGGCTTGACTCATTCCACCGGCCTCGGTGGTCGTCCTGGCAGCGGTCCGAGTGATGTCCTCCAACACCTCGAACATCAGCTCACCCGTGAGGGCACTGCACTCGGCATACCTGTCGCACCGCATGTCTTGCGCCGCCGCGAGACCCTCCTGCGGCATGACACATTCGAATGTCCCGTCATCCAGCTTCTTCTCCGTCCGTTCGTCGCGCTTCAGCCCCAGTAACATCACGGGCATATTGTCTTCGACGTTGCCGTAGTGCAGGGACAGCTGCTTCCGCCAGTAGTATTGCGCATTGTGCAGCGAGTCGCGGGAGGAGATGGAGAAGGTGATGATGGTGAACGCCGGCTCCGGTGGGAACGCGTCGATGAACAGCGTCGACGTCGAAGGGTGGATGCGGAACTGGTACGGGCGGCGGAAGAGCGTGACGTCGAACGTCAGAGGCCCCAACGGCGCAAAGACGCGCTCTTGCGCTGCGGACAGGTCGAGTCGGCCATCTCGAATGTTTCCGAGTTGTCTGTCGGATGTTCAGCGCTGCCGTGGGGTGTGGCCGCTGGCTAGGCGGAAGGGGGGACTCACGAGAGGAAGGTGGCTTTGCCCACGCCAGGGCTGCCCAGGAAGAGAATGTCAACCTCTGGGATGGGAATACCCTCCAGGACTGGCACCGTCATTGATGATGGTCCTTGAGTAGATGCCTCGAAGCTGCATGGCGGATGTATGGGGGTTCGTTGCGTAGTCAATCAACTTGAACCGCAGTCTGCAGACTGACTGCGGTTGGATCGGGACTCGGAGGAAGAAATAAGGTTTGATATCGGGCTTGGCGCTGTTGGTCGACTTCAGGCTCGATCAGGCTCGAGGCTGGAGAGAAGACGTCCAACAACACCTCAGGTCGAGCCATGACACGACATACACCACACGCCGTGTAAAATATCAATAGACTCGGTTGAGCGCAATATGCTGGTCCTTACAGCAGTTGTCACTTTTGAATACCACAGAACGGCAAAAAGAAAACCTTTGCGCGCACGCCACTCAAGCCGGTTCAAGAAACTGGGTTGCACGGAGGGGAACACCGTCCCTTTCCCAAGGGTCGGGCATTTTCCGGTAATCAAATTGCTCTGTCAGGATCACCTCTCCAGTATACCGTGGGGTTTCTAGTATACTGGAGAGATGGTTGATAAGGCAGCTCATACGGGTGCAGCAACTTAATCCGTCTTACCCTTTTATCTATCTCCCTCGAAGGGTGCGTATGAAGGCCCCAGACCAGCACTATTGTTCATTTGTCTGGCTTGATTGTGAGGAGATTTCCGAGGTTGAATAGGTAAAGGTATGTTTTGGGGGGACTTGGCGGCATCAAGGTAAGGAGTTCAATCCCTGGTCGAGAGAGTCCCTTAAAGCTTCACCTTTTTCGTCGGTCGTGTGCCATAGTAGCCAACGGTCGTTAGTGGGCAGGATGACCACTTGGCGAAGAATCGAATACGTTGTCCAGGACACCTCCCCAGTTGGTAGCGCATCAAATTGATCTAGTCACAAATCCCTCTTCCTCTTCCTCTTCAATCGAGGCAAGGCGATCAGATGGTGAGGACCAGCTTCTTTGCACTGACTCCCTGGCCCATCAAGTCAAGAGCCTTTTGGACATTCTCCAGCCCTTGGCCCACGACATCAGCCGGTGGCATACACTTCATCTTGCCTTCCGCCAGCGCGGTTCCGAGCCATCCGAAAAGCTCGCTTCCCATACCTGCAACCAAAGTGGCAATCGCACCAAAGTTTGTCACGATTTTGACTTCTTTGGCTGCCTTCTGTTCAGCCCCCGGCATCACCGCCGCGATCAGCTTCCTTCCGTTGCATCTATCCAGGATCTCGCAGAGCGCACCGAGACTGGCATCGACTGATATGGCATCATACGCACCCACCACCTCCTTCCCCTTGAGAAACTCCGCCACACTATCGACGAGGGCCGGGTCGTTCTGGTCGTAGCACACCTTCGCGCCCAAGCTCTTCACCATCTCGTGATTTTTCTTACTCGCCACGCCGACGACCTCATACCCAGCCTGAGTGGCCAGCTGCACACCACAAGACCCCACACTGCTGCTAGCGCCCCAAACCAACAACCATTTTCCCTGGCCACCTTCGCCCCGTCCGGGCAGACTCAGATCCAGAGTCTCGGGTGGGAACAGACAGCTCGAGGCCGTCAGCATGGCCAGAGGTAACACCGCAGCGTCCTCAAACTTCAAATCCTTGGGTATCTTGGTCACAAACGGCATCTTCAGCACCACATACTCCTGGAAGCCCGCGTAGCAGTTGTCAACCTGGCCAAAGTCTCCATCGTGGGTCGATACTACTCCGACCTCGGCGAGGACGTGATCCCCGACCGAGAATCTCGAGGCGAGGGAAGAGTGGACTTCAACGACCTCACCCGCCACGTCACAGCCTAGGATGGCCGGATAACGCTGGAGGAGGGCGCCCAATGCCTGCATGCCCCAGTCACAAGGATTCATGGCCACGGCTCGAGTTTTAATGACCAGCTGGTCGGTGGACGGGCTCGTGTAGGGTGCAGACTCGACGACCACGGCGGGGGCTTGTTTGGTCTTGAGCCATGCTGCGCGGTTGGTTGGAGGCATGATGATTTTTGGGATACCTTGGTTGGTCAGGGGATTCGGTTGGATGGCGTCTTGAACTGTGGTGACTTTCGTCCTCGTCTTAGCCGACCTTGACTTAACTATTTATATGTCCCAGCGACGCGATGGACGAAAGATGTTACATCCGATATTGCCGCTGGAATTAAGAACTGACTGCCGCGCAAGCTCACGGTTGTTTCCTCCTCCCATTTCGAGTACGATTGCTTCAAGAACGGATGAGTGCGGAGGCGATGTTAGGGGGCCTTACTACCGTCTGGAGTGATAGTGGAGATCAACGGTCGCATCTCCCATTGGCCATATCTCGGGAGCTAGATCTCAACGAGGAAAAGCTCGTCGGAACCTTGAATACGAGAATGAGGAAAGATCGGCGGGAAACCAGACCACCCGCGTACACGGACTGCATGCTCTTTCAGACCGGGATAACCTGAACCTCATCATGTCTAGTGTCGTTGACCTTTCGATCATCCTCGACGCGTACGATTTCATAGTCGGTGAAGATATTAATTATCGGAGACAGAGATGGGGGTGCCTGGGGCCGCGTCCTTGACTTAGCCGGGCTCGTGGACACGGCCGAGGTCTGCCGGCTGCACTGGAACATCAAAAACTGGACCTGTCGAGAGGTCCTGGTGTGGAAGGAATCCTACATGGCGGCATGCTCCTCCATTCAGGTTAGCGTGAGTCCCATCCCTTGAACCCGTCACTCTGGATTCAGACGTCGGAGCACACCCGATCGCCAGGGCGCCATCTTCGCCAGCGTCGGCCTCACGGCGCTTCAGCTGCCCAACATAGACTCGACGCATTGGTCGGCGCGGGCGCTGCTGACCTACTCCATGATCATGGAAATATTGTCCGTCGTCTTCACCTCATCGCAGCAGCAACACATGGGCATGCTTAACACGGCCTTGAGCATCCGGCTGTGGTTGAGCCAGGGGAAGGTCGAAGCGAACAAACGCCACTACAGCATGCCCTTCAAGCGGTTTTCCCTGGAGATCTCCGTCGCCGTGCTGAAGCAGTTCAACCTACCCAAATTCCTCCTGAAGCTGGCGGTCCTGCTGCACGTGGTCGGCTTCGGGGCTGTCCTTGTTGTACGCGTGGCTGGACCATTTCGAGGTGGTCGACGACCACCGAGGACGGAAGAACAATGATTACCGCAACATCTTCATTGCATTTGTGGCCGCCGTCGGCGCACTGTACATCTACGTCGCCGTCATCGCCGTCCTTGCCCACTCCGCCATACGGAAACGCACCGCCGACTTCAGACACGACCTTGACACTACCTTTGGCAAACCCCCGGTCCAGGAGGAGCTGAAGAAGTGGCTGCAGACCCTCCAGGACATTCAGAACACCTCGGCTATGTCTGCAGATGACTACGCACGACAATTCGGGGTGGTTACCGGACTGCACTCCAAATGGGCGGCCGAGAGCACGCAGAAGGCTCGATTCAAGACGAAACGCGAGGAGAGGAAACGGCGGCGTGAGAACACTGGCGATCATGTGTAGCAAACATCATGGCCGACCGTCCTGTTGACGAATCAGTTTCTTGTCGGTTGTCGGACTCGGGGTCGCACAAGTCATTTTTCCAAACATGCTCTTACAAGAATTTCATGTCATCATTCAATCGCCTGGAGCACAAAGCCACTACTAGATATTGGTCTGCCGCCATATCCAAGACCGGTAGCGACTACCGATGTCTTTAATCTATGGATCCGCCCATCATGCATCAACCAAGTTTAGGCCCCTGGCTGCTCAAAGCCATGTCAACGGCAATCTTGGTACGCTCGTCGAGATCCTCCTTAGGAAGGCCCAGCAGCGAGTTATGCAGACCGCGCCGTGACTCGTAGTCGCCGCTGCCATCGGGGTAGAAGGCACGGGTGTAAAGCAAGCGGCCGAAGCCGGCCATGATGCCCTTCTGCATGTCGGCGACGCCACTGTTGTAGCGCTCGACGGAGTTCTGGTGCTCGATGGTCCAGTCCTTCTCACTGTCGCCGGTGACACGGAGGACCGAGGCGAGCATGTCACGCTGGCTGACCCGGAAGGACGAGATGTAGATGTGGTCGTTGCGGAACTGGGACACGGTCAGGCTCTTGTCGTCCGCGTCGTCCGGGAGGACGTTGAGGCTGAGGACTTTGGCGACGGCCTCGCCGCACAGGTCCCAGGTGCTGGTGTTGATTTTGACGTTGCCGTCATCGAACAGGATCAGCTTCTTGCTGGCGAAGTCGAACCCGTACCGATCCGCCGTCCCGGCCAGGCTGAACTCGTACCAGAAGCTGCACACCAGGTTGACCCACGAGCTCACGCCCAGGCTCGTGATGTACTCCTGTGTCTTGACTATCCGCTCTCCGATGAACGTGTCCTTGCCCAATGGCAGGTTCCGTGGGTCCGTGCCCCACCCGTTCGGCATGATCCAGGGCACTTTGGCCGCCGCCGCCGCGTCGATCAGCTTGGTTTGTGTGTCTGGTGGTGCCGTCACGGCCATGGTGATGATGAGTGCGTCCTGGCCCTTGAGCGCCTCGACCAGCGAGGCTGGGTCGTCGTAGTTGACTCTGACTACCGTGACGCCGTCGGCCAACTTGTTGGTGCTGTCGGCCCGGGTGAGTGCCGTCACTTTGTGCTTGTTGGTCTTGACGAGCGCGCTCGCAATGTATTTGCCGACCGAACCGCCGGCCTGTTTGAGTTGGTTAGCCCCCCCTTCCGTCCATGATCTGCCGCGACCAACAGACGGTCACTTACCCCAACGATGGCGATGTTCTCGATCCGGTTCTTGAACCCTTGGGGCTGGTCCTTTGCGTATTGGGCCATGGTGGGAATTTTGGATCTGTACGAGTCCCGGAACTAAAATGCTAAAGAAATAGAATCCTGCTTTGCCTGTAGTGGATGTTGGAATGGAAGAGAATCAAGGTAAGGGAATCGTAGCACCGACCCTTTATTTATACCCTTGGTTGAACCTTCGAAGGCCTTTGAGGCCGCCGTCGGATAAGTCTTATATCCGTGCCTCTAATATCTCGCCGTCATGGCGGAGAGAGTTTCTCTCCATGTCGCCGAGTCGTCCAGGAACGGTTAGGAAGTGCCCAAAAAGGGATTAGCGCATGGTGGAATACGAGTCGAGGTTAGCGCTGACTCGGCCTTGGAGCAATTCTGTTCCGGCTCCAACCTTTGGCGTCAGCCTCGCTGTCACGTGGTTAGAGGACTTCCAACGTGACGGCACTCGTCCTGGTGAGTCTCGCGCTGAACGAGCCGTCTGTGTCCTGGGTGTCTTTGTAATGAGACGTCATGATTGATGTCCACCATCTCTGACGACATAACCGAGCTACCTTAGTTATGGAGGTTCTTGCTCGCAATTTCGATCTTTCTTAGGAGCCCAGTCTCTCGTCTAGACTCGGGGATTCAACTTGCAACGCCATGTGCGAAGGGTGGGTATTGCACTGCTTATACATACACCATACATCATCACTATCACCACCAGTCTTCCAATAAAAATCGTGAATTCTACAGGCCAAGAAGGGGGCACAAGCCTCGCAGATATATAGTCACGTGACAAGGCTGGCACCCCCGTTCTAGCCACCCACGCATCGCTCTCGGCTGGGATAAGTAAAGTCAAGTCAATTCTCCAAGTATCATCAAGTTCATCATATTATTCCTCTTCACACACGAGTATCGCTCGCGCGACAAGAGGTAGTGGTACAAAATCACCATCACCCCGTCCGTCAAGACCGGACACATTTTCTCCTCTTACGATCGGGTGATCCGCCGCCGGCATCTTCAAGTTGCGTATCTTCAGTGTCGGTATTTTCATTCTGGCGCAGCTCATCTGACTTCTGCCTTTTGCGCAGGAAAGTACCCGGGTGAGCTGAGTTCGATGGCTGATCCACCCCTATTTCGGTCGATTCGTCTCCTTGATCCAGGCCCGCCAGAGCCTCCTCCTCTCGGCGGCGCAGGACGTCTTGTTCAGCTTCCTTTAAGCGCTGCAACGAAGTTGCCAATTTAGTGGACTTCGAGTCCTTCAGCACACTAAATTGACTCAAGAACCAGGATACCCGATGGAAGCCACTTTGCAACCTATTCCTCCTTCTCTCATCCGAGATACAATTTTGACGAAACCGGGTAAATTCCGCCGCTTGTAATTTTGAATCCTGAAATCGCCCCCGAGAGCCAGACCAACCATTTTCAACATCGCTGAGACAGAGGAGAGGACGGCGACACTCTTTGACGAGGGCATAAAATACGTCCATATATGCTTCAGTAGGTTCATCCTGAAGTGTCGCTGAATACGGCACTGCACGGGCAAGGACGCTTGCCCCTTGAAATTGCTGATCGACTTCAGCTCCAAGGGACAGGATTTTCATGACTATATCCATCTCGGAATGCCACGGAAACGAAGCATCGAGGCTGGGCCGGAGCGCATAGTCCAGGATCGGGCGGCCTCTCTTCGTCCGAATGACTTCTTCGGTGAGTTTTGGCATTGCAAGCCAATCGAGACCAAACTCGATGGCCAATGTCAAAGGTGAACTTTGATCTTCATCCCAGTCAACCAGCATTTGCAATACTGACGACTGGACACTCAATGATGTGTGAAACAACAAATTGCTCAGGCCGGGCGATTTCCAAATCGGGTCAGTTGGATTGAAGCATGACACTATTATCTCAATCATGCGCCAGGCTTCTGTCTCACCAAAGCGTCTCGACCGAAGTTGCGCAAAAAGAAGAGAAGTACAATTCAATCTCCCGTAGAGATAATCTTGAGAGTTTCCCATTCTGACAAGGTCTGCAAGCAGTGAGTTGCATCGAAAGGTGTACGCATCGTACGGCCCGTCAGTATAGGAATGAAGGATCTGTAGAGCCTCTGGGCTCGAAAGAAAGTCTTTGGCCGTGCCGTGGAAAAACTCAACTGAAGGAGACCACGACTTCCTGTCTCCCATTTTAACGGCCTCTAGAAGTCCCATACTGCGACTGGTGAGTCTCCGGTCTAGATTCGACAATTCATATTCCTCGTCTTCTTCAGTTATTGGGCCCAGAGGGATAAAGTCGTCTGATAGCGCAAAAGCAGGGTCAGATTCGTCCTCCAGATAAGCGAGATGTACCAGAAGGTTCAGCACACAGGTTCCTATCTCGATCTGCTTATGGGTATACAATCTGCCGTCGTTTCTGACAGACTCTAATCTGCAGAGGGCGATTTGGATAATCATCGATGAGTCTTTGCGATATCGAGGGTCGACAGAACCTAGCATCCGGGTAAAGTAGTCATTTAGTTCAGAGGGCATCTCTCTCAGTGTATTGAGCAACAATGGGCCACTGCCCCCATCTCGGACGACTTTCAAGAGATCTCGTACAACAAGGTGCACCCAGAGAAATACCCCTTTGGCCTTGCACACAATCTCTTCAATAAGGATCGACTCTAAATCGGGCCTTCGAGCCGCCATTTCTTGGAAAGGTTGGTCGGAAGTGAGGCGATCATGAACAAACTGCTCTATGTCGTCTTTTGTCAGATCCTCTAATCGCAAATGGGGATATCGCTGTAGTTTTTGAGTGAACACCACCCAAGGCCTACTCGAAAGACAGATTTTGACATGGGCACTTTCTGCCAGCTTGGTAAACGCCTCAATCATCTGGAGGCGTTCCTCGTCAGAGCCTTCGTACTCATCAAGTCCATCAATGAAGAGTAAGACTCTCGCAGGTGTCTCTGACTGCTCCGAGGTAAGTTGGATGAGATTCATCAGAACGTCCAGCAGTTCATCCGTGGACCAGTCGTTGACATGGGGAGCTGGCCGCAAGGAATCCTTCCAACGCTTCACTGAAATCACGTCGGAAATGAGATCTGGCAGCTGCTCTAGAGCGGTGTACAGCAGCGTCCTTAAAAGTCCAGCAAACGACCGTTGTGCGGGGCTGCTCCCGGCATTCCAGAAGTATGCACTGACCTGGACCAGCCGGAAATCTCTCAACCATCCTTCGAAGGATTCTGGATTCATTTGACCATCTAAAGCCCGCAGCAGGGTCGATTTCCCAGAGCCTGCTTTCCCTCGGATCCAGTATATCCTTTCTTGGTTGTATGCCTCCAACCATTCTCTAAACTCGTACCAAGCCGGTTGATGGTCATTTTTCTGCTGCAGAATCCATTTCAAAGTCTCAGGGTGTGCCTTGTTGATCTGGTTGCGTCGGCGGTTCATTTCTGGAAAGTAAAGGCTTCCCATGATCTGATCCTGCCCCTTTCTCTCGATGAGCTCCAATTTGGTGACCCTCTGGCGAAGGTTACTAGAGTCGTTGCTTTCGAGCCCCAAGGCCTCTTCCAACTTGTTACACCTAGATCCGGCGGCGTCAGTGTCAAGCAGGCTATCCGACTCATTGAAGGAAGCTAGTTGCTTCTGGACGTTCAACCCCATGGTAGCAAAGCTTTCGATCAAACCACCAACATCACCTCGTAGGTTGTCGCCAACTTTCTGCACCCGTTGCAGGATTTCCGACTCGGAATTTTCGATGGCGCTGAGCACGGCGCTTTGCTTGCCGGTGGTCTCGGTTGTCAGGAACGCAAGGAGGGACATTGACAAATTAGAACGGGCATGGGTGATGTTCTTATCCAGGCGAGCGATCTTCTTCTGACTCCAGAGGCTTCTAAAAGCAGACGTCAAGCTTGTCGAGATCTTGTGGCCCTTAGTTTTCGGCAGTGCTTTGTCCAGAAGCTACAGGAACTCTGTCGAGATCTCTAGACAGAGGTCGTTGGCTTTCAGCAAACCGTGGGCCGAAGACTTCTGCTCAGGAGGAAGCGTCGTCGCGAACTGATTCAAGATGAGGTTACAGTTGCGGACGTTGCGAGCAACCTTTTGCAAGTCCTTGTACTCGTCGTCCATCCCATCAGGGGATTTGTATATTTCGCAGGTTTTCGTAAGGAGCTTGGTGCCCAGTTCGGCAAATTGAAGGGCGTTGCCAGCCACCGCGAACGCGGTGATGGGATCGAGCATAGCGCTGCCGAGTCGTCGGTGAAACGCTGGATTGTCAGGCAATTGGAAGGCCAGGCCTTCTGATCAAGCTGTTGTTCGGCCGTAGAGAGAATGTCAATGCTATTGCAGTACGACCCCAAGGGGTTTTTGATTTCGAAAGAAGTTGGGATAAAGTGCTCGCAAGGCTGGCAGGCGGAGCAAGCATCACTGCCACCGCCCACCAAGCACCGCCCCGCTTCGCTGGCAGCCAAACAGGGCACGACAGGGTTATCAACGCCAACAATTGTGACATGTCAAGTGATTGATTGGTGTTTGGGCACCAGCGGCTGGCCAAATCCCCCTCGTCCCCAATCACCCCTTTCATTTTGGCGAAGAAATGATTCTATCGTGTCTTCAATACCTCCTCATGCTAAAAAATTAGCACGTGACCATGGACGCGATTTCTCACACTCGCAGCCGCACATGAACGATGGTGGCTGGTGTGAGGCGACGATGAAGATTCCACATCATCACTGCTGGCATCCCAACCACAGCGTATCTCAACCCTTCTCAGGGCATATCCATCGTTGAGACGGCTTCAAGTAGGACTAAACATCTGCCGAGTACTCCGTACCAAGGCGTAAACTACTTACTGGGTAGTTTCCGAGTACGAATACGAGAGCCGGACACCGCACGGCCGCTTCATCTGCTCGGAGAATTGACTGGCGCCTAACTACCACGGCAGCAAGACAGTTGGACGCGAGCATGCTAATTTGCAATAGGGATCCTTGTTCAAAGGGAAAAGGATTTCTTTAAAGGCCACAACCTGGCCGCAATGGCTACCGAGTATTTCAGACGTCGCTAGCACCAAGACATTCGACGCGCAAAGATGTCTCCTGAATTGAAGTACACCCTTTCGAAAGATGGGACAAAGATCGCCTACTACCAGATTGGTTCTGGGCCGGGTCTGATATTCGTCCACGGAGCAATGCAATATGGCCTCAGTCACAAGGACCTGGCGACGGCCCTCTCTCCAGCATTCACATGCTACCTTTCCGATCGGCGGGGACGCGGCAAGTCCGGTCCTTCCGGAGACAACTATTCGATAGTCAAGGAAGTGGAAGATCTCGAAGCCATCCACGCGAGCACGGGGGCCAAATACATCTTCGGCGTGAGCTCGGGGGCTCTGATCACACTGAGAGCCGCCCTCGCAGCCCCGTCGTCGCACATTGAGCGGATCGCAGTCTTTGAGCCGCCCTGGTTTCCCGAGGCAGAGCGAGAACAGAACGAAGCCTGGGTCGAGCGGTACGAGGGCGAAATGGGCCGGGGAGATATTGTAGAAGCCCTCACGACCGCCATGCTCGGGGCCAAGATGGGCCCGCCGCTGTTCCACTCGAGGTTCTTTCCGCGCTTCCTCCTCGTCGCCCTCTCGAAACTCATGATGGGCGGTGACAAGGGCAAGAAGGGCGAGCCGGACCCCTTGGACAGCAGCAATCCGGCATCGTTCCGAGATCTGGCGCCGACGCTGAGAAACGATTTCAAGGTCGTCGCGGACATGACGGGGGAAACGAGCCTTCAAGCTCTGGCACCCGTCCAGACCGAGACCCTGGTCTTGGGGGCGAGCCGAAGTCCGGCGTACCTGAAGCATTCTGTGCGCGAGCTGGCAAAGGTCCTGACCAACGCGAAGCTGGTCGAGTTGCCGGGAGTCGATCACGGCGTGACCAACAACATCGGCGGGAATCCGAAATTGGTGGCGGAGGAACTCCTGCGTTTCTTCACTCATGGGAATTGTGTAGATGGGAACGCCAACGCGCCGAGCATGGGTTGAGACAAGCATGGTATGAAGCGGGCGGTGGGACATGTGCTGCGTAGAATATTGATAGTACAACAGGTGTGGGTGAGGAGAACGATGACATTGGCCACCTCACCAACTTGGGCAAAGTTATATCCGTGATTGTACAATACCTCGCCGCTCCAGGAAGCATATTTTACAAGCCAATCTCCCCCTTCCACATGGAGTCGGTCACGCCGAGTTTCTCTACGAGATTTTGCCACCTCGGTCCTCCTCTGTCCTGGCTCCTCAAGTACTTCATCAGCTTCTGCCTCCTGTGCACCATCAGTTGCAGACTTCTCTTGTTGCTCTTGTCCTGCTTTCCCAAATTGTCCGCCAGAACATTGATTTTGGCGGTCAGGATTGCAATCTGCACCTCAGAGGATCCGGTGTCGCGGCCGACGCGTCGGGAACCCAAGGCTGCGGCGCTTGCACTGGGTTCGGTCTCGGACGCTTGCTTGCTTTGAAGTCGGGGGGCGAGCACCCCATCGGTCTTGTGGCGGCCAAATTCCTCGATGCACCTTTGAACGTGGACTCGAGTTCGATCTTTGCTGCTGCTGTTTTCTAGCCCCGCAATGGCTGCCAGAGCCTTGGCCGCGTTCTCGTGAGACTCGGCGTGCTCCGTGAGTCTTTGTTTGAGGTCGTGCGGTTCGGAGAGAATAGGGTTCTCCTCAGGTAAAGGCTCCGTGAGCCACTTTGAGTATTCCAGCGACCTTTTCACATCTTCGGGTTTCAAAAAGTAGTTGAGGTACGACTGCTTGATCGTGTCGACCGAGGTGTTGGCACGGAGAGAGTCGACAAAGGGTGTCGGGGTCGATCGGATGGGGTCGCCCACCGTCGCTTCACGTTCCTCTAGCAGGACCTTTCGTCGGAAAAGATTGGCGGATTTCCGTTGCCGTGCTTGGGCTAGACGGTAGGGGTCGATGTGCTTCTTGACCTTGTGCTTTTTGGTGCGCTTCGCCTCCAGCGGAGTCGTGGTCGAGAAGAGGCAGGTCGAGCATTGGGTGAAAGCTCGACTCCGTGAGGTCGACGGCAAGCTTTGGAGCAGGCTGGTCACTGGAAACAAAGTCAGTCACGGGGGATTTGGAGCTTCGAGAGGCCACCCACGGTTGAAGATACTGCTGGCCACGGCAGGCGAGGCGCGTGGAGGCATCTTTGCGAGATGGTGTTGGCTGAGCACTGAGCAGCGCAGTCTGCGGTTCAACTTTCTTGAACAAAAGAAGGATGCTCCAAATCTCGAATCGGTCACGGAAGAACATATCTCCGATTCCGCAATGGGTCTAACCCAAAATGGATGCCGAAATCTTGGCGTACCCTAACTTCCACTTTCGCCAAAGTTTTGCAAATCAATTGCAGTTTACCAGTTCAACACCACCACCACCTTCGTCTTCGCCCACCGACCTCGTCCTCACCCTCACACTCTACCACTCGTCTTTCGACTGATATCCATCCTCGGTCGCAAACATGGCGAGCCCTGCAAACCTCCCCTCCATCTTCAACCCCACGTCCCAGGACATTGAGATGCTCCTGGCGGCACAATGTCACTTGGGATCGAAGAACTTGCAAGTGCACATGGAGCCGTATCTGTGGAAGACTCGTCCCGACGGCATCAATGTCATCAACATCTCCAAGACCTGGTACGCAGCCTCCGCGCGGCTTCAGAACGCTGTCTGCGCCCGACCCGAACCGAACCGCATAAATACTGACTTGAATTGCGCAGGGAGAAAATCGTGCTGGCCGCCCGCATCATCGCCGCTATCGACAACCCCGCCGACATCTGTGTCATCTCCGCTCGTCCCTATGGCCAGCGTGCGGTCCTCAAGTTCGCCGCCCACACCGGAGCCGTTGCCATCGCCGGTCGCTTCACCCCCGGTAACTTCACCAACTACATCACCCGCTCGTTCAAGGAGCCTCGTCTGATCATCGTCACCGACCCCCGCACCGATGCCCAGGCCATCCGAGAAGCCTCGTATGTGAACATCCCCGTCATCGCTCTCTGCGACACCGACTCCCCCACCGAGTTCGTCGACGTTGCCATCCCCACCAACAACAAGGGTCGTCACGCCATCGGTTTGATCTGGTGGTTGTTGGCCCGTGAGGTCCTCCGTCTCCGTGGTACCCTCGCCAACCGTGAGGTCGAGTGGGACGTCGTCGTCGATCTGTACTTCTACCGCGACCCCGAGGCCGAGGAGCAAAAGGAGGAGGAGAAGGTACCGGCCGTGGAAGAGGCTGGCGCTGCCGTCGCAGGCTTCGCAGACAATGCCGATTGGACCGGCGAGCCAGGTGCCGCCCCGGGTATCGAGGGTGCTCCCCAGGCCGATGCCAACTGGAACGAGCCCGCCGCCGCCCCCGGTGGAGACTGGGCTACCGAGGCTACCCCTGCCCCCGGTGGCTGGTAGATGTTTATCCGCTCTCGGAGACACTCAGGAGATCAGTCGAAATCGACAACTTACCACCATTCAAAATTCAAATCAAAACCTTGCCAAACTATGATTCCCATAGTCATCCAAACTACGAGGCGAAAAGTCAACAGCACTCATGAGGGAAAGATACTCGACTGAGATCACTCGTTTCTTCTCGGAAGAGGGAAAGCCCTGTGCGGGAGATGAAAGGGACTGTACTTAATCGTTGCCCCGCCTTGTGGACGGGTTTGTCGTGCGGAAACCGAGCCTCCTTGACCTCTGGGGGAGAGCAATACAAAAAAGACAAAGCCATGGTCCGTAATCAACTCTGTCCTCAATGCCGTGAAAGTACTCCGTAAACCCGCTACGATTCAGACTGTGGAGATCGACTTCAAATCACGTGACTCTTCCTTCCACGCACTTTTGCACAGCCAGGAGCTCATGTCCGTATACAAGGCAAGTCGAACATAGAGTCCGTTCTATTGAAGGTCGTATCGTGATTTCTCCATTCTCGCTACCGCCCCAAGTGGCGATCAGGCTGAGGATGCAAGGCGCAGCCGCCAGGCGATTTAACCGCCACGATTCCGTAGCCTATTGGCTAAATCGTCGTCACCATTTGGGGCTGAAGGCAGCTGCACTCTCCTCGACGGCTCGCCCAAAATAAGGCAAACCCAGCGTTGGTCAACATTGACATCTGTGTCGACGTGCACGTTTATGCCGTCTCTTTGGTGATTGCCATCTCTCGAGCGGCGCCGGCGGTGTCAGTCAACCGTCATCGTTTCTCCCGTTGGACGTCTTAGGCGGACCGTCCCTTGAACCTACTAGCCGCCAGCCTCTCCACATCCAACCCTAGAACAGGTTCACCATGGGTTGGGCTCCGTGGGGAGAGCTTCATAACTGGGCGCCCTTTAAAATTGATGCTCTCGGTCTCGTCACCTTACTCGGTGCAGAGGAGGTCAATTCGGCCGTCGGACGCCTCGTCAGCAGCACCTATCTCGAGTATCTCCCATTGCTCGGCGCCTTTGTCATCGCCGGAGATCAATTTACCGACAAGGCGGCTGGATTCAACCTTTACAACATTTCCCAGGGCATTCACACCACCGATCTCTCCGCCTGGCTGACTAGATGGATGCTTTCCCAAGAGTTCGAGGTCACTCGCAGCTACGTCAAGTGGTCGGTCACCGAACCTCGGTCACGATGGAAGGAGAAGGCCATCGGCTTAATCATAAGTTTCGTTCTGAATGGTCTCCTGATTGCCTTGACGATATGCTCCCGAGACTGGTACGGGTTGGCGAATGCGGTGGCCATGGTGGTCTCCGTCATCGTCCGTTCCCATGTGATCGGACAGCAACGGGCGGCCATCGACGACATGGTCGAAAGAGTCATGGCAACCGCGCAGGAAAAAGCTGAAAAGGAACCGACGACGTCAACCGCTCCCAATTCCCCAGGGGCAAAGGTCTCTCAAGTACGTTTCTCGGTGGAAGATCAGAGGTCCGGCGAGCACAACTCGGCCGAAATGAGAAGAAGAAAACCATACCACCACGCCGTCACTTCTACACAGAACACCTCATCGACCCCTCAACCCGAAACCCCCGAGATGGAAGAGCAAGGGACAACCCGCCCTATTGATGGACCTGACAAAGCCAAGACCATCTGGACCGGCAAGGACACGAAAGTCCTCATCATTCAGGCAGACTCGAAGGCCGTGACCTTTTGGATGCCAAATGAGCTGTTGGTGCCGCCGTCCGTTTTCATTGAAGGTCCCATTGTTCTGCACCCTCGAAAATACCTTCTGGTCAGATCCCTGGGATGGCTGGTATTTGCCGTGCACATTGTGGCCATCGGCATGGCGATCCTGTCCAGTCAGCTGTACACGGTCGCGTTGCTTGTCCTACCGACCGTCCTTCTGGTGCTCAAGCACGGCTGCGACGATTCAGACTGGACGCCACACAGGTTCTCATTCAGGAGTAAAACCTCGCGCCACGACGTTGAAACACCACAATCCGGAAAAAAACCGTACGACACCAAGTTTGTGTGGAAACGGGATTGCTGGATCGGATCGCGACTGAAGGCCGAGATCTACGAGTGGCCTGAATCGTATGAGGAGTTTGACGACGGCCATGGGGAGGCAGGAACAAAAACCAACGGAGTTCTAGACAGTGGGAAGGACAAAGACAAGGGCAAAGGGCGATCGAAGAAACGACAGGATCTCTACGCTTGGCTGGCCCTCACGACCGACGAGGAGGAGAGCATGGACAAGTGGGATTTATTCCCACATATCCGCCACAACAACACCCGATGGTGGCACACCTACAAGAAGAAGAAAAAGCAATTGAAGTGCAACAAGCATTTTGGACCCCAGCCTGTCCCAGCAGGAGGCGACCGGCACCCGGATCAAACCCCGGGCCCGGACCCGAACCCGCTTGATGTGCCCAAGGGCCACCGCAAGCCGGGCAGAACTCGAACCGAGAATTTTGACATTTCTGTCTCTACTGGGCAACCGCAGCGTCCGCCCAGCGTCATCACGAGTTCCGCCTTCCCGGCCATCAGCAGCCACCCCAAAAACGACATCTCTGAAAATGCCTGTGATGGTCAGTCACAGTCAGGGACTTCTGATGGAAGTGATGACGCGGCAGATGACCGCAGCATCTTGCCCGCTCAGGCAGCTCTTGGTGATCCCGGGTCTGGCAATGCCAGAAACGAGGGACGATAGATGTCTTTAGATGATTGGCGACCTTTGGTGATCATATTGAGCATGGATGACAGAATTTTAACGGACTTGACGACTCACTCGAACACGTAGATGGCAACAGCAGGACTGGGCATGGAATGTCCACAGGACTTTTGATTTGGAATGGAGTTGGAGGAGTCAGGTACTTGGAACATATTGGATGAATCGTCTTATTCTTAGATCCTTCCTGTGTTGCTGGACATGAGCGTGCACAGCCTTGTGTAACTAGCGCCATTTAACCGACAGCAACGGTCCAATCGCCGTCGACGAGCTAGCCTGAGGCTGAGCTACCTCCTGCCAAGACGCGGCTTTGCCAAGACATAAAAATAATTCGTCGAGCTCCGACCCCCTACTCCCTACTCGTGCCCCGATGACTCCTCCTCTCTTCCCACGGCTCAAGTTCACATCACAATCATGGCCATGGTCAATGGCACGGCCAAGGAGGTGCGAGTGAGTCTTCTCGGCAAAGAAAGCATCATTATCAACTTTGGGCTCTGGCGTAACCGTGTTGCGTCGGATCTCCTAAACAACCTTGAGTCATCCACTTATGTTCTCATCACTGACACCAATCTCGGCTCTCTCTACACCGATTCCTTTCGAAAGGCTTTCGATGTCGCCGCCAAAGAGAAGGGCTCGTCTTCCCGGTTACTCGTCCACGAGATCCCACCTGGGGAGAGCTCGAAATCTCGACAGACAAAAGATGACATTGAAGACTGGCTTTTAAGTCAGAGCCCTCCATGTGGTCGAGACACCGTTATCATCGCCCTCGGAGGCGGCGTGGTCGGCGATTTGACCGGCTTCGTCGCGGCGACCTACATGCGCGGCGTCCGAGTCGTCCAAGTCCCGACGACGCTCCTCGCCATGGTCGACTCGTCCATCGGCGGGAAGACGGCCATCGACACCCCCCTCGGCAAGAACCTGGTCGGCGCCATCTGGCAGCCACAGAGAATCTACATCGACCTGGAATTCCTTGGCACGCTGCCTCGACGGGAACTGATTAACGGCATGGCCGAGGTCATCAAGACCGCTGCCATCTCCGACGAGGAGGAGTTCATCGCCCTGGAGCGCAACGCAAATCGCATTATGGCCGCCGTCAATGGCGACATTAAACAAGGTGCGGCGAGGTTCAAAGACATCGAACCCATCTTGCTCCGGGTCATCTCTGCATCGGCCAAGTTCAAGGCCCACGTAGTGACCATCGACGAGCGAGAGCAGGGACTACGCAATCTGCTCAACTTCGGTCACTCCATCGGCCATGCGATGGAAGCTTTTCTGACACCGCAGGTTCTCCATGGTGAGTGTGTCGCGATCGGGATGATCAAGGAAGCTGAGCTCGCTCGACATCTCGGCGTGCTCAGCGGAGTTGCCGTGGGGCGACTTCAAAAGTGCCTGACCGCCTACCAGCTACCAACACGGCTCGATGACGAGAGAGTGCGAAAGCTGTCGGGGGGCAAAGTATGCACGGTCGACGGCATGTTGAAGAAGATGGGGGTGGACAAGAAAAACGACGGCGCGAAGAAGAAAGTGGTCCTTTTGTCGGCGATCGGGCGAACCCACGAACAGAAAGCTAGCGTTGTTGCTGACTCCGACCTCCGTGTGATACTGTCTCCAAGCATCGACGTGGTCCCGGGTGTGCCACAGGACTTAAACGTGGTTTGCGCCCCGCCAGGATCCAAGAGCATCTCCAACAGAGCTCTCGTCCTCGCGGCGCTGAGCCAGGGGACGTGCCGCATCAAGAATCTGCTGACGTCAGCCGATACCGAGGTCATGTTGGACGCACTCACTCAGCTGAAGGCAGCCACGTTTTCCTGGGAGGAAGATGGTGAAGTCTTGGTGGTGAACGGCAACGGGGGCCACCTCGAAGCTAGCCCGAGGGAGCTTTACCTGGGAAATGCTGGCACGGCCGCCAGGTTCTTGACGACGGTCGCCACGCTGACCCGACAAAATCAAGTGGCCTCTACCATCCTCACCGGAAATGCACGGATGAAGCAACGTCCTATCGGCGATCTTGTTGACGCCTTGAAAGCAAACGGGGCTGGAATCGAGTACCTGGAGAGCGCCGGTTGCCTGCCGCTCAATGTCGCCGCCTCCGCCGGATTCAATGGCGGGGAGATCAAGCTGGCCGCCAAAGTGTCCTCTCAGTACGTGTCATCGCTGTTGATGTGTGCACCCTACGCAAAACACCCCGTCACCCTACGTCTGGTCGGGGGCAAACCGATTTCACAGACGTACATCGACATGACCATCGCCATGATGGCCTCCTTTGGTGTGCAAGTGCAAAAGTCCAAGACGGAAGAACACACCTACCACATCCCTCAGGGTACATACCGCAACCCGGCAGAGTACGTGGTGGAGAGCGATGCGAGTTCGGCTACCTACCCGCTCGCGATCGCGGCGGTTACAGGTACGACTTGCACCATCCCCAACATCGGCTCTGCATCTCTGCAGGGTGACTCGCGCTTCGCGGTCGACGTCCTGAGACCCATGGGCTGCACCGTCAAGCAAACCGAAACCTCCACCACGGTCACCGGCCCACGGAACGGTGCCCTGACCCCGTTGGCGAACATCGACATGGAGCCGATGACAGATGCCTTCTTGACGGCGTCGGTGTTGGCCGCCGTGGCTCGGGGTGGCACGTCCAGCACCACCCGCATCTACGGCATCGCCAACCAACGAGTCAAGGAGTGCAACCGCATCCAAGCCATGGAAGACGAGCTTGCCAAATTTGGCGTCACGTGTCGTCAATTTGACGACGGAATCGAGGTCGACGGTATCGACCGGGCGCAGCTCCGGCAACCACAAGGAGGCGTCCACTGTTACGACGACCACCGAGTGGCCATGAGCTTCAGTGTCCTCGCACTGGCGGCTTCCCAGCCCACCTTGATTCTCGAGAAGGAATGCACCGGAAAGACGTGGCCCGGCTGGTGGGACACGATGGCCCGACAGTTTGACGTCGCGCTCGAAGGACGGGAATTAGCGACCTCGGCGCGTACGACCAAGAAACACCACGAACGCAGCGCCGCGTCCATGTTCATCATCGGCATGAGAGGGGCCGGGAAGACGACCTCAGGGAGATGGGCTGCCCGGTCACTGGGCAAGAAGCTGATCGACCTCGACACCGAACTCGAGCTACGGGAGGGAAAGACGATCCCGGAGATCATCCGGGCAGACGGCTGGGAACACTTCCGCAGCCGCGAGCTCGCGCTGCTGCAGTCAGTTATCAAAGAGATGCCGAATGGCCACATCTTCGCCTGCGGCGGGGGCATCGTCGAGATGGCAGAAAATCGGAAACTGTTGATCGACTGGCACCTGAAAACGGGCAACGTGCTCCTCGTTGAGCGCGACGTCAACCACGTGATGAGCTTCCTCCAGATCGACAAGACGCGACCGGCGTACGTCGAGGACATGATGGGCGTGTGGTTGCGGAGGAAACCATGGTTCGAACAGTGCAGCAACATCCTCTACTACAGCCACAGCAGCCCGACCGAACGCATGTCTAAGGCGGCTGAAGATTTTGACCGATTCCTCCAGACTGTCACCGGCAAGGTGGATGTACTGTCGCAGTTCAAGCAGAAGCGAGAGAGCTTCTTCGTCGCCCTGACGTTCCCGGACCTGCAGCCACACCTGGCGCTTCTCCCCGAAGTCTGCCTCGGTTCCGATGCGGTGGAACTCCGTGTCGACCTACTCAAGGACCCAGAGTCCAAGACGGCGATCCCATCGACCGAGTACGTGACATCACAACTCTCCCTGCTACGCGCCGCGGTGCCCTTGCCCGTCGTCTTCACGATCCGCACCAGCTCGCAAGGCGGCCAGTTCCCGGACGACGCGCACGCCGAATACCTGCAACTGTGCACGCTGGCGATCCGCATGGGCTGCGAATTCGTCGACGTCGAGGTGGCATCGCTGCCGGAGACGACGCTCAACTCGATCCTGGAGCTCAAGAGCCGCTCTCACAGCAAAATCATCGCGTCGCATCACGACCCCCAGGCACGGCTGTCGTGGTCGCGGCCCGGGTCGTGGATCCCCGTATACAACAAGTGCCTGCAGTACGGGGACGTGGTGAAGCTGATTGGCGTGGCACAGAGCATCGACGACAACTTCTCACTCCGGGCGTTCAAGTCGTGGTCGGCGTCGCAGCACCCGGACCTACCCCTGATCGCCATCAACATGGGCCGGGCGGGCCAGGTGTCGCGGATCCTCAACGGCTTCATGACGCCGGTCAGCCACCCGAAACTCCCATTCAAGGCAGCCCCGGGACAGCTCTCGGCGGCCGAGATCCGCCAGGGCCTGACCCTGATGGGAGAGATGGTCCCCAAGCAGTTCTTCGTGGTGGGCAGCCCGACCAAGCAGAGCAAGTCGCCGATACTACACAACACGCTGTACGCCGAGACGGGCCTGCCACACACATACACATTCCGCGAGACGACCGACATCAATGACATCCGCACGGCGGTGCACCGCGAGGACTTTGGTGGTGCGTCGGTGACGATCCCGCTGAAGCTGGACGTGATGCAGCTACTGGACGAGGTCGACGCGTCGGCGCGGCTGATTGGCGCCGTCAACACGGTGGTCCCGACGTGGGACGCCGCGCTGGGCCGGAACCGCCTCGTCGGCCACAACACCGACTTCCTAGGCATGGTGGACTGCCTGCGCACAGCGGGCGCGTCGGCCGCGGTCGGCGACGGCGACGGCGTTCAGGCCGGACTCGTCATCGGCGGCGGCGGCACCGCAAGAGCAGGCATCCAGACGCTGCACTCGATGGGCTACGCGCCCATCTACCTGATCGCGCGCAACCGCGACAAGGCCGCCGAGCTCGCGGCCAGCTTCCCGCCGGACTACGCGCTGGTCGTCGTCGACGCCGAGACCCGCTCCGACGTCGCCGCCGTCGTCGCCTCGGAGCCCCCGGTCGCCATCTCCACCATCCCGGCCAACATCCCTATCGACCCGGCCCTGGGCGCCGCCCTGCAGGCCATCTTCTCCGCCGGCAGCAGCCGCGGAGCCAACTCCTCCTCCCCGCGCACCCTGTTGGAACTCGCCTACAAGCCCGCCCACACCGCCGTCATGCAGATGGCCGAAACCTCCGGCGGCGGCTGGAAGACCATGCAGGGCCTCGAGGCCCTTGTCACTCAAGGCCTGTGGCAGTTTGAGTTCTGGACCGGCATTCGCGTCCGTGGCCTCGCCGACCGCATCGCTCGGGTAGGTTGACTCTTTCTCGTCGCTTCTTTCCCCCATGGTCTTCTCGGTCTTTGCTCATCTCGTCCTGTCCTTGTATCTCGCAACCGCTCCCACCCCTGTTCCTAAAGAAGTCTCTTTACTGACCTGTGGCCAATCTCCTCAACAGGACGTCGTCCTCGGACCCGATGCGTGATGCCGTCCTTTCTCGTTACTCGATTGTCTCAGTTTAGCTTTTGTCATGACCTAGTTAGTTAGATCATAAAATGGGAAAAAGAGAGAGAATTTCGCACGGGACGAAAACAAAATTTCGGTTTAGTCAAAAAGCTCTTGGGGTTGCTCTTGGAAGCCAAGGTTTGCCATAACGGAAAAAGAGAGAGAGAGAGAGAGAGAGAGAGAGATGTGTGTGTGACGGGAAATAATGTTCAGAAACAGACCGCAAGGTCCCCTTATGTATCCTATGGCACGCCGCCCATTCTTCCAATCGTGTCTCAATAGTAACAGTCGCTTTTAATGATGCCCACCCCGCTGAAAACCCGACTCGAGAACCCAGCCGTCCGAATCAAACCCGAAGCCCCTTCGCAGCGCCGAAACTTTTTCTATAACCCATAACCCATAACCCATAACCCATCGATCCACCTGGTCAATCAGTCCAATATTAAGACGACATAGACGTGCGGTTTTTCCCCATCAAAACTATCCTTCCGTCCCTCTCACTGACCCTGATTCCTCCTCTGCTCCTCGGCCTGCCTCTGCAACGCCGCCGCGAGGGCAGGATTACTCTGCCAGGCGCCGTTGTTGAAGGGCGCGGCCCAGCCGTCACTCGGGGCCGGCGGCTGGCCCTGTGCAGCCGGGTGTGGCGGTTGATATTGTTGCTGCGGGTGGTGGAAGTTGACGCCGAACGGGTGCGACATCCCCGGCACGGTGCCCGGCGTGATTCCAAACGGTGCCGGTGGTTGGAAGTTGGCGAAGTTGGCAAAGTTGAACGGAAAGGGCGCCATCGCTGGTGGCGCGGGAAGATTGGGGTTGGGCAACGGCGGGGTGGAGTAGGATTGTGGAAAGCCATTCGCATAGCCCTTGGGGGTGTTGGTGTTGGTGTTGGTGTTGTTGGTATTGTGGTTAGGATTGTTGTTGATGTTGTTGCTCCTGTTGCCGTCGTGGAATGTTGATCCGTACGGGCCGTGATGAGCGCGCGAATAACCACCTCTTCCACCTCCTCTGCCCTGACCTCCTCTTCCACGGCCACCGAAGTCGCCTCTACTGTTACCTCCTTGGTTGAAATTCGGCGGCGGCGGCAGTGGATGTCTCATGCCACGATCCGGCTCAGCCCCCGCCATCAGCTCGGTCAGATTGGCCGGCCGTTGCAGCGGAGTATAGCCTTCGTCTCCTCCGTTCGCGACATCGTCATAGTTCATTTCCAGCGAGCCGCTGCCGTATGCGCCGCCGTCGTTGCTGCCGGGCTGTTGGTGATGGTGGTGACTTCCTCCACGGCCGCCGCCGCCACGATGAGAGCTTCTGCCCGACTTCTGGCCTCCGCGTCCTCGTCCCATCTCCGCCAACCTGCCTTGCTTCTTGTGCTTCAATTGTCGTTTGTGTTCGGCTTCGGCCTCGTCGTCGGAGAACTCCATCTCGTCCTCGGCGACCTCTTCGTCGTGGAAATTGGACGCGTCGCTGCCCTTGACGGCCTTCAGTGGCTGCGTGAAGACAAAGGTCGAATGTTGCGGCACGTAGAAGACGGTCGTCCCAATCGCCGAGACACCCGCGGCCTCGATGTTGGCTTCGTTGGTGAACCGGATCGTGTACCTGGGCTCCTCGACCCGGCCGATCAGGTCGGCCACGACGCCGACGACGGACCGGTCCTCGAGACAGACCAGTGAATTGGATTCCAGGACCTGGTATTCTCCCGAGATTTTGGCCTTGATGACGATGGTGTTCTCCACCACAAATTCGACGTTGCCCAGCTCTTCGGTCTTCATGTCCTCGGTCACTACGATGTCGGGCCGGGGAATCACCTCTTCGAATCGCTCGTTGGCCGTGCGCAGCGGCGCTCCGTCGCTTTTGTTCTTGGACCCGCCTCCTTCGTCGTCGGAGCCGCCATCTCCTTGCATGAGTATCCGTGCCGCCTCTTCGGGGTTCAACATGGCATAGTCACCGTCGTCTTCGTCGCTTTCCTCGTCCGACGTGGTGTCCGAGGACGAATCGGAATCAGTGGATGACTGGTAGGGCGAAGAGTCGACACACCATTCCGCTCCTTCGGCCTCGGGTTGGGAAGTGATTTCCTCGGCAGCGGGAATGGCGTCTATTGCAGAGGAGTTCACATCGGTAGGAATGGCCGGGCCCTCGACCGGAGGATTTCCCTCCACTGGAACCGCATTGTTGATTTCTGCGTTGACGGAATCGGTTTGATCCATAGGGTCATGTCCAACTGCGCCCGCACCGACACCGACACCGACACCGATGACCTCTCCTTGGGCTTGTTCGTCAACCTGCTCTTGATGTTCCTCCTCTCCTGATGTCTTCCCATTGAGCGATTCCGCCTGTTGGGGTTCCTCCAGAACCGTGCTCGGCGCAACATTGATTTTTGGGACGGGGACGGACTCGGCTTCGACCTGCAGCATCAGGGCATCAAGCAGGGAATTGGAATCTTGATTCTGTACGACAGCGGCATCTTGCGCCAGCGGTTCTGCCACAGCGGAGTGAGGATCGGCTGGTTGAGGAAGGGAAGATTCTGGTACAGTCTCTGTGTCCATGGAGAAGGGAGTCTCAGAGGACGGGGGCGTAAGGCGGGCTTCTTGGAAGGAATTTGTCCGCTGTCGTTTCGCCGGAGAGGTTGAGAGCTCGTCTATCTCCATCTTTGCAGAGTCTTGAGGGTTGGCAGAGACTGGTTGTGATGTTGAAGGCTCAAGTGCAAAAAGTCACGGCCGCGCAGAAATGTTTGAGACTGCGGAGAAGCAAAATGGGTCGAAATTTAGGCTACGATTTAGTTGGTCGATTAACTGGAGCCCTTAACAAATCAGACTTAACCGATAAGCGGGTTAAGCAGGTGAGTAAGCGGAACAAGCCCAAGGGCCAAGGGTCGAAATTTAGGCTTGGCTTAGCTGGTCGATTAACTACTGGGTAGAGCCCGAACAAATCACGCTTAGGCCATGAGCGGGCTAAGCTTCTGGGTAACCGGACAAGCCCCAGGGTCGAAATTTAGGCTGTGGTTTAGTCGGTCAATTAACTGGAATCTGGACTGGAAGCCATAACAAAATCCGACTCAAGCCTCCAAGGGGCCCAAGGGGGGTTACAGTAAGATATACTCGGTATCATCAGCGGATACCTTAGCATCATAGGTAATGGGTCCGCTTAGAACAGTAACGAATATGCATGGAAATGAGTAGAAATCGATAAGAGACTTAGATAGCTCAGCTACGCCTACGATTCAAACCCTTTCTAATCTCTTAATTTAATTTTTATCTATCTGTACTCCGTAACATGATAAAACTTCGGGTCTGATAATCAACGACCAGCACGCCCACTCTCAAACTCCAAAATGCTTCCACTTGACAGCTCCTGTCGGAGTAAGGCCGCCTCACACTAAGTAAGCAATCACCAAAATGTTATTAGCTGCAAACTTCCCATGTTGCGTCTTCGGAGTGCGGATGCTGCACCGATGATGCAGAAGAGTCGAACCGCTCGTTTCACTCGGTATCGGCCGAGGAAAGAGAATCGGTATTTGAAGAGCTTTGGCAGAAAGGAAACGGGTTCAGATTCCTGGTTGGCGGCTTCAATGATGTAACCGAATTCTACCCCCTTTGACTCAGATTGGTTCATTCCCATGCTAACGTCCGATTCACAGATTGCAACAAGTCGGGAGGCCAATGAGGCAGCTTGCGAGTTTATTCGGAATAAGATCAGACAGATCGTGAAAGACCCAGAAAAGGCTCGAAGACTGCAACCACATGATTTCTATGCACGAAGACCTCTCTGTGATGGAGGGTACTATCATCAAGTCAATCGAGAAAACGTCCACATCGTTGACATCAAAGAAACGCCGGTTACTTCAATTTCCGGGGATGGCATTGTCACCAGCGACACCTAATACAAGCTGGAGGTAATCATTTTCGCCACTGGATTCGATGCAATAGACGGCAACTACACAAGGGTAGGGAGACCAACCATGGTTCGACGCTGAAGCAATCGACAGATCAAGGACGCCATACGGATTGTACCGGAAAGGACCGCCCAGAACTTGAGGTCGAATTTCCACGGAGAATGGCACCGCTTGATGAATTCCGGGGGAACATCAAAGCATGCACCTTAAGTAGCAGGGGATAGGAGACGAGAGCGTTGATGTCACGTGATGACCAGAGAAGGACAGGAGCGAGTATATCTCTCTCAACTCTCTAGATAGCCTTTTTCCTCTTCAGACAACGCACAGAGAATGACATTAGCGATTAACTCGATTGTACCGGAACCCTCGAATTTTCCCCATCTTGATAGCCGCCAAAAATGGAGATGCGTTCGCCCCGGACCATGTACAGGTCGCGTGGCAGGTCGGGGAAATGGTCGAAGAATCTCGAGTGTATCTTGAAAGGATTTTCTTGCTGTCGGAAGGCCAGAAGCAGGCGAGTCAGGACATTTTCGTTGATCTGTCGGCCCGCCACCGTAGCGTCCGGCCTCGTTTTGTGGTCGACGTATTCCTGCAAAAGGACATAGACTATGTCCGTACGCTTCCTGCCCACCACCTGGAAAGCTTCGTAGGGCCGCGCCGAGGCGCTCATCGATCTGGTTGACGACTGTACCGTGTTGTGACCACGTGCACCGAAGGTCATGGTGGCAGGATCGAAACTCGATGCAAATGACACATTTCCCCCCGCATGGCCTCGCTCCGAGTCTGAGTCGGAAAAAGCGTCTGCAAAATTCATTTCAAGGCAGAAGCTTGTATTGATCTCCAGGCAAACCTTGTTCAGATCGTACTTGTCTGGATAGAGGACGAGTTCGTCGCGTAGCTTGGGGAATGGTATCCAGTCGACGATCGGCCAATGATGCCTCGTCATTTGGAGGTACGTCGGCCGCCAGCACGGGGAGAGTTGGACATAATGCTGCATTGTTGGCTCAATCCGCCAGCGAGTGATAGGTCCTAGTTTATCCCAACCACTTACTGCATTGCAAAAGTAACTGAGACGCTCCCATTTCTCCGAAGACGCCAGAAACTGCAGCATCCGGGCTATGAGGCTGTCCAGACTGGTACTCAGTTAGCCAGACCGCTTGACCTGCAGCAGGAGTGAAAGAGCACAACAGTGAACCTCGCCGGGGAAGCGGTCTGCCGGGTCGCGCGGAGTGGATAGTCACTCTCACCTCTGACAATTGGCCGGATCTTCCGCGAATTCCTGTATCATGATTTGGCGTACCAGTCCCTCATGGTTGATTATGTCCAGGCAGGCATCAGACGGTTTCCCCACCGGATAGTTGTGGGAAGCGTTCTCTAGCGAGCATGAGAAATCCTCCTGCCGAGGTGAACTCCCCGGGTGTGTCTGGGGCGATTTTCCTGCCACATGTTGAGCCCCTGTCTGTGCACTGTATTCCTGGTTCACCGTCGTGTTGGAATGCTGATGATCATGGTCGACAAACAGATTCAACAGAGGTTCGGAGCTGTATCCTCCATTCGCCGCCGAGCGACTTGGACGTCTAGGGGCTGACTGTACGTTAGTCTGGTCGCTTTCATGGTCCCGATACAGGCACGACAAGGAGAATTTCTCGTCTCTTACATCGGGGGACCACATTGATGGGAAACGGCGAAGTGTATCCCAACGCCGATGAATAGTCGTGTGGTCTGGAAAACCGCTCTACATCATCGGTGAGCTGGGTGAGATGGCTGGAAATCTCTACCAGTCTTTGCCGAGTCGTGGAGAGAGATTCGGCCAGATGTTGGTTGGCTTCTTTCAAGGCGCTGACGGTCTCTTCGCTGGCCATGTCTGTAGCCTTGGGGTGACTGAAGGAAAACTGCATTTGTCTCTGTGTTCATCTGATGACGGTGCTCAAAGACAGGCGGCAAGGTTCGAAAAATCCTCCTATGTCGACCGGGTTCAGTTGGTATTTGTGAGCTTAACATACTCCGTACATACAACTAGCATCTGAACGAGCCGCTGACGATGCACGCCCGGGGCTAGTTGGAACCCCGCCCCCTCTAGTCACCCATCCCACTGACTGATGCTGCGAGAGCGCTGGGCTGGCGGGCTGGCTCTGGCCGGCCACGAACCCTGGTCCGGCCATCTATCGAGCCAATGCTAGCAATGCTGTTTCTCAGGGAGCTGACCGAAGGTTTGCGGGAGCGCGAAGCCTGCATTGCTGGGCGATTAGAGGACCAGATGACAATTGCTCGCCTCTAACAGACCACACTGTGAGTCGATCACAAGGGCTGTCAAAGGTTGTTCTATTTCCCCTCACCACCAGAGCCACCTCGATTTACCAAGTACCGAGGTCAAGATAGCGGCGAACTCAATTCTCGCCCACCACCTCGAAGCCTCGCGAAGCCTGTGGCCGCTTAAGGGCCAGGCTCTCCCCACGCCAAACGCGGCCTAAGGTAGACAATCAGGAGCATGGGGCCCTGTCCTCCCCAGCCTGCGGACATCCGGGCTCGCTGAGGCCAATCACAAGAACATCATCAACACTACCTAGCCTCGCTAGGTACAATGTAAGCGTTCAGGACCATTTCTACGCAGTTGCCTCCGAGCGCCGTCCGCGGGTTCCCTCGGGACTAACTTTTGAGGGGAAGCCCCAGGTCCCCAGGACCCCAGGACCCCAGGCGCGCTTGGAGCTTCGAGCTGATGGCAATTCCGTTGCGGTCA
Organism: Exophiala calicioides; assembly: GCA_001599795.1. Taxonomy (NCBI): domain Eukaryota; kingdom Fungi; phylum Ascomycota; class Eurotiomycetes; order Chaetothyriales; family Herpotrichiellaceae; genus Exophiala; species Exophiala calicioides. The sequence goes on from BCHZ01000003.1 coordinate 2,593,680, forward strand.
GTAGCAGTCCATTCTTTTCTCAACAACAGACTTCTTCTTGCTTATCGCCACCTGAAGTCACCCTACTTCTCACCATCGCTATCCTACCTTTCGCCTTTCTCGTCAGGCGGCCGCTCCACCATGAATGCCTTTGCCCCCAATGCGTCTGCACTTGCGTCGTTTAGCAAGCCTAGAAAGGCCACTTCTTTGCCGGCCCACGTGTGTCACGTTTGTGCCAAATCCTTCGCACGGAGAGATGTTCTTAGACGTCACGCTCGCCATCAGCATGGAGAGTCGTCTTTTCAGAAGACCTGTTCCCAACCGCGACGAAAGAGCTGCCTTCGTTGCGCACTGTAAGTCAAGTTGGCCTTAAGCATCAAGCCTTCTCCCGGTTGCGGTTGCAACAAAGTTGACCGGCGTAGACACAAGGTCAAGTGCTCGCGGGAATCAACCTGTCAAGAATGCAAGAAAAGTGGATTACTCTGCCAGTACACCTTCAAACTGTCAAGTCAAGGGCCCAGAGAATGCGATATTCGGCACCCTGATCCTGAACAAGCACCTTCATCGCCTTCCAAACGTGCTAGATTGCATCTCGATTGCGAGCAAACCGGTCGGTCGAACATTGGCACGACCTCTCCAGGATCACTACCGGCGCCCGCACACGGAGCGCAGACGCAGGCACCAGCCCACCAACCAAGCTGGGAAGACCAGTGGAGCCCAGCGGTGAGCATCCTTTGCATCAGCTCAGTACTATGCTGATTCGATCCAGTGGAGCACCTCCTGGACTGCAGGGTTTCTCAATGAGATTGACAACATTGATTTGGTAAGTTGAGAAAAATCAGCAAATCCCTATAACCAAACTTTTATACCGCATTTAAAACTTGTCCACCTGACGATTGCCTTGACAAGGAAACTCAGATAGGTCCTCATTGCAATGACAACAATGTCACCTCAACCGGCGAGTACCATCGTACCGAGAGTGTAGGCTTCCTCATGCCGACAACAAATGACTCCCAGCAATCGAGAGCCTCTCACCTGGCCCAAGAACAATCGGGCTCCGAGCATTCGCCTTCAGAACACATGGGTCTGACATATGACATGGAAGACCCGCTACCTATGAATTTCACACCTCATGCGACAACTGACAGTCAATTACCCGAGTTGCCTGAAGTGACGTTAACTGACTTTGTAGTCGTCCCAGAAGATCCAGCCATCATGGCTGGTGCCGCGAAAGATCAGACAAAATCAGTCTCAGAAGCGAAAGTTTCCGATGTTGTGGTTTCTCCCGACGCTGTTGCAGTCTCGAGTGCTTCCCCAGACATTTTCACACCGGATGACCTCGGGAATTTCAATCCTTCGAACAAAAGCCGTGGCACGGATATCTCGGTGAAGCGGTTTCACAACCGCCATATGGCCAATGAGTCAGGGGATGATGGACAAGACTCACATCATCACAAAGATGCCGGAACACAACGCTACTCAGAGACACAGAGTCTAGTGCAGGACGACATTTATGCATCCATCTATGGTAAAGAGGCTGCTTCAGGACCGCAGGATCCAAGGGAGCTCGTCACTGAGGACGATCAAAGTCTGGCGCAAAGAGTCTATCGAGTGCTGAAGCACACTTCTGTCGATCAAATTGCGCCATCGAGAGAAGTGCCTTCTTCATTTCCAAGCACAGACCAGCTACTAGTTTTCTGGGGCCTATACTTTGTTCACTTTGACAAGGTCAGTAGCTTTTTTGCTCGCGTGCCGTCAACACTCCAAGCTAAAGAATGCGATTGCAGCATTGTCCCATCCTGCACCGCCATTTGACAAAACCGCTGTCTTGTTCAGCCCTAATAGCCGCGGTCGTCACTACAGTGGGAGCGAACTACGCAGAAACGGCCCAAGGCCAACAACATCACCAGTATGGAGCTTCCCAGCTGTGTGAAATGCTACAGATGTCAATCACCAGCCGAGAGGGCGATCATAACCCCGATGGATCCACCCTCGCAGCAGTTTGCATTCTTCTTTGTCATGCGACACGGAGCCGAAAACTGGACCAGTCACGGCTCTTGACGACGCTCCTCGTCACGAACATATCTTATGTTGACAAGATTGGACTGTTTCAACAAGGTACTCATGTCCAGAAACTGTTCCGTGATCCGACCACCTTGGGGAATAAAATAGCCCCTTATGATTGTATAACGCAGATAAAGCACAGAAATGACCATAATGTACAACACCAGTGGCTCACATGGCTGAAGGAAGAGGCTTGTGGGAGACTTGCATGGGCTCATCTAGTACGCCCAATTCTGTTTCTTGCAATACCCTGGACGCAACGCTTACTGAACCTCTCACAGACCTGCAATTACCTATCAGCCGCCTTCCTCCACGAGAGATCCCCACGGAACCCTAGGGATCTTTCTCTACAATTGCCTTGTGAAGACGCAATGTGGGAAGCCGAAAATGCAAAGGCCTGGGCGACTTGCTTCCCGTGGTCATACACGCCGCCCCCTCAGCTCCCTTTTCGGGCTACTCTTCGAGGACTTCTACACCAGACTGTCGCTTTGGATCATGTTTCGCGCTTTGGACGCCTTGTCTGTGCAGCGCTGATCCATTTCGAGTTATGCAAAAAGTCCACGTACGGCAAAATCGATGCCATCCGCCAAGGCACGGTCCAGCCGACCCTTGACGGGGAAAGGGGCCAAATGATGAGGCTGGCGGCTGCACTGGCAGGCTCCTTCAAGCTATAGATTCCGAGTCAGCACAGACTCTACACAAACATAATGCGATTGAGAATCGAATGCTGTCTTTCAAGTCTGGTTTCTCTGAGAACGGGAATTCGTTTCAACATCCAGATACCTTTTTGGGGCGGGCGGCTGTGCTCGTGCCCGTCTCCTAATGTAGAGTTTACGCTGATTAGAGCGAATGAGGAGGCCGGGTTGGCCTTTCTACAACGACGGAGACTGATCATGTCAATAGAGAGACCCGCAAACAGAGCGAAAAGCCGGCTAAGGAGCTACTAGACCACGTTTCCTAGAACGGCAGGGACCTGCTTCCTACGGATAGGAGAGTAACGGCGACACGTTTAGGTAGCGCAACGCGGCCGTCTTGCATTAAGGCTCGAGCTACCCCAGGAGAGCGCTTATAACACCAAGTCTAGACGCGACACGTGTCGGACAACAACCAATGTTAGCAAACTCGCATGACTGGGCAGGAGACCCTAGACGCAAGCAGGGAAGCTGGCTTCTAACACTCAACGGGACAATACACCATAAAACCCTACCTGAAGACAACAGAGATGGCTTATTCTTCGCCCAATCCTGTCAATCCTGTCAAGTCTTGCACCACTTCTTACTCTATGTAAAAGCTCGATTACACGTAGCGTAGAATGGTTTGAGAATGGCAATCTTTCATCCATTGCTTAAAGCTTGACGACCTCCGTCGTCCCTGAGCCTCCTTATCATGACAGAGGCGAAGAGATCCATTTTGGAACCATGTTATCGTATGATCTGTCATTATCTATGCAGCCACGCTGAGAGGCCATCAGGGTAGGAGATTCTTCGTGGGATATGACCAGACATGATGTCTCCAATACAAATCAGCCATTTCCTACCACTCGCTCACACCTGATCGATCGATCGATAGATAAATGTAAATTGACTGTCGGATTGCCACCATGTTCGATTGGACAATTTGTTATGCTTACAGAGCTTCACAACTAGTCACCGGAACTGGCAAGGTTGATTATGGTCACATAGAAAGGCTCACTGTCATAGCTATTCCATGTTGAATTTGGGATAAAGAGATGCAACGCTCTGCCGCCCACAGCCAGTGGATAGAGTAGTATGTATGGACCGGATCAACCTCACATTCCGAATCACACTATACACGGGCCTGTACCGAGAACTACCTCAGGTAATATGCCAGATCTCTCCCCTTGACTTCACGTTCCGTCTTGCCGTACCCAAGAAAGTGGAAACGATTTTGCTTCAGATATGTAAAGTCCCAATCCTCCCAGCGAGGTTGCTGCATCAATTCAAGGTAGGAAAGAGAGGAACCAGGCCAAGGACCCCAGACTTTGCCTTGGGCCTTACCATTCTTGTACCAGGAGATACAATCATCACTCCACACGAGGTCTTCCATGAGCGAGTCCTTGTACTGTTGAAAGTCGTCAATTGCTTGTAACTTTGGCACAAGCGCCTTGACAGAGTCGTGCTGAAGTTTCTTGACCGCTTCGAAAGCATATTTAATGTTTGCTTCAAGACAAGGGATGAGACATCCATTTGCCAATGGGAAATTGGGACCGCTGATGACTAGTGAGCGGAAGAAAGGGGTGGGTTATGCGTTAGCTACTGTGAAGGAATCCGCTGAGGTGGAAATAAGGACTTACTAAAGTAGTTGGGCATATCATGAGCCGCAATCGAGCAGTATGATCTCGGTTCTTCGGCCCACATGTCCCTGAGATCCCGTCCCTCTCTTCCAATTACTGGGAAAGGGGGCCGGAAACTTGTGTCGAACCCGGTGGCACATATCAAGACGTCCAGCGGGATAACCTCGCCTTTACTCATCTCGATGCCGCTTTCTGTGACCTTAACGATGCTGTCGCTCCTGACCGTGACGTTGTCTTCTGTCAGAGCTTCAAGGTATCCGTGGCCCGGTGTCAATCTTCGACAACCAACGGCGAAGATAGGTACTAAAATGCATCGCGGCCTTAGCGCTGGTCTCTCTAGATCGATGCAAAGAAACTATTCGGGTATAGTGTGATATCTCACCTAGAACACCAGCTACTTCAGGTCTTCTTGAAAGTCGCTCTCGCATTGTCTTGCCGAACTTGTCGTAAGCATCTTTCTGAAGGGTCGAGTCTTTGAACTGTAGGTCGAAGAACTTGTTCATTGCCGACTCGACCTTCTTCCGGTATTCCAGAAACTTGTCTTTGTCATGCTCCCATTCGTCTTTCTGTCTGTCAGAGAAGAATGCGGTGCGGCCTTCAGGGGCAAATTCGGCGGCAAATTCGGGCGTAATCCAAGTGGCGGACCGAACGAAGGATGTCATATGTTTAACCACTGTAAGCATCTATCAGACTCCGGATCCCAGTCTTTGAACTAGAAAACTCACTCGGCTGGATTTGAGGTATGATCTGGATAGCAGAGGATCCAGAGCCGATGATCCCAACAATTTTGTCCTCGAAGTGATACTTCTCATCCCATTGTGCAGAATGAATGAGTTTGCCTTTGAAGCTGTTAAGGCCAGGTATGTTAGGCATCTTCCAGTTGCTGCTACTGTTTAGACTCCGTTGAAATGTACAGATGAGGTACAGAGCACAAGGGCTTACTTGAGAAATCCAGCAGCATTGATCAAGACCTCTGCTTCGTCCGAGAATGTGATTCCGGCTGTCAGATCCTCGATCTGAAGCCTCCATTTTCCACTGCTTTCGCTCCAAACGGCCTCCTTGACGAGGCATTTGAGCTTTACGAACTCGTCCACTCCATAGACTTTGGCACGACCTTTGAAGTAGTCATAGAGCTCCGGAGAACCGACGTATGCACGCGACCAGCGTGGGTTCCCCTCCCAGCTGAAGGTGTAGCTATGGGCGGGCACATCACAGGCACATCTACCCTATCGAGTCAGCTGTGAAACTCGTACGGGGGAGAATTTGCCAGGTCCGAAATGGCGTGTGGTAATCACCCTGGGTATCGGTTTTCCAGCCAGGTTCCGGTCACGTCGTGGTTCTTTTCGTATACAACCAACTCCACCAACGCATCTGTGAACGTCTCCTTGAAGATCTTGACCGAGGCAATCCCGCTGAGTCCTGCTCCGATGACGATTACCCTGAGAGGACGCCCTTGACCATGGTATTGATTTGGGTATTTGTACTTTGTTGCAACCTCTGATACGAGATCGTCATTCCCCGCATGCAAGCCACCTTTCAAATGCGAATCGCCGGTGGTATCAGTTGTAACCTCTGCCATCTTCAATTATCGAGTGCATCTTATCAACTGCATCAGTACTTAGGTATCTAGAGCAATGACCCTCTTTAAAAGTGCGGGCACCTGTGCAGCATCACGAGGCACTTGTTTTCCCTTCTTCCCAAACAAGACGTCACGGAAGTTGGGCGGTGGTCTCCATTGGGGTTGCCACCCACCTCCTTTTCCGGCCTACGCAAAGTAACCGGAGATGCCACATCACCCTCGGCCACAGCGCGCAGGTTGAGCTGAGACCTCGATATTGGCCTGGTCGGTAAGGACTTGTTGCACAAGGTGCCTTGTAGACTTACTGCAAAATTGGGGACAGCGGGCTGAGCACCGTAGGGGCTGGCAAGTATCAACCTCCAGAGCCGATGGAAGATTGAAGGCTAAGGAGCCAGCCATGGTTTGGACTTGACTTGATAACGAAATGCTTGAATGTCATACAACACGTCAAAAACACCGACTCTTCCGCGTCCTGATTTGGCACAGGGTTGCCGTCCATTAGTACATGAATTGTACAGCACGTCTGACACTCCTTCCAGTATCCTCACCAACTTTGCCATGGAGACGTGGACCTGTGAGGCTCCATTGGCATCAAGGTCTTGAGCGAAGGCCGGGTTGCTGCATCCATTCGTACAACATCTCCACATATAGCCTGTCGAAGGTACTGAGCTCAACGTGTCATGAATAAGGCGATTCATAAGAGATCCCCAATCGCTGTGAACATTCCACAGTCTGGACTTGTCTACTTTCGCTTCGAGATCGTGTCTTGACAGATTGACTTATCTATTGTGCTGACCGAACGGGATCAGTCCCGGCGTAGTATACTGAACTACTCGTCGCTATTACCACTGGCTTGAAACTTAGAGAACTCTTTGGCGAGAATCAAATCCAAGACCCAGGTCCGACGAAATCTGTTCGGCTACCCTCATGACTGTGACTGTGCTAGAATGCGAGATATCCAAGAGGGAAACTCGAACCAGAGCCTTTCCAGCCGCGTTAGTCGCGTATATGAGCAGTTTCAGGTGACGGGATGACCAACGGTGTCTCAACTGGAGAGGCGGCTGTACCCTTCTGTTGGCCGCCTTGCCACCTACCTAGCCAGTACCTGGTACATATTATTTGGCCACTGTGGTGCAGATTGCCCCGCAAGTCGCTCGTTTCTCTTCTTCTGGGTCTATTTCAAACTCCACTCGGTCTTTACTTCAATCTGTTACAAGCCACGGCGATGTCGTTGGTACGCCTCCAAACGCCGTGATCCTTTGGCCAGGCTACAGTGGCCTCGACAGGCGAAGCCGAGGCTTCGTCCTACAGCCTTGGGTCTGTTCTTATTCTCCGATACTCTGTAAACAGCCGCATGTAGCCAATTTCTTTAGCCTCACGACGAAAATTCAATCGAGTCCATCACGTATATGCCATTGCGGACAGAAAGTTGCAGAATTGAAAGTGTGGGCGAACTCAGATCTGACAGCATATCATAATTAGCAGATACTAGATAGGCATTCTCATAGACCGATATGACGAACGCAGGGACAAAGTCCGCGTTCTTCCCCTGGGCCCGAATGAAGGACAAATGTCTAATGTAGCACATGAAGCTGGATGATCTGTGCCGTTCATGTGCGGAGCGCTGTGCTAAACGACTTGTGGATACAGCATTTAGAAAGTTGACAGCATGAAATAGATCCTTGCATAACCAACAGTGATCCGGCCACCATCTGTCATACATGTTATGGCTCTCCTCATCATCGCAACAACAAGAATTTTAGCCTCAAACCCGTCGATGTTTAGCAAGCATGATGGACCGCATCACCGGATGTCGTGGAAGCCACCATCACTGACGAGCAGTGAACCATTCATGTAACTACTTTCATCACCTAACAGGAAGCTCACCACATTAGCCTGCTCTTCAGCAAATGCCATACGACGTAAGGCAATCTTGTCGTTCACTGGAGAGTCGTCATTCTCCTTGGTCCCAACCTTTCCCTCTTCTCCCATACTCTGTTCAATCATGGCGGCCATTGTCCAACCTGGGCATACTGCATTCACTCGAATACCACTGGGGCCGTAGAACTTGGCCCCATTCTTTGTCACTGCCGCCGCTGCGTACTTGCTTGGCGTATAGGCTGCCAGTCCCACGGCATGTAGTCCCGAGATGGAGACAATGTTGACAATAGACCCGCGCTGAGCAGGGACCGTGCGCGAGGATGGAGGGATGAACGAAATGTCTCTTGGCCCCTGAGTCCGCATGTGCTGCGCTTCGTACTTTTGGCATAGCCAGAGTCCACGAGTATTGACCGCATGTGTCCTAATCAAGGGAGAACCTGTCAGTACTGTTTCTATACATCTGCGCACATGCGACGAGCTGCTTCGTACCTGTCAATCAGTTCCGTGGTTATGCTCTCTTCCTCCTCCTATATGGACTCACATATGCCGGCACAATTGGCTGCATAGTCTAGTCTGCATGTCAGCTCGACAGCCGCATTAACAAGAGCTGTAACATCTGCTTCTCGAGTAATGTCTACCCTATGAAACTTGGTGCGGACGCCGTACCGCTGTGCTATGTCCGCTGCGATTGAACTGCCCCGGACCTGATTGAGGTCTGCAAGCACTACAGATATCCCTCGACTGGCAAGCTTGGTCGCCACTGCTCGTCCTATTCCAGAGGCAGCTCCTGTCACAAGTGCCACAAGTTCCACCATTTTCTGAGGTCTATTACCAAGTATTCGCGTTCCGCCAAGGATAATGACAAGGATAATCTGGTAGGACTCGGAAGACTGGGCAAGGGCCGACCTCTCAGTCGGTTCTTTTGCACGAGAGCCTGGAGGTCTTGGGAGTGCCCAAGCTCCGGCGGCATAAGTCCGGTCGCTAGTGTCTACGGAAAATCGCCGCGTCTAAGAGGGCATCCAACCGCTGGGACCGAAGTCCGGGACGCGCACGCACGATCTCGCGATCAAGGAGCAAAAAGCCTCCCTACTTTGAAAAGCATCAGATTAATATAGGTCACGTGTTGTGGCGATTCTGCCCTCTGTATGGACCGCAGGTGGCGGTAGTAGACCTAGGAGGTCAACCTGCTCACAGCAGTCTGTCATTTACCTGGAGACGAAAGTAACAAGACCAAGAACACATGTAGCCTGGTTTCGATGTTTTTTTCTCACACTTGGAATACGCAGTACCTAATGGATTGGATCTAAGCTCGAAGTGAAGCCCCTTATGTCTACACAGCTTGAGCGCGTTGTTTTTGTTGCATATGCATACGGCCTGCACAGGGGAAAATTGAAGACTATGCGCGACATTAGGAGTAACATCAGTGCTGGGATTTATAGGTTAGAGAGTGGTGAGCACAGGAGTCTTTGGTCGTGATGATTGTACTGCAGCCATACCGACTGTCGCTCATGTAAATTGTCAAGAGTCTCAGGTCGTAGCTAGTACCTTGTCCGCACCTGAGGAGTTCATCATGTTCCACCAGGAGCCGTACATGCTCAACAGCGAAAACAAACGTGGCTGAGTACGAAAGCTTGATCCCAAAACGCATATACTCAAGCAGTTTCCGCACTGATAGTGTTGAGATGTTCGTAGGGAAGGAATGAATGGCATTGAAGGCTCTGGCTGCGTTCAATAAATGGGCGTACAGAGCGCTTTCTATATGTCTATAGAATGAGTGGATAGAGCAAAATTTGCTCTTGCTATTGCCTACAGTGTTTCAGAGATGGCTTCTGCGTTTAAGCATTGCTCCGTCTCCTTTTGCTTCGTGATAAGCACTAAACAGGCTGCAAATGCCTAGCAAAGGCAGTGGCAATAGAAAAGAATGAAAATTTCGTCGTCGTGGCGGACAGGAGAAGAACTTGCAAGGCTACGGCGCTATGTACCGAGCGATGTTGCAATAGACCAATACTCGGTCGCCACTGTGCGTGAAATAGGCAGCAAGTGTAACAAGTGTTGTAGGTGGCAACTAAGTTGATTAGGCGCACCTGAGATGTAGAGAGTGTGAAATTTGGTGTAGAATTTGGTATCGTATTTAGCCTTGCAACAGATAGCTGGAACTCTAATTCCATCTTTACCTCATCATTTGATTGCAGCAGGCAGGTTTGAGATAGTGGCCATGACCAATCTCTAAGCCCGTCCGTCCTCTGCTGGCAATTGAAATGCACAACTACTTGGCAATTGGATTGTGCGAAGTCTGTTCCAGCTCAGCATCATTAGTGACGATAAGACTGTCCAGTGTCTCTGCGGCAACTGTATCTCCAAAAAGCCCAGCGATCTCTTCCAAGGGTTTCCCTTTGGTTTCCTTGGCCAAAAGGAGGAATGCTACCAGGAAAAATATACCAATGACGATGAAGACGAGATAGAACTTCCATCCTATAGAGACAAAGGCATAAAGCGAGGCTCTGCGGCAAACGGTTAGCTCTGTGAGCATTGTCCCCTTCGGAGAATATGTTTCAACGGGACTCACTCGACATAGACAGTATCAATCAGGTAGATACTTGCCACCCCGAGAGCCGAGCCTTTGGCTCTCAAGTGCGCAGGCCACATTTCGGAAACGTACGTGTAGCTTGCACCTTCGACAAACATGCAGTATCCACACTCAAAGATGTAAAACATGGCCACAATCGCTCTTTGAGGTGCTTGATGGCTTGTACCGGCATAGGTGACGATCAGAGGAGTGACCACCACCAAGAGAGCAATTTGTACTGCGGTTCCGAAAGCTAGTAATGGTACGCGACCAACTGAATCGATGAGGAGTGTTCCGACAGCTGCTGTCAAGGCTCCGAATGTGACATAACCAGCAGTTATGGAAAGCTGGCCGACTGAATCAAAACCGAGGCTAGCATAGATGGTTGGACCATAACTCGCGATGACAACGATGCCGGCCGACTGTAAAAGGTCGGTTAGGCTCAACCGTTCAAACATCAAGGGGACTTACCTGACTCATGGTTTGGGTGATGATGGTCAAGATAAGGCGCTTGCGGTATTGCTTGGACATGAACAGCTCCCCCCAACCCATTGCGTGCTCATGTTCGTAAGAAATCTGATCCACCATCTGTTTCAATTCGAGCTCGGCGAACTCCTGGCCCTCGTCGTCGTGATGGCTATGCAATTTCAAGACCACGGCTCGCGCCTCATCATGGCGCCCCTTCATGACCAGCCATCTTGGCGACTCTGGAATGAGAGGTAGGAGAGCTATGGTCAAAAAAGACGGGGCGGCACAGATTGCAAACGGGATTCGCCACTGTGCGCCACCAGCGTCCACATAGTAGAAGGCGACCCCAAGCCAGTTCGAGAAAACATAGCCAATAGAGATCATGACTGCTACCAGGCCGACCATGAGGCCTCGATAGCGTGGAGGAGCGAGCTCGCTCTGGAGCAATGAGCCAGCTGACATGTACGCTCCAGAAGCGAAGCCAGAACAGCCTCTAAAGAACGGTCAATACCCCCACGACGGAATGCATTGCAGAAGCAGTTCATATGCTCACCTGAATATAATCAACATAGCAATGTGCACACTCCCTGCGACAAGGGCAGTGCTCACAATGGAGATGATGGCCGCGATGAGAACGGTCTTCTTTCGCCCGATTTTGTCGGATGAGTGGCTTGCCCAGGCACAGCCGAACAAGGCACATGCAAAGAAGACGCCTAGAATCGCCCCAATCAAAGGCGTGTTTGTCTTTGTTTTCTGAAGAAAGCCGAAGTAGAGTAGGAAACTCGGTTGCGCCAGCGTCGTGTTGATCATGCCATTGACCATGCCTGCTGCTAAGGATGTGCAGGAAACACAGACAACGATGCCATAGTTGTAGAGACTGAACTTTTCCCTGGCTCTCCCATGGTGGACAACATGCTCATCGTGATTGGGGACCACTTCTTCTTTGGCCACTGCTGTCATCTTGAAAGTAATACTCAAGGGAGAACGAGGCAAGGATCGTTGCATGGGGGTAGTCAACTGCAAAGATGAAGGCGACGACGAGCTCTAGAGAAAGAAGAATCCATTCGATGTATGTCGCTAATGCAGGTTCTTATGTTCCCCACACTCGCAGACTCGACAGAACAAATGCGGGGCCGCCCGAGCGATGTTGAACGCTATGGCCCTGGCAACCTCAGAGTTTGGAGGCATTGCCAGTGCGGGTTGGAAGGGTCTGAATTGCAGGTTGCGTCGAAGATTCGGAAAACTTGTTGCCAGTGATTGTCGCGCCTGATGTTCCAGTGGTAGAAGCCGACTCGCCACAATGTGTCGCCCAATGTGGCTGACCGGACTTTGACCACAACTCCCCGCACTGAATAGCCGCTAAAATCCTGTACAATCGCTCCGGTCTCCTCACACCTCTTCTTCGACCGGGCGGAGAACCAGCATGGAGAGGAGCATTATCGCGAAGTGGAGTCGCGCAGAAATGACAGAAGCGGGACCGATGGCCTGTATCAGGATCTAGGACTCTCGCTGGAGCGAAGAGTTTGTGCATCCCACACAGACCTTGGTTGTGTGTAGCTCAATCAAGGAGGTTGGAGCCGCGGTGTATGATCGTTTATGTCTAGAAACCTCGTTCAAGCGGCGGGCGTTAGGCGTTGCGCTCATGATCCAAGACTTTCCAACCAGGTAGCAGTAGCACATAGCGCAAGCTCATCCCTAGTAGACCGTCAGTACCTACCTTCTCACAAAACCACTAGGATCAAGACATGCAGTGTAGGCGGTGGTGGCGTCGAATCTTTGCATGAATGAACCTTCTCAAGCTGAGATTCGCTTTTAGACTTCTCTTGAGGGTCAACATTCGCGGATACACATTCTCGCCGGTTTAAAAAGACCACCTTATTTCTAAAGCATGTAGACAATGTAGAATTTGCTCTATCTCTACTATGTGAAGGACAACCATGTTGCGTTTCCTGAGCCGAACTTTCTCATCTATCGTAGCGATACTCTCGAATAATCACATCACCCTTACGACCAAGCCTCATCCTTGCAGTAATATGTCAAAACAAAGCCAAGCCAAGGATACATAGCAAGAAGTTGAACTGGCAAGCCGCAGGATTCGAAGAATGAAAGGGCTTCTCGGGAATACCTCCCAGATGTGACCGATTGAAACTACCACATGAAGTCCGGTCTCATTTTCCGAAGCTTTCACCCCGTAACCATAGTCCCGAAGTCTCAGGATACCCTTAATAGCTACCACTACGGTTGCTGGTTGGAAATATTACCAATCTCCAGCCATTGGTGAAACTTTGAGGCTCTGGTTTTGCCGTCTCTTGTCGACCATATATTGCTAGCTAGACTCCTCCTGCATTAACCTACTGTCTACTCCAGCATACGAAAAGTGGTCACTAAATACCAATTTCCGACAACCATGGTAGTTTCCCAAGACAGTGATAAGGCGGAGCCGGCTCTCGCGCCTTCGGTAGAAGATCTCGCTGCCAAGTACGGGTGGACGAACACGAACGACGCTGGATACACAATCAATGAGGCTCCTTCTGGACTGCTACGGCCTGTAAAGATAATATGCCTGGGTGCCGGCGCTTCGGGCATCAACATGGCAAACCTCGTACAAGATCAGATGCAGAATGTTGAGCTGCAGATCTATGATAAGAACACCGACGTGGGCGGCACTTGGCTGGAGAATCGTTATCCGTATGTACAGTCTTAACACTGCGTGTGCGTGGCCTGACAACGAGACACTGGTAGAGGTTGTGCTTGCGACATACCTTCCGTTAGCTACCAATTCACGTGGGAGCCACACATTTGGAGTCAGTACTACTCAGAAAGTCCCGAGATCTTCGACTATTTCAAGGGTATCGTGGTTAAGTATGGATTGTCCAAGTACATCAAGCTTCGTCACCGTGTGGACCATGCTGAATGGGACGACGACCAAGGACAGTGGCATATCACGGTTTCCAACTTGGAAACCGGTGATCAATTCACAGAGTCTTGTGACATCTTTATCAATGCAGGTGGCCCTCTGAAGTGAGTGACTCGAGCCTGATTTTCCTGGCTTCCCGCTGATGACACTTCCAGTTACTGGGAATGGCCCAAGATAAATGGTTTGAAAGATTTCAAAGGAGTCATTGTTCACTCCGCGGCTTACCCAGAGGGTCTGGATCTAAACAAAAAGCGAGTCGCCGTTGTCGGTATTGGGTCAAGCGGCGTGCAAATCGTGGCCAAAATCCAGCCTCAAGTTCAGAAGCTATATACATGGATCAGTACCCCCACGTGGATGACGCCTGGTTTTGCCCCCAAGTACTCTGGTCCTGGAGGACGCAATTTTAGATGTAGGACAGTCCACCTTCCTCGGAACCAAGTATCGCTGACCATCTTCCAGACTCGGAGGAGCAGAAGAAGGCATTCAGAGAAGATCCAGAATACTATCTCAAGTACTGCAAGATGGTGGAAACCCAGCTGCAAGAGGGGTTTTTAGCATTCCACCAGAACACTCCCGAATCAAAAGGCTTGGAAAAGGTAAGCTCGACGTTGCGTTGCAACATGCTCCGCAAGGCACTGATCTGATTGTTTCAGATGGCACGGCAAGACATGAAGGAAAAACTACAGGGCAGGGAAGACATCATTGACAAACTGATCCCCAAAAGTTTTCCGGTTGGTTGTAAGCGACCGACGTAAGTCCGACCCCTCTCATCCCCTTTTCATCTGAAAAGGGGTGTTTTGTTATTCCTCCTAACTCGTGGTTTACAGTCCAGGGAATGGCTTCCTCGAGGCTCTCACGTCGCCAAATGTGAAGACATTCCTGACAGCACTTGGCACGATTACGGAGCAAGGATTTCTGGATCCTGAGGGGAATGAACACGAAGTGGATGTGATCATTCTAGCCACGGGTTTCAACACGACATGGGTTCCCCGATTCCCGATCATTGCTCACGGTCTGAACCTTCAAGATCAGTATCGTAGGAACCCAATATCCTACCTGGGGCTTTCGGCGCCTTTTATGCCTAACTACTTCACCTTCTATGGTCCATACGGTCCTTTAGGTCAAGGTAGTGCGTTGTGTATGATTGAAAAAATGGCGGATTATTTTGTGCAGATGATTCGGAAGCTTCAACTTGAAAACATCAAGAGTTACACCCCGAAACTCAACATCGCTCTAGACTACCAGGAACACACAGACTTGTATCATAACCGCACTGTGTGGTCGGCGAGCTGCCGAAGCTGGTTTAAAGGCGGGAAACTCGACGGCAAGGTGATGCTGCATCCAGGAACAAGAACCCAATAGTAAGTCAAATTCCCTCGACCAAGTGTGGCTTTCACGACGAGACATTAATCTGTTTCCATCTCGACCTTAGCATGGAACTCATTGCCGCTCCTAGGTACGAAGACTATGAGATCAAATATCGCAATCGAAACGTCTGGTACTGGCTTGGAAATGGGTTTTCGACAAGAGACTCGGATGGCAGAGACCTCACTTGGTACATGGGGTTGGTCGATGGGAAGGACGAGCAGCGTCATTTCGAGGTTTAAACATGAGAAATGGCAATACGGTCTCAACATAAGATCAGAATTACAACTGGGCAACTTAGGCAGCGTCATATTTACAGTATCGGCGATGAAACAATTCTATAGCTTACCTATATAGAAACTGGTCAAGAGAATTTTCCTTAAGTTACACTTAGCTATCTAATATTCTTTGACGAGTAAATATTTCTATGATGTTTCTTAGAGTATCAATATTATGAGTAAGTCAAGGTTACACCTAAAGGGATTGTGATAAGGTAATATCCTCGGAGAATAGACATAATTGTATTCGAACTTTCGACGTTAGGCGTCGGCTATATGATTTCTAGACGATATGGGTCAAAGAGCGACATAGGCTGACATAGCCTGATCAAGACCTTGTCCTCAAGTCAATAACCCCTTCTGTGTGCCTCAGTCTTGTTGCTTTTTATTCCTTTTGTCGTCGATGAACCGTCAGAGGGATTGGTTTCTTCATGTAACCCATATAGCTCTGCAATCCCAGCCAGAAACCGGCGTGGTCAAACGATCGAGACATCTCAAATTCAAAGTCCTTGAAGACATGAGCAAGAACCAGTCTCATCTCCAGGAAGGCCAGCGCTTTGCCAGGGCAGATATATTGACCTGCACTGAAAGGGATGAATGAACGTGTGTTATGATTCCACTGCGGGTTTCGTTTCTCGTCAATCCAACGCTCCGGCACAAAAGACATGGGATCTGTGAAGCTGCGAGAGTCATGGGCCATGAATGTTGGCTGTGAGTAGACCTGTGTGTTCTCAGGCAGATACCTTCCGTTGATTACACATCCACCTTTGGGGGTGGTGCGCTGATTGCCATTTGGGGCGGGTGGGACCATCCGTAAAGATTCACTAATGACGGCATTCAAGTGAGGCATGTTTTCAGGTCCTAGAGGTGAAGCCGTGTTATTATCGGATAGTAGCACGTTGACGCACCGCTGAAAGCGAAACGACAAAAGGGGCGTACCTAGCTTTCCACCGTCAAGACTCGATCCATGTTTTGTCCAAGCATGGTCAATCTCTTCGATGAGTGTTTTCTGAATAGCTGGATCCTTTGAGATGAAATAAAAGATGAAGCTGTGACACAAGTTGAGACCGATAATTTCGGAGACTCTGACAGGCTTGTAAACGTACCTTAGACAGACAGCCGTGGTGTCACTTCCTGCAACGATAATCACCGGCGAATCTGACTCGAGGTCCTTCCTGCTCAGATGACTGCGATCTGGTGTCAGCATTGCCAGCCTCGGACGATTCAGAAGCATATAATATGCCAACTCACCCTCCGCTATCCTCATCCTGACCTAGCAGATAAGTAAAAAGATCAGTTGGTTTGGTTCCCAGGGTCAGCCTCTTTTCGAATTGTTCCGCAGATGTCTTTGCAAACATCACCGTCTGTGCTTTGTCTTCCGGGTCCATAGGCAAATACTTGAATATTGGTGACAGCCAGTGCACGTTACGAATGAGCTCGGTCATCTTGAGGCCTTTGCGGACAAGGTCCGCCAGTTCACCCGAGCTCTCGTTCTCAAGGAAAGAGAATGTCTCATTGAACGCAAGATCTGCCATAGCATCGAAGCCGAAAAAGTCGATGAAAGCCCCAACATCAATTTCTTTGCCTGGTTTTATGTCTTGTAAGAAAAGGTTCGTTTTGCTGATAAGCTGATCCTAACTCACCGTTATATTTATCGAATTTGCCCTTCAACACATTGATGATCCGGATAATCCTAGGTTCGTATGAAGTGATAGCCTTAGTAGCTAAGCCTTTGTCCCAGAACTTGCGTCGCGATTTGTGTGTTGCAATATCCCTCTCGTCTCCCAGGCTGATGCCACCAGCCCATAAACGAGTATCGTAGTTGGGACCTTTACCAAGTTTATTTGCCGCGGATCCATGAATGTACTTGACTGATTCCGGGTCCACAAAAGATAGCTCATTCGGACCAATCCGAACCACGTCGCCGTACTTTTGGTGAAGTTCTGGATAGTTGATGTGTGTCTTTCCAAAACTGGTGAGGTAAAACCCGTACCACTTGGTCAGCTTCGCCAGCACCGGTCCTGGATAATGCTGGAGTGGATGGAGGAAAAGCCGATAGACCGCAATGCTAAACCTTGAATCGGTGACTTTCGTGTCAGAAGCTCACATCACCATGAAGCGCAGCTACTTGCTCACCCTAAAGTTAAAAGGTGCATTGTGGTAAAAACAAAACCAAGCACTATGCTTGTGAGGGATGCCCTGGTGTTATAGAAGATGACGCCAAAGCCGAGAATGGATAATACCGAAAGTTCGGTGAGATAGCGGCTGAGCCGAGTGAATCAGCTGGCTGATACGTCAAGATACATACGATCTGGACTTACAAGAGCGTTGGTTCCCATCGCTTGTAGTAAAGATGAGCGAGCTATTAATTGCATTAGTACTACCGCCATTTCTTGAAACGAGAACATCATTCATTACCAATCCACTGAGGACAGCCGAAATACAGATTTGTAGCAGAGAATCCATGAAGGAGCTGGAAGCCATCGTCAATCAGGTCTCTGAGAATGCACTGGCAGCGAAGACTGCAGCAAAGAAATAGGGGGCTCGCTAGTGCTTTTTCACCACGACCAGCCTCAGGAGCGACGCAGGCCAGCCATTTAGCCTAGGTCTGGCGATGATCAGTGACAACTCAGACCGGAGTGTGCCCCATCCGAAAGGGCGATTGCTGGTTCACGACCTGAATTTCTGGCTTGAAGCCCATGAAGAATCACCGAGTGTGAAACTCCGCACCTTTGTGGCGGCGGTATCCACCTTATGTTGTCATGCAACGCTCCAACCCCGAAGACGAACCTCACGGACCAGCCAACAATCACGTAGCGACCTATGGCTTGAATGCGACCACGAGGTTCTCCTTGATCAAGATCGCTCAGCAAGTCCGTTTCGTCCTTTTTTCCTTTCTCGAAGTCGCGACACTCTCGCAGAAGTGGGATCTGCGCGCGCCCTGTTTTTTCGTGGGAGCTTAAGAACTCGGACGGCTCCCTCAGGTCATATTGCCCTGACATGGTTGAACTGGGTTTCGACGACTTTGGACTAGCTGCGGGTGCGTAGAACAATCACTTCTCCGCAACCAGTCAGCGGCTCTAGTCTGCTCGACACAATGAGGCCTATCCCGGATTTTGACGCCCTCTCGCCAGTAGAAGGTAGACCTCAAGGTAATACTTGGGGCTTCTGGGGCAAAGATGACGAGATTGGGAGTAGGTTTATAGTTCAGCCCCTTCAGTGGCAGAGTCGTTTCTCCTTTTGCAGTTGCTGATACTTGCCCAGCGTTGAATCTCCTCTCCGCAGATGTTGTTCGGGTGGCTGCGGCAGAAATCAAGTGTGGAAAGTCCGTATCACTGGACTTTCCACTCGATCATTTCGAAGAACGTATCGGCGGTCGTCGCCAGTTCGAACAAAAGATTATCGACTACCATTCTCTGGCTGGGATGTATGTCTATGATGATGAACTTCATTTCAACACACAAAGCAGTTCGCAATGGGATGGCATGACACACTGCGCGATTCAGAAGGATGGCTTTTACTATAACGGCCTCAAGCATGAGGACGTGATGAAGAACAGAGATGGAAGAAATGGTACACATAGTCAGTATATCTGCTGTATGTCGCTTGGTCCAGGCAGTCCGTCTAACATGTGCAGAGTGGTTGCAGAGAGGTGGTATTGTTGGACGCGGCGTCCTTCTGGACTATCCAGTTTGGATACAAGAGACTCAACAAGCCCCGGCCAACCCTGGCTCCAGTCATGCAATTACAATGGATGACCTCGAACAAATGGCAAAGCACTTCAAATTAGAGATCCAGCAAGGGGATATTTTGTTGCTCCGAACTGGCTACAGCCAATGGTACAAGTCAGCGTCGGCCGAGGAGAGGGCACGAGTCATCAAAGGAGAGGCCTTCATCGGGGTTGAGGCGTCTATGCAATCAGTCCGATGGCTTTGGAACAAGCACTTTGCCGGAGTGGCCACAGACGCTCCAGGTTTCGAAGTCTGCCCGGTCCCGTGGGGTGATGATTCCAAGGTGGTGCTTCATGAGTGGATCTTGGTCCATTTTGGTATGCCTCTTGGTGAACTTTGGAATTTGGACGGTCTGTCGACGCTTTGCCAACAAGAGCAGCGCTGGTCGTTCTTCCTCACCAGCGCACCTCTAAACGTAAAAGGAGGAGTGGCGAGCCCTCCTAATGCTATAGCTGTTCTCTGAGATGGTAATGCGAGTGCCCCCTTTGATCAAACCTTTTTCTTCGTTTCACCAAGAACCTTTCCCAGGACAACGCCTGTGAAGTCCACATAGAAACTCTAAGAAGAGTAGACAAGTCTCAAATCCCAATCTATTAAAGCCACGGTCTTCATAAAGCACCTAGCCCGAACTTGGGTTAAAGTTGAGGTTAGTGTATTGTTAATTGAGAAGATAGTTAGTAAGATTTGTAGAACCTTGCCTATCCTATCAGCATCATTTACTCAAGCTCTCTAACCGAGCTCTACAATATCGCGAAATCTGAATCGAATACAAAATACGAGAAAGGGAAGACTATGCAGCGAGCCGAGGAATCTCAATCCCATGAGGCATCGAAACCGTTGGTCTATAGTGACTGGAGTTTGCAGGCCGCCCACGTCCTGAGAAATATTTTCGGGGACTCTCAGAATATATGAACGAATCAGCGAGACTGGCCATGGACAAAAGCTGACGGTGGCAGAAGGTCAAAGAAGTTGGCCTAAAACGCTTTACGCCGGAGAGGGGTGGAATGTACGACGTTTTCCACATTCAACGGCATCCCGCGGACTTTTTGAGTTACTGTGTTCAAGCTATTACGCTATTACCCGAGTATGTGATCCCATCTTGCATCGGCATAGTCACGTTCGCACACTTTTCATGATAGCGTGCCCTACTCCTTGATCTACTCTCTGCAGACCGGCATTTACGTGGCATGTGGCGTTTCCGGAAGAGCCTCTCTGTCAGTCGGGCTTGAATGCCGGCTGTTTGTCCGCTGTCAGTGGGTATGTGTCAACATGACCGCCGCCCACTCCCCAATATCAGTCCATGTAATGCCCTTTACATTGACCATGAAGTCTTCCATCTCTTTTCAATCATGGAGCGCAACTCTCTTCAGGGCAAGGTTGTTGCCGTGACCGGTGGTTCTTCAGGCATCGGACTTGGCGTTGTACACAAATTGATCCTCCTAAAAGCAAAGATTGCGGTAGCAGACGTCAGCCCCCTGCCAGCAGAGTTAAACGATGTACCAGATCTCATCTACACAAAGGTCGATGTCTCATCTAGAGAACAAGTCCGTGCTTGGGTCCAAGAGATTGTCGAACAGTTTGGCAGGCTTGACGGAATGTGCGCCAATGCGGGAATCTGCCCTTATGAGGGTGGGATTGTCGACGACGAACTTTACCAACGTATTCTAGCAGTCTGCCTTACAGGTGTTTGGAATTGTGGTACTGAAGCATATTGGCAATTCAAGAAGCAAGGCGGTGGGGGTGCGATTGTCAACACGTCCAGCGGTGCGGGTCTACGAGCCGTCAAGGGCCTTGCAGTGTACAGCGCTGCAAAGCATGCCGTTATCGGGTTGACTCGAGCTTGGGCCCTGGACTGGGCCTTGGAAGGCGTCCGCGTCAATTCCCTGGCACCGGGTGAGTTCACCTTGAAAAGTCGCCGTGCAGAAATTCTAACTCAAGCTCTTCTCTGCCAAAAGGGCTTACAGAATCTGGCATGCAGCGAGCAACGTTCGCGCAGTTCAAGGACGTTGCTGAGAGACTAGGTGCCGTAACACCTATGGGGAGAATGGGGAAACCCCACGAGTTGGCCGATAGCATCATTTTTCTCCTGGGCGAAAGTGCGTCTTTTGTGACTGGGCACATCCTCAGCTGTGACGGAGGGAGCATGAGCGGAGCATGACCTTGGAACCCATCAATCTAAGGACACCGTAGAAATGAAGCACTTCTTCTCGAGAAACGATCAATAAGCTGCAAAATGTCATGACTTGACTGTGTGCCTCTATTAAATGGCCCTCGTGGCAAAAGCTGGCCGCCCTCAAAGCGAGGAGATCCAGCTCGTCCCACCTGCAGCCGTAGAGTTGCGGGCTTTGCGATCAACTTGCCATCAGCGCAGTGCATCTCAAACCACGCTCTGCCGGACAACAGGTCTACGTCAATCTCCTCAATGGCGTCGATGAAAGGCAGGTTGGGCCAAGAAGTGTGCTGACCGGAGTTCCGACACATTCTCGCAGATGTGTGAAACTCCGACTTGGCCAGAGCGACAGAGCACGTGAAGGATCACGTGACTAGGCAAGGTTGGAATCGCCAAACCTTCCTCTCGTCTTCCATCCCCGTGCTTCCTGCTTGCCCTGACCACGTGCCTGGTCTCTGACAATAAATACCTATTGTCACGTGTGTATCTACTAGCAAGCTAGGGCTTGCTTAGGTAATACTTGGCAATTGGCAAATACCGAAGGACTTGGCTGCGGAGAAGCCAGAGAATCCATCCACCATCCACCACGTCAATCATGCGCCCCGCCATCAGTCTCCCTCGTCATTCAATCGTTACCTCATCCTCCCAGCATGTTGGACGTCTTTTGCTGACTCACCTCTCTCGCGTCAGCCATATCCTCGGCTTGACAGCCCTATGCCAAGCTCAATCAACGAGGTCTGATCTCGACATCCGGTGGGTACATAGCAGGTAGGGGAACCCTCACATGCACCTCACTCCCACCGTCCCCCAACAGACTCCAGAACGTCAGCATGGCAGGTTACGACACCCTCCCTCAAGGAGGCCAGCTCCGGCTAGAGACATTCCACCTCTCGATTCCCGACCAGGAGTTGACCGACTTCAAAGATCTGCTGCGTCTGTCCAAACTTGCTCCGCGTACCTACGAGAACCTCCAGGCTGATGGGAGATTCGGCGTCACGTACGATTGGATGTCGACGGTCAAGAAGTACTGGGAGACAGAGTACGACTGGCGGGCCACCGAGAAATACATCAACTCGTTCCCCAACTTCGTCGCGCAGATCAAAGACGACGACGGGGAGGAGTTCCGCATCCATTTTGCCGCCCTCTTCTCCAAGAAAGCGGATGCCGTTCCCCTGCTCTTTATGCACGGCTGGCCAGGGAGCCACCTCGAATTCCTCTCGCTCCTGGATCTCTACCGCAAACGTTACACCCCGGACCAGCTGCCCTACCACATCATCGCGCCCTCGCTTCCGGGCTACACGTTGTCGTCCGGGCCGCCGCTGACGAGAAATTTCGAGACCGAAGACATCGCCCGGCTCATGAACAAGTTGATGGTCGGGCTGGGACTCGGTACTGGGTACATTGCCCAGGGCGGCGACATTGGTTCTTTCGCGGCCCGCATGATGGCCGTCAATCACGACGAGTGCAAAGGTAATTGAATCACTCCCATCTTCCTCGACCCAGACCTTCGAGAAAGCTCACCATCCTCAAATCCACAGCTATCCACCGTAAGTACTTACTCCCGACCCTGTGAGGGAACGTGAATCTGAGACGTCAGTCAATTTCTCCATGGACTGGAAGACGCCCGACGGTGTGGCCGACGACCAGATCAACGAGGCGGAACGCCAGGGTCTGAAACGTATGGGGAATTTCCTCGCCACCGGAAGTGCATATTCCCAGGAACACGGCACGAGGCCGGCGACCATCGGCTTTGTGTTGGCCTCCAGCCCACTTGCCGTCCTCGCTTGGTAGGTGGTGACGGTCCCGGAAAAACCGTGGCTCTTTGATATGTGCGAGGCGACGACTGAAGACGTGCAAACCCATAGGATCGGCGAGAAATTCATCGAATGGACCGACGAAACACCGTCCCACAAGGACATCCTCGACTCGGTCACCCTGTACTGGTTGACCCAATCCTTCCCGCGCTGTATATACCCCTACCGAGAAGTACGTCGTGGTTCGCCTATATCCTGTCCATTCCAATTCCATCTACTAACCCAACCCTACGACAGTATGGCCAGCCAGACACGTCCCTCCCACATGGCAACCCGAAATACCATTGCAAAAAGCCCATGGGCTACTCGTGGTTCCCGCAGGAACTCGGACCCGTCCCGAAGGCATGGGTTGAGAAGATGGGGAACTTGGTCTGGAGTCGACAGCATGATTCTGTACGTGTGCTCATGAAAAGTCAAACGATTAGGGGCTCCTGCTCTTTCTC
This sequence comes from Exophiala calicioides, assembly GCA_001599795.1. Classification (NCBI taxonomy): domain Eukaryota; kingdom Fungi; phylum Ascomycota; class Eurotiomycetes; order Chaetothyriales; family Herpotrichiellaceae; genus Exophiala; species Exophiala calicioides. Next base: position 2,617,249 of record BCHZ01000003.1, read on the forward strand.
CGTCTTCATTTCCGGCTGACACGACCGACCATAGGGCGGACATTTCGCAGCCATGGAGAAACCTGAGGCGCTGATGGAGGACATGGATGACTTCGTGGCCAAGGTCTGGCCTGTCAAGTGAGTCCTCAACACAAAGCTCGCAAAATCCACCAGCGTTAGTAGCCAAGGCTTTTCCTTACCCAAGGACGGCCTGCCTCCTTGATCATACCTGGGATATCAGAAATTGCCAACAAACGGTAAAAAACCCCTGGCCAGCCAGGGATCATGGATTTTAGAGGAAGAACGGCCAGGTCTGAAAAAGGCAGAGCGTCTGAAAATCCCACCGTATCATATCAGATTATCATGTCACTTTTGTGCCCCTCACATTCATCCAGAACCCGACTTGCAGCGTCAAGGGCCAGCTCTCTGACCTTGGTCCGTCTCATCGGCCGGCTGCTCTGTGAACTCGGCCGCCGCGGCCAATTCGTCGTCATCGGGCATGTTGACGATCATTAGGTACAAGACATTCTGTCCCCCGGGTATGTCAGCATGTGAGCTCCGATCCTCAAGACTCCACGGGATATTGGACCAGGCGGGTGGTTTTACGAGTGGTGGTAGACTGACCTTCTTGATAATGCGCCTGACGACATTCGTGCCGCTGAATCCGCTGCCGAGGATAGAGCCGACCAGACCCTCGAGTCCCACTCCTGCTCCTCCCCTTCCGAGACCAGGACCAGGACCACCGCCGGGGACATTGCCCTGATAAGCCGATTGTGATGTCATGGCTGTGGCCTGTGGTTGAGTATCTCCCCTCTCATCCCGTGCTCGCAGTGGTCCTTCGGTTGGCCCTTGTGTCTGGTACGGATTTTGCCCTTCGTACTGACCCTGGAACTGGCCTCGGCCTTGCTGCATCATCATCTGCCGCTGGGCGTACGGGTCCTGGTAGTAAGGATCCTGGTATCCGCCCCCCATTGCCCGACGTCCACCCAGACCGCCGCCCAAACCCCCGAACCCACGGCCGAACCCACCACCACCACCGCCGCCGCCGAGCCGGGCCCCAAGCCCACCGAGTCCTCCTCCCATGCGACCACCACCGAGACCGCCCAATCCACCGAGACCGCCACGGCCGGCCCGGTCGCGAAGGGTGGGCGGATTGAATTTGCCGCCCGTGACGAGGGAGAAAAGGTTGCCGCTCGAGGCTGGATGGGTCGGGTCGGCGTAGCGGGAGGTGAATTTGGGAGCTGGGCCGCTGAGCTTCGCAAGGGCGCCGTCTGGGTTCTTGCCCGCCTGTAGACGACACGGGGAATGTTAGTGACTTTGAAATTTTTGGCTGGAGAGGGCATTTTCTTCGTCAGAGAGAAGCACGCCCCGGTTCCGTCATGTCGGGTCAGACCGACAGTGCCAATCCACGAAAGAAGGACGGGGGGGAACGGAGAGTGGGAACGAACCAGTTGGGCCTGAGCCCTGCGGTCGAAATACGTGGCGGCAAAGCCCTTGTAGTGTTTGAGCTTGTCACGCTTCTTCTCGGCCTCGCCACCTTCCTGGACGGCCAGCTCGTCCAGGGCCGGGAACACGAGGGCGGCGCACTCGGTGAACTCGACGTCGCCAACCCCCGACGACGTTTTCATGCTCCGTTTGAGCTTGCCCATGCCCTGCGCCGGCTGGATGCGCTGGTGGATCGTCGACGTCACGTCGATTTGGTAGTGCATGTCCTGCACGTCGGGTTCCCACGTCATGACCAAGCAGTAGAGGCCGCGCGGGCGGAAGAATTCGTCGTTGATTCGGTCGAGGAACGTGTTTTGTCTGTATGTGTGGAAGCGGGGGTAGTGATTAGCGTATGGTGCGTCTTATGCGTCTTCTTTTTGGTCCCAATCTGCTTCTCTGCACGGGGGGGAGGGGGGTTCAATGTCTCACCGTTTGCGACTCTGGATGTCCTTTGCGATGTTGACCGAGATCATAATGGCCAGCTGCACCGCTTGAGAGATGCCGGGTGGCAGCGCCAACGTGGCGAACCCGGCCAAGTTGATGGCGTCGAGCCATGGCGCCGCCAAACTGGCCGCGTTGAACGTCTCCAGAAAGTCAAGGAACGTTTCCTGGTCGATGCCCTTGATCTCGAGGTCCGGCGCATATGCTCGAATAAAGCCCCGTGCGCGAGCCTTGGGTCGGCGCTGTGGCAGGATCACCGGCAGTGGCAGCTTGGCCGCCACGGCCGAGGGGCCTTGGTTCGTACGGTCGTCTTCGTTTGAAGGTGTCGGGGTGGCCGAGGGCACTGGGTGTCTTTTCACAAACGCGTCGGTGATTTTGGTCGGGTTGATCTGGTCGCGCTTCGACGGTGGCGGGTCTGCCTCGTCGTGGCTCTTGATGCCCTCGAGTTCGAGCTGGGCTTCGTCCAGCTGCCAATGCTCCTCGTCTCCGTCTTCGAGCGTGGATGGCTCCTCGACGGAGCGAGTGTCGGGGTTAGAGGTGGTGGGAGAAAGACCGTCTTTGGCCTTCTTCCGCTCCTTGTGGTGATGGATGCCTTCGGAGACAAGGCCGATGCCAGAGGCCACGCCCTTGACGGCCATTCCCAGAATCTTGTCCGCCATAACTTCAGGTGGTGGTTAGTTGGGGGGGGAAGGAGGCTCTGTGGGACATCGAGCGAAAGACCGAATGTCAAGAGATCAATTTGAACTTTTATAAATTTCCTTGAGAGCAAAGCAGCGGCGAAGATGCCCCCTTGTCGCGAGGGCCATTCTGGAAGAGAGGAGGCTGTACACAAACTAACGGGCGGGACGGTGGAGACAGACTGTTTTTTTGACTCGCAAGCATGACCGAACTCGCGGGAACTGCCCCAGTGAGTATGGCTCACCTTGTCAGTCGGTCTCCAATCTACGAACGATGACAGGGCTGGAGAACAGAGTGCGCTGCAAGGACTGCAGCACAAACGCGGGAGCCTGAGAGCCTGAATCGGAGGCTCCGGACGAACCCTGTACGATGAACAACGGCACGTTGTACAAATGCCACGCATTGGCCGGGACCTGTGACGATCGGCTCGATCGATACCCTTTCAGGTAGTGGTCGGTAAATGTGTATCCTCTGTGGAGGCATAACGCAGCAAAACGGCTGTTGGACCCGAAAAGGGCGACAGCCGCAAAGGGGGGACGGCGGTGGAACATGGCAAGTCCGTGGCCTATGTTCGATATTTCCTCAAAAGAGACAGAGTATGCGGTTCAAGGGTCCTCATTTTCCGACCTGGCATGCTGGAAAAGGACTGAACTTGCTTAGGTTGTAGGGTGGGGGTGGGAGTTGGAGTTGGAGTCCCAGGCAGCAACATATCGGGCAATGAAACCCACTTATTAATTTAAGCATCAATGTTATTCCACTTATTAAGCTTCGGTATGGCTTCGGTGTCTTCCGGGTAAGCTTAACTGAGCCTGGGCGCCAATGATATCCATTCCAGAGCCCGCGGGACTAACCCGAACGGACGTGAACCGCGAAGGCTGAGTATTAATACCGCCTGTGAGTTAGGCTGGGCTGAGCTCCTCAGCCGGAGAACAGCCCGGCGCTGGATTCAGCATGGATGTTTCTGTCCTTACAAAAGATGGATCAGACCTGGCTCAAGAGCATTCAAGCATCCACGAAGAACTTGAACTCCTCAGAGGCAACCCCTGGGTGTGTGAGCACGCAAAACAGTTTCGTTCATCTTTGTAGATATGGCAACATCGGTCCTACTAGCCATTCCACACAACAGAGTTATAGAAAAATCACTATAGGACATGCATCGTAGAACCAATTGCCACCCTACCATTAAGGTGGTTGTCCACAACTATATCTGTACTGCCACTTCGCCTCCCACGACCCCTAGTCTAGTGCTTCCATGAAGATTGACGAACTGTCGAGGGGCGAACCGAGTCCGTTGAGCACGGCTGGGCTATCTATCAATGACAAGTAACATGACAGCTCCTCCTCAGTCATTGGCCATAACTGGCGTAGCTCAACGCTCTCTCCGCCTCAACGTCCTTCTACAGGAGTCAAATTTGGCACGTGATAAGTGACATGCCACCTGCGGGGGAGATCTGATTTTCAGCCTCAAGTGGGGGTCGACCTCAAGCTAGGCTTTACAATAACCTCATGCGTCGAATCCCTCTGTATCCAGCTTCCGCCAATTTGGATTCCTCTCATACATTATAAATCTAGAAGGCCGGTTTATGGACAACATATCCGTGCACCTCTCTAACGCATCACAAAATCCCCCCTCCCCCCCACCTGACGCAGAGCTCTGCCTGCCACAACTCCTACCTGTTCAGTTCTGCGTAATGCAATATCAGGTTCAATTGAAGGAAGGGATTGTCTGAAGCGAATGCCATTACAGTTAGAAAGTACTGAAGCAAGGCATCGTTGATGTCGTTTACTTCTGGCTCGATTGACGACGACATTATCTCAGGACACAAAGCACCAGTATCGTAGATTTCAAATCAATTATGATATAGGCCGTAGCTTCTCTGGGCTCTTTTTGGGTAAAAGATTAAGATCTCTTCAGCGCAACCAGGGAAGAGAGATTCTCAGGTAATTCTGTGTTGATCTCTGAGGTTGCGTCTGGACTGAGAATTATGTTTAAGGCTGGACTTGAATCTGCCAAGAAAACAGGCACCAGGCTCCTGCAGTGGAGGAAGCACTAGATTCATCATTCAATTGCTGCTTTTAGTTTCTCAATACGCAGTAATCGCTGAAACCGACCGCTGGTTTATTACCGGAGGTCTTTTCCCAAATTGGTGGGGTACCAAATATTATATGCCATGACAGAGTCTGCTCCTTTTTAATTGGTGGCTAGGGAAATATAAGCTACCAACCCGGGACAGCAGCTCGCCGCGTCTCGGGATCGCCAGAACTTATAAATCCCACCTTGGCTTAATTTTCGGGATATCGCCAGCTGAGCCGGTGAGAAGGCTGAAAGGAAAAGGATGTATCGAAACGTCAATCGATGGATCATCCGACACTATTGAAGCCCCTCCGAAGTCTACATGATTCCAAGATTTATCGGCAGGCCATCAGAAACATGAAGTGGTTACTCGGTTACAGAGTTCTAACCACACAACTGCCCCGCTTCACTGATCTATCCATAAATTCCACTAAGCCTATTTTAGTCAGATTGTCATTTCACCATTTCACGAAATTTCAACATACCGGGGAGGCAAACACTGGCAAGCCACACAGGAGCGCCAAGCCACAAGACGACAAGCCACATCACTGGCATGGCATATCTGTCTCCTTTTCCGTCAGACAACCCTCGCCGACTTTTTTGTCTTGTCGGAATCCAACACATCCGCCGTGTCAATGGATCCAAGCTTGGAACATTTCAACCGGCGGAACGACCCGATCAGGGCGCCCCGGGGGTGAGTGAGCCCGTCGCCATGACCAGTGGACAGTCGCTGACACGTCGATGAGCAGGGACAAAGCTCAACCACTCCCCCAACCCGGGCCAACCAGGTTCTATCTTCCACTGAACATTGCGTTATCGTTATGCTTTGCCTCCCATGTGCTGGCTGCCCTCTACGCGCCGATCCAGGATTGCGACGAGACCTTCAACTACTGGGAGCCCTTGCATTATCTCACCCATGGCTACGGGCTTCAAACTTGGGAGTATTCCCCGGAATTCAGTATTCGGAGCTGGGTATACATCGCCATACACGCAGTCCCCGCCAAAATCGCGGGCTTATTTGGCCGGTCCAAGTCCTTTGAGTTCTATGCGGTGCGAGCCGGGTTGGCCTTTGTCTCTGCTGCCGTTGAGACCAGGTTGTATGCTGCCATATCGCGAGCACTGAATCCCAGGATCGGCATCATATACCTGATGATCGTGGCGTTCAGCCCGGGCTTCTTCTACGCGTCTGCTGCACTGTTACCCTCTAGCTTCGCCATGTACACGTCGAGCCTTGGACTCACCGCCTTTGTCGACGGGCGCGGCGGCTCCAAAACTGCGACGGGCATCATGTGGTTCGGAGTCGGTGCGCTGCTAGGTTGGCCCTTTGCGGGTGCTCTCATCGTCCCGTTCGTCCTGGAAGAATGGTTGACCGCCCTCGTCGGCCAAGCTGACCTCACCGAGACCTTCCGACGATACCTGGACGGCGCCGTGCGATGTTTGGTGGTCCTGGCCTTGCAAGTGGGCGTCGACACTTTCTTCTTCCACCAGGTGGTCATCGTCCCCTGGCGGATCGTGGCGTACAACGTCTTCGGTGGCAAAGACCGCGGGCCGGATATCTTTGGAACCGAGCCGTGGGATTATTATTTCCGGAACTTGCTCCTGAATTTCAACATGTGGTCGGCGTTGGCCCTCTTGTCTGGGCCCCTCTTCCTTTTCCAGACGGTCATCGTGAGACAAAACTCAACCAAACAGACGGTCCTTCGGACACTCACCTTGCTCACCCCTTTCTACCTTTGGCTCGGGATCTTCACTGTGCAGCCTCACAAAGAAGAGAGATTCATGTTCCCTGCGTATCCCTTCCTGGCCCTGAACGCCGCCGTAGCATTCCACTCTCTCCTGACGTGGATCGGATCCGCCGATTCGATCATATTCGGCAAGATACCGGCCAAACTCAAGCTGGCCGTTGTCTTGCTCGCTGTGTCTGTCGCGGTCAACACCGGCCTGCTGCGGATCTGGGGCACCCTCACGGCGTATCGGGCGCCGCTGCAGATATACCAGGCACTCGATGTGGCCAACGCGAGCCAAATTGGCGACGCGGTCTGCTTCGGCAAGGACTGGTATCGCTTCCCGTCCTCTCACTTCCTTCCCCGCGGAACGCACGCCAAATTCATCAAGAGCGAATTCGACGGTCTTCTCCCGGGCGAGTTTCACGAGGATAAGACTGGGTTTGGGATTTTTCCCGGGACCTGGCTGACGCCTCCTGGGATGAATGACCGAAACGAAGAAGACCCTGGAAAGTACACTGACATCCAACACTGCACCTACCTGGTTGATTCGTGGATGCCCGGCACGCAAGCGACGGAGCACGAACCGCTGTACGCTCTGGACGACCAGTGGGAGAAAGTGTCCTGCGCGGCCTTTTTGGATACTGCAAAGACCGGGATAGTTGCTAGGACCATCTGGATCCCTGACGCTCCGTTTATTCCGCCCAAATACCGTCGGCACTGGGGACAACACTGCCTCTTGCGTCGGACCACGCGCTGAGGTGGCCTTGTCAGGCGATTCCAGTCCCTGCCGGTCAACACCGCGACGAATACAGTCGGGTCACATCATCCGACAGACGACCGTCTATCTTGCAGTCGAGGGTCTCTGTGCAATAAGAATTCCCCCAGGCCCCAATTCCATCAAGATAGGGAGGCGGGTTCGCGGTGGGCTGCCACATTGGAGCCGAGCGGCTTGTGGAGAAAGCGTACCAACCGAAATCGGCAATACTGTCCAGGAAGTCCCAGCGTCGGGATTGGCCAATCCCCGACCTCCTAGCTCGTTTTGACACCCGTCGATTGATGATAACGATCTTTTACTGGCGGGTGCGCGATAACGGTCCGAGGTGGGAATGCTGGAATCGGAGAGTCTGGGGGAGTGAATTCCTTCTGGGCGGACTGAAGGGTCGCACCCAGACTTAGATTTTTCTTGTATATGATACTTCGATACGCCCTGGCCCGTTGATCTGCTCGTCAAGCCGTCCCCGAGTGTGTCCTTGGGATCGTGTCCGTGCATCTCGCCGCTATTTGGAGGGGTCATCTACTACGTCGACCCTACCCCCCCGGTCCACTCGTCGAGATGATGGTTTCGGAGACGACGAAATGGTCCCTCGCGGACCTCGTCGCCCGGTCACAGCCCTACCTCGACCGGGCCAACGGTCAGTTGGAAAAGTCCAAACACCACTGCTCGACTTTTGTGCAAACGGCACAGAAAGACCTGCGGGCCCTCGCAGAGAAACCGCGCTTCCAACAAAGCGTGTACGCCGTTTCACTCTTCATCTTCGTCGCCATCCTCCTCTCCCGCTTCCTCTCGCACCGCCGGGCCCGGTCTGGCAGCAACCGGCCGTCCACGCCAACGATTGAAAAAGCCAGCTATCCGAAACCCAGCGTAGCCGCCCGCAAGCCGGGGACGTGGACACCGTCAGACTTCCGCCACCCCACGCCGCCGGCGTACGACGGCTGGTCCATCGAGACGACCAAGCCACTCCCCTACCGGCCCTTCCGGCACGGGCCCAAGTACTTTGTGACCATGGGCCTGCGCAACATCAAGTGGGACGACTGGATCGAGCTGGATAACCACTTCCCACGCTACCACGAGGACAAGGCTCGGCGGATCATCGAGCGCGGCAAAAAGTGTTGCAACACGGCGCCCGAGGCATACCCAGCAGCGGTGGAGCTCCTCGAGGAACTTTGCACGTACCTCCCCGAGCGGTATCCGACACTCTACCAACGCACCACGACGGGGATTAAGAACCTCTGGTCGGGTGAGGAGATTGACACGCTGACGCGGCCGCTCGCCGAGGACCCGATGCAGAGCTGCGCGCGGCTGGTGCAGGACGACCTGGCGATCATGATCGAGCGGGCAGATGGACAGTACTACCTTCTCGCCGGGGCGATATTGCTCGCGGGGTTCTGGCGACTGGAGGACAAGTACGGGATGCCGCTGTCGGAGATCCACACATCGGCCGACGTGCCGCAGTACCGCGAGAAGCTGGAGAAGGGGATGATGAACTTCTTCCGCCGCCTGAAGCCGGAGGAGCTGGTGGCGCGCAACAACTACTTTCTGCAGGTGGACGACGACCTGGCCTGGTCGCGCTCGATCGGCGACGAGGACTCGGACGGCATCAGCTGGAACACGGCGGAGAAGAACCGCGCGATCGAGCACCACTTCTTCCGCTCCGAGCGCCAGAGCCTGCACCGTCTGCCCCGCTCCGGCGGCGTCGTCTTCACCATCCGCACCTACTTCCACCCCATTACCGAAATCGCGTGCGAGGACTATGTGCCTGGCCGGCTGGCCAGTGCCGTGCGGAGCTGGGGCGACGACGTCAGTCGCTACAAGGGCAAGGAAAAGTACCAGGACGTCCTGCTCGAGTACCTGGATGCCAAGCACCAGGAGCAGTTGGCCCGTGGCCTGGTCATGGAGGAGGAGGATGACGTGAGGAGTTACCCTTGGTGAGCGGCCAGTGGTAGTGGCGAGGTCTCTCCGTCTCTAAGAAAGGGGGACTGGACGTCTTGTACTCCGTATATAGAGGGGGGCGAGGGGGACGAGGGGGTCAGCCAGGATCTATGGTTAGCACGTGCTTCTCGCGCTAAGTAGCGAGGAATGACGTGCTTGGAGTCACGACGGCGCAATTGATGAATTTATGTGTGATGTCGCTTTGAGAGGGCGAGGGACCCTAGTAAGGATGATGTCCTTAGGCGTGGGAGGCCGAGGGGCCCAGGTCTTAAGTTAAGAACCTGCGAGAGATCCTTTGTCACAGGCACTCCGAGGCACTCCCTAGGCACTCACGGCGCTGTACTCCGGTGACTCCAGGCGGGGCACGGACCTGTACCAGTATTAATTATCAGCCAAGTCGGCTTCGGAACTCAAGCGCGCCGGGGCTCGGCAATTCGTCGTCGATCGTGCCTGCCTCGCTCGGCCGAAGACGGTGCTGCCGACAACGGCAATATTAATAACAAATTGTCCATAATAACCCATCGCAGTCATCCATCGCAGTCATCCCCAGCACTCAAGGCTGATGGTCACGCAGACGTTCCTGCACGGAGTGAAATTCGGTTCGCCATGATCACCCTACAGCGGACGTCCCTCAAGTTGGGTGTCAAACCACCCTGGCTGCGGGCGCCCCGGTCACGCCCCCAGCACGCCCAGAGGAACTCCTCCAACTCCTCCAATTCTTCCTCGCCGAAGGAGTCATCCAACCCACCGACGCAGAAACAACAGCCACCGCACCCGCGAGATGAGGCGACGGCAGCGGCTTCCAAGGTCGAGCCGGTCGACATTCCTATCCAGGTCTGGCATCATCGACTGGGGCCGGTGTCCACCTTCTTCAGCTGGTTCCACCGCACCCAGACGAAGCGGCCCTACACGGTGCAAGTGTGCACCACCCTGACGACGTACCTATGCGGCGATTTGCTGGCACAAGACATTGGAGGGGAGCCATATGATTCCAAGAGAACGCTGAGGATGTTGACGATCGGTGCGTTGGCTTCGATACCGGGGTACAAATGGTAGGTTTGCCAGACAAGGTGGTTTCCACGAGAGGATCGAGGCCCGTCCGCTGACCAGAAGACCAGGTTCCTGTTCCTCGGGAGAAACTTCAATTTCACCTCCAAGGTCGGATCCATCGCCGCCAAGGTCGCGGTCAACCAAGCCGTCTTTACGCCCGTCTTCAACACCTACTTCTTCGGCATGCAGGCCCTCTTGACCGGCGAGCCTCCTTCAGGCGTCATTGCACGAGTCAAGGCCGCAGTGCCCATCAGCGTCGTCAACTCCTTCAAGCTGTGGCCCGCCGTGACCGCGTTCAGCTTTTGGTTCATCATGCCGCAGTACCGGTTCATGTTCGCCGGCTTCTTCGCCGTCGCGTGGCAGGCCTACCTGAGCTTTTTGAACCGGACAGAAGAGAAGATTGAATTGGCCACAGACACGATGAGCAGACCCGTCATTCCTGAGGGGGTTCGGGTACTCGAGGCGGAATGAGGTCCACCAATACATGAGAAGAACAACACTGAGTGACACTTAGAAGAAGACCGTCGGTCCAGGTTCCACCCGACGAGCGATGGACATTTTGGACGACGAGGCGGCCGCACAAACCGTGCGAGACATCGATAGACGAGATGGGAGCACAAAACGTGTGAGACATTGATAGATGAGTTCGGAGCATCTGGGGCTAGAATCTAGAAACTCGAAGTAGCCATGTCCGGGTAGAAACTTGAGATGGGATGATAGAGGATGATAGAGGATGTAGACTGATCGATTGGACCTCGTCCTCTCGTCGACACTGCTACATACTTATTAGATTGCTACCAATTAGACCAGTCAGCGAACTTGGAAATAAGCCCTCCGAACCCCGCGACGCGCCCACACCACTGGCACTGCACGCGACTGCTAGGCAGAAGCCACTCTCCCAAAGTTTCTGCCTTAGCCCTCAGGTCTGTGATGGACTGTATGTTTTGTCCGTGAAGCCCAACATGAGTTGGGAGCAACGTGCGACGTGCGAGACACGCTCTAATATATGGGAGTTGTGCCGGTCCAAGGTTGCACCACGACCCTTGCGCTGCCACTGTCCATGAACCTTGCCGACACGGCCATGTCCAACACGCAGCGTGACTTACAAGATGACCCGTCACCCATGCACGCGGCCATATTCGAGCCTCCAGTAGCAGCTGACACGCTGGATAGTGACGACGAGTACGGCGACTTTGCAGATGATCCCGAAGAGCTCGCGTTGATTGATCGCTTGCTGCTCGAGGCCACGGCGAAACGAGATCGAGAACTCAACGCCCCTCTTACAGTCACAGACATCGAGGACTATGAACCACCGCGAGGCATTCATCTGCCTAAGGTGTTCGGTCTCGAGACGACGCGTCCCAGGGACCTCCAGAACCAGCCTCCGGTGCCCCGCGTCGACCAGATCCTTCGCGACCCGGATTGTGAGTACCACGCTGTGCACCCCTTGCTTTGTCTTACTGACAGGCTGACCAGCGGCTAGCTGAGCGGAGACCGAAGAACGCGGACGGCGATGGAAAGAGAAAAGAGACGGCCGTTAACGTCAAGGACGATGCGCAGCCCACCGAGCCGGATGCCCAGTCGCCCCTCGAACGGTTCAGACAGCCGCCGAAGAAGTCGCTTTCGGTGACGGACCTCATATCTCCTGCCTGGTGTGAATTGCAGTACTTCTATGTCTTGACCAAGCATGGCCGGAAAAGGAGGACTCCTGCGATGAAACAAGGCAGCGCGGTGCACCAATCCCTCGAGAACGAGGTCCACACCACCGTTCCTGTGACGGTCACCAAGAAAGAAGACAGCTGGGGGTTAAGGATATGGAACATCATTCAAGGCCTCAGGTCACTCCGTGAGATAGGCATCACGCGGGAGCTCGAGGTCTGGGGTTCGGTCGGCGGCGAGCTCGTCAATGGGGTCATCGATCAGCTGGCCTATGAATGTCCCGATCCCAAGCTAGAGGAGCAAAGTCTCCGGTTCACATCAAACCAAGGGTCTGATCCTCCGCCGCCAGAATATCAGGCCAGCATCGGGGACTACCTGGTCTCCAGTGAGCACAGGGAAGAGGGCCAGACCATGTCAGAAGCCTTAGGGATCCCACCCCAGCCGGCTCGGAGACGGACGAGATCGACCAAATCCAAAGGGGAGAGAAAGATCTATATCACAGACGTCAAGACTCGAGGCGCCTCGAGTCTCCCTACGGGCTCCAGCATTCGACCCACCATCATCCAACTGCATCTCTATCATCACATGTTGGAGAATCTGGCACTGGGGCATTTCTCCCTCAGCCAACTCGCGACGCGGTACGATTTCGACGTGCACGAGACCTTCTCCGACGAATTCATCGCGCAGGTCGGCAACCTCAACCAGGGAGACTTCGACCTGGCCGGTTCACAGCCTGGTGGATCGGCCGCCGACGGCGGCGGCGACATCGTACCTTCGACACAGGATTCCATGGACATCCTCCTCCAACACAACAACCTTGCCACGCTGTGGGAGTTCATGATGGGCCAATTCCGAGCGACTTTCATCATCCCTGCACCCCCCAGCTCGGTGCCGCCGTCGACCCCGCCGTCCCTCTCACAAATCCCGCCTCCGCCCTCCCACCCCACCCGCCTCTCCCCCCTTCTCACGGCACAATACGTCTCGAGGGGCCACACGGCGAGAGCGCAATCCGAACCCGAGCCCGAATCTGAGCCGCTGCCGCCGCCGCCCCAAGCCAAGGTCATAGGCACGAAATCCATCATCTTCAACCCCTCATTCCTGAGATCCTACCTCTACGATGCGCTGGAATTCTGGCGGGGTCAGCGCCTTCCAAAGGGCGTGGAACTGCAGGATGCGTGGAAGTGCCGGGGCTGTGACTTTAGGGACGACTGTACGTGGATCGGTGAACGGAACGAGCTTGCGGTCAAGGAGGCCGAGGAGAGGAAGAGAATGAGGAATGGTGCTGGTCTGGAGGGGGTGGAGGGGAAACGAAGTAAGGTTTAGTAGACCCTGTGCTTGTAATGGAGATATGGCCTTGCATACTCGGTTCATGATGGCGTGGAGGACGTGTCACTACCTTTTGGTGCGATGACATTGGTTCTTGTCGATGCTCTGCCTCTACACCGTGTTGAGACTTTCATGACGGGTTGATAAATACCCATTGCCGGCCATACTCTCATGGCAAGTAGGAAGTGAACATAGATTTTCTTGAAGGGAGGATGATGAGCAAGGCTGAGCCCGAGCGTTAAAGCAGCATGTTACTAGGCTAAATGAGTGTGTAAACACAATGTTGGTCGATCCCCTCGTACGAAGCAAGTTCTTCAACTCGGTAGAGACATTCGACGGATTGCTAGCTACACCATGAGTTCTCCCGCCTCCAAGCGCATGCGCTTGTCCACCTCAAGGACCTCTCTTGGGGGCTACAAAAGTATCCAGGGAGCGCCGTCCTCCCTTCCGCGCCCGTCATCGGCAGTAGGTGAACCCCAGCGACCCGGCGATGCCATCACTGACAATGCGCACAGGCTGGCACGAGCAGGCACACGAGCACACAACCCACCTACGATTTCATGACCGGCGGCCCCCAAGAGGACCATCCGCAGCCACTGCGACGGTCGAGGGCGCGACAACCGTCCGTTTCAAGGCCAGGTTAGAAGCACCCCGACGCACAGATGGGGACACCAACTGACACGTCGGTAGACCATACTCAAGACGAGAATTTACGAGCCAGGATCAACTCCCTCGAGTACGAAGTCAAGAATCTCCAGCAAGAACGGGGGCTTCTGGCGTTGCAGCATGACAAGGAGCTTCGCGAGCAACAGGCCCGGGCCGAGGCCGATTTCAAGAAATATCAGACGGCGGAGAGCGCCGCACAGAAGTCGACACAGCGACAAGAAGCCCTCGCCAAAGAATTGCGTGAAGCCCAAGACCAGCGAGTCAACGAGAAGGCAGTGTTGGAGCGGAAACTGAGAGACGCGCAGGAGCAGAATGCGTCGCTGAAAGAAGACGCCCAGGACGCGCAGGCACAGCTGTCCGACCAAGAACGGCACTACATTTATCAACTTAACGATGTGGAAACAAAACGGGCCGGGCTTCAAGAAACCGTCGACAGCGTCCGGCAAGAGTTGGAAGAATTGGCCCAACAATTCGAGTTCGCGCAAACACGGATCGCCGAGCGAGACACGCGTGTCGGGGACCTCGAGGCGGAGGTGGCGGCCTTGAAGTCACATTCCGGCGACACCGAAACACTGAATGTCCTCCAAAGTCAGTTGTCGGAACAAGTCTCCCACATCCGACGACTCGAGACCACCAACAGGGAGCAACTGACGGAGCTGCGAAGATTACGCGACTCCCATCGAAGTGTGCAGGTGGTCGAAGAGCAGAAACATGGCCTGGAGATAGAACTCCAGGTCTTGAAAGACGTCCAGAGACAACTGGGGGAAGCCCAAATACAGAAAGAGATCCTCGAGGACGAGAAACGGACGTGGACGAGCCTCCTGGAACGCGACGGGCAGGAGCTCGAGTTTGAATCCCCGGAAGCTGTTGTCAAAGCTCTCATCCAGCAACGCATCGAATGTGCCTCGGTCATCGATCGACTGGGCTCGATTGAGAGTGAGCTGGCAGAAAAGGACGAGATTATCAAGGGCGTCGAGGCGGAAAAGCAAGCGCTCAAGGTCGAAGTGGAGAAGGCCAAATCCACGCAGGCCGGGCAGGCGGAACCGACTCAAGACAACAAAGCGTACAAGAGACTCGAGCGTCAACGCGTACTCGCCGTAAAAGAGGTCGAGTATCTACGGGCACAGCTCAAGACCTTTGACACGGAAGAGACCATCATGATGGAGAATCAAAACTTTGACACACAACGGTCGGCGCAGGTCAAGCAACTGGAAACCTTGGTGGATCAATACAAATCGGAGATTCAAACTCTGCACGCCAATCTCTCAAAGCTCGAATCCATCCCGCCCTCCTCATCCGCACAGCAAGAGGAGCCAAGAGGAACCAAGAGGCCGGCAGACTCGGACAATCCTGATGACGCCGGCAGTTCCCAACTTGGACCGTTGTTACGGAAGAACAAGAACCTCCAGATTGCCTTGCAAAAGACCGCCCAACAATCGCAGATGTTGGCCACAGATTTACAAGCCACCAAGGCACAACTGAAAGCCTTGCGCGAGAGCTCCAAGACCCGTGTTCTAGAAATCCGAGACAATCCCACCGCGCAAGCCGAGGCCCTCAAGATGTCGACGTTGCGGACACTCAAGGCCGAGAACGCCGGCCTTCTCGCCCAGCTACGAGGGGAGGACCTCGAGAGCGTGAAATTGGTGCCCGTGAGCTCGGTGGATGCACTCCAGTTGGACTTGAAAGACATGGAGATGGTCGTCGCCGACAAAGAGAAACGCATGAGACGGCAGCGCGAGATTTGGACCCAGAAGGCCGCCGAGTTCCGGGACGTGATTGCAAGCGTCCTGGGCTTCAAGGTGAATTTCCTGCCCAATGGCAAGGCCAAAGTGTCCAGCATGTACTACGGTCGAGCCCACGATGCCGAGGAAGACAGTGACGAGGAGGATGAGCATTACATTGTGTTTGACGGCGACAATGGCACGATGAAAATCAGTGGAGGCCCGGACAGCGCTTTCGGCGAGGAGATTCGAGACTTGGTCAATTTCTGGGTGAAGGAGAAGAAGCAGATCCCGTGCTTCCTGGCGGCCATGACGCTCGAGTTTTATGAAAAGTTTGCCAGCGGTGGCAAGCCGTGAAGGGAGCCGCACTAGTTGACTAAGGAACTTGCGTACAACGAGAATTCTCAAGGTATAATACGATCAACCTACTTCCAGATATATCGAAGAGAGCAACGAATGGGCGTAGGGCTTGGCCCAAGGCGTGCCCAGGACACGCCGTCTTTCCAGAAGACGCCACCAAAGGCATGAAGGTCAAACAAGGCTGCCAGATACGAGGTCCGATGACGAAGTCATGCCCGGACATGGCCAAAAGAGGGTTAGCTCCATTCCCCTTTGGGAATAGTAGCGCCGGGCCGTGCCACCATTCAGAGCCCAAAAGCCACATCTTGTCGTTTTCTCATAATCTTCTCCTAATCAACCAGTTCTATGTGCCCCGGGTTTCCCTCACAGCCTCGCCTGACCCAATGCCTAATTCATCATGCAGTCATTCAGAACTGAAGCCATGCCTCCTCCCTCATTAGCAGCACCCAGCGTCAGCCTTACCAAGCCGTGTTTCCGGGACGCCCGAGCTTCCCAATAGCTGTGACCCCGCCTCTGAAGCTCGGTAAACGTCGGCTAGGTGGAGGACGAGCCCACTGAGAATGCAGCTCCCCAAGGGCTCCATCACCAATTTCAATCATGCCTCCACAATTCATATTCGTCAACAAAGATGCCAGCAGTGCATCTCTCACTCGCAGCAACTCCTCGGAACAGACGTCGATCAATTCTCACGTCCAGCGAGGCCGGCGGCACAAGCGGTCCGTCCACAACAGTAGCCGTGGCGGGAATCAAAATAGGCGGTCCTCTGATAGGGACAAGTCGGTCACCTCGCGTGATTCTTCTCCGACCGATCCTCCCACCGCGACGGAAAAGGCCGCGACGGGGACAGATGACAGCCTGCCGAGCGGCGGTTCCCCTCCCACGACGTTGCCTGCTCGACCTCACTCGGATGGCAAAGGCCCTCCGCGGGCAAAATCCAAGAAGACAAACACAGGCCCAACTAGATCCAGCGCGCCACGCACCAAGAAGCCTTCATCCAAGAAACCGGTCCGTGCAGCTTCGACTGTGCTCTTAAATTCTCCCACCGCCCTCGCTTCCCCGAGGGACATTTCTCAGATAACGGCAACCAATCTGGACCCGTTCGGCCAGTCGGTCGTCAAGCTTGATCCTCATGTGGCCAAGTTATGTCGCTATTTCTGCGAGAGTTTTCATCCCAGCGTCTGGCATGCCGAGACCTGGACCGGAGGGTCTTATACCCATCAACCATCGGCCTCTTTGGTCATCAGACGTGCCATGCAGAGTGAAGTCGAGATGAACGCGATGCTGGCCTGCATGGCTGCCCGGATGGAGAACGTGGACCAGATCCCGGGCCAAGGCACCGACAAATACATGGGACAAGCTCTCATGGCGGTCAGGCGGCGCTTCAGCTCCGCGCCCAAACATCAGCTCCTTCTCATCATCTTCCATCTTTATGCCGGAGAAGCGTACCGACAAAATTACCAAGCGGCAAAGATACACATGAGGGCGGCAAGGGCGTTGTTCGCGTCCTGGGGCGGTCTCGACCACGTTCCGGATCCCTACATACGGGAGCTCTTCATCATCGGGGACAACAACGTGGCGGCCGTGCTCCTAGAGCCTTGCGAATTGCCGTGCGACTACGACCCAGGGTCGTACTGGGCCGTTACCCCTCCGGAGCTCCAGCTTGCGCCCGAACAGGATCTCGGCCACATCGCCCCCGCCTTCCAGTCCATGTGTGGGACAGGATATCTTCCGAAGGAGCTGGAGCAAGCAATATATGAAGCCGCGGAGTGTACCTGGGTCTTGCAGTATGCGACGCCGGGCGGCTCGGCCATCACCAAACATGCCGCGAGATGGCTCCAATGGCGCAATGCCGCCGTTCGAACGCGGCTACTGGCGATGGGATTTTCCGATCCGAGGATCGAGGCCATCCGAGTGGCCTTGTTCATGTGGATTTTGGTTTCGATGGTCATCTTGGGACTGAAGCGACTCGGGTACCTGATCGCGCCCAAACTTCGGGCCATACTGGACACGGGCAAAAACGCGTCGTCGCAGTGGAAAGGCCGCATGGAGGTGAGAATGTGGATTCTCACCGTGGGCGCCACGTGCGCCGCCGTCCATGGCGACGACGAGAAGTGGTTTGTCGCCAACCTCTTCGACATGGGTCTGGCCGAGAACATCCGTCGTATCCAGGACGTGCATGCCAAAGTCATGACGATCGACCTGCTCCAGAATTTTCAGGAAAAATTCTTCTACTACGACCCCATCCAGCGGCCTCGGTTGGAACGCCTGTCGCAACTGGTTGACATCGAGCTGGGACAGCGGTCGAGATCGGCCTCGCGAAGTACCCCGGACGAACAGCCTGGAGGCATCGTCAGTCCTCCCGCCCGAAGACCTACCTGAGATGTGAGGGTCAAAGAATGAATAGGATTCATCATGGCCTCAGATGTGACAGTCAAAGAATGAAAAGGATTCCCCATGGCCTCAGATGTGACCTCTAAGGAATGAAGGATTCACCATGACCCCAGATGTGACAGTCAAGGAATGAAAAGGATTGGCCATGACCCCAGATGTAACCTTTGAGAAATAAGAAGGATTCTACATGCCCGACGGGGAAGATTCTCCCGGGATACCATTTTGGTCGTTAGCGCGGCAACCCGGTTTAAGCTCGGGGTTTTGGCCATGTCTACGCCATCAGACTGCTCGACGTAATAGCATCCTGCGTCAGGCTCTCCCAAAAGGGTGGTAGAGGATCGGAACACAGCTTCCGATAGTTTGGGACTCGACACACTTAACTCAAGACGCCAGGGAAGATCCCTGAGCCAGAGTCGGCGGTGTGAAGAGTTATATAGTAGCGCTCCCCCCGGGTTGTGCCACCGCAGTGGGTATGTATGTGTCATTATAATAATATAACTTTTTCTATCTAGGACCTACCGTCCAAATGATACTACGGTAGGTACTACTTGGATGGAAGCGGACGTCCTCCGAAGGCAACAACACCCGGTGCGATCGTGATGTCCCTCCCTTGAAGCGTAGCCTGCTCCTCCGGGCTCCATGCTCCGCAACTCCCCTTGATGTGGACTGGAACGACCGACACGAAGTTGGGGGTGACGAGGGTCGACACACCGATCGAGACGAGTCTTGAGTACAAACCGCGAGGCCTCGGGCCCAGGCCGCGCGCATCATGGGACCACACAGTAGTTCAGCACTCAATGCCCAGTGCTTAGTACGGTGTCGCCCCCCTCCCCCCCCCTCGTTGGAAGCGGAACACGATCAGTAGTAGGAAAGTCCGACTACGCATGTTAGTCTTATCTTAAGTGGAAACAGACCCGGTCGACTTGATCGCTAGCAATTCCACCCCATGCGAAAGGTCTCAGTCAGATCTCCATTCGACTAAAAGGACGTGTGGAAAGCCTGGAAGGGTCGACTCGTAATATTAATATGGCAGGTGGTTGCTCTTTGGGCGGTGACAATCTCCCCTGCACTCACTACCGACGTTAGCTTTATCATCGACAAAGGAGGGAGCGCAATCTGCCTCCTCACGCGATAGGATCCGCGTTAAGTTTAGTATTTGGTTTTTAACTGATGGGCAGAACTTAGCCCAGCGACGGCGGAAATCGTCGCGGCTGTTTAAGATGGGCTTTGGTTCAGATTCGAATGGAGCGCATTCAATGGCTCCGGATAGAAACGAGATGACGGTGGACATGGTTGATTTCCTTTTCGTGGTCGATCAGCCACGCAAGCCCAATTTCCCCAGTTCCAACTTGCCAGTTTCCGGCTAACCCTTGGGCTTCTGAGCAGCAGCGTCGTCGATCCAGAAATCGAAAAGGGGAGGTGGAGTGTGGCGTGGAGTGTGGAGCGGAGCGTGGCGCAGATGGTGGAGGTATGTATGTAGACTACTGTGTATCTTCATGTTGTTGTCACGTGTATGTTATCACGTGGGTATCTTATCACGTGGTTGTGCCGGAACCGGCGGAATGTTATTGCGTCGCCTGCGTTCGATCTTGGCCTTCATCGCATCTCTGAGGGGTCGAGTCCCTCTTGCTCTTCCTTCTGACACTGCCATTGCCACTACCAGTCAACCCCGTGGCTCGATGTTGGTCCCGTTGCCCTCCCACGATGGCAAATGATACTCTACCAGACGACTTGCAATGCTGTGTGGCAGCACGGTGGGCTTCCCTTGCTCTGTCCCTTTTGTCACCCGTTCACGGACACCGACAGGGGGAGGTGGCCACCCAGCACCTCGAGACTCGATACCGAGAAGTTCAGGTACCCCTGCCCTGATGTGACCTCGAGTCCAACCTGAATCGCCAGAAGAAAGGAATCTCGGGCGATGGCAACCGATGACACACCACACCCGCACAACCTTCAGCCTGCGCCTTCATCCTGCGCAGATGCCCTGGTCGCACTTTGCTGGTCACAGCAAGAGACACGAGCTTGCTCGCCCAAGCATCCCTCCGTTTGCCGCGCGACCGTCGCTCTTTCCTGAAAAAATTTCTGTTCTTCCCTGAACTTTCTCATCTCTATCCACCTCTGCCTTTTCTCTGCCGCCTTGCATACACGGTTTCATTCTCATAATCCTTGACTACCAGGAAAAAAACCAGTGATCACGGCGTACAATGGAGACCACTCGGCAGACCCTCGATTCGGTGTGTCGCCGAGGCCCTCAGTCACAACTCAGCTTGCTTTCCATGCTACCCGCGTCGGCAGATACGAGGTTGCAATTGGCAACTCATCAAGAGACACAAACTCAAGGTGCAATAAGGTGCAATACCGGTGGGTCAGGAAAAACCCCGTGGCGCATACGGCTTGAAGGAAGGAACGTGGTGCCGGCGTGGTGGGTGCTTACTGGGTCGGCAAATACCGCACAAAAGATGTTGGATGGACGTCCGGTCGCCAAACCCAAATTCCGGCTCTGCAACTGGCAGAAGGCTTCCTTTGGACCCCCGAGTTTTAACGATTGTCCGGTGCGCTAACCCAACAGGAAGTGCGAGAGGTTTGCTTTCGTGGGTGGACCGGCGGCCGGGTACGGTCGTGGCACGGAAGCAACGGTCAGTCAAAGGTCAGTCGGGTTGGGAAACGGTCGTGATGAAGAATGCATCGTGCGTCGGGCATCTCTCTCTTTTGCGCTCTCGCTCTCAATGGTCAGTTTGGACGTCCACGAACCCGATCTGGATCGCAGCCGACGAAAACCCAAGGTTGCTATCAGAGTTGCCGGAACCATGATAAAGAATACGCGGATGGTCAACTCCACTCCATAAGACTCAGCCAGTCAGATTCGCCGCGTCCCTTGCAGGAGGGATCTTGGCGAGGGGAGCGTAACCATCCTAGGCAACAAAACGCACACAAACTTTTCGGCCCAGACTGGCAGGGACCAGGCACCAAGACAGGTCAGTTCCTGCGTCAGTGGAAACTCTCTTCCTTGCTTCCGGACCTTGGCCGTTGTGGGTGCAACTGTTGAAAAATCCTCAAGAACACGAATCGGCTGTCGACCGTCGGCCGTTGCTGTTGTCCACATGGCGACTAGGTGGGCGGGGTGGATAAATCTTACCATTTCATCTCGTCGCGCCGGGAGTATCAGCGGAAATATTTCAGCACCGCCAATATACGTGCGACTGGCACCGTGATGGTTTGGAAGGACGAAACAGTTCAAAATGCGACCGTCTTGGACGTGCAGTTTGACAGCATTGGCTGAGACGTGTCTTGCATACAGGGTCCCACGATAGAAATCTGCCCTCCGGCGAAATGCGCCAAGGGCCGTGGTGCCGTGGTGCGTTCCTTGTTCAACTTTGCGATAGAACCAGAACCTTCTTCGGAAGCATACCCGACACCATACTAGAAAACCCAGCCTGCGAAGTCTTCAGACCATCCTGGTCAATTCGTCACACCGACAGAGTTTCGTTCCGTGACCGGGGGGTTGGGAAAAAGCTTGGGAAAAAGCAAAATGCCATACACCCCATTGGCCGGCGTTATGCCCAGGATTCCCAGGCTTTGCGCGGGTGCTGGGCTCACTCTGTATATCGCATCATGATCCATACCCGGCGCACCGTGACCCAGGACATCGGACGCAGCCAAGTCATTTTGGCCTGGGCTGGCTCGCCGTGGGCAAAGATTCGCTCTGGGACTCGGGCGCGCCTCCACCTTCTGAGCCGAGCTTCGTGACCGCACGGACCAGATGGCGAAGGCCGCGAACTGGATCAGCGCACGGAGAGCCAGACGCGGCCGCCTGGAACAGCCAGAACAGCCTCACACGTCGTGGGCTGGCCTGCGCGCCTTCACATTCCAGGAGCTGACGTCGCGGACGTGATGTCGGAAGAAGCATTCCATGCCCTCCGGATCATTCCTCTTTGGGCGCCAGCCCCTTCTTTCTGTCAATCGTCCTGGTGCCGAAATGAGGCCCATGTTGGAGCTTGGCCTCGCCCGCCAGTTGACGTAGGC
This sequence comes from Exophiala calicioides, assembly GCA_001599795.1. Taxonomy (NCBI): domain Eukaryota; kingdom Fungi; phylum Ascomycota; class Eurotiomycetes; order Chaetothyriales; family Herpotrichiellaceae; genus Exophiala; species Exophiala calicioides. The sequence goes on from BCHZ01000003.1 coordinate 2,639,539, forward strand.
TAGGGATTAAGCTCGAGTTGGCGCCAGGTACGCGCAACCAGCGGCCTCCTGGATTCGTCAGGCGCCTGGAAATTGGCACCGCCTGCTGTCAAGCTAGGGCGTTTCACAGCGGCGGACCCAAAGCCAAAAGGCCGAGGGAACCACAAAGTGACAGGGGTTGTCTGGGGGCGTCGGTGGGCGTCGCACGCCACGGCCATGGTTAACCCCCGAGCACTGCAAGCGGCCGAGCGTGTCCATTGGCCTTTGTTGTCCCCAGGCCTGCTGGGCTGGACCCGCACCGCCCTGGGTCCTCTCTGTTGTTGCAGCTTTGCTTGCTTGGTGTCTTTGTCTCCCTTTCCTTTCTTCCCGCTGTCCCACTGCCGCTTGGGTTATATTCCTGACACAGACGTCCTCTTCGACGTCGTCCGTTCGTTCTCCCAGCCATACCAGCCAACCTACCCTCGCGTTCACTCCTTCACGCGAAAGCACGTTCGCTGCGTCGTCACACTCTCTCACCACGCTCATTACCAAGACTCGATCTGAGATCGTCCCAACCGCGATTCCAATCCTTTTCTCTTGACCGGTCCTCGAGAAGCAGCATACCAACGCAAAGCACACTCCCCCCAAAGACAAAGATGCATTACTCTCTGAAAACCCTGGTGCTGGCCACCCTCGCCGTCGGCCAAGCGTACGCGGCCACCGTCGGGCATGCCCATTCGGCCCTCCACAACCATGCGCGGAGACACAACCACCTCCAGGCCCAGTAAGACCTGCCCAACACATGGACGAGAAGATTGCTGACCACGGAAACTACAGGAAGCGTGATACTGCCCTGACCGACGCTGACGCCACCAAGCTCTCGACCCTCGGAGTCGGCGCCCTTGGTATCAACTCTGCCGTCAGCAATGGGCAAGCTTGGCTCGGGACCGATGGAGCCTACCAAAGCGAATTCATCAACGCCTCGGGCGAGGACCTGATCCTCGTTGTCTGGGGTGTTGCGGGCTCCTGGATCAATGCCGTTCAACCCACCATCACCGCCTCGATCGCCGCCGGCGCGTCCGTCTCTGTCTCGTTTGCCTCGGGTGCCTCGGGCGCCTGGACCGCCATCTACCCAGACACCCAGCTCGTCAACGGACAGGCCTCCAACACCTGGGGTGAGTTCACCTTTGGCGAATACGGCACCGTCGATGTCTCCCGCGAGGTCAACATGAACGGGCATTCGATGAGCATCGTCGGACCCAGCTGCACCACGGACATGGACACGTGCGTGTTTGTCTGCTCCTCGGGTACCACCTGCCTGACCGGCTACCAACTCCTCAACTGCGCCAACGGATCTCAAGAGGGCGCCAACTATGGCACCTACGACGGTTCGCCATCCGGCGGCTGCAGCGGTATGGGTGCGGCCGCCACCCTCAAGACCACCTTTTCTTAAAGCCAAGATATAAAATGTGGACGTAGGGGACATGTGGAGTTGGGCACGAGAGCGCTGTATGTGGGTAATTAGGATTGGGATGTTTATCCCGCGGTGTGACGCGATCTGGACGGCTTACGGCCAATATCGATTACCATTTACCATATCACGTCAACCCTGGATTCACTGCACCGAGAAAATCTATCTTACCAGTTGGTAGCATTCAAACATTTATTTCCTTGTGTCAGGGTCCTTTGTGGTCGTGTTGGTCAGTTTCTAGATTGCCGATGAAGTGGACTGTTCATAGACTATAGTTAAGTCCGAGGGCTATCTATCCTCGGGGACTCGTCATCGAGCGAGAGTCGAAGCTGTCCAGGAGTTTTAACACACTATATCTTAAAACCCCCGTTCATCAGGTTCTTCCTTCTCATCCCTATAGACCGGAATCCGTGGGTGGCTTATAGCGAGCTTCGGTTGTCCTGTCACGTCACGTCATGTCGTTTGCCGTATGTGTGTGGCTGTCTGTGTGTGGCCGGTTGATAACCTCGACCGGTGCACACAATACAATACACGCGGCCTTGACGTGGTGTGTGTTTCCTTCCTCCTCCCCCCCCCCTCAATGCCGCTCACCGTCGGGGAAACCAAGTGTGTCCGCCATGGAAAATATCCATCAATCGTTAATACTTGGCAGGGTCTTGACTTGTCGCCGGCCAAGAGTTGGCTTGCGTCGCACGCGGCGGCGCATCTCTGCTGGATTGATGTCACATGTCCTCCCTCCCCCCCTCCCTCCCTTCCCTCCCTTCCCTCCCTCCTTTCCCGCCGGCTTTCTTTCCGTAGTAGCACTCGCGAGTCAGTCGGTCGCTTCGGCTATGTACATAGCTACCTATCGCCGCCTCGCGTCCGCCGCAGCGGACGGCACTAACGGCCGAACGACGGGCGTAGATTCTTTTTGGTATGTCGTCTACGCTACGCTGCCATTGTCGGTGCCCCCCGCCCCCGCTTGTCCGCCTCGTCTCTCGGTTCGGATGGATGTATATACACGTACGACTAAACGAGATGTGGGGGTGAAGAAGAGTGTTCGTCCGAAGGAAGACAAGCTTTTGGCTGAAAGCAGTCGAGAAATTTTTTAGTGAGATACTAGGTATTACATCGTTGGTGGGACATAGAGAGGGGTCTCTTGGATCATGGCTGGCTTGAACTCAGGAGCGACTTCATGCTTGCTGGTCGTCCCAAGGGAAAGGGGCATGGGGATCCCCAAAAGTCATTCCCGAGGACGGTACGGAGTACACTTGGAGGAAAGTGGATGCGCATAATATTTCCCAACTACCACTTCCTTGGGGGGGGCCTTAGGTAATTACTAATATCGAGTTAGAGTTTGTTCCTTAATAGGGAGGCTGGGGAAGTTGTGGGCTGCGATTGATTGTCACGTGGACGAGGCTGGCCTGGCAAGGCTCTAGCACAGTTTTATGTAGTCATCCTACGTTCACACCGGGCTAGACCACACCTAGGACTTGAAAATACCAAGTAGTAATTAGTCCACCGGTAATAATTAATCAGCGCCAACAGCAATTCCATCATGGCCGAAGTGGGATATCTTGTCGGCCGAAAGGACGGAGGGCAAAGCGCCGATGGACGGACGAATTCATGCACAGTCGGCGAAACCCTAGTCAATGCCCCTCGACCAAACACGCCCTCTCACCCGACCATTTTCAATGCACTACGCAAGCATATATAGCTAGCTAACCAAGCTGGCATCGCCTTCAACATCACGACACAGGCCATTCATTCTCCGGCGACACCACCTCACCCGGAGACCAGGAAGAATCAACGACACATGGCGCAACAACACCTTCTCGTGCTCGGCGCGACAGGGCCGTCAGGGCTCGCGTTCATCGACGCTGTGCTGGAGCCGCCTCAACTACAGCTAAAATTGACCCTGTATGTCCGGCCCGGTTCCGAGAGTAAACTCCCAGCCACGGCGAAGAGCAACAACAGCGTGATCCGGATCGTTTTAGGACAGCTCAACGACGCCCATGCCCTGAAGACGGCCCTCTCGGCGTCGGCAGATGGGTCGTTCCCACGCGTGACGACCGTCGTCTCCTTCCTCGGCGCGTACTTCTCTCCACGAAACATGATCACGCGCGATCTCTCGCACCCGATCGCCGACGCAATCGGCCACACCCTCCTCCCGGCCATGAAAGAGGGCCACGTCTCGCGGATCCTAGTGCTCAGCACTCCTCGCGGATGTCACCGCCCCGCGGAAATCAAGGCCATGTCCTGGGTGTGGTGGATCTCGACCATGTTATTGCCGGCCCTCATGGCGCCCCAGGGCAGTATGGAGATGAAGGCCATCGCCAACGTCGTCGTCAGTGCGGGCGTCGAAGATCCAGAGCTGGAGTGGACCGTGTTCCGAGTGGGCTTCTTGACCGAGGGGAAGCCCAATGCCCAAGTCGCCGCCGGCTATCTGGACCAGAACTTCGCCGGCAGCACGCTCCTCAGTCGGGCCAGTATGGCCAGATGGCTCCTGACCGAGTTGGAGGAGAAGAAATGGATCCGTCAGACGCCGTTGCTGGGGAACTTGTGATGTCTCTGTGGTTGATGGTCATCACTGCTCTGGCCATTGTGTCTCCTTTGGTTGACGTGACAAGAACCGGACAACGTCGTTCGTCGCCTGGTCAATCGGACATGCAAGGCTGTGCGCCACGCGGGGGCCATCTCTGCGTCATTGCTCCTCCGCCACAGCCGGTATTCAAGATCTCGGATTGAGACGGGCGCAAGATGGATGTGAGGAGAGCATAACGATGCGTGCGATGTCCGGTAGGTGTCATTCGAGTCGTATCAATCAATAGGAACGAAGATGAAACGAGAAAGAACCAAGGAACCAAGGATGAAACAGGAAGCCGCGGAGCTGGTGAGGGAGAAACAGGCATGACGTGTGCCAAGTCCCGCAGTGCCAAGTCCCCCACAGCTTCCTTCAAGTTCTCGCCATGGTTGCCCTTTTGGGAATTGCAAATCCTCTCCGTTGTCCCGTCGACAATGACTGTCACTGTGACAATCCACTGCTCCGTACCAATTTCATTACAATAATAGCCCTCACGAGGCACCACTCTCGTATGATCCTCACACCTCACAGGACACCCCCAAAATTACCCAATCTGACTTGTTGCTCGTTTCGTCTCATCTCGTCTCATCTCGTCCCTAATTCCTCACCTCAGACGGCCACTCTGCAACCACGCTTTAGCCCCATTCAACCGAAATGTCGTACTGCTGCTTACTACTGCTGGCTTGGCTCAGTGAGAATCCCAGCCTTATGACCGATGCGATTGTTGCCTCGTCCCGTCAGCGAGATCGGACCCTGGGAATTAATGCCTTCCCAACGCTCGATCCATGACTATTTCCGTCGTCCGTCAGCACGGGCTAGATAGCTGACTGAAGACTTTTTTGGACGCAGCCTAGCCCGAAGGTGCCGGTCACCACGTCTCGGTGTGGACAAGTCGTTGGAATTGTGGCTGAGCTATCAGGCTGGCGGCTTTGTAGGTGATGGGACGCGCACATTCTTACCCACGGTGCCGCACATGCTCTTCAATGTGGGATTCTCCTCGGAGCGGCTGGTGGCGGTAACACTCACTCTCCCTACGCTCGTGGATTTGGACCAAGTCGGGACACGATGGCATTGTATCTAGCCGTCTTCCTAGCCTCGGAGGTGTGCTTACGTTCATCTCGTGCAAGGCTGCCCTTCGCTTGCTTGTCCGAGAAGGCTCCGAGCTCGCTTGCTGGGCGCAGTAGTGGTTCTGCACGAGAAGGTTTAGCCGTGTGGAACCGACTCGGCCTACAGGGATACTCCCTGTTGCACACCGAATGGTCATGTTAAAGCGGCATCAGGGCTGCAGACAAATCAGGCCTTTCGCCTCGAGATGCGAAAAATGTCAAATCTGCGAAAAATGTCAAATATTTTGGTTTTCTCCATGCACAGCCCATGTCCTAGTTCGTGTGTGCGCATTCCCAAACGAGGAGTTATGGTAATCAACCCGAACCTTGCAGATTAGTTGATCAAAATCTCTCAACAATAAACCGTACGAGCGATTGGGGCCTGGCCTTATTTCCGTCGTACCAGTTTCGGCCAGCGGGGAGGGACGAGAGCGAGCGCGAGTTCAAATGCGAGGTGTTGGGGTGTTGAGGTGCCAGGATGCGTCGGACGCGGCCCCCATACGCCCGTAGGTAGGGCCCGAGACACCCGAGGACTCTCGCCCGGGAATCCATCCGTGACGCCCGGGGACACTTGCAGAGGGGGGGCCCATATCTCCGCAGCATAGTTCCAGGTGCATCGATATGTGCCGGACGCGGGCGCTTAGGCAAAAAAGAACGTCCCGAGTCGCTTTTAGCCCTGATCCGACGGTGTTTGCTTTTTGCGAGTCAGAGTCCATTGAATCTTTGCCCCGACCCCCTGCTCATGCCCTCTCTGCACATGCCTCGTTTTTGGCATCTGCATGCAAGACCGGCAGCGAAGATACTCCGGAACGTAGGCAAGGAAGGGTGACAACAGGCGATGGGGTGCAGGGTCGGGATAGGGCCGATTGTCGAACATGTCCGGGATTTTCCGCACTGGTGGTGACTTGGCGCTCGCTCGTTCGCATGCCATCCATCCATCCCATCAGTCACTAGTCATCAGGTCCTCAACATCAGGCCTCGTATTCAACCACAGCGGAAGCGACATGGTCATTATCGAACAACGACAACACGGCTCGGCACCGCGGTCCCGGTCGTCGACAAGCCACATCGTCTCCCAGCGTGGTCAGGGTATTTGTTCTGGCGGGTGGCTTGACTGTTGTGTTGATGCATGGGGGTTGCGTGGGTGTTAGTTGGTTGGTGGTCTAGTGATTGATTCCTCTCGTGTCTTTCTGCCCTCTTGGGAGGGTCATTCGGTCTAGCAGACACGAGGACAGAGAGGGGCTTCTTAGGGCGCTGTCGACCAAAGGTGAGGCTTCGGTGGGCTCGATGCATTTCTTTCCCCAGCGTTTAGAGTTCGGCGACGCCCGACCGACCGCTTGCCCATCACGAGATGTCTCGCCGTGGAGTGAGCGCGACGAGATCAGAAGCATTAGCTGCCATTGACACATACCACGCTTGGTGAACAATGGGAGGTCATATGAGAGCCTATCCATGGGAAGCGCGGACAGGCGGGACGAGACCACAGGGTGAGGAGGAGGAGGATCCGCGCATCAGGTGGTCGTGACAACGGGAGAAGTGTCTCTAATAGAGAGGCTCCTGTGCGAAGATACTCTATAATTCTCAATATTTTCCAAAATACCCTAATGTCTTAATACCTTAATATCGTGCTGGTTGCACTTAGCCTCTATTGCCAAGTCGTCCATACCACACCACACAACAAGACGACACCACATCACCACCAACAACACGGGGTCAAAAATGCAAAAAACTCTGCCTCTGCGAGAGAAACCCCGGACACATGTACCGAATCTGCGAAGGGGGGTTTTTTCTATACCTTTCTGGCCCTCATGCAACCCAACTCCCCACATGAACCGAATTGGTCCCCTCGGATGGAAAAGGGTCGGTGAGAGGTGGGAAGGAGCGTTCTCATGCGGACACTGAAATGTTGACCCAATTTGCGGGCTTTTAATCTTTCAAGATCCTTTTTCACGCCTGGCGGGAGGTGGGCGGTGAATGTTGAGAGTGAAGTACTGCCAGCCCTGAAGCCAAAACAACTGCACCACGAATATCAACCTGTGAATTTCCTACTTAATTACAAGGATCAATAGCCCCAGATGTACGTCGATGGTAGCAAGGAATATTGATCGGGCAGCCAGAAATTTCAGATCCTAGATGTCCTACCAAGATCATCATTGACATGAAGCATGAAGTGAGGCTCGCAGAATACTATGTAAAGGCAACCCCAGGCACTTCACACATTGACGCCGAGCTTCTCTCATGCCGGTACGGGAACCTCGTCCAAACTAGCGGGCTCTATGTAATCCTTGTACCCGTTCACACGCAAGCGAAGCTTGCGGGATTCAGCATACACCACTCGCCTCATCCGGTTGGTGCTACCCAGGGGCTGGTGGACTTTGAGGCCATGCCACGAATTGACCGTGATCCTGTCGTCCCACCAAACCCGGAACTCGGGGGTCCAGCTGTCTTGGGGCTCAAACTCCAGTGTCGCAATCTGCTCGAACGGGTATTTCTTCGAGTTCCATTCCACGCCGATGTCGTCGACGGGCTGCTCGTCGAGGTTCTGGAGAAGCTGGGCGCAGAACGAGTACGTGACCTTGTTCTTCAGGTGGAAGTGCCGGACTTCCTGCGAGATGACGTTGATTGGATCCTCGTCCTTGATGTAGGTCGTTTCCAGCTTCCTCTGTTCCTCACCGAGGGGGAACACGCCGAGTTTGGCGACATGATCACCGAAACGGTAGGCCGACTGCGAGTACTGGGGCATGGCGACCACTAGACCCACATGATTAGCATTGGCCCTGACACACGTCTGATATGCCACCTACTGTGTTGTCGAGGGATCTTGCCGGCGGCCGTGGCGACATCGGCATCGGCTCGTTGAGACAGCTCTTCGCCGAATTTGGGAATATTGTTCCAGTTCCTCTCGAGCGAGGCCGCAATTTCGTAGGTGGTCGGTGGGTCTCGAAGCTCAAGGATGGGGTAGTTGTTGAAAGTCCAGTCCTGGGTCTTTTTGTCTTCCCCCCAGATCTTGTCGCCCTCGACACCAAATATCTTCATACCGATCCCCCGCGGCGCAGCAACGTTGTCGGGAACCAACTTCGGCGTCAGGGAGGAGTAGCGCATTATGACATCGTATGTGCCAGGTTTGGCAAACATGCCTTGGGCAAGGTGGGCTGGGAGATCGCTTGGGACGATGAACTTGCCGATGACGCACTGAATCGATCGGTCAGCGAATTGAGGCGTACACCGACGAGAGATACGTACGCCCTGGGTCTTGAGATGGGTGCCTCGCAGGCAGTGGTGGTGCTCGTCAAAGTTCCTCATCTGGAAGTGCTTGAACTGTTCCGAAACCTCCTGGATCTTTTCCTTCTCACCTGGTTTTTCCACTTCGACGCCAGGCGCGTCCCTGGGTGGTCACATCGTCAGTTTCCGAGAGCCAAATTCGAAAGAGCTGGCACTTACCACTGGATGTAGGAAGGCATGACACTTGATCTCGAGTTGACACACGAAGGACTCGGTTGTCTGATGGCCTGGCCGACGACGACGTGCTGTGTCTGAGTTCCACCGAATGTGGGATCACCGGCAGGAGAGACGTGGCAGTTTTTATCCCGCTTGGGAGCATCTTCCGTGTCGACGCTTTCTCCGCGGCTTCAGATGCATGTTGACATTGCCCTGGAGATCTTCCATGTCGCCGGGACGATCCCAGACGATCAGGACCAGTCATGACCGGTGCCTTTCGTCGACGAAAAGCGGGGAGTGTGAACGGCGGGGTATGAAGTTTGAACCTTCTAAAATCTGAGAGCACAAAGTCATCATAGACATATCAGAGAACCAATTACACCTGCCCAGTCACACACAGGGATATATTTCCCGCATCATCACCGGACGCCACCTATCCAGGGTCCATGACAAATGTTGAACTTTCGGCAGTCTCGGCCGTGCGGTACTCCAATTCAACCGTGGGGGCATGGTACGGCTGACACCGGTTCCAAGATGACGGTCATTCCGAGGGTGAGATTGAATCCAGACATAATACATTGACAAGGCTGATTCACAGTCAACTAAGGTGAACTAAGTGGCTTCTGTAGGTAAGTACTCCATTGGTGTGCCGTGACTGTTTCCGCGATATTTTTTAGTGTCGGGTCAAACTTGGCTAGTATTTTGTCGATAAATATAGAGCAAATTAGCTTGTGACTGCTGCTGCGATCGACGAGACCAGGGCATCTCGAACCGCCGAAGGGCCATTCAACTCTCCCACAATACCACAGCGGCCATTGACTCCGGTACTTAGCAATACCCAGTGCAGGCCCACACAACCCAATCAAGTAAGTTCTTGACCGGTTCGGTTAACCGAGGAAGTATATGGGTATCCCGTTGATGCATCTTCGGCCCAGTTCCTGGGAGTCGGCGTTCGATGTGTGTATATATATATATATATATATATCTCCAGCCCCCTGTATACGACACGGCGGATGGTGACCTAGGCTTGAGATATTTACGTTGAAAACACACCCACGCAAGTATTATTCATCCTGTAATCATCCCCAACGTCTGAGATGGGCGATAACAGTGTTTCCGTCGGGCGTGCAGGTGCCGTCAGCGAAGCACGGCGACACCTCCGAGACGAAGGATGGGCAGTCATCCCGGACATCCTGAGCAAAGAAGAAACCGAGACGGTGCTGGGACGTCTGTGGAAAGCCAAAGAAGCCAGCGAAACGCGCGGCGACCAGACGTATCTGCCTCGTCTCGACCCCAACGAAGCCAACGTCCGCGTCTTCAACCTTCTCGAACTTGATCCAATCTTCCGAGAGTTGATCGCCCACCCAGTCGCCGTGGAGATGGTCAAGTCGGTCCTCGGCGAGAACTTCTTGATCTCCAACTTCACCGCCAACATCGCCCGGCCGGGCAGCCAGTCCATGGGTCTCCACAGCGATCAAAGCATCGTGGTTCCCGAGCCGTGGATGGGAGTCTGGGCCCTGAACGTTATATGGTGCCTGACCGACGTGTATGGGGACAACGGCGCCACGCTTTACATTCCCGGTTCCAATCAATACCAGTTTGGCCGCGACGTCCCGGAAAATGCCGACACGATGCTCCGGCCGTTCGAGGCCAAGGCCGGCAGCATCATCCTCATGGACGGTCGGGTCTGGCACACGTCCGGCGCCAACATCACCAAAGACAAGGACAGAGCCTTGATGTTTGGATACTACACCGCCCCTTTCCTGAGGCAGCAGGTGAATTGGACGGCCAAGCTACCGCGAGAAATACAGGACTCGCTGAGCGAGCAAATGAAGGAATGGCTCGGCTTGAATGCCACGGCCAACATAGGCCGCACGGGAGGCATTTGGAACAACTACCTCGATAAGCAGTTCCCGAAGGAAGTCAAATAAGGAGTGATAGGTGAATACGGGGGTTCGCGAGGCCGCTGAACGAGTCGTCGTTGTCCTGATGGATATCGCTTCGTCTGTAAAGGATATTGTCTGTAAGGGGTATTTTAGTCAGGCCACAATGTGACACACACTCAGTCCCTGGACCATGTATACACCCGAACGGACTATTTCTCTCACCATGGTTGGTTCTACCTGTCCTCGGCTCCAACGTGACAGTCAATGAAATTCACCGTTGAATAGTTAGCACGTACCCATCCCAACCAGTGGGAGTCTCTCATTGATCTTCCCGGACAGGATACCCGAGGTCATCGGGGAAATATGACAATCCGACAGGCACCCAGCTTTACGGGTTCTTGTCTAATTCACATGACATGGGGGTTGATCGACGTCCGAGGTTGCGCGCCGAACCCGTCGGCTCCGGAGTCATGTACTGGGTACATAGATAATACCTCCCAGCACGCAAACACACTGTAAAGTCCACATTCTAGGAACCGCCGTACCTCACACCAGACCAAAAAACGGCTTGGACCACCATGGCCACCCAGACCGCCACGACCACGGCGACCAAGACGGCCACGCTCAAGGTCCAGGGGAAAGTGGCCGATCTCACCTCGCACGTCAACCTGGAGCGGTTCAGTAAAGATGTGCCCCAAGCCGACTACGACGTGGCGGTGGAGTTGATCAAGAGCAAGCTCGGGGAAATGTCACTGGTTGCTGCCAAGTTGAAGTTGACCATCGCACCCAACCACGCGGCGCTGGTGATTGATGCACGGCAAAATCCCGCGACGCTCCGTGTGGTCACCGACGACGAGGACGAGGACGAGGACGACCTACAGGCCCAGGTGTACATCACGGCAACAATGGTGAAGCGGTTCGTCGACGGCATGATGGACGCGCGGTACGCGCTGAACTGGGGCCACATCTTTATGCGGACAGGGCCAACGCGGACCGGGGTGAAGCTGGTGGACGCGCTGACGCCGTTCAACGCGGTGCACCCGAGGCTAGACCGGCTGGACCTGGGCGACCTGCCGCAGCCGACCGAGGACGTGGCACAGGTGAAGCGTGACCTGGACACGTGGGGGTACGGGCTGGTGCGCAACGCGCTGTCGGCGGACGAGGTGCGGGCATTGCGGAAGCGGCTGATGGACCAGGCACAGGGCGAGGCGGACGGTGGGATCGGCTTCTTCGACGGCGGAGAGCGGAAGCCCAACCAGCGCGTGTGGTGTCTGCCGAACAAGGGCGCCGAGTTCCTCGACCTGCTCGAGCACAACCGGACCATCGACGACTTCGTGCCCGACTTCCTGGGCGACGACGCCATCCTCTTCTCCTACACGGCCAACATCGCCCGGCCTGGGAACACCCCGATGCACTTGCACACGGACCAGATCACCATGCAGCCGCCCATCCGCTCCGTCGCCGTCGGCATGAACCTGATGTACTTCCTCGACGACGTCTCCGCCCAGAACGGCGGCACCCTGGTCATGCCGGGCAGCCATCGTGGCAACTGGGCCCCGGACGACCCATATGACCCGGTCGATACCGTCGCCGCAGCTGGGCCTGCCGGAACGTGCATGGTCTTCGAGAGCCGCCTCTGGCATGCCACCGGCGCCAACCAGATGCCTGCCGACAGCGGCAGCGAGCGGCCCGTCCTCCTCGCCTTCTTCACCCGCCCGTGGATGCGCCAGCAGGAGAACTATTCCCTGTCGCTCAAGGACGACGTCCTGGCCTCCTGCTCCGACCGTGTCAAGGGCTTCTTCGGCTTCCGCACTACCGGCAGCATCGGCGGCGTCCAGACCAAGAAAAAGGACGGTGACATCGTCCGGAGGCCCAAGGAGGACGAGTATGTTGGCGTCCTCGGCGTCAACAGCTCCAAGTACTGAGTCTGGTGGATCGATCCCAAATAGCTAATCTGCATTGAACTCAAAACTCGTCCCCATCTCTCTCCGAGCGCCCCCCATAGTACTATGTGTGACCTTCGTAGGCCACGCCAAACCCCGGAGTATTATCCTCCCCTCCCTCCCCTTGCTTGACCACAGCCTACATCTCGGTATTGTCCCACCCCCGGAGTCCGATGGTCAACAGATCCTCCTGGACGATGCGGTCCTTCATGGCGAGCAGGTCCTCGACGTCCCAGTTGACGTACATGAACCGATCCTGGAGGAACGACGCGCTGGGCGAGATGAGCCACACCATGAAGTCGGCCCCGAGCTCAGCTGTCACACGCGGCAAAGAAAGGGCCAAGTCAGCGTTCTGTCGGTGAGGAAGGTGCCAGTCAGTCAGTTCCCAACGTACCTGAATCTTCGCAGACTGTCTTCCCTTCCTTGGCCATCGCGGTCGCCACCACTCCGGGATGGATGTGGAAGATCCGCAGTCCCCGTTCGGCCTCCTCGTGGTGGAGGTACGAGAGCATCTTCATGGTCGCCAGCTTGCTGGCGCTGTAGCCCGAGAGTCCGGCAACAAAGTCGATAACAGCCGCCCCCGAGCTGACGTTGATGATAGTCGCCGTCTTCGGTGCGATCTCTAGGAATGCCGCCGTCAAGGCGAGCGAGCCCTTGACGTTGACCTCGAAGTGCCTCCAGTACCGGTCAAAGTCCCACGGCACCGACGACGGGGTTCGGCTCGTCGTCGCTAGCGCCGCGATGTACCCGGCATTGTTGACGAGGATGTCTAGTGAGTGCCCGGGGATTAGTCGACATGCGGCCGCGAAGGCCTGGCGCGTCGCCTCGATGCCGTCACTGATGTCAAAGACGAAGCCTTCCACAATCACATCCGGACATTCTTCCGCAATGCGCCGTTTGGTTTCCTCTAGCGTCGCCAACGTCCGGCCGGACAGGAAGACAGCCCGGGCGCCCGCGTGAGCAAACGCCAAGGCCGTGGCTGCGCCGATCCCGGTCCCAGATCCGGTGATAAAGACAGAATGGTTCTTCAAGGAGTCCTTGATCAAATTCTGGAGCGCTGGATACGTGTCCGTGTGATACCGCGAGGTGAAAGTGTGGCGGGTGACCACGGTCATGATGGCGGTGGTGCGAATTCGGTTCTGGCCCAAGGACTTTTGGAGGAGTGATGCACTATCACTTGGTACTTAGGACCGAAGGACAGATGTGATGGTGTTGGACGTGAAGCATCCACGTGCCGGGAAAACCCCTTTTCTAGGTACTTTGAATTACTTATTCTTGTTTGCGGGGAAACTTTTCACGGTACGTGTATGGCCTCGGTAACGGCTCGAGCCTTGGATCGTGCACCCGTCGTAGTCGACTCCCTCTGACTAAGAACACATGCTACCGAAAAGCTAGTCCATGAGTGGATACCCGAGGCTGAGGACGCGGTGGATCCTGTGCGAGGGCCCCATCACGCCGGGAGGTATTGGGGGCAGGATGAGGTTCCCCAGCTGTTGACCCCGAGGGAAGCGCGAGATATGGGGTCGAGGCCCAATTGTCGTCGCCTAATTTCAACTTGTCGGTGGGGGGTGAAAGGCTTTCCACCCTTTATCGCGTTGGTCTTTCAGAGACCCTAAACCTATGCTTCTCAGTAACTGAAGAAAGCTAAGTCTCCTAATCGACCGAGCGTGTTTGTCACCGCGGGAGATGGATTCCCAGAATCGAATTCTCATGCCGAAGCCGACGTCGACGGTGCTGGCGACGCCACCGCGGTCGATCGACGACCAGGTCGGCATTGACTCGCCGAAATTACGGTTCGTCACCAACAAGGCTCCGAAAAAAAGGTCCTCGCAGGCTTGCCTCGAGTGCCGTCGCCGAAAGGTCCGCTGTGACATCGTGATACAGAGGCCCGCGTCCTGCACCAATTGTCAACTCGACAAGGTGGCGTGCGAGGTCGGTCTGTGCAAGCGGCGACGGTATTTATTTTCCCAGGGAGGCCATGTTGTAGGGAGGGGCTGTGTGTATATGAGAGCTGATCAGGTCTCCCCTCCCCCCAGGAGAAACGAACCAGTCCATTCATCTCCGCTGACCCCACAGTCGACCGTGTTCTCCTGCCAAAGCTCGCCGGCGGAGGGCCTGGAAGACCGGGACGACGACCCGGGTTGGCAGGACCCCGAGATCGAACGCCACCTAGCCTTCATGCCCAATACCGCCTCGCCGTTCGAATTTCAAGCCACCCTAGAGCCGAATCTAAGCCCTGGCGTCAGTCTCCCCGAATTTCTCAAGTCTGCGTTGCCCGTGGCTGGTGACGACGTCAGTCTCCCTCCCTTCATCAAACCGCTCTCCGAGGACCTTCAGGCGGAAGACTGGCGATTTCTGGCTGCGAAGCGGTGCTTTACCTTTCCGCCTCTGGCTTTTGAACGGTGTGTCGTCCAGAGATTGGTGGAATTCGTCCATCCAATTTTGCCGATCGTTGACGTTGACGTCGACGACTTTGTTGACATCGTCACCGGGACCTCCCAGAAGCGGATCTCACTCCTGCTCTATCACGCGATGATGTGTGCGGGACTGGCCGCGGTCGAGATCGACATCATCACCCAGTACGGATACGTGTCCAAGTCGGCAGCAAGAAACGAGTTCTACTCCAAAGCCAAGGTGAGCCCCATGGACCGTCCGAGTCGTTTTGGTTTCGGGCTGACCACTTTTCCAGGCACTTTTGGACGTCGACGCCGAGAAAGATCGTTTGGTGGCCTGCCAGGCAGTCCTCTTGTTCATCAGCTGGTCTCGTAACAATGATCCTCGAGATGGCCTCCATTGGACCGGCGTGGCTTTGAGCCAGGGGTATTCACTCTTGCTCCACAGATCGGCGTGCGATGTCCAGACCACGACCCCCGAGCACCGGCTGAAGAGGCGCATGTGGTGGACCATCGTGATGAAAGAGGCGGACGTATGCCTCGCGATGGGAAAGCCGCCCCGCGTCGCATCCCACGACATCCCCATGCTCCAACACGACGATTTCGGTAGCGACGGGGACGCCCATCCTGGCGAGTGGCTCGAATTGGGCAGAACGAGGCGGAGTTGTTCGTTGCCCAAGATCTTGCAGGCGGTCTGCATCGCCCGGGCAAAGCTGTCGCTCATCATCCTCAAAGTCCTGCGATTTTTGCACACCATTGACCACCGGGTCGGTTCCGGCATGCGGGACTCCAAAACGTGGCAATTGGATTCGGAGCTCCAGGACTGGAGGCACCGACTACCGGCCGAGTTGTGGTGCCGGGATCGCTCGCCAGACACCCCCGAGGGCCGGCGTGTCCAACTCACCGAATCCGTCTTGCAGCTCACTTATCTGATGGCGGTCATCATGCTGCACAAGCCCCAGGTGCCGATCAAGAAGTGGGCGTATCCTGTGGCCGAAGACGCCGAATGGCGCGTAGACGACGAGCTCTGCAGGTACCAAGCTCACACGAGCACCATGAGGAGAGCTGCCGACGACATGACTTCCATTCACCAAAACCTTCACGCATGCGGACTGACTGGCGTCATTCCCGGGATCGGGGTGGCTACCATTTGTGCAGCCGTTAGTGTTCACCTGCTCGATGCTCGCTCTTCTCGAGCGGCCATTCGCACGCGGAGCTTGGAGCAACTGGACATCTGCTTGAGTGTGATGCGGGAGGTGGGAAACCTGCACTACACCGCCGCTGAGGTGGTGAAGCTCGTCGAATCCGCCGTTCTCGACGTTCGAGGATCGACGGAGCAGCAACTAAAGATGAATAACGCTGCGGCGACTGGAGACCAACTCCGTCCGCCATCTCAGTACAACGCGACCTCGGCCCTAGGTCAGCATGAGGTCTCCGCCGACTTGTCACAAGACTGTATGTATACCCCGATCTTTCTGGATCCTTTTAGCGAGATGGAGCATTTCCTCAATTTCGAAGAACCATTTCTCTGACCGGGACTTCGACGGTGGCTATTTTTGAGCCAGGTCCATAGATAATGCAAGCCTGGACATTTGTTGACATTTGTTTTCGTGTTCTCAACTAGTTGTACCGCCTCGTAGACTCATGAAGTCGATCGACCCAGCAAGGCACACCAGAGAGAAAATGTGCGAGGTTGGATGGTCCCGGACCTGACCGAAACACCTCGGATCTCTGGGTCTGACCATTGGGCCGTAGTGTCCTGGATAGATCGAGCGACGTCTAGTGCTAGTTTAACGGACAACTCGAGTACCGAGTCAACTTCTTGAGATTGGGCAAGTTGGACGATGCGAGACGCCGCGTCAGTCGCTCCCTTTTCCCCTACCGAGGCCAACAGGGGATGCATTGCGACGAGGAACCGATTTATCAGGGCGAGGTACAAAAGGTATCGGGTAAGGGTCTCAAGCCGTTTCGACGAAGAATGGTCGGCGACGGGGCCTGTACGTCCAAGGTCTCCCGATCCTGTGAGCTCATGTTCCCATCGCGCACCCCAGGTCGAGCATTTTCCGAGTAGGCCACTCAATTCACACAATATGGTGTCCTTTTCGTCGAGGCGCTGATTCATGACGGCGTCGGTGACTTTCTTGAATAAACCCGGGGCGCAAGCCGTGATCATCCACAGCGTCACAACAGCCTCTGACCGATCGGAAATGTGAGGGCCGGCGACGATGGACGACTGGAGAGCATCCTGCCAGTCTGGCTTGCTCAGGAAAGTGTCTACATTCGCAAACGTGCATTCGAGAATCTACCCTGCATCAGAAGATGACGGTGGAAGCACCGGTGGAGTTTGGCATTACCATGATCTCAGCCTGCGCAATGAGCAGATCTTTCTCCACCTCCGTGATGATCTTAGCCGGTCCGAGAGCCTCCAGAACGACAAATCCGCCTCGTGAGTGCAGGATCCAGGCGTGCGGGCGGGAGGGTTCGAGCAGCTATTCACGTATTCAGCTAGATGTACAAGGGGGTGACGAGATTCCCCGATTCAGTACCTCAAACAAAGCTAGCAGCAGCGTGGCGTACCACACGGTCCAATCCACGTTCCGTGAAGCGAGGGTAGAGGACAAGCTCCGGACGGCGCGACCGTACCTCTGTTCCATCTGATGTCGACCGGACTGGATTTCTGTCTCTTGCGTGAAGCACAATCTGATCCAGCCAGCCACACACTCAATGGCATCGTCCAAGCACTTGCTGTGTCCGTATCGTTGAGGGAGAACCTGGAGGAACGAGTCCTGCGCCAGTCGACAGACCTTGACCCCTCTCCGTGGACTCGAGTTGTCACCTGTGACTGCAGCATGTCGTAACAGACTTGCGGTGAGGCCAGGCTGCGTGATGATGGATAGTTCACTGGGTATCTTGCGTCCATGTGCCGTGAAGGACAGCGGAGAGGAAATGCTAATGCCTGGCGCCCAGGTGGGAGGCTGAAGTCCCTGCCGTGAGCGCGGACCATACTCTAACCGAGACAACTGCACGTCCGCGTCCGGCTCCAAAGGTGCAGATAGAGCCGTGGGACGACGGCGACCATCCTGTTCCTTGACGACAAGAATGTCGGGGGGCTGCAAGACGTTGATTCTCGCCGTGATCCCTCGTTCTCTCCGGTTTGCGGCTCCAACTCGTCTGGACACTCTCCGAATCGTACTGCGGTCGGATGCACTCAAGGTGGAATGGTTTGCATCCTGGTGGATAAATTCCAATTTCATCGTCATTGATGAACGAGGTTAATCTGGCCATTACGGGGAAGAATGTCAGCTAAGGTTGGTGGTGATGAGGGCAGAGATAACGTGACGGAGTGGGAAAAGCGTGGCTAATTTTATGACCATTGTACTTAGTACCGTCATCTTGAACGGGTATAGATTGGTCAATTGGCTCTTAGCTGGGCCAGAACTGCCTTGAAATGGTATAGCTCGGTCATTTTAGAGACTAGTCGCCACCTGTGCTAGAACCTCTCGTTCCTTCAATACTCCGTACCTTTTGTCCGCATTACTACTTAGGCCTATTCTTGACAAGGTTGGTGTCGAAATCCAGCCCAGCCTCCTGTCTGATGATCCCATACACCGCCGACGAGTCCAACGGCCGTGTCTCGGTCAATGTCTGCGCCTGCAGCAGATGCTCAAGCGTAATTTCAGCCACCTGCAGCCTCGCCCCAACGGCTCTTGCGCTGTCAATTCCATGCTTCACGTCTTTGATCGCAAGGTTGAGGTCCGACCGTGGCCGCTCGCCTGAAATTGTTAATAGAGGTAGGTGCAAAAGCCAAGGAGAAATGCTAGTAAGTAATGCTAAGTATACTGGCAGTACTACTACCGGTCTTACTTACCAGGGGCAGGGGCATAGACGCCTGTCAGCAGTTTTTCGGAGATGGAATGTGCATAAGTTCCGTAGTTTTCTTGGATCAAAGTATCGAGGACTTGGTTCGAGAGCCCGGCCTTCTCGGCAAAGACGTGAGCTTCGGCTATAGCTTCAGCCATACTGGCCGTGATGAAATTTCTGTTGTTGTCAGCTCGGTGCCCCAATGGTGGGATGGATCTGTGGTCGTGGCTAGGGCTCTCACCCTGCCGTCTTCAAGAGGGTAGCGCTCGAAGCGTCTGCTCCAGTGCGGATGATGGCTCTGGCTAGAATATCCTGCACGTAAGGGACAATAGTGTCGACACTTGCCGGGGGACCAGCCAACGCGAAGAGAAGCCGTCCCTGTTGAGCAACCGGAGTGGCTCCGAACGCAGGTGCTGAACTCGTCACATCAGCATTTCTTTCTTGCTCTCTCGACTGCCTCATTCGACTGACCAGCGACGAGGGTTGCCCCTGCATCTTGAAGCGCAGTCGCAACTCTCCTGGTCGTGTCAGGGTGAATGGTCGACGTGTCAACAATGATCTTGGACGTCAGATTTCCGGCGACAAGAATCTGAGCCGCAATCGCGTCCACCGCGGCATCATCGCTCATCTGAATGGGTCAGTGGTCGAGTGCACTGTTCAGCTTTCTGCCTCACAAACCGAGAGGAAGGTGATGTCGGCCTTTCGAACCACGCCGGCGACTGAGTCACCCGGTATGCCACCAATTGCCTGCAAGGAGCTTCCACGCTCCAGCGTCCGGTTATAATAGCAAAGGGATGGGGATGCTGTCCGAGATAGATGGGTTTGCAGGTTTGTAGCCATGGCCAGGCCCATATTGCCCAAGCCTGGGTCGCATCAAGTCAGTCCCACGCAGGGTGCGCTGGTTGACGATGGAAGATCTCCTACCTATCCATCCAAGTTGACGGCCCGCTGCCTGGTCAGGCATCGTTACGATGGTCACCAGGTGATAAGATTAAGTACCGAGGTACTTAGGAAGTATGTTAGAAGTAGATAAAAAGTACTATACTTATTAGTGGTAATGTTCAAGCTGTGGGATACTTTACTATCCCCCAAATGTGGACCGCTAATGTTAAAAGGCGTGCATGACTTAGCAAGGAGACGTGCTAAAGAAGAAGAGCGCTTCCTGCGTTTGAAATATTAGGGTCTTTTCGCATAATTCACCGAGCAGTTGAGATATCGTTCCTTCCAATATCAGGGTTAGCGCGCACCTTAAAGTGCCACATATGACGTCATTACCACCGCTCTAATCCTATGGAGAGGCCCAAAATTTCCTCTTGAGGACGCGAACCTTCCCACTTCCGACTCTCTTGAGGGCTGATCCGACTCTTTCATTTTGCAACATTAAACTTCGAAGAAAGCTTAGCTAATACCTTTACTAAGTAAGTAGGTACTAGCACTGATGCAGCATTGTCTCCATGTGTCTTCCTGTCTCATGGGCCCCGCAGGCTGAGTATTCCTATTGTTCCTTCCACCTCACCAAGAGAAATTCCCGAAGAAAGAGCGGCCGACAAAGACATTAAAGTCGAAAGGGCCAGCGCTGAAAGCCCCTCCCTTTGTTACCTAGGTATCTCATTGTCGGCGTCTTAGACATTCAAATACGAAGTATTTCTCCGTGAAAAGATGCGCTCCGACGCCATACTGCAACGAGTAACCGAACGACAACGTTTCAAACCCCGAAACCCCAAAAAAACCCCACTCCTCAGCGAAAAAAACTTTGAACCCCACCTCCATGCAAAATGCAACTCCCAACAATCCCAACGACATCAACAACCGGAACCCTCTTCCTCCTCCTCTTCATGGTCGCTGTCTCCTTCCCGGTCCCCACCTCGGCTGCATCGGTCCTGGGAGAGCGGTCAATGAAGAAGATGGACGGCCGCTGCACGTCGAGCAACAGCTGCAAAGTCCCTGGCGGGCTGCACGAGCCGTACCCCTGCTGGAATTCGGCGTGTGAGCCGGGCGACAAGGGCAAGGAGTGTGTGATCGCGCCGGGCATCGACGGCGGCTGGGTGGCTAAATGCCCCAAGAACGAACTGCCTTATGACTGGGCCTGGCCTTGGGTGCCACCGAAGAAGAAAGATTCAAAGTCACAGGAAACTAAATAGTACTACATAGTACTACATAGTAGGTGAAGTAGTACCGTTACAGACCTACGAGGTACATACTTAGTACAGGCCCTTTGGACTCGGGATCCATCCCTGTTCGATCTTGGTTCAAGATAGGATCAGTCAAAGGATCGATTAGGGTTCGATGAGGATCGATCCTAATACTTACTACCTAGCCAGTAGGGAAAACAAAGCGCCAAAAGGTAAGCAAGTCCGGTCAATGTTTTTTTGGTCTATGCATATATTTGTCACAAACCCAATTACCAAAGTAGGCCGTGCTACTATAGTATAGTGAGTGCTATGTAATAGTAATAATGAGTCCTAAATTCCCATGTGCCACACAAATCCTCGGAGCGCTTCCCTGTGCCACTCGTGATCCAAGCCGAAATCATTTCCCTCGCTGACCAAAAAGACATGTTGGTAGTTGTGTTGGTACAGTCTATGCTCGCTCGTAGTCGATGCCTGGTACTCTTTTTCGTTGTCCGCTGTTGCAGCAAAATCCCGCAGTAAAATCCCCAACAAACACAAAAAAATGCAAAACCGATTTTGGTAGCCAAACAAAGATGACTTTTGCCATGCTGGCCAACTCCGTGCTCCATGCGCTATCCATATCTGAATTGGTCCCGCAACACTCGTTCATCGTCGTCGTCGTCGCCGCTGCTCATAATCCACTCTTGGAAATCGCAGATATTCCTTGTACATAATTATAACCATTCATAGCGTGAAAATAAAGGAAAAATGAAGACCATTGTCAACCAGTGGGCAGATTAGTGCAACGCCTCGTGACGCTGCTCTTCTTTCAAGCTCTTGCGCTTTCGCTTGCCCACCCAGTCAACCTCGGGATGAACGACGCGCATATGTCTCGTCAACGCATCATTGCGCGAAAAGGTTTTTTCCTCTGTACATAGATGGCAACGGACCTTCTGTTTCCGGGAATTGTGGATCGTATCCTCATGTCGTGTCAAATCGTATGGCCGGGAAAAGATCGAGTTGCAGGGCTTGCCCGTGCTCGGGTTGATTCGATCGCAGCGGTGGGGACCGGCCTGCGCGTTCCGCATATCCGGATACGGCGACGTCGGCGACGAGGGCGACATCTTGCTCTTCTGCTTTTGGAATTTGGAGGATGCGTGGCCTTCCCTCTTGTGTTTTTGGAGCTTTTCGGGGGAGTCGAACCGAAGGTGGCAACCGTGGAAAGTACACGAGTATGTGCCGGCGTCAGACGACGTGTCGAGCGGGCGATGCAACGGCTGCCGTTGAGGCGCAGCCTGTGGTTGATGTTGTGGCCTAGACAGCTGCATCGAATGCTGACTCGAATGCTCCGAGGGCCCTTCTTCGGCGGTCGACTCCATCGAAAGCATGTGGGCAGGGAAGTCGGGAGTGACGTTTTGCAGGCCTGCCTGGCTGTCGTGGCGACTCTGTTGTCCGACAAACGCGTACTGTTGAGGCATTTGCATCGAAGGTTCTGGAGTGTAAAAGGTGGCAATATTCGAGGG
This sequence comes from Exophiala calicioides, assembly GCA_001599795.1. NCBI lineage: Eukaryota > Fungi > Ascomycota > Eurotiomycetes > Chaetothyriales > Herpotrichiellaceae > Exophiala > Exophiala calicioides. The sequence goes on from BCHZ01000003.1 coordinate 2,661,792, forward strand.
GGCCCCGAACATCGCATGCGACTGCTCGGGCGCAAACAATTGCGTCGCCGAGTCGTCAATGTCGTGCTCGGACAACATCAACTCCTTGGGGGACACCGACGTCCGCTGTTTCTGCAACGCCACGGGGTGTTGTTGTGGTCGTTGAGTCGGGGCAGGCATGCCGTAGGGTGAGTTCTGCCTAAACGGCGACTTGTCGCGAGGGTTGGAGGTCGGCGAGCTCGTTCGCAGATGATCTTGCTGTGCTGCCTGCAGTCGGTCCACCATCATGTTCTGCCTGTGTGGCGTCATGGTCAATCTTTGCATGCTCTGTTGCGCCTGCGTGTAGGGCATGGAAGACGTGAATTGTTGGTCGGGGAAGACGTCTTGGAGGGATTGCTGGTATGCGGCGCTGGGATAGCCTGTGTCAAACTGTAAGTAATCGAACATGTCGTCGTCGCCGTCGGGGTCTTTCTCACCATAAACATGCTTCTCATCGTACTCCGGTTCATAATTTGTATGCGGCGTCGCGGGCGAGTTGTGACTCATGGTCGACACTGTATATGACGCACGCTCGTCGGCGCCTGTTGATTGTATCCTCCTCATGTCAACTGGACCATAGTTCATGGGGTACATGGTGGCAGAATCGGACTTGGCAGTATGGGGAGTGTGGTTGAAGTCGAAGTCGTAGGAAGGTGGAAATTTTGAGTCAGATGTGGCGACAATATGTGGGTATAGAGTAGTAATCTGGGTGAGCGGTGACGGCGGGCCAACCGAAGCCACAGAAGACCCGGACGACCCTCTCTTGTGGAATCGTTGGTCTTGAAAGTTCTTGGGCAGCGCACTTAGGTAGGATCCTTGGTTATACCCGTCGTTCCATCCCCCTACCAGGGCACTCTGGGCGATCATGGGTGGCTGACTCGAAGGTGGAGGTGTGGCTGTCGGCGTGGGAGTAGACTGTTGAATGCGGACGGCCGGGCTCGTCGAGGGTCTCTGCATCAAGGGTGGGAAATGGAGGCGAGGAAGAGGCAAACGGGAGTCGACAGAGGTTGTATAGTCGTCGAGGGGGCCGTATAAGGTGGATTGGTAAGGTAGTATGTTTGTGGAAGCCTCGGTCAAGGGTACGTAGACGTATGTGGACTTCGGGAGAATGTAGGGCAGAGGGCGGTCGAGTGGCAAATGTATATACCAGAAGGCTATTTGAGTATTTCCGGAGGAAGGTGGTCGCTAATGAAAGACCGGAGTGGAAGGTGGGAGAACAGGTGATATGGATGGTCGATTGGAGCGCGGACGGAGGACTCGGCGTTGCTGCGGACGACAAATAGGACGTAGGGTGCTATCCGAGGGCGAGGGAAGTCTCATTCGCACGAAACAGACAATCAAGGTTTTTCATGCAGCGTTGCAGGGTGAGGGCAATAGGATGAGACAGTTGCAGTGGTGTGTTGAATAGATGCGGTTGAGGGTGTCTCTCGGAGCAGATGAGAGAAGCGGAACCCTCGCCATGACATGGCGGGTTCGAGCGAAGGGTGCCAGTGACGTCGTGATGACCAGGGTATCGTCAGTGCAGCCCGAGGGGTTTCTCTCACCCTGCTCAGTGCTGTTTCTCGGCAATAAGTTGGCGGCTGCGACTCGACGCCAGTGCTCCAGTCACTTGCCGACTAGTGTGCCCAGTGCGGGTTTTTGCGTGACCTCCGGGTCGTGGTGCAGTCGTGGTGCAGGGTCTGCTCTGCGCTTGACAGGGGTGGGTGAAAGTCACCGGGGTCACTCTCACGGTGCCAAGACTTCGTTGCTTCAATCGGCGTGAGCCTAGAGCCAAACGGGCAGCGAGTGCCAGGCCGGCCCAAAACCTGTTGTCGGCTCGCCCAGAGAGCCTGGAGCGTGAGAGTCCGGGCCTCCCTACGCTTCCGTGGCTTCCCTAAGGCCTTAGGGTTTGAGCGCTCCGCGGCCGCTCGAGCGTGTTGGACCGTCATCGTCCAGAGATCTCCGTGGGCGCTCCAATCGCTTCCCGGCGAGGTCATCCACGGCTGTGGCTGTGCGCGACACCCCCAACACACCCCCAATCAACTCGTCTGCGCTGACGACACGCCGAGTGCCTCCGAGAATCTTCCATGTCCAGTGCTCGCCAACCGCCTATCCTCGTACCGTCGCTTTGGATGTCGGGTCGCGGCATTTGTTTTGTTTTTTCTTAGTCATTGACCCCGTCGCCGTGCTACTTGTCGCAAACTCTTCTCTGGGACCTTATGTGAGCAGAGGATCCTCCGGGTCCGATGTGCGACACCCCAATGTGAATGCTGCTGCCTCGGTCACTGCCTCGGTCGCCGCCTCGTCCTCGGATCGATCATAGCTGACCGCCCGTGCACGGACGAATTGAAAGGCCGATTATTGGGCCTCGCCGTCGCTCCCTCGAGGCACGGCCAGCTTGATCAGGAAGCCTTGTGGTCGCAGTGCTTCTGACTGGCGAAGTTTCTGCTCCCGGTCGGCCACCGTCGGTGCATCTCTGCCGGATTCAGCAGTTGCTCGCCGCGATCGGCGGCCGGTCTCGTATACAAAGCACGACCAGCCACGCACGCAGCAGCTGTGATGAGACTTGGTCTTGCATGCTCGCACCAATGTCCCCGTCTATCGTAGGGCGGCATGTTCCAGGGCTCCACTGGCGAGACCTTCTAGAAGTTCGAGTTTTTCCGTCTAGACAGGAACGTGCCGAGCTGCCGTACAGTAGTATCCGATCCAGCTCCCAACATCCTGGACATGGGGGACAGGCAGTGGGATGGCCTGCAGCGTTCCAGAAGCAACCTGCAGCTGAGCGAAAAGTCTGTTCCATGACTCAGCCTTAGCGCCAATCAAGAATTGCAAAGATCGGCTATTCTCGGCGGGCCCCGGCTGGATCTGGACTCGGCGGCCGTGAGAGCCTGCTAGCCTCAACAGGAAGTCATATGCTGGCCATTTCTGGATATTGGGCACAGGACCCAAAGATTTGCATCTGAAAAAATTTGAGTGTTCGCTGGTGTTGTCCAAGCCTCAAATGTCGGTCGCGTGGCAGCGTCGTTGTCCCTGCCAGCCTGTGTGGTGCCTGTCGGTACCTCCGTGCCATGTGACCAAATGAGTGCCAGACTTTGAATTCGCTGGGTCCAGGCAGCATCGAATTGATTCTCCAGAAAACTTCCGCGTCGGGTTTGTTGGCATGCCTGGGTCTGGACGCGTGGCTACCTCAGCTGTTGCATGTGAGATCTGCATCTTGCACCGCCACGGTGGTCCCTGCCCGGGGACCTGGGTCACTTGGGAACAGGTTTCTCATTCCCGCGCCGTGCGCCGTCGTGACAGAACAAAGCTGACTTGGGATCTAGTGGCGCACATTAGGCCAGCTGTGCCCATGTGGATTGACTAACCCCGCATTTGCACGTATTCTTGTGGAGCTGCCTGTCGCTCCTTTCCTGCATATTGTGCTCTGGCCGGTCCGCCTGGAGCCCCCACCTGAGAAAGTCCATCCGGCAGTTGAAGAGCCGCAGAGTCGGTTTAGGACACGCACTAGGAGCCAGGCTTCCTCGCATGGTTTTTCAAGTGTAGCACAACGCAGTAATCTCCCATGTGGTGAGGATGCGCCATTGGTGGTTTGGGAGATGTCTTTCCATTTTGCTGTGGCTGAGTTCTCTCAGATCAGTGATGGAGGCCATGCGATTCGTCGTGTCATGACCAAATGCTCTCTACCTTCTCATGCTGCTAGCGAGCGTAGTCCTATGATCCAGAAAAGGCAGGCCCGTGGAGAACCCATTGCAGCTGGTCTTGCGACCGCCGTGATGCCTAGAGAGCTGGGGCCAAGAATTGCTTCTTCGTCAAAGTCATGCTGATGGGCAAGGCGTTCAGCATCGATATGCTCGCTGCCGACGCTCTAGTTTCATCGTGTGAGCAGTTTCTGCACGGCCTAGGAGTGATTGCCTCTCGCTTCTCGCATTGTTGTCCAGGTTTGTAGTTTCGACCTGTCGCCTAGGTATCTAGTGATCCGGCCGGACCGTATAGGCTGCTACGTCGCCAGTGTGGCTTTGGTCCCGGGATCGCTATATTGGGCATGAGCCTATTCGCAATGACTTGCACTCTCGGTTCATGGTTCTAGTGGGATATAGTCTCGCAAGATGATGCTGATGCGAGTCGAGGAAGTGTTGTTGTCATGGTGTTCTGGTGGCGATGAGTCGAAGGCATCCCGCCAAGAATAAAAAATAATCAATCCGAACCCAAAATCTTACAGGCAGCAACTTTACAACCATCACTTCCGTCTACGACCTATTCCTCGCCACAAATACTACACGTGTCCTCAACTGAACCTACTCGGATACCAGGGAGGATATTGAATGTACCTGCTGGAGCGGTGAGACTCTCGAAAGGCAACCAGGCGCCTGAGAGAACTGCCCTCTGATGTAAGATGCGAGGCTCGCTTCGACTAGCTTCGACTCGCAAGTGCATACGAGCATGACCACTTGATGACGAACAGTTACGACCGGCCCAATACGAGGCGTAGCATCTGTATTCGACAGCAGTTCAACTGCAAGAAAGAAAGCGAGGGCCTAGGACTGCGACCCTCACCGTGGACAACCTTGCCACAGGGCTCGCCGCAAGACTCCAACGCTACTTAGATGAGAAAGGGCGATGTAGAGTCCCAGCAGGTAGGAACCTCTGAGAAGCCGCCGCCGAGCTCCCTTGCCCACCTCTACACATGCACCGCGAACGAAGGAAATACCTTCCATTGCCATCCGATCTCCTCCCGTGCATGGCGGTCGCTACTATGGCGAGTGCAATGTACCAAACCACAGTAGTCACCAGCACGACGTCACGACGTTTTGAAATCACCGGGAAGTTTGTGCGTTGGTGGCGTTGGCCGCGAACTGTTGACAACCAGGCACACATCATCATCACAACGAAGTGAACGGAGGCTTGACTACGGCACAAATACAACCCAACGAGCGAACATAACCAGAAGCACAAGTAGAATATCGAGAACACAGAGAAAGAGATTGCCTTGAAACGTTATTTCACGTTGATGATGCTCTATGTCATGGCTCAGCATATATGCCAACGCCTTCCAGGCATTCATGTTGTGCCTGTATGATACATCAAGACACCTTGGTTGCCATCCCATCATAACCATGACCCTGCAACCCCATTGAGAACCCATTGCATGCCAACCACTCCGAACCTCAAAGCAAAAAGAATTAGGCAATCATGCCATGGTTGATGGCAGACACGATATACCAAAACAATGTCGTGATATGGATGAGGTGTTTAACCACCGAAACCTAGAGACCATCAGTGACCTGGAGAGGCACGTGAGAGGCAAGAAACACGAACCGTAGAGAGTGCGGCCTTGTCGCTTCAGGGCATAGACAACGTCCAAAGATGTGACAGTCTTTCGCTTGGCGCTGGAAGGGCCGTTAGCAGATGGTTCGCGATGAGAAGCGGTGGAAGACTCACTGTTCTGTGTATGTGACAGCATCACGGATGACGCCCTCGAGGAAGGTCTTCAAGACACCTCGGGTCTCTTCGTAGATCATGGCTGAGATACGCTTGACACCACCACGACGAGCGAGACGACGGATGGCAGGCTTGGTGATACCCTGGATGTTGTCACGCAAGATCTTGCGATGACGCTTCGCACCGCCCTTGCCGAGGCCCTTGCCACCTTTGCCGCGTCCAGTCATTTTGATAGAGGGGTTGAAGAGTTTTGAGTGGGAAAGTTTGAAGTGGTAGGGATGGAAGTTTGTTGTTGGATAGGGAAGAGAGAAAGCGTGATTGGGGAGGCGCGGCGGGGGGAGACTTATGCACCCCGGTGGTGCCTTCCAGATCAACCCGAGCGCGCCAGATCACAGCCAATCAGAGCCCGACATCCACAACCACTGATCATGGGCGAAACAGCATTGATTCACTGATCTCTCACCAGCCACGCATCGAATGACCTGATCCCGTGAACCGAATGAACAGATAGACCGTAGGATCATTTGCACAGTAATTTCTACAATTATTGAGGGGTGTTGATGCCAGTCGCTGGGGTTGTGGTGCTGCAGCGGCGTGGGAGATGTCGAGGTGGTACGCCAAGCGGCGGGATCAGGTGCGAATCAGCCCCGTTTCGGCCAATTCTGAATCACCACCAAATTTGGGCCGCGACCCTGATCATTATTGATGCTCTGATCTGATCACTTTGTTTTGGCTGCACTCCAAATCAACTTTTTGTCACCGTGGGCCTGAACTTCCGATCACGCCAAGCTGCCGCCTGTTCTCTCCCCTTCCTACAAATACCTCTCCCGCTTCCCACTTCCACCACTCCGCTTTCTTCCTTATCCATCCAACCCAACCATCCGCATTCTCCCATCTCATCAATCTTTCATCAATCAACCACTCAGCATGGCTCGTACCAAGCAAACCGCTCGCAAGTCCACTGGTAAGAACATCCTTAACATCATCATCGCCTTGCATCATCGTTGCTGACCCTCACTCTAGGTGGCAAGGCCCCAAGAAAGCAGCTCGCCTCCAAGGCCGCTCGCAAGTCTGCACCCAGCACCGGAGGTGTCAAGAAGCCCCACAGATATAAGCCAGGAACTGTCGCTCTCCGAGAGATTCGTCGCTACCAGAAGTCGACTGAGTTGCTCATCCGGTTAGTCTTATGACAACATTCGCAGTCACTTGACCTATAGCTAACTTTTCAAACAGCAAACTCCCCTTCCAGCGTCTCGTCCGAGAAATCGCCCAGGACTTCAAGTCTGACCTTCGCTTCCAATCTTCCGCCATCGGCGCTCTCCAAGAGTCCGTTGAGGCTTACCTCGTCTCCCTCTTCGAAGATACCAACTTGTGCGCCATCCATGCCAAGCGTGTCACCATCCAGTCCAAGGATATCCAGCTTGCTCGTCGTCTCCGTGGTGAGCGATCTTAGATGGCAACCTGCAAATGATGATGGGGGGTTTTCATGAGTGGAAAGGCGAATCGGTATTGTTTTTAACACAATCAATCAATGGGGGTTAGGGGCTTTTGGCGTTTGTTTGTACATCAGCACCAACACGGTCATCCGATATGTGACACGAGCTGAGCAGAACGCTGGAATCAGATAGATTCTGAATACAATTCAGGTCGAAACATCATAATAACGTGTCTCCGTAAAATTTCCGCTTCACTTGATTCTGACCTATCGCACTCTCGACTGACTGCTCTCTGCCGCTGGGTTGTGGTTGGGCGCAATTATAGGTGCAGTGCCTGTCAGTCTTAGGGTGCGGGTAGCCTAACCGAGCCTATGACAGCCCCTAAGTTAGGGTACTTCGGGGACAGCAGCGGGCCTAGAGACACTCTTCCAGTTTAACCAACCTGCGCACGCCTGATTCCTCTGGCAGACGCAGCACGCATAGAGATACGCTGCCACTGTCATCCTACTTCACTATTCACTGAATGTACAGGGCGCAGCACAAGCGATAAGTATTTTACTGTACATTCTCTATCATCCTTGTCCCGAAAATCTCTCGAGGGTGGCGTGTCTGGCACTTGCTCCTTCCCACAGACAGTGACCGCGTTGGACGCGCAACAACACCGCAACAACACCGGCCCCTGACCTCAAACCCCAGCTGCTTGCCGCTGGCCGCGTTCTGGAACCCTTTCGAACCTCGATGTCGGGATCGGCGAGGTGCTGAAGCCAGCAATGGCCACTACGGGCGGCCGATGCGGTCTACCCGCTTTGAAAAAGCAGCTCCTCGAGCTCATACTTGTACGCCGTGTTCCACCAGCACGATCCGGCTCGCTCTGGCGACGGTGAGGTTGTGGTTCATGATGGTGGAGGTGCCGACAATGCCTCGCGCGCTGCGATTGGAGTTTCTCCTGGGTCAGCGTCGTCCTGGTCCGGGTCGCAGGCTGTCTGGGAAGTCGCCCTGTTCGTTCCTGGAGAGTTCGGCGTGGATCTAACGACGCCTGATGATCTAACGCAGAGACGGACGAGATTGAACTCGCTCACGGTGAATACTGTGTCAAATTTGACTGGTTCACTAGTGATACAACGATTGAACCGCCGACTGCTGCCAATGGATGTGGTTTCAGCTGTCCTGTGGCTATGTCCGCACGTCGCTCGCTTTCTTCCCACTCTTGTCGGTACCCTAGTCAAGTGGTGGTGGAAGGGCGGCTATGGATGGAGGTGCGCGAACAAGTCACCAGGTGGATAAAGCTGCAGATGACTAAAAGCATCAAATTCCTGTTGCTAGTAGGTAGGTAGGTATGTGGTCTGTAAGTCTTGTGGCTGTATATTCATGTGGGCGTGATGTGACAACCCAGCCGGATGAGCCTCTGCGGGGGGCGCCATTTAAAATCTATCATATATATCATGAAACCCATGACCCATAACCCTTGGTCTGTTTCTGTCTGTCTCTCACTCTCCAAAAGGGAAAGCTCAGGAATCAATCATGCCTACCATCCAAATTTCTCAACCCAAACATCCAAACTCCAGCCTTCACGGACCAGCTGGGCCGCAATGTTCCTAACATCGCGCACGAGACCGTCGGGCCCGGAGACGACGATACAGATCTTGTCCCTGCGCTTTGTTGTCGTCGGCGGCGGCGGCGGAGCAGGAAGCGGTTCGCTGGACCAGGATGACAATGACGAGGACGACCGGAGACTCGAATTCGAATCTTGGTTGCTGTTGAGCGTCGAAGACGAGGAAGAGGATGGAGATGGGGACGAGAATCCAGACGCAGGTGCCGCCGACGTCACCCAGTTCCAGATCTCGCTCTTCATGTCTGGCCGACCGGCATCGGAACTGCGGAACTTCCTCGTATCAAATGTCTGGGTGATGAGAGGTGCCACAAGCTCCTCTTCAACCTCGTTGTCATCGCCGCCAACAGCTGCAGCTGACGCAGTATAGCAGTCAAGGAGAGGGCCCAGTCGCTCAACGGCGTTCGCCCGGGGAAACAAGGAGATCCAGTCCCCATGTTTCGGGTCCTGACGGACCCAAAAGTGCGAGTATCTGGAATCGTCGTCGAGGGAGGGGCAGCTTCGTATGGCGGGGGCGGAACTTGAACCATCTTTGTACATAGTTCTGGAACTGACAACGGCGTCTGCCTGTTTGGGGTGTTTGACCTGCACATCCCATGCAAGTGGGTAGGTGACGGCAATCCCACTCCCACCGGCGACAAAGCAGACGCGGTCGGCGTCGTGGGCAGCCTCCAGTGCCTCGGTCCCGCCATGGGGCCCGTCCAGGATGACCTCGCAATGCTGGTGGTGGCGTGCATGTTTGAGCAGATCCAGGGAGAAGCCGTTGATGGATCGGATGACCAGCTGCAGGGGCCAAGGCTTTGGCGTAGTTGTTATCGTCGTCGCATCCCGCGGAGGCGCGGGCGATGCGATTGTGAAGGGGTGTGTTTGGAATCGGTGCTTGAAACCCATCGAGGGGATGGTGAGAAAGACGTGCTGGCCTGGTTGCCAACCGTGGTGAAGCCCTGATCGGATGCCGAGGATCCCACGGGGCTGTAAGTCTATATCGCAGTGGATCAAGACGGTCTGCTCGTCCGGAGCCACTTCCAACGTGGCGGTGAATCGGTGCCTCGACAGCGTGATCCGCCAGAGAAGTCTGTCGACGGCCCAAATGATAAAAGTCGCCAGGACAAAAGGGCTGGCCGTCGGGTAATGGAAAAACAAGAACGCCAATGCAGCCACCTGGAAGAATATGTGCAGTCCGAGGAAGACCTCGTAGTAGAGCTGTCGGAACCAGCCGACGCTCGTGATATATATGATATAATATGCGAGGATGGCGGCGAAGCCCAAGAAGACGATCGGGGACGTGAGGTAGCGTACGATGTCGAACCCGAGCGGTCGGAGAATCGTGTACCAGACCACCAGCATGCCGAACATGTGAAGGGTGGCGAAGACGATCATCCACTCACCCAGTCGGCGGTGGAACAGGTTCAGGCCCTCATAAGACCAGCCGGTCAGCAGTTTGATCGGTTGGTTCGTCTTGGCCGCGAGGAGGTACAGGACCGGCAGGTTGACGACGAAGAGGAGCCCCGATCGGTCGGCGATGATGAAGACCCATGCCAGGGACAGCGGCACCCGGTAGAAGAGATAGAAGATGTTGACGGCGAAGAGAAACAACACGGACAGAGTCGTGCCGTTGTCCGGTAGGACGTTTAGCCGCGAAGTCAGCGCGCGCATGGGACGAGGCTGGTGGATGAGAAGCGCTCTCAGTCGATCGAGAAGCCGTGGGCGTGTCTGGATAGATGCTTCCTTCAAGGCGAGCAGAGGCGTTGTCTCGGCATCACCGAGGTCGTCGCCGTCGCCGCCGTTTTTCTGCGGAGGTGTAATCGTCCCGCGCAGCGTACTGCTCGACGACGACGGCGTCGACTCGGGCGTTGCGGCCGGTGTCTTCTCCTCCTCCCACTCTCTTCTCTTCTTCAGTCTTCTCGTGCCTCTGGTATATCTGCCGTGACCCCATGACAGCGCCACAACAAGTCCAAGGACAAGGTAGTAGGTCACCACGAACTTCCTTCCCCAGATGATCTCACGGATGAGTTCCCGCAGATGATCCCGGTCCGATCCCGGGCGAGGAGGTTTCTCGAGGGCATCGAGGAGGTCCGTGGTAGACTTCAGGGAGAGACGGAGAAGATTGAAGAACTCCGAGGGCAAGACCTCGTCCATTGTCTGGAGGCCTCGGGGATGACAGCCCAAAGTCTATCTTGATGGCCTGCGTTGAAGTTCATCAAGTCCGCGTTCGTTATCTGATTAGATTTGATGCCTATCTTTGCCAAGGCCGGTATCGCATTATCACGTGAGAAGGCTGACCGGCGACGAGGCTGATCTTCATGAGGTCCAAAACCATGCTCCAGCCATGATCTTTGGGTTTTTACGAACAGGATCCCCGCCCGGAAACAGTTTAAATGCAGTCAATTGATTTGGGCCGTAATATCTACTCGGCATCTCACGACACGACTTCTACCTCTAGATTTTCAGGCCAGACGGGCTTGTCCTTTCCGTTGCCCCTCGTCCCAACATTATACTTCAACTCGACCTCATCCTGATCAAACTGGATGATTGGCCTCACCGTCCTGATTTTGGCATCGATTGCACCACTGTACCTGTCCTCGAAGAACTTGGGATTGAAGAGCTGAGCAGCCGAGTGACGCTGGAGCATCTCGAGCATGGCGGGGACCAAGTATGGCATGTTGTGGTAGGATCTGGGTCACACATTTTCGATTAGCGATCGTTGATTCAAATGGTGTGGCGGGCCGAGGGTATCCAGGAAGGTGACAAACAGAGGCAAGATGGAGTACAAGAGAGAGTGAGAGAGAGTGAGAGAGAAGTTCCAGCAGCGGGGGACGAAAGAGTAGTACCATACCTGAAGACCGTTTTCCCATGGCGTTCCCAGACGTCTTCCCATACCTCTGTAGGATACTCACCAACACTGTCGACGAGCCATTGATTGTAGTAATTTAACGCCAGGTCGACTTTGTAACTCCCACCCTTCTCTGCTCGACGGAGAAGAGCGGTCAAGATGGCAACCACGCCAGCAATACCGGTCATGTAATCGCTGTTTGGAAACACGGGAGTGACGGCTTCGCCGCCTTCCAGACCCATGGCTCTCCCGAACCCCCAAGAGACGCCGGTACAAGCATCAGAGATCTGTTGCCAACCACTGCGGTAGCTCCACGGTCCGTTCCATCCATAGCAGTTCTCACGGGCCGAAATTACTCCTCGTTCTCGTCCCGACGAAGCGATCAGATCGATGATGGCTTGTTGACTGAAGCCATATTTGTCGAGTACCCCCGGTCGATACCCCTGGATCACCACGTCGGCATCGAGAATGAGATCTCGGAGGGTCTGTTTCCCTTCCTCGGTCTTGAGGTCAAGGCTGGCGTTCCATTTCCCCCAGTTCAAGTCAAGGTGAAGATAGGAGTAATCGATCAGATTTGGTGACGTCACTCGCATGACTGAGGCGCCCAGCTCGGCGAGGCCACGAGTGACAGCTGGAGCAGCGATGACGCGGGTCAAGTCGACAATCTTGAGGCCGGCCAGAGGCCGCTTGCTCGATGTCTGCGGACTGTCTGGCCACCAGGACGGCGGGTGCGATGGGTTGGGCGAGTCGTGGATTTCAAAGAGGGCGACATGTGCGTTGGCTTTGCCGTGCTCGGATTCGCGGAACGAGGTGATGGTCTCGGCTATCACACCTGCTTGCTTGTAGACATCCGAGGCCAGGCGTTGCATTTCCTGACTGTCAATCTTGGATACCTTCTCAATAAAAGGCTGGCGAGCTTCGTCCCAGGTTGTCGCATCCGAGTCCATGGGAAGCCCGAGACTTTTGAGGGTCGGGTTGGGATCCATACTTCCATGGAGATGGAAATACCGATTGTCTTTGGTTCTGTACATACTGGTGGCACAAATCCGATGCAACGATGACTGCATTTGCGCGAAATCGTAGTTGGGGACCATCTCGTCCAGCTTTGCCAGGTCCCCACCGGCCAGGCCGCCGGATATCGCGTGGTCGGTGTCGGGATGGACTGTATAGATCAGCGTAGACATGGGGAAAAGAGAGGCATGGTCGGTGTTGATGGTCGCTCCAGACAACTTGGTGCCGTACTTCTTTTCCACCAGCTGAGCAATCATGCAAGCCTCGAGCATCTTCAGCGCGGTTGCCGATTCAGCAAATCGCCAGTTGATTGGAATGTTGGGAGCATCGTTGCCGACCAGTCGTATCTTGCTGGCAAATGCCAAAGCATCCTGCGGGAGGTGGCTCGCGATCTTTTCATTGCCGGCTATACCTTTGTTGAAGACCTCCCGAGCCTGTTCGGGGACGGAGTAAGTCGACGCATGGTCGACGACGTTTGATGGATTCGTGGCAATCATCCTGACTTCAAATCTATGGCTGATAGTGATGGGAGAAGGTTATCGTACTGCTGTGAAACGATCCTGGAAAGGTTTTATGCCACAGAGCGCGTCTAGAAGACCTACTGTCAATCGTCAGAATACCCGAGAGAGGTACTAAGGGGCCCTGCTCGAATTAATAAGATGGCGCCGTGGCGACGGCTGGATACCGTCAAATCTCGTTGGACGGTCGACAGAGCACCGAGGTGACCTCTACCCCGCCTGTAGGCCTCCATGACCCGTTCTGTGGTGCTTTAGCGGGGAAGAGGTATGAGTTCGTTGCCCGTTGCCTCTGAAGCCGGTCCGTAACGCGCGGGGAATTTTCGGCACCGGCTTCGGCGACCTCTTCGGTCTCGTCATCCGATGGGTCAATGGACTGACTATGCTGAATTTCGGTCAAACAGTCAGTGCAACGGCCTAGTTCTCCGATGGAATTCCAGACACATCCTTGCTAGTCCTTGATTCTGGGATTCGACAGTTTAGCATTTTGGATCTGACGAGCCTCGACGCTATCACAGAAGGACGAACCATAGCGCCTTGGCACCGCAACCAGATAGCGATACGATAGCTTATCCGGTGGGTCAGCCGTGGCCAATCAGCTTTCCAGAATCGTTGACGGCAATAGCCCCTTTCCTCCAGATAGCCTTGCGGAGGCAGAGCCGCAAGTCATATCAACCACCTATGTACTTGAACATCCGGGAAATCTTCGCATGGTCGATACAAGTATTCATGGTCGCGGTCACCTGCACGTGGCGGCAATATAGAAAAGAAATCCTCTCGTAAGAAACGAAGAAACGTGTGGAATTCCTTTCCGTAACACACATCAACGGCTCGATCCAACAAACCGTCAAGTCCACTAACCTCCTATTTTACATTAAACAATTCACCTGTCTAACTCTCGTTGTCGTTATGGTTCACATGGAGGAGAAAACGCCGCACAAATTTTCCAACATGTCCAAAGCAAAGTATCTACGAGGAAATCAGACATTCCGAGCCGGGGCGCTCGTCCCCCTCTGCGTTGGATTGCACATTCCAACCGACCCAGCAGCGTTTCCCTGGAAGGCAATATTTTCGACGAGGAAATGTCGACAGGTATGTGCATGTGCACCGGTGGCCGTGTGTGTTGTGTGGTTTGTATTCTCTGATAAAATGCCTTTCTTTGTTCTGGCTCCCTCCTCGACGTCTTCGAAGTTTCTTTGTTATCGTTGCGAAAAGCCCTCACTGCATTCGAACAGCACAAGTCAATCTCCTTCCATCTCCCTAGCACTTCTGCCACCAGTCTCATCATCTCGATTAAGATCGGCGTATCCATCACCATCGCCTCCGCAGCCAGTCAGCGAGACCCAGCGACATCCGAGAACTCAGTGTCAATCATGCAACGTACCAGTCTCATCCTCCTCCCCTTTCTGCTACCAGGTTTTGGTCTCGCGAACCCACAGTCCGACACGGGTGAACTAAGCGGTCTCCCAGCCTGCGCTGTAAGTTTTGAGTTCCGTCTGCCTATGAGAATGACATATCTCCCTCCCCGTTTTCCCCCCTTCTTTCGCAACGAGTAATTCTGACGAAAGACCGTCCGTTCGGCATGAAACAGCAAGATGCTGCAATCGCCGCCCTGGGCACCTCGGGCTGCCAGCCGACAGACAAGGCGTGCATCTGCGCGTCGTCAACCTTCATCAACGCCCTAACCACGACCATCACCCAGTCGTGCTCGCCGGGCGACGTTCAAGGTGCGTTCCCTTTGACCTGCCTGCCTCCAAGAACCTCCCCGGGAGACATTGACTGACAACACTCTTCAGCCGCCATCGCTTACGGCCAGAGCATCTGCGGCGCCTCTGTCGGAGCGGGATCTACACCGACCGGACCCAGTGCCACGACCGGAAGCCCCACAGCCGACGACGGATATACTGCACCCACCGGCACCAGCACTAACGGCCGCACAGGTGACGGCGACACAGACACCGGCGACGGTGCCGCGGCGACGTCCACCACGACAGTACCTGGCTCCATGGTGACATCGATGACCAGCGTCCCCACCGAGACCGGCACGACGTGGAGCCACTCGTCGGGATCCGAATCTGGATCGGTCCACGGGACAGGGATCGGGTCGGGCAAGAGCACGCAGTCAGACAACCTGACACTGTCGAGCACCTGCACCAGCACGACCCTGGAGACGAAGCTGACGGCCACGGTGTCCGGGGTGAATCCGACCGTGACACCGACAAAACATAACCCGCTGGCCTATACCGGTGGTGCCGCGGCCGCTGGGGGGAACAAGGCTGGACGAGGCATCATGGCCGCAGCGATTGGTGTCGCCGGAGCGGTGGCATGGTTGTGAAAAAGGACAAGCCTGAAGTTTGCCCTGAGAAAGAAAAAACAGAATGGAACCAAATTAGAACGGAATCGGGTTTGACAGTCACTGAGGTCGAGACGGGAGGGATGGATAAAGCTTCTGGGTATTTTGGGCTTCTGTGGAACTGCGATGCAGGCTGTTTAAACGGCAGAATTGGAATCGTGTCGGGATGATTATTTCTCAAGTCTATAGCACAGCAGAATATCGCTTAGATTTAACCAGCAATGCAATAATGCAAGACAAAGCAATGGGGAACGAATATGGAGTATATACCATGTCTGAATTAAAACGTGAAAAGAAACAGTCACGAAAACTCCTGATTGGCGGAGTTTCAAGTAGTTCTTATTGTTTCTGTTCGATTGAGAGCCCACAGCTCGACCCAAGTAGTTCTGCAGCAGCTGTCATCAATCACTTGTCTTCTTCCCCAGTCGTTAAAGTCTGAGCCGTGCCCACACAGTGATTTGCGCACGCAGCCCAGCAGTGATTTGAAGGTCGATTCAACAATGCACCAGAGTTCTACCTCCCTCCCTGCGTCGACCTCCTTCCATCATAGGGCCGAGGTCGCACCTCCACAACCATGGCTCCCAGCGGGCGATGCATCAGGCTCCCCCCTCCCCCCCAAAAGCCGAAGAACATTGATTGATTGATTGACCAACTGACTCGACGTGTATCACAGCGCATCGCCAGTTCCACTATCCTTCCGACCCTGGTCTCTCCGCTTGTGTTCCAGCCACAACATGCCACCAGGACTTCCGCCGAGTGTCTCACCACGAGCAGGCTCTCGTCAGTGAATGCCTGCGGGCGCCGCGGCACCACCACTGGGAGCAGCACTCCCTCCGCGCGGTGCTCGACGAGGTCTGGGGTCTGGGAGAGGCTTGTGAGCACCTCTCTTCATTCTCATCTCCTGTTTGCACAAGACGCGCTCCCTCTCCCTCTCGTGGCGCACCTTCATCTCCCACTCCCGGGCCTTTTGGGTCATCTCGATCTCCCTGGCGATGACGTAGATCCTCATTGCCGTGTAGCCTTGCCTGGCCTCTGCGAAGTCCTCCCAGAACAACTCGACCGATTGCTCGGCGACGCGACACGCGAGGGCTAGCAGTCTCCTCTCGACCAGATTCGGCTTGCGGGCTTCGGACTCAAACGCGTTGCGTAGGAACGATCTCGTCTCGGGTGTTAGGCCTAGGTAGTTTTCCTCGGCCGTCTCCAAGATCGTCGAGTAGTGGCTTTGTGTTTGCTCGGCAATGCCGACGCGGATGACCGGGGACGGGCCGTATTTGGAGACGTGGTGGAAGAGCCGGACGCGCGCTTCGTGGTCGACGATGCTGAAGATCTGGTTGAGTCTGGTGAGCAGACCCTGCGGCCATTCCAGGCTGGCGGGCCAGGTGATGTCCATTGCGACAGGGTCCCACGGGAGCGTCGTCACGTAGGGAATGGATTCTGGGTCGACGATGCGGAGGGGGTGAAGACGTCGCTCAGAGGTGAGACTGGATGAATTCTCGGGGCTTGCGCTGCTGCTCTTGCCCTCCTGCTCCTCCTCTTCGTCGTCTTCTTCGTACTCGTCATCGTCTGCCGTGTAGTTGACCATGAATGTCCGGCCGTAATTCTTCACCACGAGGGCCTCGTGTTCTTCTGATCGGAACTTTACCTTTCCATCTTCATCCCCAAGTCGAATGAACTTCTCGACGCCAAGCTGCAGACGCGCCATCGAGCCATGGACCTGGTATTCCTTGAACAAACCTCTTGTCTCGGCAATCAATCGAAGCTGCGTGGCTCGGGGTTGCCGGTCGATGACGCTGGTCTGGGCCTGGAGAGTGAGGCTGTTGAGGGCTGAGTCCAGATCTGCGAGCAGTTCCTCTTCCGGGTCGGCGGCGTCCGTTGGGGTCGACGACGACGTCGAAGACGACGATGACGACGACTCAGAGCCGTCCGGATCGCTCAAGCTACCCTGCCATTGCCGTCTGAGCTCTTCCCAGTCTTCGAAGTTAAGTTCGGGGTTCATCGAGGCTATCGGGTGAGGGCGTGTGGGAGGGGTTTTTGTCCTGCATAGGGTGGAAGTGGAAGACTGAGATGCGCCAGGGGTAAGTTATGTTTCAATAAACGATGGTAGAGAGACCTTTGTCGGTGTGGCGACGGGTGCGAAACTGAAGCCATCTTCATGTTCAGAGTCACGGGTTGAAGGCGTGACACATGTGTGAGGATAATACTAAGTCGCAACCCACACACAACGGGGACAATAGGAACACGGCCGGATGAATAGACTGGCCAAATTCCGGCTCAGTGGAGGTCCAGCAGGAAGAAGAGAAAGGCCTATTCACAGAATGTTATTCACAGCTGAGGCGTGACGGCGCCATCTTCTGCATTCAACCGCCTCACGCCTCACCGCTCACCACTCACCACTCTGCGCCTCACCGCCCTGCACGTGGAACAGCATAGAACGGAAAAGAACAAGGTCATGAAGGCCAGTCAGCATGTTGGGGTTTGTAGATGAAAATGAAATTCTCGACGTCTCGTCTCGTCACACCGCATTTCAGACCTGCGCGTCGAGCTCCGACCAGGAGGAAGATATGTGTATATATCCCAAATCTAGGCCGTTCTTTGTCCCTGCCTCTGCTGGTACCTGTGCCGCCGTCTGGATGGCCAGTAGGTAGACCGTTCTCGCCTCGGATACGCCTATTTTCCATGCATTAGTCCTCACGACCCATCCCCGTGTAGGCGGCTGACATCGGTGTTGGTTGGTGCCTGTATCCTGGCCCATGTCCCATATATACAAACCGTGCCGCCAATGATGGGTATACCCAATATTCCATCCATGTCGGTGATGAAAAAAAAAAGAAAAGAAAATGTCCTCCAACAGGTAGTCTCGCCTCCTAGAAAAGGAGCAAGACCAAGAAACGAATCCCTCCTCGTTTTCTCATCCCGTATCCTAAAACTTCTCACTCGTGGCGGCCCGGGATACGTTGACCAGCAGCCAAGCAATGACCTGGACGATGGCCGTGAGGAGCCACACGAGGAACTTCAAGCCCATGATCAATCCGCCGATGGCAGAGCGAGTGATGCCCGGGAGCTCCTCGCCCTTGCGGTCTCCCGACTGATAGCGGCCGAGCTTCTCGAGGTCGAATTCCCGGACAGTGATTTTCTCCGTCTTGCCCTTCCTTTTCCCCTTCTTCTCGTCCACCCCTTCCTCGGTGTCCTCAAACCGTCGTCGACCAAACCACGTCCTCCCCGTGGGTTTCGACGAGGAATCTCCACGGATGTCCTTGGCATGCATCTCGCGCATCAACTTGGCCTCTTCCTCGGCTTCCTCCCTCTCCGCAATCGTTGCGTAAAAGACACTTCCTGTGTAGCTCTTGATGCTCCCCGGCCTCGTCCCCATGCCGCGGAAACTCCTCGCACCGCTCATTGGCCCATATATGCTAGTCCCCAGCCTCGACGCCGGCGCAGGCCGAGGTTTCCAGATTTCCATGTTGGCCATGGCCACATTTGTCGTTGAGTCGGCGACCGCGACGGTTAGGATAGCCGCAACGATGCTGTCGATGCTGAACAGGCTCGGCATTAGTTCCAAGATGGCGTTCGCGTCGAGGTGCAGGACTTCGGATGTCAGATTTAGGCTCGCAAGGGGTGGAAATTCCGGGCTCGCGATGCCACCCGTGGGTGTTTCGGTCTGGGGAAGCGTCGACAAACGGTGGATCCCTGCAGTGGCCGAGGCAATGGGTGTGGCGATTCCCGTGCGCCGCGCAGCGTTCGGGTCGATCACGTTGATTGTAGGCAGCGGGCCGTCCGTTGTAATGGTGATATGGAGAACAGGTTTTCCCGTAATGGAACGAATTGTTGTCGGGGAGGCCGGCAGCGGTGACTTGGTTGCAAACTCTCCTCCCATCGCCCCGCGACCGATAGCAGGATGT
Source organism: Exophiala calicioides (assembly GCA_001599795.1). Classification (NCBI taxonomy): domain Eukaryota; kingdom Fungi; phylum Ascomycota; class Eurotiomycetes; order Chaetothyriales; family Herpotrichiellaceae; genus Exophiala; species Exophiala calicioides. The sequence goes on from BCHZ01000003.1 coordinate 2,680,884, forward strand.
TCCAATTCGTACCAACCCCTCGGGTTGAAGCGGAGATTGCAGGCCTCTTGCTTCGCGGCGCGGCGGACAGCCTTGGCCTCGATGTCGTCGCGGTGAGTGGGCGCTAGGCCGTGCTCGTGTGCCAAAGTGGCGGATTGGTTGATGGCGAGCAAGGCTGCGAGTTTGGGGAAGATAAAGGCCACGAGACCGTCGTTGGGCGGCTGGCGGCGAGAAGGGGGTTCGATGGGACATAGGATGACGTCGCTCGTCACGGTCGACTTACGCGGCGAGGTTTTGGACATGGCGATTTCGTTGGTGTCATAGGTTTGGAGCGTGTAGAATGGGAGAGATGGGTGTGAGCCGAAGACAAAGGTCGCTTCTTCGGTTCTGGGAATGTTAGCGGCACGCTCCAAACATCGAGTCGACCGGTTACATACCGAGCCATCTCCAAGTCGAAGGAGTTGATCCCCAAACCCGGTTCGGTCCCGTGAGAAGCGTCCCATAGTTTCTCCAGCTCTCTTTGCGTGGATATTCGGGCACCGATATTCACGCTCATGGCGTCCGACGGGAAGTTGAGGATGCTCGTTGGAGCAGTTCTCTGAGCAGCAGCGGTCGGAAAAGTTATGGACAGGCTACTGCGAGAGTCATCTCGCGGAAAGCCACCGAACAGATGCATTCCAGAGAGCCGTGCAGGGACCGGCCTTTGAGGGGTCAATTTCTGTTGTGTCAAGGGAATGGAGGGATCATAAGTGGGAAACATGGACCGGATAGGTACGATTGGTGAGGGACCTGTGGGAGATTTGTCCGTCGGAGCAGCTGAGGTGGCCGGTGGCGGTGCTTGAACGAGGGTCGTGGCCGATCCTGTGCCTAGAGAGAATGAGGGCTGCGGGGACATGTGGGCGAGTTGGGGAGACTGGTATAAGGAGGGAGTATATTTTGCGCCTGCTAATGAAGGATGGATCGGCTGAGTAGGGGTCTTCCCGTCGATGGGGGACGAGGTGGTGACCGCTCGACCGATATCGTCGGGAGAAGGAGTGGATTCTCGACGCTCGGTGAGATGTCTGGGGAACTGAGGGAGGGGGGGTTGTTCCTCCATCTTGATCATGATTGACTCTCCATTGGGTGATAGAGTGGTATCTGGCGAGGCCACGTAACTGATTCTATGAAGACTCGGGGTTTTCTTGTGAGGATTCGGGATGGCGATCTTGGGGACAGTGGTCGGGAAGAGAGAAAAGCCCTGAGCGGAAGCCATGTTGGAGGTTCAATCAGACGGTCAATCGGCTTCACGAGGCGGAGGAAGCAGACCTGCTGCGTAACGAGAGGAGAGGTAGAGAGGTAGAGAGGCGGAGGAGAGAAGAAAACGACAGAAAAGACAACCAACAAACTCAACGAGATGACCAGCTACTGTCGACAGTAGAATTCAAACTGAAGGAAGGATGGAAAAGACGAAAAGGCAACGAGGGACAGGTCGATAGAAAGGAAACCAACCAAGACGACCCTGAGCAAGTCTGCCTCCCTCCACCGGGGGGGGGGGGAGGCGAGGTCCAATGAGGGCGGCGGGGGAGAGAACATTGTCGTCTGGCGTTTACCGGCTCAAGATAGTAAGAGATGCAGGTCGACACCATCTATCACATCTTCAGAGGCGCCAGAGCCTGGTATTGGCGAGACACAAGCCAATTGAGAAGAAGAGGATGGAGTGGAGAGAACAGGAGGAGGAAAGCAGACAAAACACAGGCAGAGTGCGCCAAGGAGCGCCAAGGAGCAAGAGCCTCAAAACCGGCCGGCGCGTAGACGGCGGTGTGATTGGCCGGTCTATTTTGGGATATGGAAACACGTGTGTCTGATTGGCCGAGAGTCCACCGCTATCCCGGCACCGGCGCATCCGGTTTGCATGGTTGCATATCAGACTCGCCGACTCGCGACTCGCACACCTCGGTACGGAGTGCGAGTGCGTGTACCCAGTAGGGGTACCCTGTACCTTTGTCAATCTTCTTGCATGCGCCCAGAATACTCTCCACGAGGCTCCGAACAATCTCCCCGGCCTATCATGTCTCCAGCCTCTCGCTTCCGGTCTGGCTCTGATCGGAGGAAAGAGTGTGAATTGGCAATTGCAATCTATCTATGTTTCGCTAGATCGATCGCTACCCCAATGCCCTTTGGGTTTTGATTTCATCACGGCAGGTTGAAGTCTACAACCATACGCCTGTTCCATGTCAGCGTTTGCCCCGGCGGTTTCTTGCCATGCCGAACTTACCCTGCGACTTGACCGTTCTTCAATGCCTGAATTGCCTCGTTGAACTTGCTCAGCCCAACCACGGTAGGCTCCAGACGAAGTTTGCCTGGTTCAAAGGCGTTAGTCTCGTTTTCCACAGCCTCGGGTCTAACATACCTCGTTGAGCAAAGGCCAGAGTCTCATCAATGTCCTGCAGGCCGCTGACCAACGTGCCCTTGATAGACTGACCCCTAAAGATGAGGGCGGAAGGATTCAGGTCGATATGGAACTTTCCGTCGGGGGGAAGACCAATGCTGTGTCCGAGTTAGTCTGTCTTGCTGCTGTCCAAATGCCTGCTTGGGACGGAGTACGTACCACATGACTTGGGCATTGGCACGAGCGCCGATATAGCCGAGCGAAATCGGATAGGACTGTACAGCTGGGGGGCTGGTTAAAAGAGGCACTCCAGTTTCAAGGGCCGGTCAACATACCTGTGACAAAAACAGCATGCGCACCACCTTCGGTCAGTTCGAGCACTTTCTTGACCGGGTCGCCCTCTTTGAAGTCGATAAAGTGCTCGGCACCCAATTCCAAGCACAGCTTCCTTCTCTCAGCTCCAGTGTCTACCACAATTGGTCTGATTCCCATGGCGGCAGCCAGCTGGACACCCTGAATTCCGACGCCCCCACCACCACCGGGGAAGACTGCCCACTGGCCGGGTCTCAGGTCTGAGTTCTTGATCGAAGTGTAGATTGTGGACGCAGAGCACATGATAGGGCCGGCTACATAGTCCGACACACCCTGTACGCGAGTCAGTTCATCCAGATTCGGTCCAAAGTTGTCTCCTCACGTACATCGGGGATCAACTGATCAAAAGACGGTTAGCCAGTATCTTCCATCACACCAAGAAGAGAACTCACGGTGGTGTAGTTTCCGGGAGAGACGACATATTGCTTGTACGAGCCTGGGATCTCTCAGTCAATCTCCTCATGTGTAGCCGATCCAGCTTACCATCGCAGTGACCTCCTGTGAAGACGGCCTTCAGGCAGTAGGTCTCGTTGCCCGACTTGCAATAATCGCACGTGTGACAGACATCCTGGATTGGCTTGAAGCCAGCACGTTGGCCAACTTTGTAACCCGTGACTCTTTCTCCAACTTTGACAATCACGCCGGCACCCTCATGCCCTGCACACTTGGTTCCCATTTCAGACATCTTGGGGAAGGTCCAGTCGTTGAGCATGAAATGAACATCGCTGAGGCAGAGGCCGGTGGCATTGAGTTTAATCAGGACGTCATCGGGGCCTGCAAGAGGGAGGGGTCAGACAAGGTCCGGCTTCTCAAAGACTCCTATACGCACCACACTCCGGGACAGGGACCTTCTCGACCTCGACGTAGAAGTCGGGCCCTTCATTTTTCTGCCCGGGCGAGTCAGTGGTGTCTGTGGCAAAGATGTTGTCGCTTTGGAACATACCACCACAGCGCCCCAGCACTCCTTAGGGATGTCGAAGGTGGGAGCGGGATCAGACATTTTGAGAGGTAAGGCTGGCCGGCCAGGTCAATTGTAAGCAGGAGGGGACTGGGAAGAATGCCTGAGGCGGCGGACAAGAGAGAAAAGGAGAGAGGTAGAGTGGGTAAAAAGGGAAGAGCGTCTACCAGGAAGAAGGATGATGCATATACTCTTGCACAAAACAGAAGGAGGGGTCACTGTTCCGGTGGACTTCGTTGTCAGCGGTGTCGTGAAATCTAAAATCTGGCAGGTTGTACAAGAGTGACGACTCGACGTCAGAGCGTCTGACTCGTCTCCCCAGGTCCAGACGTGTTACCGGGGCTCAATGTTGTGCGGATTCCCGAGGCCCCACAGTCAAACTGAAGGCAAGGTAGGTCGATGGTCATCCGATGGTACATAGGTATGGATCCACGAACAGAACGGGAGTCGAAGATGGACTGATGATGGTGTCCTCCGTAGATGGAGATATGCCGGGGTGCGGGGAGACGCGAGATTCAGAAGACGCGAAGGGGGAAGGGTAGGAGGGGCAGCCCGGAGATGGGCCGAGGCTATTCGATATGATCGGTTCTTACATAACATGGCCACCCATCGTCCGCAAGGCTGTACCTGTGGGATCCACTTTGAATTCCACCGAGTCAGCTATCGCCTGCGCCGTTGCTGGGCACCATTGACTTCGGAGCGGGTGACTTGAAGAGGTGTGGCACAGGTAGACAGGAGGGAGAGATAGGAGAAGAGGAGAAGAGGAAGGACAGAGCATAGCTAGGGATAGGAATATCTGTGACGTCGGAGAAGGGATATCTGCGATGAAGAAGGGCCAAAGAGTAAAGTGGTTAAGTCACTGTTTGGGACAGAGGTCCACACGACATGGAAGCCACAAAAAAAAAGGTGAGGTGGCCGAATCTCTCATTTCCTATTCTGAATCATAAGAGGTGTTCTTCCCAATCCCGGAGGACCAGGTCGAACCCAGCTTCGCCATATGGGCAGATGCAACACTGAAGTCGAGAAACTAATCAATACAAAGGAGTTGCGAGTTGTAGTCGCATACTGTGTGAGATGATCATTTTCCGGTCTTTTCCCGCCCGGAGAAAAAATCATGAAAGAGTGGAAAGCCGATTGCGCCAAAGGGGCATTAGAAAGAGTAGGGTCTCAATAAACCAGTAACATGGCGGCCAACCTCGAGGGAAGTGGAGTTGTGCTGCTGTCAAAGCAGTCGACGGGCCCAAAAACTCGCTGTCGGGTATTCCAACTGTCTGGTAAACATACTGTCCTACCTCGCTTGATAGCTCCAGACCGTTCTTCCTGCCATGGTTGGTGCGCAGCCTTCAAATGACTTTGGGAGATCGGTTGTTACTGCAGAAGGAAAGATGTAAGCCCTTGTCAGACAGGGGGAACGTCGACCGAGAGGAATCCCACACGCATATCCTTACCTGATCTCGACAATGTCATCGATGTGATTGCACATGGCCACAAACAGGTCGAAAAACAATTTGCCCCCATTCTCCATCTCCATCTGCATGGTTCCGCTCCTCTTGAAAGTCTTGCGACTTCGAATGATCAGGGCCAGGTAATGAGCGCGGAGCCGCGATTCCGTGTCCGGCGTGTTTGCGTACGCATACCGAGCAGATCGCAAGATCACGTCGACTTGAATTCCAGATTGGAGACCCTGTTTCCGCAGAGACAGTCTCTTCAAATCGTCCAAGCCGTACTTGTCGGCAGCGCAGTACACGACGGTGTCCCGGAGGACATCGCCGCCAGCGTCGGGAAAGTAGATTGTCGACTCGCGGGTTCCGCGGCCACAGTTTTTGAGATCCTGTCCGTCCTCCAGATCCCAAGTGTTTCGGCGCTTGTCGTGCAGCAAGCGGGGATAGTAGTCACCCTTGTATAGATACTCGAGGACGCAGGACAGGATTTCGGGTTCTTCGTCGGGCAGTTCCACCCGCTTGGAGCCGCCATCAAGGAACTTGCCTTTCAGAGCGGCGGCGAGGAAGGGTGAATGACAGAGGACGTCTTCATGAGCGGCGAAAAGACGATGCTCATGACCCACGACCAAGGTGACGATGGGGCTCGTCAGTGTACTGCGACAATGGTCAGTGAGGGGGGTGCGCAGGGCCACGTTTGCCGCGAAGGTTGCCCACCTAGCCACCGGCGAGCCTTGGTCAACGCTGTCCTGCATCTTTCTCTTCACATGTTCGGGATATGTAGTCTTGGTGGTCTTCGACTTGACGATGCGACCGTCTCGGGTGGTGAACGATCGCTTGAACATCGCGTCGAACGAGCGCATGGGGCGATTGTCGATTTCCAAATTCGGCGAACGAGTGCGCGAAGAACGAGGGAAAGAGCGGCTGAAGAACCTATAAGGGTAGTAGAGAGCGTGATAGGTTTTTCGGGGGGATGACGCTTCACAAAAGGACCATGTGATGGGAGAGCTGCGAAGTCTTCTGAATGACTTCCACGCCTGCCAACCTCATCTGCGACGAAGCCAACAGCCAGTAGAAACCAAACGGAAGAACTTGACGATCGGATCCCTGCAAACAGAGATAACCGGACGCGTTTTTTCTTTGCCTACTCAGTGCGTGGGGGAGAAAAAGAGAAAGGCCGGGCAGCGAGCGGCGCAGTCCAGATATATAATCGGCATTCAAGCTGCCAGTGTTGCGCAGGCGGCTGGAGGGCCTTGGCGCAAGGCAGCCAGGCGATCAAGTCGACGCGCTGTCGAATCGAATCCCATCAAGGCTTGTGCCTATCTCCAGGCACGCATGCATTGGTGTGCTCTAAGCAACACAGCCGGGGGAGAGGCGGAGCATGAGGACTTTAGCGAAACAGAACAGGATTGAACTGGTTAGTGCAGCGAACCGAGAGGGATGGAGTCATAGGACAGGCACGACGGGCACGGGGCAAGATCATACCCAGTAGATGGGCACGTGATGGGGGCACTCACGACACTAATGTATTGTTTGTATTATTATTTGTTGTTATTGACCATTTACCCAGTACGGAGCAAATACGGAGTTCAGAGTAATAAATAATAATACGGTCGAGCTGTTTCTTGACCTGGTCAGCTGACCGCCTGCGCCCACCCCCCATAATACTACCCAGTAGTTTCCCTATCCCCATCAGCTGCACACGTCGTTCTCACGCTGCCTGCGGTGGTCCCCCGTGTCACCTTCTGCAAAATCGCGTAGTTGGGTATCAACTCCATGCCCAGGCAATCGATAGCGCCGCCTCGCTCCCCATTGCGGCAAATATGAATAACGATTAGTAACCGACCAACCGGTGATGCCTTCCACTTGAACGTGGGCCACAGTCAGCAGAAACATGTCTGATCAGGAGCAACACCCAATCACAAACCACCAAACCCATGAGGATGTGAGAAACATGCCTAGACAAATTCTCTTCTCCTTCTCCAAGGATGCGGTATCAAACGTCGTGCCGGCTGCTGCGCCTAGAAATAGATCCGCTGTCGCGAAGTCCATCCGTTGGCCTCCAGATTGACCTTCTCCTTCTCCACAGCGGCCACCTGTCGGTCTTCCTGGACCTTGTGCTGCTTTTCCTTTCGCGATTTGATTCGCTCGAGGATCTCGGGACTGGGATTGAGAATCGATTCCGGCGTAGGTTTGGCAGTTCCGTCCATGATGCCCTCGTATCGCTGGCGGCATGCGTTCTGCGAGAAGTTGATGACGGGCTGCGGTGATGAAACATGAGTACGTGGGACCAAGGGCTTCACGCGCTCGCCAACTTACATTGATGTTCTTCATCTTGTCTGCCACCATGCGCCATTTGCGCGACTTAACCTCGGTGGTCAGTCGATGCACCTCCTTTTCCGCATGGACAATGGCACGGAGGAGAATGTCGTCATCTCCATCATGCCAGTCAGTCATGTCGGCGTCCAGCAAATCGTCCTGTCGTCTCTGCAGTGCGGCCTTCAGACGTCTCCAGCGAGTGCCAATCGTCTTTGGATTGTAGGCAGTGCGGCCCTGGTTGATCAGCGCCTGCGCGATGTCCTTCTCGAGGAACCGAGCTTCCTTCATGCGAACAATCATCTCATCGTCCGAGTCGAGGTCGGCAGTGACCCTCTTGGCAACGGCAGGACGGCCTCCCCTAATCTTCATGTGTTTGACATCTGGGCCTTCGGGTTTCTTTTGCATGGATTTGGTCTTGCGACGAGCTCTGCCGGCGTCCTTCGCATTCTGAAAAGAGTTTTTGTCAGTGAATAGACTGGCCAACTGGCCAATACCATAGAAAGGGCGGTACCTGAGGGGCGAATTCGTTGTCTGCGTCAGACTCGACGTCGGCCGCAGCATCGCTATCGTCGTCGTCCCAACCTCCAGCATTCTCTTCGCCTCCCTCGTCGTCTTTAGGGCCACCAATGGCAGTACACATTTCTAACAGAGATTAGTTCGTGAGGTAGGAAGTACCGCCGGGTCAGCTGACTCACCGTTTGGCCAATAGGCATTGTCGAGATCCATATGGGCAAAGTATGGGAGCGGGTGACTACTCTGATGGTGAACGACGGGCGGAATGATCGCTTTTGGAAATTGTGCCACTGGCATTCTCCGAAAGGGCAACTTGGCCTGCCCGCGAGAAATCATGATGGCTGATACCGTTCGAAAAGTCCTCCCAAAAAGAGGCTGGCAAATTGATGCAGCGTTCTGAAACGGGTGCGATCTGTCAGTTTGACGATAAGAGATGAAGGAGTGTTTTGCTTCGGGTGGAACGGCGATTATAAGTCTGCTGGAGAGTCAGTGAACGAGACAAGTGACGAACACGCAGCGCAGTCAGCGGGCGCGAGCTCAAAGTGAAGTAAAGAACACTGAGACGAAGAAACCCAGGTCTCTCTTCACTCCAGTCTTTGGGGCCAGAAGTGACATTCTGATAGTGACCGACTTGTGGTTTGCTGCCCCCATGATGTCGAAGATGCAGCTCGGGTGGCCATCGAGGCCAGGAGAGTTCCTTGGTAGATGAGACGGAAGGGATGTGAGGCTCTACCTATCTCAACCAATGCTTTTCGACGGTATTTGCAGGGATGTGGCAGTGCCAACCTTACGTGACGTAGTTGTGGCGCACCTGCCCTGCCTCTCGACAACCATCTCGCCATCACTCCTTCCCTCCTTCACTCCATCTTTCTCACCTGGACAGTCTCATCATTCTCATCCGGGTTTCCTAGGTGGGCGAAATACATTTCTCTTCGCTGCCTTCGGTCTCATTCTAGATCCAAAGCCCGTAGGGGTTGCTGACTTTCCTACAGCGCCGCCGTCACCACGATGGAGTATCTCAGATATGTCAGGGCGAAAGCCCATGTAGCAACATCGCGCAAGTCTGAGGCGCCAGTCCTGTCCGACGAGGATGAGCAGTTTCTGGATCAGATCACCGCCCAAGAGAATCCTCCTCCGCTTCCACCGCGGATTGGAATCCTGGTGACAGCCAGAGATGCCCAGATAGCTCTCATGGACGGCGCCCAGAACATTCCGCTCCCAGAAACGCCGGGTGAAGTCACAGAAGAACCATCTATGATTGCAGAGGGCACCAACCCTGAAGGTGTCCAAGGCAGCACAAAAAGCAGCTGGAGTTGGCTCAGACGCGACAGCCGCAATGTCAAACGTGAAGACCAGGCCGCCACAGCCGACGGTCTCAACGATATTGCTCAGAGTCTCAGACAGGCCGAAACGGACGACAGCGACGAGGTCAAGGAGGCCAAAAGAGAAGAGGAAGACATGACCATCGTACTCGAGAAACTCAATCTCGCCGCCGTCAACAATCGCGTCTTCTCTATCAGCGACGAAACCCAAGAACTGCTACAGAAATTCAAATTCGTCTTCAAGGATCTGGTCAATGGTGTTCCTACCGCCTACGATGACCTTGAGTCGCTATTGACCAATGGCGACCAGCAGCTACAGAAGACGTTCAACTCACTGCCCGGGTTTCTTCAAAAGCTCATTGAGAAGTTGCCCGAGACCATGACCAAAGGGTTTGGCCCGGAGATCATGGCAGCGGCCGCAGAAAGGGCCCAGAAGAGCGGTATCAACATGAACAATGCCGGGAAGGCGGCGGCAGCGGCGTCCAAGATGGGCATCAAGACGCCTTCGTTGAAGGAGCTAGTTGGAAAGCCAGCAGCAATCACGGGCATGTTGAGATCAATAATCGGCTTTCTGAGAGCTCGATTTCCGGCATTTATGGGCATGAACGTGCTTTGGTCGCTCGCCATGTTCGGTAAGTGATGAACCCGACGACCCACTTTGATCGAGTCGTGACTAATGCGTGCAGTGCTGCTCTTTGTGTTCTGGTACTGCCACAAACGTGGCCGAGAGGTCCGGCTAGAGAAAGAACGAAAGCTCACAGAACAGGAGGTGGCACAGCTGGACACAGACTACAAGGCACGACATCCCGAGGCTCTGATGACGACAGCAGAACAAGGGGCGTCGATGCAAGAAGTTCAGGCCGGAATGGAGGAGGTCGAGACCGTGAGAGCGGCGGCGGCGGGGGCGACGGCGGGGGCGACGGCGACGAAACAGGACGATCGAGTGGCAGGAAGGCCAGCAGTGGCTGTGGACCCGGCACTGATCCCCCCGACTACAGTCCCCTGAAGAACCAGATCTTTCGTTGGGGTTGGGCGATGACGAAGTACGAGAGACGATTTCTGACGAGCAATGAGAGATGAGAAGGTGGGGGGGGTCCTGCAAGCGCCAGTGTGTGAGGGTTGAGGGTCGAGCTTTCATCTTGACTCCTCCAGAAGGGACCACACACTCGTGACGGCGGGTGATTGGTGGCGGGTGAGTCAGACCTGACTGTGATACCCTCGACTCTTGATAACAATAATGGATTTCTGGATTTCTGGATTTCTGGCAGCGTGGAATACGACCAGATACAATAATGAATTGATTCTGATTTGAAGACGAAGCGGGCGAGGCGAGGGGCTGATTGAGTCACCTTGGCTGGGCGGCAATATGATTGGTGGGTATATCGGTGCACACGTGACATGACTCCGCCGTAACCGTTTTGGAGATTTTTAAGATTTTTGGTCAATTTTTTTGCAGGCGACGAGGGGGAGACCAGCGTCAGCCGCCGACAAGACTGTTGCAGAAGCTGGGTGATCCGGTCGCTTGAGTGCGCTGCATCCGGTGCCAGAGGAGATGGATTCACTGCATGCAGTCTGCTGCCAATAATCATGGCCCCCGTGTAGATATACCGTAGTGTCTGAAGTGGCAGTGGAGGGACGAGCGAAGAGCGGTGTGTAACTTCGACCAAGTGGGGAGACAAACGGCGACTGCCAGTGCTGCGCCGGTAACTGCCCAGAGCCCTGGGGCCCTGGAGCTCCGGAGGCCTATATCCTCTGCTGCCTTTTCCTCTCGCCTCTCTTCCTCCTCTCTTCTCCCTCAGCCCAACCAAATCAGTCCCAATCGAACCCCATATCATATCCTAGAGCATTCACAGTCACCGTCATCTACATATCGTTCGAGGATTTCTTTTGCAATGGCCCCCGCTGCTTTCTAGACGGCCGAGAGGCCCTCGCGGGTCTCTCGTGCTCTTCTTCCTGCAGCCCACGCAAATCCTTGTTCGATATCTACTCTTTCGAGGCCCTTCCGTCTAGGATCTCACCATCGCTACCGCCCTCGAAATTGCTCAATCCAAACACCATCAAGGCACTCTATTGTCGTTTGCGACTGACGGTGCTGCGGACGATTTTTCTCCAGCCGGACTTCCCGCCCTTCCTCCCGCCCCGACACCACCACACCACCGCCTCTTGTCCTCTACCGCATCTCGACCCCCCTTCGTACTTCCCCCCCGTTATCCTTGTACCCTTGGGCTATGTCACGCCTATACACCCGCAACTCTCGTGGGCGCCAGCCTGCCCTGGGCTCCGCACCCAAGATCGCAAAGACCAAAGAACACCCGAATGATACATACCGCCTTCCGAATGGGAAGAAGACCAAGACCCCCACTAGACCGGCGACCGCCAGTAGACTGGTGGGAAAACGCAAAAGAGCAGACGTCTCCTCGGATGAGGACAGTTCGTCGACCCTCGGATCAGAAACGGCAGATGACGCTTCAGACGAAGACAGTGGAGAGGAAGATGGTCAAGAAGAAGAAGACCCCCCGCCAGCAGTCACAGCCCCGTCTCGTTCCCGGAATATGAACGGGGCGGGGCGCAAAAATCACCCAGACAATGTTTCAATTGCAGGCAGCATCGGGAGTATGTTCGGGAGCTTTGACGATTACTATGAGGATGAGGATGATCCAGACTTCTCGCCTGAGGAAAACAGGAAGCTCTTCGAGAGCCGCCTGTTTGCAGAGTCTGAGGAGGAGAACGACGACGACGTTTATCAAGCTGTCGACGACATTAGCGATTCTGACGATGAGCTGGACGACCGTCGCATTGAAGAGCACGAAATCAAGGCCATGCTTTCCGATGAAGAGAACAGCGACGCCGACTTTCTTCTCAATCAGATTGACGGTCTGTCTGCGTACGGCTTTGGGGATGAGAGCGACGCCAGCATTCATCGGTTCCCTTCTTCCCCGGCCAGCGACACCGCCACCGAGGCCGGCCCAGAACGGCGTGTCCATTTTGCCCTGGAGAATGATCGATCTCTGTTCTTGGGCATGTCAGAGTCTCCCACCATCACTCGAGCACTGCTTCCTTCTGCACTACCAGACCCCCGGATTTCCAACCCTGCCGCCGATAGACGCTCGGGCGGCATGGTCGACGATCTGGCCGATTGTATGTTGAGACTGATTGGTTCCTTGAGTATCGTGACTGACACGCTGCAGCTGATTTGACCGACGACTGTTTGCCCGATGAGGCCCTCCAAAGCACCCCCATCGGTCCTCGAGCTGATAGAGCCATCTCACCGTCGATCAGCCCTCCCGTGAAGAAAGCGTCCAAGAAGACCCCGCGACGTCGGGGTCCTCGTCGGGGTATCTTCATTGACGAAGGCGACAAGACATCTGGCATCCTCGATCCATCTGGCAAAATCATTCTGATGACCAACCCCCACTTGCTAGGAGAGGAATTTGCCCGCCGTTATGGAGCATCACAGACATCCAGCCCGGACGTAGGATTTGCTGAGCTCATCGACGATAGCGATGCTGGTGAGCGAGAGTCTGGCGATCTCATAGGCGCTCCGAGCGCAGACATCATGCTGGCGAGTCTCAACTCTGCCATCAATGACCCGTCGAATCTTGGGCAGCCCATTGGTCCTCTGGAGGCCTTCTACCCATCCAACAGCTTTTTCCTAGGAGATTACGCCGTTGACCCTGACGATTTGGAAGAGAACTTTCGACCAGACGAAGAACTCGGGGAAGATGTGATCAACCTGGCCGATGTGATCCAGTTTGACGACGACACAGATGATAGCGAGGCGCCAACCTCGCCCATCTTCATGCCACCGAATAGGGAACTGTCTGGCATTGGCAACGTGAACAATGAGTTTGCGCATCTAAACAACAATAACGTGACAGCATTCCGTCGGAATGCAGACCCGGCATTTGCCGCCCTTAGCAATGCAGCGTCTTTCAATGATATGGATTACTACAGCTCACCATTTTCGACCCCGGCGCCCCGTCGCAAACGCAAGCACCACGCATCTCCGTACACATCGTCCCATTACAAAGGGGTGACACCGGTTCAGCGTATGCGCGACCCCAATCACCCCAATCACCCTCAAACTCCCGAGGCATCCACTCCTGCAAAGAGGCGAAGGGTAATGACTTGACGAGATACGATGACATGAAGACTTGACTTGACATGTCTTTTTGTTTGGGCCGTCTGCCAGGACGAGCCATGTATGTACTATAGATCAACCGTTGGCGTTGATCTGAACAATGATTTGATTTCTGCTTGTTTGCTTGGTTGCCTGGAAAGAGGAGCTCTTCATGCGATGCTACCCGAATACGCCTTGATTCCTGGAGAAGCGACCAAAGACCAAAGACGAAAGAAAAAAGCTAATGAAAACGAAAACGACAAAGGAAAAGAGAAAAGCGGCAGGCTTACGAGGATCCACTGAATGGGAATGGATTCATTCAGTCGTTTTTGCTTGAGAAGTGAGAGGAGGGCTTCCTTCTCTTGTGTTTTTGCTTATTCGCAGAGCCGGTAGACGGTTCGTTCAATCCAGATTATGTTTTAAATGCAACTTTGTGCCTTGTATCGAGTATTATCCGTCGTCCATGGCTGTCCGGTGGTATTGTCATTACTTATTAGTATGATGTAATCACGCTGCCTTTGCAGCCTCCCGCTAAATCCCGCAGGATACACCCAACACCCAACATCCAACATGAACACGCAGCATTCAACACTTTCCCACTTTCCCCCTCCCGTCGCGACTCCAGTTGCGCCTTCCGGTCCCCAAACCCCTACTGCATGACCTTTCTCCTATATATTCCGTCGTTACAAAATCCAGATATCCCTTCGTTTCAGCGCCTTTCCGTCCCAGCATGATCGCTCGCTGAATCCCAGTCGCACTGTCTTTGCAGTTGACCACCTCGTTCAGGACATTAATACGAATAACCCGCCTTTTGGGGAGGTTTGGAAAACTCGCTCCGCCGCACTCGCTCCCTTGGGATCTACTCCGGACCGTTCCAGACGGGAGAGACACAGAGAGAGAGGGAGAGGGAGAGAGAAGAGGGAGCAGAATGGCCTGGTACTCGATCCTCCCCTCCCACTTGACGTCGTACGAAACCTGGATCATCCGCCTATTTGTAAGTCTTGCCTTCCCCCTCTCTGTCCGCCCTGCCATCAATGCCTAACCCGCAGTTTGCCCTATTCCTCGCCTCAGTTCGCTAACAGTCCTCTCCTCCCTGTGCCCTCCAGCTCCTCCTTGCAGTAATCAACATCGCACCTTGGATCCTCGCGATCGTCTACGACGTCCTCTATTACATTTTTCGCCAGATATGGCACGAGGTGCCCATATGGGGCGGCCGGGCGAGAGGCGAACTGCGGCCCCGAGCCCCGAGCTTTAGGGATCGACCTAGCAGGATGACCTTGTCCAACATTGTCCCTGGTGGTGGGGCGGCAAGTTCGGCGACAGAAGACCAGGAGACGAGATCCCAACCCGTCAGTAGGCGGTCGCCTGGACATACGAAATCCCTCAGCTTCGAGAAGACGGAGGAGGACAAGGAGGAGGAGGAAGAGGAAGAGGAAGAGGAAGAGGAGGAGGAGGAGGGAAATGACACTTGAAGAATTTGACATGGATATCGACGTGAATGTGAATATGAATACTATGACGTGGGTCGGATGTCGAACACGAACGATACAATGCTGAGTCAGGCAATGATTGATACTATAAGAGTTTCGGAACACCGTGAGACGACGCCCGCAGGCTGGGGTTTGGAATCGAGATATGACACCTGCCGGCACTCCATCACAGGCCGGTCGGCTGCTGGGAGATGGTACCAATGCTTACGATGAACGGTCGAATGAACAAGGCAATGACAGTTGAAT
Source organism: Exophiala calicioides (assembly GCA_001599795.1). NCBI lineage: Eukaryota > Fungi > Ascomycota > Eurotiomycetes > Chaetothyriales > Herpotrichiellaceae > Exophiala > Exophiala calicioides. The sequence continues at coordinate 2,696,010 of BCHZ01000003.1, forward strand.
GGCTGGCCAGCTGGATCCGCAAATCCAACTCATCAATCGCAGGCCGTTTCGTCCACTACGCCAAAGCATCAAGCAGGCAACATCCTACCCAGATGTTTTACTCTGTGCCTAATTCTGCTCTAGGCCATGTCTGCCATGGGACGGGGTGTGCTCAAGGGTGCAACAACCGGTCTTAAGCGTTTGAAAACGGCAGGAAACCGACAGGATCCCGTTGGCCGACCTTGGTCTGGATCATACAGACTTCATCTTGATTCGCTTACGCGAGTCCGACTTAACACCATCGAGAAAGCAAAAGGAAGAAGGATTGGAGGGAACACAGAGCACAGAAAAGGAATTCTTCGCCGCCGAGAGCCCTAGAGGTTTCTCGACTTCTCAATGCATTAATGGGCTTGCTTAAGTACCTAGGTAACTAGGGATAATACAGGGCAAAATGGGTATCATCAAGCAGCACAGGCTAGAAATCCGCCAATCCGTCCTCCATCCGTCCTCCATTCATCGCTCAAGATATCGCCGTTATCATGTCGTATCATCTCAGCTCGCTTCTCTAGATAATACTGTGTCCCAGGCCGCGGCCATTTTCCTTCGGTCTTTGGGTCAATCCATTCATTGCCCACTCTCTTTCTCTCCCTGCCTCCCTTTCGCAGTGCAAGGATGACGTGACGAACGCTTGGGTGAACGAATGCTCGCTCACCAGTCGTCGTCGTGGCTGGTGAATCGGCCTTCGAACGCGGCTTCGACGACCTCGTCGTCATCCTCGAGGCCCAGATCATCATCTTCGTCGTCTTCTCCATCGCCGTCATCGTCGTCTCGGTCGTCGTCTCCATCATCTTCACTTCCGTCATCGTCGTCGTCGTCTTGATCATCGTCACCATCATCATCTTCTTCTCGATCTCTCTCTTTATCTTCGACGGTCGATGTGCGCGTGGCCCCCGGCTGACCCTGGATTTCCTTGATCGGGAGCGGGGGTTTCGCCATGGTCGAGGCGACGATGGGAGGGGCTCCGGAGGCGGGTTGGCGCTGTTGCTGCGTGGGGAGAGGTGTTGGTAGCTGTTGCTGGTGTGTTGTAGATTCGGTTGCGGTCGCGGTTGAGGCTGTGGAGTCAGACATAGCTTCCGACTGAGGCGCAGGATGTGGGTGAGGCTCTGGGCTCGGCCCGCTCGACTCACGATGTCTCGTCATGGCCTGACGGACTCCAGCTCCAGGATGGGAGGGACTCGAGCTCCTCGAAAGCGACGTCCCAACCACGTCGGGCGTAGGAGACGCAGCAGCACTTCGACTCTTGTCGCGTGTGAACGCAGCAGCCGGAGTGTTGGTCGTCGACCGCGACCGATGGTCCTTCCGGCCCTGTTCCCTCTTCTCGGCGGCCAGCGACGCCCTGCTCCTCTGGCGCCCTGTATCTCGGCCTCCGTTGCCGCGGAAAATACCCTCCGAGACTGATGTGGCGACCGCCGACGACGCGACGGAACTCGCCACGCTCCCTTCACGTGCATCTTGAACCGCCGTCGCCTCCTCTTGGCCGGGAACGTTACTGACGACAGATTGACTGCGGCTTGGACTCCTCCCGCCCGTCGCGGACCGGGACTCGGCGCTGTCGGCGCTGCTGATGCCGTAGATCGAGTCCAGCACATCATAGTTGACGCGTCGCGAGTAGACGCCGCGCGTCTTGAACATTTTCCGCACCGATTCCGCCGCACTGCGCTCTCGGTCTAGGAGCGGCCCTCCCTCCGCTCGCGCTCCGCCGCCCACGCCATCGCCCCCCCCTCCTTCCTTCCCGCCGCCGTGTCCTTTTTCGTGCAAGTAACTCACGTCCCCGCGTCTGCCGGGCCGTCGGGTTCCGTCCTTCCTCTTCCCTATGCCGGCCTTCAGTTTCAGCGCCTCCTCAACCGGGTCGAGGCCGCGCGCTCGCATCTCGGCCTCCTTAAGCTCGCGCTTGATCCGCTTCGCGTGGTCCTGTCGCAACCAGTCCGCATTCATGCTGACCCAGACGCGCTCTTTGATTCGTGTTTCCTCTTCCGACAAGAGGCATGTCGCCACATCGTCGTCCGAGTCGAATTCGTCGGCTTTCAGCGTCGGTGATAGTGAGACTTCGCCCATGTTGCCATCTGTTGTGTTGACGGCCGGGCCGGGGATTTTTACTTTCCGCGAGTTCGGCGTCGGAGTTTCAAGTACTGTGGCGTTGGTGGGTAACTTCGATGATGGAGGAGCAGATGCACTCATTGATTGGCTTGTTTGATCAGACGTTGAAGAAGAAGACGAAGAAGGTGGCTGATCCGATGGAACGGATGCTGCTGTTGGGTCGAGGTCCGGGTTCTCACGCAAGGCTTCGAGAACGTCGTGCTCGATTTCGCTTTCAATCATCAACTCGGCCGCCGTGGCGGGTGGAGCTTTCCAATTACGACCGCCTGTTGGTCGACCTACACGTGCTGGGGATCCTTGGTCATCCGACAAGTGAGAAGAATTTGATCCTTCAGATTGTGAGATCGACGAAAGGTCGGTGACCACCGAGGGTTGTCGGTTTGGAATATCAGGGATTCGAAACCCTTCAGCGTCGACACGGGCACGTTTGGCTGCAGGCTGTCCGTCGGTAGATGCTTGAATGGTCGCTGCTGGTTGGATTGTGTCATCACCCTCAATCTCCGCCGCAGTCTCGGGTTCCGCAGACAAAGGTCGTTTCCGAGGTCGTCCTCTCTTCTTGGGTGCTTTCGGTTTCAAGCCACGCAGATACGAAGGAGGATCGGAAGCCGTGAGAGAATCGAGAACCTCATTGTCTCGGAACTGATTGATGGAGAGCTTGCTGCTGGCCGTTTCGTGGAACTCCTCGAGACGCTTGTTGATTGTTATCTCAGTCACCTTGGCCGTAAGAACAACCTCTCGTGTGGTCCGACGGTAGTTGTTCATTCGAGCGGCGAGGATGACGGCGGCTCCGCAAACGCCTGACGGCCGGCGTCCTGTGGACATCCAATCTCGCTTCATTCGCTGGACGATCCGGATGGCATCGATTTTGATCTTATCCCGATGCGCCTTGTCGAATTCGAGTTCGTCGACGAATCGGCTAACCAGCACCTCAGGTCCCATAGCCAGGAGATCAGCACTGACGTCGCCCTGGATGCTTCCGTCCGGCTGTAGGTATAGTTTCCGTACCAAATCCGAGTACATCTTGCCGAGGGCGAAAACATCCATGTTCAGTCGTTCGGCGAAATCAATCAGCATAAGGCTATACATTGGTCGACGTTCATTCCGGATTTGTTCGTGCTTTCGTCGGCATGCAAGGTACAGACAGATCACAGCGACACTATCGATGGTTCTTCCCTGGACGAACGAGTTACCCCAGGCAAGCTTGAAGATCTGCATTCCCGCATCTACTTCTGCGGGTCGCACACCGAGCAGAGGCTGGTATGAATTCATGACAGTGCGAGCATGAGCCTCGGAGCGGTCGCGATTGATGGTGGGCTCGCGGCCGGCATTTCCCAAAGCTCCTCCTGGAGCATATGTTCTCTGATGAGTCTGAGACTCGCCGACGTGGACACCCAGAGCGGTAATGCGGCCAGAATCCGTCTCACCGAAGCCTTGTTCGCTGACGAGACCTGAATCCTCCTGAGCGACGGCACCACAAGTGTCACAGATCAGTCCTTGGTCACTTTCGACAATGTTGGGGCTTGGACAACTGGGGTTGGAGCATTTCATGGTCTTGGGCCCTGTTTTTCTGGTCAAGATCGGCGTCGTCGCACGCATAAATGTAGGTGTTGTTGCTCGCAGAGAGGTTGGTGCTGGACTGCCGAGCCCTTCGATGCGGCCGCGATGGATCGGTCGACGGTGCTGGCCAGCGCGAGGCTTTGGCGGGGCTACCTTGGGTGGCATGGTGATTATGTTCTTGATGAGATAGTGACCCCTTGGGCTACCGGATCTCACGAAGATCTTGTTGACAGCGAGCAGAGAGGGAGCTCATCTTCCAGCACGTGACCGATAAAGATGTGACGAGTCGATGAGTCAACGGGATGAGGTCGGGATTGCGGGGTGGGAGATGAGACCTGATCAGATATTCTCAGCTGTCCTGTCGAAGTGATATCCAGGTGCTTGCACGAGGTATTCGAGATGGTCCCCAAAGGAGACTGAAGTGACTGTTGATTGGAGGGACAGGTGGGATGTGGTGAGGTTGCGGTGTCGAAAGTAGACTCGCAAAAGTGGTTGAGATTGCAGGGTTTTCTGCAGTGTCTGCGGGCGGTGCAATCCAAGTCACAGCTCCGGTGACGCCAAGACTCCAGACGGCCCAACCCCAGACAGAAACAAAATTCCTCAGAATATCAAGTGAGGCCAGTACAATTACCGGGATGCAAAAATTGGAGCATAAAGTACATTATCTATCAGTTCAGGCAGGTTTCTCTCTCCACATGAGCAATCTCGAACATGTCTTTTCCATGCTGGATTCGGAACCACAGTCACGTGATAACTCTACTTCCGGACTAGCTCATATTCAAGATATCTTGGCAAGTTGGCCGAGTTTGCTCTTCACGATAGGCAGCTCGGCAGGCAGCTTCTTCCTTCCTCTGCCTCCTTGGTTCACGTTCTGATCTTTTCTCCCTCTTCCCTTGATGCAACATACCACTGTGACCATACATAAATAGCTATGAACCTGGCGAGGCTGACTGCCGACTCTCGTGTTGCATCCGCTCTTTTCAGCTCACCATGCCGTGAGGGTCTCCATGGAGAGAATCCAGACTGTGGGAACAGAAGTTATGGAATTTCTATTTCAAGGTAATATCAAACAATGACAATATCTACTCCACTTGCAGCGGTTCGAATATTGCCCTTGATATCCTGAAGACTTGTTTTGCAACAACGGATGGGTGCTCGATAATAACCCAGAACGCTAGAGTCAAAGCGGCATCGGCAATGGCGCTGCTATCTTGGTCCTGTCGAGTGTGATTTGGCCCGTGCTTCCCATCGCCCCAGCGCCGCACTTCCATCACTATTGACCTTAGTTCCCAGCCAAAACAAGTCGAAGGCTGCATCTTATCAACGTCGACTAAGTCTTCAACTTGCATTCCAACTCTCCAGATTTGAAGGTCACTAGGTAGGAATTTCTCAACGTCCCGGAGCATAGTCCTTCGGTGCTGCACAATCCGATGTCATCAGAAGACGTCGAACTTACTGTTACCGAAAAACTCGACCTTGTGCCGGCATTTCTCTCCCTCGGTGAGTCCGGATAGTTTGGGGTCTTTGGAGAACTTTGCTGAGACCAAGGTAGCCTTCGCTGCCTCATGTGCGGCAGTTGAGTGGCCGTTTCGACGTTCTTCAGGTGCTGACACCCTTTACCATCACATTATCAATGCAACAGTTCGTCAGGTATGTAACAAGCACATCCACTCTCATAGTCGACCTGACGTTCGCCCACAGTTCTCTCGGCGGCTGAGTCTCTCACAAGCGCAGTATAGGCCAATTCAAAAACTATCTTGACTCCCTAGCTGACTGCCCTAGGTGGATAGAGGGCTCATTTCTCAAAGTCTACCGAAAATGGTGCATTGATCATCGCCTACGGCCCAACATCGTTATTATATCCCCTCTGACAAAGGGGTTCTGGCTCGGAGATCCAAACTCCACCTATGTCCTGATATGCTTCCACGGTACGTCCCTCCATGGCCCAGGTTATGGCATTACTAAATTGTCGTTCAGGCGGCGCCTTTGTTTTCGGGGGTACCCCCGGCCACATATCTTTTTGGAACTCGGTGAAAGAAAGAGTGGAAAACCAGAGCAGGTCTGTGGCTATCCTATTCATATCATATCCTTTGATGCCACAATCAAACTTTCCCTGTCAATTCCAAGAGGCTGTGAACGCCTTCCACTATGTCTTCGAAACTTGTGGTCGATCCCCTTCTCAATGCATTGTTGCCGGCGACTCTGCGGGAGGGAACTTAGCACTTGCCGCCTTATTACATCTTACACATCCCTCGGACCATGCTCCTCCAGTATCAAAGATACCAGCGACCGAAAAGTTCAAGGCACTCGTTCTTGTTTCGCCTTGGGTGAGCTTCAATACCTCGTTACCCAGCTTCAAGCGAAATCGAACCAAAGACTATCTGGATGCAGCCAGCGAGAAGGAATGGAGCGACATGTATGTCAAGGGCCACCGGCCTTCGCCGTATAACGAACCCGCGATCGCAACGCCAGCTCAATGGGAGGGTCTTCTTGTACAAAATGTTCTCGTCACTGCCGGTTCAGACGAAGTACTTCTAGATGGAATTAGCCAGTGGGTGAAAGACTTCCAGGTCAGTAGTCTTGTCGTTCCAACTCCGCTACGATTAACGATTTCAGCAGACTCAACATCCAAATATCACCTACAAAATTGCGGAGAGAGAGCCTCACGAGGCTCCTATAATCTGGTCGGTGTTTGGCGATCATCGAGAAACAGAAACGGCAAGGAACATCGTTGAATGGCTCAACGATAGCCTGTAACGCCCGAGAGAGCAATTGCGAAAGTTATCCAGTCTTGGAAAACCAATTGAGACTTCTCCCGAAGTGTAAAAAGTTCGATAGTCTTTGGTTAGTCGCAACCTCGTACCGTCGTACAGCTCAGCAGGAGACAATGACATCTAATCGCAACTATTGGCTTAGGACAAGGAATAAGCTAAATGCGTCAATGTTAAATCGCGCTTTATGGACCGAAAGGGATCTAGAACTCTCGAAGCCATGGAATACTCGCGCACAGACTTCAACTTCCACTCCCACGGGCCAATCATTTCAATATACCGCGGTTATACCTTCCAGCCACAGCACTCTCTCCTCACTGCACAGACCAAGCCAGGATCTTTTTTTAGTTGGTTCGTTCGTCACTCGGTCTGTGCAGTCAGAACAGAGGGAATAGTCTAGATCACCTATGGTCATAAGACTTTTGTGGCTGAAGACGGAGGATATTCTTGTCACCGAAAGTGATCACTTCGAGCCTGTCATGGCTTAAAGGACTATGAGACTATATGCGATATTATTGTTCATACGGTGTCGAGGTATATGAATCTTGCTCAACAACTTACTCGATCGTTCAAATTCCAACCACATCTAACCAGCTTTCTTATATTGGCGTTATTTCTCAACCCGAATTGAGTTGTGACTGTGTCCAATTCGACAAACGATGGACGATCCGTCTTCAGGAGAGGCTTTGCCGGCAATGGCAATCACGCAAAAAGAGTCATCAACCGTGACCATTGAAGGGCCCTCAGGGTCGACGATAGAAATCCGAGAAACAGTGGTATCAACCGTCACAGAGGTCATCCCGGTTAAAGAGAAGAAGGAGAAGAAGCAAAAGGAAAAGAAGCCGAAAGTTCCCTCGAAACCTGCCCAGCCGGAATTGCCCTTTTACCAAACACTCGGCCAGAAACTGCGGACTGAGAGCCAAAATGCGGTTGTCGTGGCCCCTTCCAAAGAGCGTGTCATCTCGGCCGAGGCCAGGATCAAGACCTCTGATGATCTACGGGTGTCCGGCGATACACTAGTACCTCCCAAGATACTAGAACACCGTCGATCCAGCAGCAGGGCTTCTCATGGCGATGCCAGTGACATCAGCGTTGACACTGACTCGATGTCAGACATCGAAGCACAAGACCCAACGACGGACTCCTCTCACAGGGGCGGTCTTTACAACCTGGACGACTTCCGACGTCTTGAGGTGATCAATTCGCTGATCGCTCAATACGGAGGGGTCTCACACATGAGTGTTCGCGATCCCAGCTATTCTTTCTGGATCAACAAGGCACGAACCGCCGCTGTGCACTTCAAACTCCTTAACAAAGTGGCCGTCCTGGCCGGGGATCCCCTCTGCGCTCCCTCCGCAATGGCATCCGCCTTGGAGGAGTTTGGGAGATACTGCCGGAAATCTGGCTGGAAGACGTCCATCATCGGAGCGAGCGAGACCATGTTGGGGGTTGCCAAGCAGAAAACATGGCCCGTCATGAGGTTCGGCACGGAGAAGGTACTGAACCCGACGACCAACGAAGTCCTCCTGGGGAAGGGTGGAAAACGAACCGTGGCTCAGTGTAGACAACTGCTGGACCCTGCCAAAGGCGGGCTGTCTCTCCACGTGTATGCGCCTGAAAAGGGACGCAATTCTGCCCTGGAAGCAGAACTCACTCGCATATACGACGAATGGCGAGGGGACCGGAATACCAACCGGGACTGCCAGGCCTTCATCACTGTCTTCGAGATGTTCGCCCTACCCAACCTCATGACCTTCATCTACACCAGAAGCCGCGAAGGGACCATCAACGGCTTCGCGGCTCTCCGGAAGATGGGCGCCGACGAAGTCGGCCGGTACCACATTGACCCATTCATCCAATCGGCCTCCGCGCCCAGGGGCACTTCAGATCTCTTGATCTACGCATCCCTCGCATACCTCAACACCTTGGGCGCCTCGTACTTGGGCATCGGCCATGAACCCGTGAGCGAACCGGATGTGATGTTCAACATGAACTCGCTCGTCGTCAACGCAACGAGACGGGTGTACCGGCACATCTTTGGCCGACTGCCTGTCGGCGGCAAAGAGACGTTCAACTCACGCTGGAAACCCGACACCCAGCAAGAGGCCGGCTTGTATCTCATCTTCATCGGCAGGAAGACGCCCAACCCCAAACACTTGCTCGCCATGACCCATTTCGCCAACATCAGCCTCCGCAATGTGTTGAAAGCGGACTGGAAGGACTTCAAACAGGAACTTTCCAACGTCCATGTGCCCCTCGCCGATCCCAGAATGATGATGTATGCCGGTGTGCCTGCTCCTATCGAGGCTCCTTCTGACATGCACCGACCCCTAATTACGAAAAGTCAAAGTGCTCCTGCTACAGCTGCTGCTTCGATTTAGGTTGAGGTTAGTTCGACATGGCAATACAACTCGGTGTTTCAACCTTCTCTTCCTCCGGACTTGATGCGTCAAGTGGGCGCTCTGGGTCGGAGAAGTAGCAAACGAAATAGGGGACGGAAACTATTAATATTTATTTATATATCGTAATGCCGTCGCTTATCTCCGTTGTTGATAGGCGACAGTCGCTATTTTTTGGTTGATCTGGGTATCCTCCATTTAAAGATGAATCCCTTCCACGGGGTGGATGCCCTCGTCCTATGGATCGATTTTCGCGGATTTTAAAGACTAATTCCGGACATCTCTTCCACATCCCTTAAGGCCTTTAATACTAGGTAGCTTTATGTTGCATTGCATTACGGCGGTGGGGGCCAGGCAGCTGCCCACTTGCTGTCTGGCTTCCCTTGCTTGCCCGTGGTAGCGCACCATCCCTGCATCCCTTCCTTCTTGATAGTTCTATCATACAATACAATAAACTATCTACATCTATTGCCTGCTCTCGGCCATCACTGACCATAGAAGTTCTCACCGTTGGAGGAGAGCCTGGAGACGGAGGTTCGACCATTGACGTAGGATCGAAGATCTTCAGGAAAAACTAGGCAACCAGGGATTACCTCTAGACTGCTGGTACGCATTGCTAGTTCGTACCACTGCTAGTACGATATATACCAGATTTAGTTAGCGTGAGCACTATTGTGCGAAGACCTCTATGAATAAAGCTCAAGATATACTGATATCCCATCATTAGTTTGTAGATATAAATATTTAGCTCGACCTCGTCGTCGCCTCGATGAGCCTATGAATATCGATGGACTTGAAGACACGTCTGCGTGAGAAACGCTAACAAATACATGGGGCGTCGCGCAACGCGCCTAGAGTTCGCATAACTTACCCAATTGGGGTCACTATCGTACTAGCAGTGGTACGAACCAGCAGCGCGTACCAACAGTCCCGATGCAATCCTAACTACTCTTGTTGTTGAGAAGCTATCTGGGAGAGAAGAACAAACAGAGCTAAAGTGCCTAGCTCAGTGATGGGGTGGCATCTGCCTGTCCCGCCGTCGCGTGATCCCGTGACAACCATCTAAACCGGTTGCTATTTAAAAGAACTCCCCCTCCCGCCCAAACCACCCCATACCGGAACCAACCGTTATCCTCATCGAAGAATAGCGAGAGAGAGAGAAATCCAAAAAACTCCTTTGTTTCAACATGTCTACTTACCTGGTTACTGGAGCTGGGCGAGGATTGGGACTTGAGCTCGTTTCTCAGCTCTCCAGACTGCCACAAGTATCCCTCGTCTTTGCAACGACAAGATCCAGCCCACCCGATGCGCTTCAAAAGCTCATCAGCCAATCATCGGGAAAGGTTGTGCACGTGCTGGTCTCCATCACAGACAAAGAGAGCATCAACGCTGCCGTATCTGAAGTCGGTGAGAAACTCGGGGGGAAGGGCCTCGATGTGCTCGTGAACAATGCCGGGATCATGCCAGCATCGTTCGACGGAATAGCCACCATGGACAACCTGAGCGAGGCATTCCAAGTCAATGTCCAGGCCGTGCACGATATCACAGCAGCGTTTCTTCCGCTCTTGAGGAAGGGCGAGCAAAAGAAGGTGCTCAATATGTGAGTCCCCCATGCTTGCTTCCGAATTTTTGTTTCCATGGCACTCGGCATAATGATGAGTGAACAATGAATCTTACCAAGGATGAAATCCAGTTCCTCGACTGTCGGTTCAATCACCCTGAGCCCAAAATTCAGCATGACGCCATTCCCGGCGTACAAAGTCACCAAAGCTGCTTTGAACATGTTGACGGTCCAATATGCGCAGGAGTTTGCAAAGGAAGGCTTCACCATCTTTGCAGTCTCCCCTGGGGTAAGCGGTCCCTTCGTCTCCAAAGATTGGAGTGTGTGACCGGAAGGGTAATCTCTGACTGTGCTATCAAAACAGTGGTTGAAGACCGATATGGGCAGCCAACATGCCGACCTCGAAGTCGACGAAGGAGCGAGGGCGGTGATAGATGTCTTGCTCAAGAGCACTGCTGAATCCAATGGGACACTCGTCAACATACGTGTTCCGGGGTGGGAGCACACTGAAGGGCCGAATCAGTATGATGGTGCCATTGTGCCCTGGTAATGGAGTGGCGGTACAGGTCTCACCTGAGGATGGAGAAGATAGAACTAGAGACAGGTTGACTACCACATCAGTATTAAATCGCCGTCGCCATGCATGATGCAGGATCCCAGGACAGGATCTACTTTGGAGGACGCATCAGCCTGCCAGACATCTCCCTAAGAAGACGCAATCTTTGGCTCTAATTTTTTTTTCACCCTGTCCCTTCTCCATCAGACCCGATCTTTCAATCTGCCGCTCGCCCATCGGAGCTTCTGAGGTCGTCTCGAGCGGACTCGGTACCCCGTCACCCCGTGATGGACGACAGTTCCCCACAAAGACAAGGTACGGAGGAGAGATGATGTGGCTTGACCCGCTATTTACCTGTCTTCTATTGGGTCTGCTGGGTGCCCCATCGTCATAACCTCTGTAGGCCGACTCTCATTGGTACAGAGATATACCAACTTAGTAAGTCCCGTCTCTAGACTGGCCAATCACACGCGGTGCAAGTCCGAGCCCGAGTTGTCCGTGGCCGAGCAGCCCACCCCGACTCATCGACCACGCCCTCGGTATACCTGGTCCGTTAGTTTATGTCCGAATGTGGAGAGTTGGTCATCACATTACTACCTGACTCCATGCCCATAACCAAGTATGCTTGCGTACACTTGGGTTGGTGAGCTTGACCCCCGAATGTGGGAACTTGATCGGAAGCTGGTGTGCATGCAGCAATGGACCCGTCCTGCAATGATGAGATCTGAACACACCCGGCGGGACCTTGTTGAGAGTCAACTGGGCTATATAACCAGCTCGACTGCCCCTGCCTGGCGTGAGTTGTCGGCACTTAAACAACTTTCGCCATGAGGGTCTCCGTTCTATTCGTTCTGTCGATTACGTTCTTCGGCTACGTCTCTTCAGCGTCCGGGTTTAACTACACCAAAGCCCACTGGCAGCGACTGGGCCTCATCGGACAAGGACCACGACAAGAGCATTCGGTGGCCGCGGTCGGCACTGACATCTACGTTGTCGGTGGCGTGGCGTACGACGAAGACTACGACCTGATCACGCTCAACCGCGTGGAGATCTACAACACCAAGTCACAGGCCTGGTCGGTGGCGGCGCCCATCCCAGAACCTCTCAACCACGTCAACATCGCGAGCGTCAGCGGCAAGGTCTATTCTCTCGGTGGCCTGTCGGCCGGGAAAAACTGGGAGGCGGTGAATAGCAGTTATGTCTACAACCCGCAGAACGACGTCTGGAGCACGCTGGCCGTCATGCCGAACGGGGCCGCGCGCGGCTCGTCGGCCGTGGGCGTCTACAACGACACCGTTTACCTGGCCGGCGGCATGACGCTGCTACAACCCTACCGGGCGGGTGTCCAAGATAGTCTCGCCGGTGTGCTGTCCTACAACACCGTCTCAGACACGTGGAACACCGACTTCCCGGCGCTGCCACAGCCTCGTCAACATGTCGGGGGCGTCGTCGTCAACTCGACCTTCTACGTCATCGGGGGCCGCGAGGACGGCGTCGAAGAGTACCACAACACCACCTATGCCTTGGACCTCAACTCGCCGGAGTCCGGCTGGGTCGAGCTGGCCCCGTTGCCCACGGCGAGAGGCAGCCTGACTTGCGCCGCGGTGCAGGCATACATCTACTGCATGGGGGGCGAAGGGAATCCAGAGAGTCCGTTGTTAATCTTCAACAACACCGAGGTCTATGACATCCGGAACAACAAATGGACCGAACTCGAGCCCATGGAGGTACCTCGACACGGCACTGGATCGGTGGTTGTGGATGGTGCCATCTATATTCCTGGTGGCGGAGCCCGGACCGCATCATTACCGGTCGGCATCATCGATTCCTTGCACGTTGGGTGACGTCGGGATGGGGGGTTGGCAGGAAGAAGAGACTGTCAGCCAATAGTCATGCCGCGGATGTAAATAAATGTTTTTAAATATTGAAATCAGACTGTGAACAGCAGATCCCCCTCAATCCCCCCCCTATGAGACTCCCTTGAAGACATTCTGCATCGCGGCCTGGAACGAGACAGTGGGTAGGTCCAACAGTCGATTTGCGAATTCGCTCTTGTCTTCCCACTCACTCCCCGTCACCACCGACGCCATAGTCAACCCACCCAAGGCACTGTCGTCCCCGTTCTTGACCCGCTCGATCAGGCCGGCCAACCATTCCTTATAGTCGACCTCGTCCACTTGCCACGGGCCTGTTTCCGCCTGCACAGCGTCCAGGATCTCGCGCTGACTGGTCCTGAAATCCTGCACCAACAGGAGCCGGTTCCGCGTCAAGTCGGCCTTCTCGATGGCCCTGACGATGGCCAGCGCGACAGTGTCCAACGTCGTCGCGACCCACTTGGTCTCACCTCGGTCGATCAGGACCGCCTTCTTGGCCTTCCAGTCGAAGTTGAAGAACCCGGACGTGACGCCCATCTCGAAGAAGACGTTGCACACGATACACGTCCACTCGAGACCCTGGCCCTGCTTGGACACCAGGTAGTCTCGCACGTCGTGCTTGATGCGGAACATCGGCCTCAGTTCGACCAGCCAGTCGGGGAGGTCGTTCAGGCCGAATTCTGTCGGGATGTATCGCTTGACTTTGGCCTCGATGGCTGCGTCGATGAATTTGTACTGCTGGTCCATGCCCGACATGGAGATGGCGGAGATTACCACATCGATGTTCGCAAATGCACTCGTCAGTTGCGATGCTGGGTAGTCATCGTCAATCCGGGAGACGGTCACCGAGGGTGGGAATTGCGATTTCGACGACTGGCGGGAGAGCACCGTGATGTGGAATTGGGATGGTGACGACAAGAGATGTTTGAGCATGAGGCTGCCCAGGTTGCCCCCGGCTCCAATGACTAAGACGCGATTGAGTGCCATGGCGGGTTGATCCTAGGGGGTGAGTATGGTGCTGTGTGCCGTTGACGAAAGCTGAATGGTGACCTAGCTGAGCAGTATCTAGTGTCGTGCCTTACGGTAGTAAAGGATGTAGATGTAAATACTTTCAGGCTTCAGATCTGGCTCTTGGCCCCACATATTTACCCTGCGAGAGCGAGAGCGAGAGCAATCTTCCTCTTGCGAAACTCGGTACTTGCAAGAAATGGAACAAATGGTGGGGCGTTGACTGCCATCCCCAATTTGTTCTTGGGGCACGCAAGCATTACCGCACTATTCTTCCGTACATTCTCCAAGCGTTGTGGACACGTCCCAAAGGACAAGTCCTCGTAGAGAATGATTTGGAGATATGCCTCCAGAAGGTTTATTGAGGATCAGCTCCTCGTCTCAGTTCGTGGTCGTCGTCGAAGCTGAACAAGCCACGTGACAAGCTTATATAACCATCCAGTACTTAGTGGCTGACTAAGTAGCCAATACACCTCTTGGCGCCTTGTACACCAAGAGTAAGTGACTAAGTATCTGTACACTACTCCGTAATAACTGCGCTGCTGCGCTTATATACAGCCACGCCATTATGGTCCTCCGTACCGGGGAACTTTCACCTGTCTTGTCGTCGCCTCCCACTGCGTTCACTGACCTCTCTCCTACTCTCTCCAACGAAAGGTGACATGCCTCACGGTCGACTTCTCCTCTGCGGCCACTCTCCATCATGCCTCTCCCCGATTCCGATCACTCCTCTAAACTAACCGCCCCCGCGAAGAAATCCATATTCGAGCGACAAAAGGCCGAAGCCGAAGCCAAAAAGGCCCGAGAGAAGGCGGAGACCGCAGCTGTCCTCGAGGATTTTGTCAAGAGCTTCGACGATGAACGAGAGCAGTCTACATTTCCTTTAAAAAGAAGCGGAGGGTTAGGCGGAGCTGGAGGCCCACCCGGCGCAAACAGCAACTATGGTCCTGCACCTGGCAAGAGACATTTTACAAGTTCAGGATTGAAGAGTGGCCCTGGGTCTCTAGGACCGAGCCCATCCGCGCCGAGGAGCGGCCCTGGTAGCTTGGGGCCGTCACCAAGCCACGGCAAGAAAAGGCATTATGACGATTCTACCGGAGGACGAGACCGAGACCGAGACTGGGACCGGGACCGGGGCAAGACTTGGAGAGACAAGAGGCTCTCCTACGGTCACAACAGAGACCGAGATGACCGTATGGAGGGGCCCGCGTTCTCTCGAGACGAGGAAGAAGGCAGAGACGCCGATGAACTCAAGGCTGCTGCAAAGCCCACCCTGCACCTCTCGTCCCTCCCACCGGGCACGTCTCCTGTGGTTATCAAAGCTCTTTTTACGCCGTCTCCTTTGACGATCGAGAATGTCCGCATTCTTCCCACCGGGCAGGGTGCAATCGGTGACAGAAAATCAGTCTCCGCAATCGTCACGCTCGCGGCCGAAACACCTGCCACAGATATCGACACGATGGTCTCACACCTACAGAACAAATATCTCGGCTTTGGATTCAATCTGTCCATATCTCGCCATCTGTCTTCCGCAGCACTAATAGGAGCAACCTCGTTGAGCAACAACATTCCCTCGGCGAACATAAACAATCTCCCCTTCGGCGCAAGACTAGTCCCGCAACATTCCTCACTCTCCCGTGCCCCTCCACCAGGGCAAGGTCCAAACCGCTTTGCACCGCCTGCCTCCTACACATCATCCACACCGTACGGTCCACGCTTAAACAACCCTCTCAGCCAAGTCACAGTCCAAGCACCCGGCGACCTGAATCAACTTCGCCTGATCCATAAGACCGTCGAGGTCCTCCTGACCTACGGCCCGGAATTTGAAGCCCTTCTGATGTCCCGACCCCAAATCCAGCGCGACGAACAGTGGTCCTGGCTCTGGGACTCCCGCTCCACTGGCGGCGTGTACTACCGATGGCGACTGTGGGACATACTGACGAACGCGAAAGCTCGTCGACGGCGGTGGCGACCGGCGGCAGGATACGGCATGCAGCGGCCCCAGGGAGATATTCTCTTCGAAGGGCAGAGCACCTGGATCCCGCCGGAGGAGGGTCTAAAATTTGAATACACCACGAAACTGGATGAGCTGATCAGCGACGATGACTACAACTCTTCAGACGAAGAAGGGGCTATGGAGGATGGAGGCGGCCTAGCGAGACGATACCACGACCACCAAAGGCTAGGAGCAGGCGCCAACCCAGACCCGATGCAGGACAACGATGGAATCGGATACCTGAATCCGCTGGCCAAGACCAAACTCGTGCACCTCCTGCGCCGACTCCCTGAATCAAATGCGAAGCTCCGCAAGGGCGACGTCGCCCGGGTCACTGGTTTTGCCATCGAACACGCTGGGGCAGGAGCAGACGAAGTCGCCGCGCTCCTCACCCGGAACGTGATCAGCCCGTTCTGCCACAACGTGAACAAACAGGACGTGTCGGCTCATCACTTGGGCGAGGAAAAGGAACCAGTCGACGACGCCAGCAAGCCCAACCCAACAGCAACCACCACCGATGACCCAGAGAAAGATAACCTGCGCGGAGCCCCCCAGGACACGACACCCTCCTCGTTGGTCGCACTGTTCATAATCTCCGACATCCTCTCAAGCTCCGCGAGCGCCGGAGTGCGACACGCGTGGCGGTACCGGTCTTTGCTGGAAACGCAGCTGCGGGTTCAAAACGTCTTCCCTCTCCTTGGGACCAAAGAGCGCGAGTTGAAGTGGGGCAAGCTCAAGGCGGACAAGTGGCGGCGCAGCGTGCAAGCTGTGCTGGCCCTCTGGGAGGGCTGGTGCGTCTTTCCGCAACGGGCCCAGGACGCGTTTGCGCAAGGGTTTGCGGCGGCGGCCGCTCCCGACAGCGACGGCAATAGTGGCGGCGACACTGTCGAGCCGAAGAAGCACCCCCATAGCAGCACGACGGCGGCCTCGGACAGGGACAAGGAGAAGGCCACCGCCGCCTCCGCCGCGAGTCGTTGGCGCAGCGTCGAGGGCGAACCCGCCGCGCCTCTGCCGACCTCAACCCGCCATATTCAGGTGCGTCGCGTCGATGGCTCGCCGATGGTCTCCGGGGGAGAGGACCTTGACCCTGACGTCGACATGGACGGAGAGTCAATCGCGGACGAAGACGATCGTCTCGCGGACACAAACCTCGACGGGGTGCCCATGGCCGACAGCAGTGACGAAGAAGACCAGAGGCAGGACCAAGAACAGCCCGCTCGATCTCGCGACGCTCGCCCTGTGGATTTGGCTTCGACCACCTCGGTTCTAGAGACTGCAGGAGCAGGAGGAGACGCTCGCATCTCAGTCCCGGCGTCTAAACCCGGGCCAGACACGCCCGCGATACCTCAACATGGCCGGAGATCGCGCCCTAGAGCGGCCGACTTTGATGACATGTTTCAATAGAAAAGAGATCGATTCCAATCAAAACGTTATGCTAGTCCAACAAGAGGAAACTGGGCTCACTCAATCGATTCCGACAGCGACCAGATATTTATTTTTCTTTTTCCTTGACTCTCCAATCAATCCGACATGCATGCCATCCTACCCGGCAGCTAGATAACTCGATTCAAGCCGAATCGACCCCATTCGTCCAGGCTGTAATATACTGTGGTCATTCCCCAAGTCCTCCGAATACTTGCGACTTGTTACCAGACTAAACCTCCTCGGCACTAACCTTCCCTGGCTCACCGTCCGCCACTTGTGCCGCAAGGATCGTCGTCCCGGGTTCCGTACTAGCTGTAGTCTGTTTCCTGACCGGGATTGCATCGTTGCTCCCATCAAGCCCCTCCCTCTCCAGTTCTGGTCCTGATGCTTGCCCAATACTTACGGTCGAGGGCTGTGAGAGTCTGGCGTCAGCGTCGGCGTCGGCGCTTTCCTCAACCGTGCTCTTTTCGCTCAGCGGGTTGGGTTTTTCCAGGGTGGGCGTTTCTAGCCCAGGAACTGCGAGCTCACCAGCTGCGACGGATGTAGTGGTCTCGGCTAAAGACTGATGGTCATTTTCCACGATATTGAGGTCTGGGGTTGGCTGAACGTGTTCGATTGTTTCTGTTGCCGGTGCGAGCGATGCATCTGCGGGTGTGATCTGCTCTGCCTTTTCACTCAAGACCCCTCCTACAGCGGGGCTTTCTTCGAGTTTTGACGGTGCTTCTGGAACTGCGGGTTCATGTGAAGTGATATTCAACAAGTCCTCGTCGTCGATGGTCCACAAAGATCGAGGTGTTGAGATTGAAAACCCGAGCGCCGGTTTGGCAGCTGCTGCAGGAGATTTGGCGGGTGCTCTTCTTTGAGGGCCTCGGGCTCTACCCTTCCGCGCATCCTCCAATGGCTTCACTTCTTCGACCGGTTCAGGTTCCTTTTCCTTTTCCTTGGGTGGCCCGATGCCTAGTTTTTGGTTGAGATCGTTCATGAAGTTCCCTCTCAAATTGGCAATTTTACTGCCTTGAACAGGCCTGGCCGGAATTTGAGGCTTCGCTTTCGGAATAGGAGGTGAGATCTTCTCCGTTGTTGATCCCGTAGACTCTCCGGAGATCGACTTTGCCAAGATGTCTCCTGATAGTTTCTTTGCTGGCCGAGCTGGAATTTGCGGTTTCGGGCGATCAGGTATACTCGGTACCTTCTTTAACTCGGTCGGAGAGGTTGAAGAGGCTGCACCTACTGTGGGCAGAGCCTGAATTGGTTTTGCTGGACGAGAAGGAACATTCGGGGGTGTTTGGATCTTACCCCCAGGTCGTGGAGGGATGACAGGTTTGACTGATGCTTCTGACGGGCTCTCAGGCTGATCTTCCATTTGTGGACCACTGACCGTGGTAACAAGTTGCTGACTTTCGGGACTGTCTTCCCATATGTCGGAGCTGGGAAATCTGGGTACCATTCCTGGTCTCGTTGAGATCTCATCACGTAGATGTGAAGCAAAACGAGGTTTGGCTAGTCCTTCCTCATTCGGAATGAGCTTACTTCGCCCCGTCTCGGGTGAGTCCTCTTTGCCTTCGGCTTCCTGTCCAGGGGTTTGAACCGCCTTGGTGGTTTCGATCTGAGCAGGGAGATCAGGTGTGGACACTGTAGCTGAATACAGTGCACTGCTGGGCGTATCTTCCCAAATGTCTTGACTAGGGAATCGTTGTCTGAGAGTATTGGGCCGCTGCTTGAATCGCTCAGCGTGGCTGAGGGTCCTTTTCCCATCGTCATCGTCTGGGAAAAGCGGTTCGTACTCTTCGACATTCTCTAACGGAGTGTGGATGCTCTCTCGATCATCATGGTGAGAGACAAATCGAGGGATAGAATAAGAAGCGCCGTGGGATCCATATATGCTGGAAGGTCTGGAGTTGGGGGTCGCGTCACCACTAGCATAATCAAGGTCGTACTGACTTCCATGGCGGTCTTGCTTTGGGGAAATGGCAGGTTGGAGATGTTCAATACCGACTTCCTTTGCGACTTCATCAGCGGCCAGAATGGGTACTGTGTAACCATGTTCGTGAATATAATCGTCCTCTGCCGTCAGATGTGAGGAATATCGTCGAAGATCTTCCGTCTCATCCACAGTTTCGTCCGAGCCGGTGATCGTCTTACCAAGGCCATGAAGCTCGATGTGCACTTCCTGTTCCTGCTCGCTCTCATCTACTGCATCGTGATCATCGCTTGATCCGTGGACGGAAAGCCGGCCTCGTCGAACCTCGGCTTGAGCTGTCTCATCCGTAGGAAAGCTAGCCTTCCTCAATGGAGATACCAGCACAGGTTGGGAGGTGTTTGTGGAGGTCTTGGCCAGATTGTTAGGGGTGTTCATTTGGGAGCGTGAGGCGTAAATTTCAGTGGCTGAATATCCGATCTGTTCATCCGGATATGAATACTTGGTTCCAGATGTGCCTACCGGGGTCAGCTAAACCATAGCAGAGGATCTCGTGCTCTCACTCACCATTACGTGCCCCACGGCTAGCCGTATTTCGAACGATCTTGTTCAAATCGTCGCTACTCAGAGCGAAACTACCGCGGCCACTTCCAATACTTTCGTACACTCCATGCCCGTGGGTTTCTTCGTGTTGGGCAATCTCGGGGTGCTTAGCATACCAGTCTTTTTCGAACTTGTCCTGAGGAGCAAGTCCGTGACCGTGAAGGCCATAGCTCCCGGGAGGAGTGAAGATCTCCCTCCCACTTTTGGTTCGGGAATGATGAGGGCGTCTCTTCTGCTCCCCGTTGCTGCCAGTATGAGAGGGGGTTAAATTAGGAGCCGGTGAAGGTGCCTGAACATCTCCAAGCAATGGGTTGATTGGAACTCGAAGTCCCAATTCAGCGGGGCCACTCTCCTCGCCATAGATGGAGGAACGACGTTCGCCAGCTACAGTGGAGGAAGGCCTTGAAGAAAAACTATCCCTAGTCCTCGCTCGGGGGACATCGCCTTCGTCTTGTGATGGTGTTGGTGGCTTCACGTAGCCTTGGGCAGCAGTCTGTCCCAAGTCGGTCTTGGTGACAGCTTGGACCTGTGCGGTGGCACTGGATTTGGGGAGAGACGGCTTGGGAGCGTACAACTTGAGGTCGTGGCCAATGTTTCTTGTCTGCGCGGCGTCGTCGGGACTCAACGCAGTCGCCGGAGTTTCCTGATTTGTTTGCGTGCCCAGGATTTCGGCATATTCCATGCCTTCTTGTCCAATCGAAGGGAGGTTTTGGACACTGGGGGGACGGGGCAGTGCTGAAGCGGCGGCTTGCTCGTTGGACTTTTGGCGAGTGATGTTCGTAGTCCATGGTTCATTCAGTGGAGAACGAGGGAAATTTGCCGGCGAAATCGAGCGGTCAAGACGCTTGTTGACAGGGCGAGGGGGGATTTCGGGCAGCTTGTTGACGCCATGGGCCGCAGCTTGTTGGGCTCGAGTCGGGCGAGGAGGGATGGTAGGAGCTACTTGGGCCGACATGATGGGCAACTGAATGCTTGATGTCAAGGACTGGACAAGGTGTTAGCACACAAAACGGCTGTTGCGGGCGAGGAAAAAAAGAAAGTAAAGACCCCAGGGGAAGCAGAGATCTCACCGCCCCAGGGAAATGGTGGGATGGGGATCAGGTCTGTGATAAGGGCAGGAAGGGATTGGAGAAGCAACTTGCCGTTGGGGAAAGATACAACAAAATGAAACGCACGGAAATAGTGGGAAGAGGGCAAACAATAAAGGCGATATGGTTCTGGGGGAAGGGTGGGAAGAGAGAAGAGAGAGGATTAGTTGAAGAGGTGCGAGAAGGCTGTTGAGGTCTTGGGTGTCTGTGTGGAATTTGTTGGAGATGAAGCAGTCTCAGTTTAAGGGCGCAGGCGCAGCCAAATCTGTGTCTGAGAACGATGCCGTCAGTCAGCTACTACGGAGTTCCAAGTCGGCTCCCTAGACTCGAAAGAGTTAGTGGGTGGGAACCTTGGCCAGAGCCCAGCCCCGGGCACCGATACAGAGCAGGTTCAAGGGCCCCAGGCCGTGTCAGCGAGTCAATAGGCATCGAATAGCGCTTAGTGACGGCCGAAGGGGGCTCACGGCACAGGTCAACGCTGGATTACGCAGGCGGTTATTGGGCGGATGCCTTGCCTGGAATGGCTCCTGCATGCAGGATTTCCAGGAACCACTCGCACTCAAACCTCCATTCATCAACCCTCATTCATCATTTGGTGGGCCGTGACGTGATCTGTCTCGATCGTTCCTTGTCCTCTCGATCGATTGCAGCGCCTGTTCAACAACTCAAACAACTCACCTCGTCTCGTCCACGTCTCTCTCTCGAAGGCTGCCATCATCATCTCTCCCACTTCTCGACATAGAGGCTCTCGACTTGACCATCGTTCTATCGCATCGGCGTGTGACGGTGGACAGATAGATAGCCTATCGGTCCCATGGAAGGGGCGCTCGTGTCAAGTTACCGTCACTTGGAGCCTCCTTCCGAGCCAATTCCACGCGGAGAAGAAACCGAAAAAACTCACTTCCCTCACGTGGCCCCCATCCTCACCGTCAGTTGATGCATCTATGCCCGCCACGCCGCCCCGGACACCTTCTGACTCCTCCCATTCTCGGCCAACTCAAGCACCTGACCAGCTGCAAATTTTCTTCATGTCCTCGAACCCTTCAACCCCCCTGGCTAATTGACTTAGTCTCCCCCCCGCATTTTCGTCGCGAACCGTGGAGAAGAATCAAGCCAGACCTGTCTGTCCGGTCGTGCTCAAGAGAGCTTCATCGTTCTACACCTTGATGGCATTGTCTGCCTAGATACCTACTCTAATGTATGATCCAAACACACAAGACCCGGAATCCCGAATAACCAATTGTCGTTCTTCTTGTTTGTCTATCGAATACTCTCTTCGCTCAAAGCATCGAGTGGACGATCGCGAGTCGGCTCTGTCACTCCACTCCTGTCCGGAGTACCGAGGATGGACAAACGATTCCACCGCATGTCGATTCTTCTTGTCATCAGGTCCCGCCTTTGCCCACATTATGCTTGATGCATCATGCAATCAAACCCCCCAGATCTCTCGTGGTTCCTGTTCCTCCCCCAGTCTGGTTCGAACCCTGAAGGCTCCATCCTTGCCGGCCCAGACGGTCCCGCCGCTGGTCTACTTACGCTCGTCCGCCCAATCCCGATTTGCCTCCTGTCATTCGACGTCCGACAACCACATTCCCGTTGGATTCCTTGTTGCCAAACAGTTGCATGCCCTCGACCAATCTTCGTTCGGTGTTTTTCCGTCCGTTCACAAAGTCGGGGTAGTTCAAGGTAAGCTCAGCAGCTCCGTTACAGATGTTATCAGCTGCCTCGACACCCAACATGAAGGAGTGGTCTTGGTTTCCGACCTCATACCTCCAAGATCCGAAACGGCCTCGGCTGTAGATTCCCTTCTCCTGCAGCGCCGGGAGCATCTGTGTGAGAACTCCCTCACGCTCGAGAGTGGGCGTGGGATATCCATGGTCGAAGCATCGGTGATAGGTCGAAACGATTTCGTCCTCTGGCTTGAGCATCTCCGTGTTGATCAAGCCTTGGATGCATTCTTTGAGCAGGGTGTCGTGGTCCACCGGCTTCATGCTGGACTCAGACACTTCGAGCATGATGGACCAATACGGCCCTTCCTTGGCCTGCATGCTCTGTCGTCGAGAGCCGTTGGCCAGTTGGAGGGTTGGCAGTTTGACTTCCTTTTGGGGTTGGTTGTAGGGCGAGTAGTTGGAGAAGATGGTCGCTCGATAGAAGGGGCAGTCATCCTCGGGGAAATAGAGCCAGCATTTGTCACCTATCCGCTCTGGACGGCTCCCGCGAATACCTACACCGATCACATGAGTGCTGCTGTAGAACAAGCCTTTGGAAAGGCTGATCAGCTTCTCGTCTCCTATGGCCTGAGCCAAGGCGTCAATGGCCATGGTGCTGATGAGTCGTTTGTAGTGGACGGTTGTCCCGTCCTCGAGCAGAACCTTCTTGTCGTCCGCATTGACAGCCTTGACTGTGCCCTTCTTGCCGAATCGTTTCTTCTCCTCCGGAAGGGTCTTGGCTACGGCGATCCATATTCCACCTGTACCGTCTCTCGCAGGGAATCGGAAGGTGGCATTGGGGCCCCAGTTGCCGGCCGTCTTCTGGAGAATGATGTTTTTCGCTGCTGTCTTAAGATCAGGAGCAGCTACACGTTCTCCGAGCCATTGACATTGCATCTGCGCCTGGATTAGAATTCTCTCCGACAATACGAGTGTTCAGGAGAAGTTGACCTTTGTGGTTGGAACCGCCCAGACCTTGAAGTTGTAGGGCCTCATGAACAGATTTGCAACGCCAGTTCCCATGTAGCGCAAAATCCACTCGTCAAAATTCTTCGGCTTCGTGGTTGCCACTCGAGCTTCCAATGCGGCATCGATCAAACCATCCATGCAGTCGACTTGATCCTCCTTGGGTAGCATGGGAATGTTGTTTTGGAGAGGATATGGCACCCAGACGTTCTTGCATCGCACATAGGAGATGCGCTGATGTGTGTACCAGTCCTCCTCTTTCGGCAGTCCTTCGTCGATGCAGTCATCGAAGTATTTGTAGTGAGAAAAGATGACATGGCCGCCAACGTCATAGAGCTGCCGAGTATCAGAGTTCCGTGGGGATAGCCATGTCCGGATCACATACAAATCCCTCCTTGGTGACGTCGGTTGAGGCAAGACCTCCAGGGGTGTCGTTCGAGTCGACAATCAGCCACGACGGGCCATTCTGCCGAGAGTCAGCTCGAGTCTTGGAGCAGACAGGCCACATACGATCTGGTTGAGTCTTTTGGCCGCACCGAGTCCAGTCGGGCCAGCACCAATGACCAGGACATCGACCGAACTATCAGAGTCAGGTCAGTAGGCGGTGACGGGGTGGATTTGGCGGGGGGCACATACACGTCAGGCATGTTGGCGGTCAAAGAGGTTCAAGCGAATGTGATGGGGTTCAGCAAGGACAATCAGGAAGACAAGTCAATAGAAGTCACCAGGGTTCCTGCAAGCTGGGATAGAGCAACCAAGGTTCAACAATTCGACCAAATTCGCAGGAGACAATGATCAATGATTTAGCACGGCAATCATGCGCAGTTGCTGCGGTCTCCCGACAGAAAAAAGAGACCAACCTGCATTGGTGAAGGATGAACGCGCAATGCTTGGCAGGGGAATTGCGCGACCTCCGAAGTCCTGCCCTAGGCACTTTCTCAACTACGGAGTGCGCTGATTGCCTATCAACGATTCACATGGCAAGGAGGAGACAGGGGCAGAGCTTTACTCGTGATTGCAACACGCGCTCCGATATTGACCCAGCTGTGGCGTTGACGCCCGTCCACGTCGGGCCTGACAAACTGCCCTGTTCAGGGGGAACATGTTCGTTAATTAACATGGAACGGTGTGAAGGGTACCGCCACGGCCTCATTATTGTTGGGGCGTTTACGGGCATTTTAAAGATCATGACGACGGCATACGAGTTCTTGTCCTACCAGATACATAGACTTGGCAGCGGCGCGGGCCCCCGTTCAGCGCGTGGCAAATGGCCAGGTCGCCAGGTGGACTTTGCCATTTCGACTCCGAGACGAACGGGAGGTACTCCGTACTTTGCGGGTGGTGCGCGTGGTGCGCGTGGCCTTGCCAGATCATATATTTCCTACGGCAAGGCCTTGTCCCACGGTCGGGACCATCTAGATACTACGGTGTCATAACAGTATTATTATTGAGGGTGAACGCGTGTCTTTTGGAATGACACGGCGGAGGTCCGAGGGCTCAAACTTGTAACCTGCAGATCGTTCGCCGGCCATGAACAGTAAGGGTGTTAGGGGCACTGTTGAAGCAAATGCGATGTCGTGATTGGCTCTGGATATCTAGACTGATGGCTGACTTTCCGAGTGCGGTTCTGACAGCTTGAAAGTCGAGACTCTTTGAGGCTGGAAGTTGAAAGTTGGCAACTTCGGCTTGAACTCAACTGGCCTGAACTGATCTCATCCCTTTTCGGCCGCTCACTCACTGTCTTTTTTTTGACCCTCTGTCCCTCCATAATTCTCCAGTCTGCACCCTGAATCTACCGTCTACCCAGTCCACAGCCACCCTTCTCATCACCGCGCCTCCAAACATTTTTCCTGCGCCCTAAGAACCTTCTCCCCCCTGGTCCAACGGGCAGCCACTCGCTCATGTTTGCTTGAACCATCGCCAACCTGCTGCAGCCAAAGACCTTCTCCAGGTCGTCCCGGCCGTTTTCCTTTCAATCCTTTCTCGCCCAAAGCCAATCGCCCCAGTTCGCCATGGCCGACCTCGAGAAGAAAGCCCGCCTGTCGGGTGAACAGATAAGAGCTCCCGAGCCAACATCTATACTGCCCACAGTCAACCCTCTGGCCGAGAAATCTGCGCCCGTCCCGTCCGGCGTCCATCCCGCCGTCTACGTCGCGTACGTCTACCCGTTCCTCATCAATGCCTTGACTAATGGCTTTGGCTAGGACATGGATCTCATTCAGCGGAGGCGTGATTCTGTTCAACAAGTGGTTGTTGGACACCCTTGGATTTAGTACGCGCCCGCTGAGATTTTCCCCCCCTCTCCAATTCAACGTGCTGACAACCTCTCAAGAATTCCCTATATCTCTGACAGCATGGTATGTGCCCCAGACGGACTACCCTCGGATTCGGGCTAATGAGCACACCAGGCACATGATCTTCGCGTCCCTCATGACCCAGCTGCTGGCGAGAACCACAACCCTCCTCGATGGACGCAAAACTGTCAAGATGACGGGCCGAGTCTACCTCCGGGCGATCCTTCCCATTGGGTTCTTCTTCAGTTTGAGCTTGATTTGCGGAAATAAAGCATACCTTTACCTCAGCGTCGCCTTCATCCAGATGCTCAAGGTGAGTTTCTCCGACGGTGGAAGAATTGGCAATAACTGATTTTGGGAAGGCATGCATGCCGGTGGCCGTCCTTCTGACCACCTGGGCCATGGGTGTCGCTCCACCGAGCTTCAAAACACTGGGCAACGTCTCCTTCATCGTTCTCGGTGTCATCATCGCATCATACGGTGAAATCGAGTTCAACGTTACTGGCGTCTTATACCAAGCGGGTGGGATTGTGTTTGAGGCCACTCGCTTGGTGTTGGTCCAACGTCTGCTCAGTTCGGCCGAATTCAAGATGGATCCTTTGGTATCCCTGTATTACTTTGCCCCGGTCTGCGCAGCCATGAATGGGGTGACCGCATTGGTGCTGGAAGTGCCGCAGATGAGCATGAGCAATATCTACGACGTCGGGATCTTCATGCTGATCGCAAATGCCATGGTCGCGTTCTTGCTCAACGTTTCTGTTGTCTTCTTGGTAAGTGCCCGCGCTCCGAGACGTCGTGGTATCGTCGCTTACAACCGTGCTAGATTGGAAAGACTTCGTCGCTGGTCCTCACCCTTTGCGGTATTCTCAAAGATATTCTTCTTGTGGGAGCTTCGATGTTGATCTGGGGAACGGCGGTCAGCAAGATCCAATTCTTCGGCTATGCCATTGCCCTTGGAGGCATGTTGTACTACAGACTCGGAGCGGAGCAACTGAAACAACAACTGAGCCAAGTTGGGCGATCATGGTCAGAGTTTGGCGTTCAACGACCAGCCGTGCGAAAAGCTCTCATCTTTGGTTTGGTGTTGATCAGCCTTTTCCTCTTGCTTGGTGGATTGGCGCCGGCATATGCCCCGGACCAAACCAAGAACCTGAAGGACATCCTCAACACTGGGCTTGGATCCTGAACCGACCAAGATTGACATGTTGTGGCTGTCGAGACGAGGATGTACTCCATTTAGTGGGTATTCATTAAGTCGGTGGCTGGAAGGATGGGCATGCGACAACCGAGACGATCACAGGATCCGAACACTCTCGGAGCTTTCCATCACACGGCGACCATTCTATGATATTTTATTTTGTGGGCATTCAGGCGTTTGGATACCTAGGCACAGAGTATACAAGGGTCGGTTTAGAGGAGCTGAGTGTATGTACGACAATAACCAAATACGCCTTGATCGAGGCTTTAGATAATGATCACAAACAGTGCGAACGGTATTGTGTGCACTTGCCATTGAGGAGCGGGAGCATGTGGCAATGGCAGAGGCAGCTGGGTGAGCGCGGGCGAGCTGGTCTGGCTGCCCTGGCCGCCCTGGGCAGTCGCTGTAACTTAGTTTGGAGGTCGGCCTGCCCGGCAGGCGTCAGTGGCGGGAGCGTCGGTTAGGCGGAGAGGGCGTCGAATGCTGGGCCCTTCGCAGCGCCTTAGCCTCTCCCTTCCCCACAGCGTCTTTTGCCGTTTGGGCTCTTCGGCTGTTGGTCACGACTGAATGGAGAGCCGGCTGAACGAGGCTAGGCGATGGGCCCTGCTTCAGTTGCCTCTCGCTAGTCAACTTAACCTGATGGTTTGACCGGTATTTATTGACTGACGGGCGGCCAGCAGCACGGCCGCCGCCTGTTGATTTGTTGGGCTCGGGGGCTCACTGGGGCTCCCAGGGCTCCCTCAGCTGTGGATCATGTGCATATGCATGCCATTGGAGGCTCGGCGCCTTCTTTCTTTCCTCCAATAGCCATGCACCGATCATTCCTCTCCGTCTGGTCGTGCGTCTTGCGTTCCTGGCAATCCTGGTGCTGCTGCTGCCAGTGCTGGTGCTCGCGCTCGTGCTCGTCCCAAAGCAAAGCAGATGCCAAAAGGGCATCCCGAATTCTGTGCGTCGTGTTGCCCGTTGCCGTTAAGCCCGTGCTCAGGCTCTGGGCACATCATCCCCAGAGTCTCGTCTCTCATCTTCCATTCCTCAGCTCCCAATCGCATCATACCGCCGTATCCCATACCGCCCTCCTACTTCGCCCTGTTCCTCTATTTACTCTCACCTTCTCACTTCCTCTTTCTCGATTCTTCACTTCCTAGCCGCCCTCCCTCCACGCTCTACTGTCGCCCAGCTCACTCTCCACTTGACTATTTCACACGGTCAGGCGCATCACGCTCTCATCTTCACTATTCGCTGTCATCACTGCCCTTCTTCACCATAGTAACCCTGGAGTATATACTGTACTCTCGCGCGCTTTACACCATGTCTCTCACGCCCATTGAACAGATTCAACTCCCCACCCCCTCTGATACACCGAAAGCAATGGAGCAAGACGAGCCTTCACAGGCCTCAATTCCCAATCACTCAACGACCTGGACCCCGGTTGACACAACAACCCCCATCTCCACAAATCCATCCAGGAAGCGCTCTCGTGACGAGACCGCCTTTGACGCCGAAGTCGATGGATCTTACTTTTCGTCTGTCGATGCGCCTGCTCCCATTCCCGAGGAAGAACCAATCTACGGCGAGGGCATGGTTTTACTCAACCCCAAGACTGGCCTGTCCGTTGCTGCGGAAAGTCAAACGGGGACATGGTATGAGGAGAAGGTGGACAAGAAGGCGTTGGAAGATGAGGTGGTTGCGGCAAATTTTAGACCCAAGCTACCCACCAGCCGTAAGACGGCTAGGCTGTCTCAGACTTCTCTCCGCCTCCCCATCGATACCGCGGTCGTCTCGGCACCCGCAAGCCCACCCAAGACTGCTGTAGATCGACCGGAATTCGACGAAGCCACCCTGGCTTTGGGAATTGGATGGACCAAAATGGCCTCCGAAGACGAATCAATTCAAGCTGCCGCCAGAGGCTGGGCCAGGTACCTAGAGAACCATTATGCCAGACATATCCACGGTGCCCAAATTCTGCTCAAGAGCGCGGGACTGAATGCCTACCTCGTCGGCTGTCAAGAAGGATTTTTCCTGTTTGGTGAGGACTTGCTAGAGGGAAAGCTGGTCGGCAGGACCTGGGAGATTTGTTTGAACAACTTGAAGTCTCACCCAATGAAGTTCGAGGGCGACGAGGTTTTGCGTGCTGAGAGAACTCCTGGTCCCGAACCCGCTCAAACCCAATTACCTATGACGAACATCATGGAGAATTGGTCCCATCATCACTGCCTCAACAGCTCAAGGCCAGTCGCTGTTTCTCACGGCGGGATGGATCTCGATTGAATAAAGCTGCTTCATTCCTGCGACGGTCAAGCCAGTGCCTGGATCTCGATCCAAGGAAGTGGCACGGCATCTACGGCGGAGATGGAGACGATCGTCTCGATCAACAACCTTACCAGTTGACGCCAAAGCGCTTGCTGCGTGCCTGACCTGGCGATGGCTGTGACTGATAACTGCTTGACTGCAGCTCCAGTCTTGAGGCATGCACAAGACCACACTCAGCCCGGGAACCGACCTCATTCTGCTCACTGAAGCAGTCCCTTCCCGTCTACACGCATCGCGCAGACACAGCAACGAGGGAAAAGGTTGTGTCATGTATATTACCCCGACAAGTCCCCTTGGTTGGATAATTCGAGAGGGGCGAAGTCGCGGTTGCGCGATGAAACTAAGCATGCTCTTGTATGGTGGATAGTCGTCGGCTGTCGACAGGAGAGCAGAAGAACATCAACGCATGTAATGTAGTAATACCTAGAGGTTGGCAATCAGATATGGTCCTCGAGAGAAATCTCGCTAGGCCTCGCTTTACTTCCCGAGCCACCCTGGGGTGGGATTTGGTACCTCTCTGCTGTAGCCGCCGCTCCCAAAAACACGTTTCATCTCAAAGTTCTCTCCCTCGACGTCTCGGAGGACACACTGGTACTACCAAGCTTCGTTCCTGCCTTACAACATGGCGAAACACAAGATGCGCTGCCCTCGTTCAAGCCCCACAACCCTTGCATCATAACCTCCTGCCTCGGGGTTCCCTTCGTATTTCTCCTCTCAAGTGCCCGAACAGTGTCGAGGACTTGAAAGATACCTTATCGCACGTCAACCTTGCATATTATGTTCCTAGCCTATTTTGTTCCACACGCAAGCCGCCCAAAAGATGGCATGTCTGGGGGCTCCAAGGTAGCCGGATGCGGCGGGAAGGCAGCACTAGTTGGCAGAGGACATCAGATTTAGGGCTCGGGTTTAGGTCAGATGGAATGAGGTCGGGACCTCCGAACCGAGGGATGGGAAGAAGATGGACTGTGGTGATCTCGATTAGAGGCATCGGTGGGAACTGGGTTGGAGATTGAGACGGAAGATGGAGCTAATGGTTGAGAGGAAGGGCAAGTCACTCCAGACGGGGCTCGAATCCAGTTCACATCACAAACCCCAGTTGTTACTTCGATAGAGCGATCTCTGGATATGCACTCAAAGACGACAGTCCTTAAGGCTCCACATGCACCAGCGTAGAGTGGGATTGCAAGAGACGGTACTTCGTATGTTTGGCGGATTTCCGAGCGGATAAGGTCAGGCGCTGCATACCACACACAAGTCGTCTTTCGCAATTGCAGCAGATTGCACCTGAATCATCAGACATGACGGATTTCTTGATGATTGGAGATAGATCTAGAACTTGGGAGATGACATTGCCCGGGAGGAGGAAGACGTCGTGCTGACGATCAGGAGTCTGCAGTTTCATCTCACGCGACAGTCCAAGTCTCGATGACGAGGAAAACTGGTGGGCTGACTGATCTGATTGAACACGAATTTCCCGACGGCCGCAGAACCGATGTCCTAGGGTATAGTTTGAGACGGTCAAAGGTCCCACAGTCGAGGCCTTCTTTGGTCTGCCGGTTGTTGTGAGGTTGTGTTGTTGCGGCTACCGGAAAGGATCTTATGCTTTACAGTATTTTATTCGGTGGGGTATGAAACGGGTAGCGCAGGTGAACGAACCGGGAAACTCTTCCGACCCGCTGAGTTTGATCACCATGCAGCCATGCTGAACGAGAGGCAGAATTTCATCCTCTATCTCTCCCCAATGTTGTGATGCCATCACTGGACCTTACCGGTCATCGTGGAATTCTAGTAGCGGACATATGGTTGGCTGATGCTCCATCATGTTCCACACCTTCCATGCTGAGATGCCGAATCCAGTCACTGAACAACCAATGCCAACATGAAACTCTACAGTTGCTGGCCTAGCCTGGATAGTCACCGCCAGCAGGACCAGACGACGAGACCATGGACAACTCTGGCCATGGCAAGGGAACCTGATGTACGAGGTTCGCAGTGGTCTTCAGACCATTATTAAATCGGAAGACGAGGTCGACTCCATCAATCGAGCGTACGGCGAGCACCAAAAATCACGCTAAAGTCGATGATGTTGTTTACCCCGTCCTCAACATAGGGACGGATATGATCACCTCCAAGTGAGGCTTTAAAAAGAGGCAAAAAGTAGCAGATATGGTAGAAAGACGAGGAACACGAGAAGAGACTTCAGTGAACAGCTTGTTTTCCCATGCTTTATGTACCCTTCAACCTCTGCTGACGATTAGATCGACCCAGGCATCTTCTCGCCGAAGCTCTGTGGAAGGTCAGCCTATTCTTCATTTATTGGTTTGTTCGTTCGTTCCCCCTGCTGAGGAACGCCTATCATTCTGTTCGTTTTGGTGGCTTTGTGACAGAATCTTACCTTGATCTTATACTGCACGGCGCCTGGGACCGGCGTTTCCCAATTCTGTTTCCTCTCCGCGAAGCTCTCCCACTCCGGAACCGGGAGTTTGGGGTACTGAATTTACGAGCAAAGCAATTCCTGTCAGTTTCTTCGAGGAAGGGAAAATTGGGATTGAAGAAGCGGAGACGACAAGGGGACAGGACGAAACACGACACATACAATGCCCAGTTTCAAAATGATCTTGCCCTTCATCACCGGCGTCATGCTCATTATGGGAGCCCCGCATGTTTGACAGAAATATCTGAGGATATGATAAACCCCCCCCCGGTTAGTCTGGTTCGTCCCCTCTCTCTGCAGACCGAGATCGGTCTGTCTCTCTGGCTCCTTGGGGACATGACGTACCTCTGCACCGGCGTCCCGCTGAGCGTGTCCGGGTCCTGACTTGCACGTTAGATCAGAGAATCGATGGGTAGCCACGCGAGAGGGTTATTTTTGTTTCTCATGCGAGGCTGAGGCCCATGACGGACATCGTATCTCTTGACATTCCCCTTTCCTTTTGGGAACTCGACTTTCTCTTCCTCGATGATCAGGTTGGTTCCGAATCTGTCAATTTTTCCCTCCAATGTCAGCCTCGGGCAATACCTGGTTTCCCCTTCTCCTCCCTACTCCTCTTTTCTCCTAAAAATTCTTTGTGGGGGTCGAACTTGGAACTTACAACCCGCCCGCGACCTTGCGACAACTTGAACAATGACATAGGTGGCCCCGACGTTGGTCGCCGAAGAGGTTATCGTCGTTGACTTTGACTTGGACGGCTGTTGTTGGGTAAGGAACCTGGCTTTCAGTGCGGAAAAGGACTGAGCGTGGGGACCTAGTCGGACTTACCTTTGCACAAGCATTCTCCTTCCATGTTGGGCAGATGAACTTTGTCTGGTAGAATAGGGTACAGCGAGATGGTGCAAATGAGAGCAGACGAAAGGGTATTTGACCACAGAGACCCCAACTATACGCAGGTTCGACCCGTTCCATCATCTTTTTCCGACACTTTAGAAAACCGTGGGGTTATCGTAACGCCGCTTTATCATCGGGCTGCGACGGCGATTAAATTGACGTCATGCCACGGTCTAGAGGCAGACATGATTGGTCCATTGCAGATAAACTATGGGGCGTAGAGGTCAATTCTCTGAATCAGACAGTTGGCACAGGAGAAGGATTGAGAAGATGTAGACGGCACTCCGTTACACAAGTCGGAAGGTATTCCGCGTGCGATCGAGAGTGCGGACCACGGCGAACCTTTCTCCACAGGGGAATAATGAACCGTTCCCCGGGCCTGGAACTGCCAGAATTGCAGAGAGAAACGATTGGCAGTCTGGTGGTTCCTGAAATTGACATGTACAGGGTACGTACGGAGTAAAGTTAAGCAAACCCACGTCCGTGCCCCATCCCAGGCTTGTCTTGCATGCGCGCCCTTCGTTCTTCATGGTCAGTTCGAGAGGACGAGATTGAACTTTCGATTTCTTTCTGTCCTTGGTCTTCTGCGCCCTTCGAAGGTTGCAATAAAAAGTCCTTCTGGTTTTCTTTTTCCAAGAGGGTGTAATAAAGTTCTGAGGTCTCGGCTCCTTTCTCTACTTGGTAGTCCGTACTCTGGAACAGAATCCACGATCCCCTGCAGTCTGATCCCCCCACCTGCCACAACCAGATATCAAACCAACACCCAATCTTCTCACGAGGTCTTCGATTCAATCAGCTTACTCTCAAACTTACTTGATATCATATACCATGGCCGAAACGTCCACCCCAACCTACCGTATCCGCTACGCCACAGAGTCGGACGTGCCAGTGATCCTTGCACTCATCAATGAACTAGCCGCGTACGAGAAAGCACAGCATGAGGTGCATGCCACGGAGAAGAAGTTGCTAGAGACGTTGAGTTTCCCCGACGCAAAGAGTGCCTCTGGTTTCACGCCCGGGTTCGCCAAGACGCTCTTGATCTCGCCTGCCACGAGCGACGACGACGGCGACGACAAAGGGGGAATTGCCGGCATGGCCCTTTTCTTCAACAACTATAGCACCTGGACCGCAGCACCGGGCGTCTTCCTAGAAGACCTGTTCGTGCGGCCGAGCTTTCGCGGCCGCGGATTTGGCACCGCCCTCATCCAGGCACTCAGCAGGGAGTGTCTGCGGGTCGGGGCCAAGCGGCTCGAGTGGAATGTCCTGAAGTGGAATGCCCCGAGCATCGCCTTCTACCAGGGAGACAGTGTGCAGGCGACTAGGATGGAGGAGTGGGTGGGCATGAGGGTGGATGGCGGGGCGCTGGAGGCTTTGGCGAGACGGGGCGAAGGAGGGAAGTAAGCTGAAGTGGTGTTAAGAGTGGGATGGTACAGACGGAATAGATTTCTGCACTGACGGCCTGCAGTCTCTGATGCGTATTAATGTAGACCTCATATAACATTCAGATTCTTCTCTTATAGACTCCTCAAACGCCTGCTTGCCCAATCAACCCAAGGAAGGAACCAACCAACCTATGCGGCAATCTCTCGTCTCGATGATGCATCGATATTCTGTTCATTCGTTCTCCTTTACAGCCGCGAAACGACCCCGACCCGCTCACATGACGACGCAACAAGAATTCTGCTTCTTGGCCTGTTGGTAAAACATCTTACTCTGCGCGCTCAGGCCGTCACTCTTGGCGACTAGGCTGTCGATCTTGACCCCTCGCTCCAGCACGCTCTCGATCGTCTTGTGCAGCACGATCTTGGTCTCGTCCAACTCCCTCTGCACCTTCATGATGCTGTCAGCCTGGTTGGGGTCCTGGTACTTGGTCAGGTACTCTTTCAGCTGCGGGAATGGACGGCTGGTGACGGTCGGCGACGAGTAGCTGGAACGGGGGTTCTGCGATGTGAATTCGTCCACGATCTTGCTGAGCAGCTGGTGGGCCACCAGGGCCGGGTACTCGGGGTCGCTGATGATGATGCCCGCGATGCCCTGCGAGGAGCCGTAGGCGTGGAAGGTGTACGACTTCTCTTCGATGTCTTGCCGCACCCCGGGCTTTGTGCGTTCGGCCACCGTCTTCGAGAACACGGACATAAATTCGCCGTAGCTGCAGTGCGAGATATGTTAGGAGGAGGGTTTGTAGAAGGGGGGAGGATCGGTAGGGAATGGTAATAGCTTACCTGTCGCGGGTGAAGCGGGAGAAGGAGGATAGGTCTCGTTCGAAGGCGAGTTCGGTGGCCGGGACAGGGTCATTCCGAACAATCTGGGGTTTCTGTCAGCTGTTGCTTTGCACAGACACTGTTCTGTGGGAGAGGGCTGCTTACTCCGATATAGAGGATCTTCATGGTGGCGGTGTGGGGGACAACGAGAGCGAGAGTTCAGGGAAAGACTGAGGTTGTTGCAGATGAAAGTGAGAGTGTGCAGTCTGAGGAGAAGAGTCGAGCGTCGAGCGTCGAGAGGGTTGGGGGTTGTCGAAGCTGCCTGGGATGAAACACGTCTTGTGAGTAAGGAGGGGTTGAAGTGTCCTGGTCTTGTCGGTGGATTATTACTATGTTGACGAAGGGAATGAATGGTTCCAGGCTGCCCGTTGTTATTGGGGAGCCTGAAGGCAGCCTTAGCCGCAAACGTCACATGTAAGTGTGCTTGGCTCGGTCCGCCTAACTTAGGTACCCTAAGCACCTAAGTACCTAAACACCTAGTAAAGTAGTACCTAAGTAGGCGCCTGGGTACTCCGTACGGTGTATGGAGTATCCCGGGTGAGTCACTCCCAAGGCCGACGCATCCCACAGCCTATTTCGATTTCGACCTCAGCCTCCCAAACCCTCCTCATCGTGACACACCGACTTCGGCACAGGCTGCAAAATTCCCACGAAGCCATTCACAAGAGGCATTCTTTGTCTCTCTGCGCTTCCAACCATGGCCGAGACTACCTTTCAAGCCGAGGAACAATGGCTGTCTCAGATGGCTGCCATGAGGCAGGCCATCGCCCAAGTGAAGTTGCCACCTCTCAACGACAGCTCAAGTTTGTACGGTTCCGATCTGGATCTAGATGATGATTCGAGTGATGGAGTCGACGATGATATCTGGGATGTCGAAAGCGCCCTGGGCGAAAGCCCTCTCAGTGACGAATTCGACGACATCGCAGATGGCTTCAATCCTCGCGATCATGTTACTGCGGGTGTCTATGGTCGCTCGTGGCTGCGATCGAAATGTACCGCTTTCGCCCGCACAAGACATGGAATCGAGGCTTCCGATCTTGAGCAGCAAATCACTGCTCTGCTCGTCTCCGACAGTTCAGATGATGAATTACAGATGTCCCTGGCGGATATCATCGGATTCGATGACTTGGACTTTGTCATCGAGCTCATCTCACACCGTAAGCAGATTCTAACTGCCCCAACTGCTTCTACCCATCAGACAGACGGGCTGTTTGGCACCCTCCAGACTCGCCAAGATCGTGAGGCAGAGCTCAGGCAACAAGATTATGAACACAAGCATGCCACATTGGCTCCTGCATACGATCGAGCCGGACCCAAGTACCCTCATGTATTCAAGTCCGACGCTGCCGCTTCTGGGAATAGACTTGATGTTGCAGGGAGGAGATTTGTGTTACCTATTGGCAGCACTAGACACGACCACGCCAAATACGAGGAGCACATTATCCCAGCCGCCAAAGTCGGCACTCTGGCTGTAGGTCAGAAACTCGTCAGCATTGCAGAGATGGATACGCTATGTCAACGGACCTTCAAAGGATACACGAGTCTCAACCGCATGCAGAGCCTCTTATACCCCGTCGCATACACAACTTCGGAGAACATGCTTGTTTGTGCGCCAACTGGCGCTGGTAAGACGGATGCTGCCATGCTCACAATCCTCCAAGTGATATCCAAGAATATCGTTCCAAATCCCATTGAGGAGCCGCATGCCACCGAATTCATCGTCATGGCCGATGACTTTAAGATTGTCTATGTTGCGCCTATGAAAGCACTTGCGGCAGAAATAACAGGCAAACTAGGCAAGCGCCTGGCATGGCTGGGCATCCAAGTACGAGAGTTAACTGGCGACATGCAGTTGACCAAAAAAGAGATTGCCGCAACCCAGATCATTGTGACTACCCCTGAAAAGTGGGATGTTGTTACCCGCAAGAGTACAGGAGATACCGAGCTCGTGCAGAAAGTCCGTCTACTCATCATCGATGAAGTTCACATGCTTCACGATGAACGTGGTGCCGTTATTGAATCCTTGGTTGCCAGGACCGAACGACAGGTCGAAAGTACGCAATCGCTGATCAGAATCGTCGGTTTGTCCGCTACTCTCCCCAACTACATTGATGTTGCCGACTTCCTCAAAGTGAACCGCTATTCTGGTCTCTTCTACTTTGACGCCTCGTTCCGTCCAGTCCCTCTCGAACAGCACTTCATCGGTGTCAAAGGGAAGGCTGGAAGCAAGACCTCACGAGAAAATATCGATTCCACCGTGTTTGAAAAACTCAAAGAGCTATTGAAACAAGACAAGCAAATCATGGTATTCGTCCACTCTCGGAAAGACACGGTTTTGGCTGCTCGCACATTCTACACTATGGCCGTTGATGATGGCTGTGCAGAACTCTTTGCCCCAGAGCCAGATGATCCAGCCTACACCAGAGCCA
Source organism: Exophiala calicioides (assembly GCA_001599795.1). Taxonomy (NCBI): domain Eukaryota; kingdom Fungi; phylum Ascomycota; class Eurotiomycetes; order Chaetothyriales; family Herpotrichiellaceae; genus Exophiala; species Exophiala calicioides. Next base: position 2,733,394 of record BCHZ01000003.1, read on the forward strand.
TGGCAGATTTAAAAACCACTCGAGGACGAGAACTGCGTGACATAGTTCCCAAGGGCTTTGGTTGTCACAATGCCGGCATGCCACGATCAGACCGAAATTTCGTTGAGAGGATTTTCTCCGACGGCGCCATCAAAGTCCTCTGCTGCACTGCGACATTGGCTTGGGGTGTCAACCTTCCTGCTTCTGCTGTCATCATCAAAGGAACCCAGCTGTACAGTGCTGAAGCGGGAAAATTCATTGACCTGGGCATCTTGGACGTGTTACAGATCTTTGGTCGTGCAGGCCGCCCTCAATTTCAAGACAGTGGTGTCGGTTATATCTGCACAACCCATGACAAGTTACAGCACTATCTTTCAGCTGTCACTCAACAACAGCCAATCGAATCCAAGTTCTCCCAAAAAATGGTGGACAACCTCAACGCCGAAATCAGTTTGGGAACCGTCACTTCGGTGCCCGAAGCTATCACTTGGCTAGGTTATTCATACCTCTTCGTCCGAATGCGCCGCAACCCACAAGCGTATGGGATTGATTGGAACGAGTATCAGGACGACCCACAACTTGGCCAGCGAAGAAGAAAGCTCATTGTCGATGCTGCCAGAACATTGCATCGAAGTCAAATGATCATTTTCAATGAGAGAACTGATGAGCTTCGAGCCAAAGATGTCGGCCGTATCGCCAGCCAATATTATGTACTACAAACTAGTATTGAGATTTTCAACACTATGATGCGTCCCCAATCAAGCGAGGCGGACGTTCTTAAGATGATCAGCATGAGTGGTGAATTTGACAACATCCAGTCGAGAGACAATGAAGCACAAGAATTGCATCGACTCCGACAGGATGCCGTGGCATGCGAGATTGAAGATCGAAAGCCAAGTACGGCAAAGAGCTCCGCAGAAGAAAAGGAGCAGAGGGTAATTGAGAACCACGCCAAAACCAATATCCTCCTCCAGTCGTACATCTCCAGAGCAAAACTTGAAGATTTTGCTCTGGTGTCCGACCTGGCATATGTTGCGCAAAATGCCGCAAGAATTTGTCGAGCCCTATTCATGATTGCTCTGAACCGTGGTTGGGGCTATCAATGCCAGGTGCTGCTGTCGATGTGCAAGGCTATTGAGAAGCAAATATGGCCTTTTCAACATCCATTTCATCAGTTCGATCTTCCTCTACCTGTCTTGAAAAATCTGGATGACAAAGCGCCGTCTTCGAATATCCAAAGCCTGCGGGAGATGGAACCGGCCGAGATCGGGAACCTTGTCCACAACCAGAAGATGGGAAATACCATATCCAAACTGCTCGACAACTTCCCAACCATGTCCGTCGAGGCTGAAATCGCTCCTCTGAACCGTGATGTACTTCGTATGAAGCTGTACCTCTATCCTGAGTTTACGTGGAATGACCGTCACCATGGAACCTCCGAGTCGTATTGGGTCTGGGTCGAGAATTCGGATAGCTCAGAGATATATCATCATGAGTACTTCATTCTCAACCGCAGAAAGATGCACGACGACCACGAGCTCAACTTCACGATTCCCCTGGCAGACCCATTACCCTCACAGATCTATGTGCGGGTCATCTCAGATCGATGGCTAGGTGCAGAGACTGTCCATCCGGTTTCGTTCCAGCACCTGATCCGCCCCGACACCGAGAGCCTATATACGGATCTCCTAGATTTGCAGCCGTTGCCAATTACCGCCTTGAAGAACCCCTTACTTGAAGAGCTATACGGACAACGATTTCGGTTTTTCAACCCCATGCAGACACAAATCTTCCACACCTTGTACCACACACCCAATAATGTCTTGTTGGGATCTCCCACAGGGTCAGGGAAGACAGTCGCCGCGGAGCTAGCGATGTGGTGGGCATTCCGTGACAGACCGGGCAGTAAGGTCGTTTATATTGCCCCCATGAAGGCCCTCGTTCGAGAACGAGTCGACGACTGGCGGAAACGACTGGCCGGACCTCTTGGTCTCAAACTAGTCGAGTTGACTGGTGACAACACCCCTGACACCAAGACTATCCGAGACGCCGATATCATAATCACCACACCTGAGAAATGGGATGGTATTTCCCGATCATGGCAGACTAGATCTTACGTCCGTCAAGTTTCGCTAGTCATCATTGACGAGATTCATCTCCTGGGCGGCGACCGCGGCCCCATTCTGGAAATCATCGTCTCACGGATGAACTACATAGCGTCACAGGCAGAGAGTGGCTCCATCCGCCTGGTAGGAATGTCAACGGCTTGTGCAAACGCGACCGACCTGGGAAATTGGCTCGGTGTGCCTCCTGGAAACAATCAAGGGCTGTTCAACTTCCGTCATAGCGTCCGACCCGTTCCGCTGGAGATCTATATTGATGGCTTTCCTGAGCAGCGGGGCTTCTGTCCTCTCATGCAGAGCATGAATCGACCGACGTATCTCGCCATCAAAAACCACAGTCCCGAAAAGCCGGTTATTGTATTCGTCGCATCCAGACGACAGACCCGGTTGACCGCCAAAGATCTCATCAACTTCTGCGGGATGGAAGAGGACCCGAGGAGGTTCCTCCATTTCGACTCGGAGGATGATCTCCAGCACACTCTTTCTATCGTCAAGGACGCCGCCCTTAAGGAGGCATTGAGTTTTGGGATTGGGTTGCACCATGCCGGTCTCGTCGAGTCTGACCGTTCTCTCGCTGAACAACTGTTTGCAGCGAACAAGATCCAGATCTTGGTCGCCACGTCAACTTTGGCGTGGGGTGTCAATCTGCCTGCCCATCTCGTCGTCGTCAAGGGAACCCAGTTCTTCGACGCCAAAATCGAGGGCTACAAGGATATGGATCTGACCGACGTCCTCCAGATGCTGGGCCGGGCGGGTCGGCCTCAGTTCGACACATCAGGAATCGCCCGGATCTTCACCCAGGATTCTAAGAAGGCCTTCTATAAGCACTTCCTACACACGGGCTTCCCGGTGGAGAGTTCACTGCACAAAGTCCTCGACAACCATCTTGGAGCCGAGGTGTCGGCCGGAGTCATCACCACCAAACAAGACGCTCTCGACTATCTGACTTGGACCTTCTTCTTCCGCCGGCTGCACAAGAATCCTACGTACTATGGGCTAGAAATCTCTGCCGAGGAGCACAGGGAAAGCCAGCTGACGGCCCGGCAGCTCGCGGCTGACTACATGATTACCTTGGTGGACAAATCGATCGACGACCTCGCTGAAAGCGACTGCGTCCTGGTCTACAACAACGGCGACGTCGACAGCACGCCGTTTGGCAAGATCATGTCCTACTACTACCTTTCCCACCTTACGATCCGTACATTCCTGTCCAAAGCCCGCAAGACGCCCACCGCGACGTTCGCCGACGTCCTGTCATGGATCAGCCTGGCGACCGAGTTCGACGACCTGCCCGTCCGGCACAACGAAGACCTGATCAACGCGGAGCTGGCCAAGAACCTCCCCCTGGACACGGCGAGTCTGTTTGACAATCTGCCGCTGTGGGACCCGCACGTCAAGGCCTTCCTGCTCATCCAGGCCTTCATGTCGCGCATCGACCTCCCCATCTCCGACTACGTGGGCGACCAGACGTCGGTGCTGGACCAGGGGATCCGTATCATCCAGGCCGGCATCGACGTCATGACGGAGCTCGACCGCTTCGACGCCGTCGTGCAGATGACCCGGCTGCTCCAGTGCATCAAGTCCGCCAGGTGGCCCGAGGACTATCCGCTCAGCATCATCCCGGGGGTGTCTGAAGTGCTCGACCCGAAGCTCGAGGGCAAAGTGCCCAAAGACCTGGTCACCGTCGCCGTCCTAGCCTCGCGGCATGGCGCCAAGACCATCGACGGACTCATGAACGTGTTGGGTGTGCAGACGCCCAACTCGCGAGCACTGTTCGTCCGGGCTGTGAACGCGCTGCCGGACATGGCACTGAGCGCAGCGGGGGACACACATAGCCTGCAGTTGACCCTGAGGCGCTCGAATCGCCTAACGGACCGTGACGCACGCATCTTCGCCCCGAAATTCCCCAAGCCCCAGACCGAAGGGTATTTCGTGCTCGTGCTGCCACAGGACAACCGAGGAAATCGGAGGGAAATCCTAGCGTTGAAGAGGGCGAATTGGTCGACGTCGAAACAGAACCAGAGCCAGAACCAGAGACAAGGTGGCCGTGGTGGAGGAGGCAGTGGTGCTTCGGCACCGACTAAGGTCATCGGGGTCAGTCATGTGAAACTCAAGCTTCCCGTACCAAAAGCTCAGAGCGGCGATCTCAAGGTCGAGATCATTGTCATAAGTGACGCATATCCAGGCATGGAGTGGCGGTTGGAAAATGTCACAGTGCCGATAGCGAGGCCGGATCCTGTCGAGACGGTCGAAGTCAAGGTCGACGGGAGTTTGATCAAAAAAGGTTAGACTAAGTACTTCGAGGAAGGGCATCGAGGAGGCACGGTGGAAGTGAGAGTGGAAGTGACCAGCGACAGCCTCATCTGTCTCTATCAATGGTTTTCTCCAGTCCTCCCTGTCTCTATATCTACTTGATCTATCCACGCCTCATCTCCCCACTACGTACCACCAGATCCCTCTCCGTATTCGTCTCGTACGCCCAACTCTCTTAAAATACGCTCGTTGTGTTCTCCCACCTGTGGAATCCGCTCCATCCTCGCCGGCACATCCGGACTCATGCCGGGGGGCAGCAGAGCCCTGATGGTGCCGACCTCGGTATCGACGTCGCGCCATCGCCGGCGGGCCTTCAGCTGCGGGTGGTCCCACACGGCCTGCATGTCATTGACTTTTGCATTGGCGATGCCTGCGTCGTCGAGCAGCGCGACGACCTGGTCGGCGTCCCACTGCGCGAAGACGCCGGAGATGACGCGCTCCAGCTCGACCCGGTTGTCGCTCCGGCTAGCCGTGTCACGGAAGCGCGGGTCCGTGGTGAGGTCGGGTCTTTGGAGGACCTGGGCGGCGAGGATCTTCCACTCGCGCTCGTTTTGCACGCCGAGCATGATTTTGCCGCCGCCGCCGGTCGAGAATGGTCCGTACGGGTAGATGCTGGCGTGCGAGGCGCCGGCTCGTTTGGGCCCGTCCTGCCCTTCGTGCGCGTAGTACATGGGGAAGCCCATCCATTCGACCAGGGCCTCGAGCATGGAGATGTCCAGCTCGCAGCCCCGGCCCGTCTGTTGGCGCTGGATGATGGCCCCGAGAATGCTCGAGTAGGCGTACATTCCCGCGGCGATGTCGGCGATCGAACAGCCGACTTTGGCCATGCCGCTGCCGTTGCCGTCGTCGCTGGTTCCCGTGATGCTCAACAGGCCCGCCTCGGCTTGGATCAGCAGGTCATACGCCTTCTTGTGCGCGTACGGGCCATCCGAGCCGTAGCCACTGACACTGGCGTAGATCAGACGATCCCCTCTCTTCTCGCTTGGATGGGCTTCGTTCATGAACCGCTTCATCTCGTCGTAGCCGAGCCCCATCCGCTCGGCGTCCCCGGGCCGGAGGTTCTGGACGAAGACGTCGGCTTTCTCGACCACGACCTTTTTCAGCACCGCCATGTCCTTCGGGTCCTTGATGTCGAGCGCCAGAGACTCTTTGTTGCGGTTGGTCCACACAAAGTGGCTGCATAGCTTGCCGCGCACCCGTCGGTCGTGCTGCCGTACAAAATCCCCCGTCCCGGGCCGCTCGATCTTGATCACCCGCGCCCCCAGGTCGCTGAGGTGTCGCGTCGCGAGCGGCATGGAGATGACTTGTTCCAGGGCCACGATCGTGATGTCTTTCAGCGGTCGTGTTGACGGCGGGTTGAATGTGAATTCTTCTCCGCTAGCAGGGTCGGTGGTGGTTGGCTGTTGGTTGTTGGCCGCAGTGGTGCTAAAGTGGGGGAACTGTAGAAGGGGACTTGCTACAGTTGGTGACTTTTTCAGTTGACAGAATGAGTACTTCCTTGATGGCATGAGACCGGCGGCTGCTATGCTTTGAGCTGTGAGTTCTCGGGCCCTGGTCCTTCGTCTTAGTCGTGTGAGCTGACCCGGCTGCAGTGGCAGTATCGACTTCATCCTCGGCCCCGCCATGTTTGCGGGATGCTCTGTAAGGTAGAAAAATCACGGAAATGCTTGGTTGTTTTTTTTCCTCGTCGCCTCGTCGACTCTGAGTTTGAATGAAAGAGAGACATCACTAGTCGAAAAAGGAGAGAACCTTTTACTTAACATGAAGGGCACATTGAATACTTCCCCTCTCCCCCGCACGAGGCTGAGGGGTGTCCGGAGATTCCCCGTCGCCCCCGAAGCCGCTCAGCCTCGCGCTTGAACAACTTACAATTGCATATGGTAACGACAGACAACTCTCTGAGTGGACCAAAAATAGCATGTATCCCAGCATCAAACAATGCGGATCATACTCTCCGTGGCCCTGGAGGCTCCTATCATAGCTGACATGGACGCCTTCTCGGGTAGGAAAGCCTCGCCCACTAGTACATATTCATCCTCGGCCTGTTTCCGCAGCACATAGGGGAAGCTGGTGCCTCGGAAGATGGCAATCACGTCGCCATGCTGGACGTCTCCGGGGAGTAGCGCCACGGTCTTCTGGTCGATGCACAAGCCCAGCCGTCGGCCGAACCCATACTTCCTCAGCGCGGTCCGAATGCGCCAGCGCGGGTGTATCTGCCCATCAAAGTCGGAGGGGAGAAGGTAGCTCCGTGCGAGCTTGAGGTTCAGACCCATGTACTGAAGCTTCAGACCATCTTCCCGCTCCGGGAGAAGGGCACCCTCGTCGGAATATCGGATCTTAATGCTTGCGGACTTGTCGGTGGTGAGAAAATCAACCCAGAACCTGTCCTTTTCGCTACCAAAGCCAGCTCGGGCGAGACCGGGCTCGATGTGGCCCACTGAGATTGCCTGCTCGACAAATCGATGCCATGAACCGTAGACATTGTCAGCTTGTTCGGGAGTGGCATTGCTTGGAACAATCTCGGGGCAAATAGTATCGACGCTGCCGAAAATGAAGCCCTTGACAAGGAGTGCATCGTCCTGGAAATCGACCACCGACTCCGCCATGGAAATGTTATGTTTCACGTTGTCCGGTTGAAAAGGATGGTATTTCCACTCGTCGGTCAGATTAGGGACCCAAGAAGGTAGGCCGTGGCGTCTCTCGGGATTCTGGCATGCTCCAAGGAGCCTCAATCCCATTTTCTTGGTCAAGATTTCGCGAGCTGCTGCTGCCAGCACCTCGGGAAGCGGGAGCGTGTAGTTGGCTCGCAAGCTATATACCTCTGGGTCGGTGAGTCCTAGGACGGAGAAGACCCTATCCCTCGGATCGGTGGCTTTGCAATATCGTGAGTGTGGGAGGAGCTCTACAAATGGGAGAAATTTTATCCCGCCGTGGGAATCTTTTCGCAAAGCTCGAATGCTCTCGGCATGACGGTAGAAGGTGAAGTTGGTCTTGTTGGCCGAGTGGTTTCCAGCCTGGTCAGGGAGCTGATAACCGAGGCTTTCGGCATATTCGACGGCCATGGTTGCTCGAGAGATGACATCCAGACTGCAGGTAGAGTCGCCCCAGTGGACTATAACTTTGTTTCCCAGCGACACCTCCTGGCGGATCCAGCTTCGTTCCCACCAGGGGGTTTGCAGCAGCAGACGCACGGCAGTCCAGTGCTGCAAGACTTGGTCTTTGTCGAAACTGGGATATTCAACTTCCTTCTCGCCGGGGCCACGGGTCGGAGGGCGACCAATTTTGGTGATCAGGTCCATGGCCAGAGCCGTCTCCTTGATGGCATCACCCAGCCAGACATGCACAGCGTCAGCTTTCTTGTAGACACGGCGCATCAAGGCGACCTGGGAGCCCCGTTCTTGAACATCGGCTTGGTTGATACTAATCTGGTCGATCCAGAAGTGAACCGGGGTAGATTTGGACAGAGTTCCGTTCTTGATTGCCGCTTTACGCAGGTGACGAAGTCCGCTCTCCAGATTCGACGTGACAGGGAAACGGTGGCCGTTGACGAGGATCGAATGGTCCATCTTCGGTTCGCCCCAGGTGTAAGAGAGGGCATGGTATCGATTCGAGAGACGGGGTTTGTCTTCCAGAGCAACGGTGACAAGCACGCCACTGACAGCATCAGTCTCCTGGTCTGCAAAGTTCAAGGCGAAGAGACGGATCTCGCTCTTCCCATCGTCGAGCGGCTGGTAGGTCAACGGGTCGTCTGACGTCTGCGAGGTCGGGGTGCTTCCGGGCTTTGGGACTGTGGCTTGTCCTTTAGGACCTATTGTTTCCAGAGAAGGCATTCCGAGCCGTTGGAGGATGGCTGTCACGGCTGTATCGAGACGGTCCAGCTTCTGTTCGATGCCTTCCATGCGTTGCCAGATGGGTGCTACCATGGGATGGCGCTCATAGTTTTCTCCGAAGTTGCTGGACATGGCGACAGGCTGGATTTGCTCTGCTTTGTCTTTGCTTTGGATAGAGGGATCGAGAATGGATTGTGGGACGGGGGGACTGGGGGACTTTGGAAGAGGGACCTGGACCTTAGTAATGTACTTACCTCGCACAGTATCGTGCACCCTTGAAGGGCATTTTCAGGGGCTGACAAGGCTTGGAGCAGACCCTTGTAGAGTCGTACCGTGAACACGAACTCGACATGGCCTCATCGACCAATGTTGCTGAGCGGCCCCAAAACACCATCGCTTCGTTATACAAATATGCTGCCGCCTGATCATCCAGCCTGTGACAGTTCCTATTCAGGCCATATGCCACATTGCCAAGGGGCTGGCCCTCGACCGCCAATCTCGCTTGAGCCCGGGGGTGGGAGTCGAGACGCAGGGGCGGCCGCCCAAAGTACCTACGGGGGGCCTCGGGCCTGAGCAACGGCTGAGTGGCAGCCTAAGACGCTGCCTAAGAAGTGGCTGGACTGCCTAATCGAGCACCTACCGGGTACCTAAGTAGATGAGTAGATAAGCCTAAGGAAGTAAGGGCCTACCCCCTAAAGATGGAGTAATAGCCTAAGTATTACTGGGTGCTCAGACTGATACGTCACCAGGTAAACAACACCCTGCGCCCTTGCCCCTAGCCCCTCGCTCCGGACTATCGCCGTCTGCGCAAGAAAAAACAAACATCAACACACTACTTATCTATCCAGCCTTTGTCTTTTGTCTCGTTGGATTGTCACTGAACATAGATAGAGCAGTGGGGTATTCATCCAGAGTACTTCATAGGCTCCTCCTTTTCTTTCCCTTCCGTGTTTCTCATCTCCTTCTCCCAAAAACCTCTCCGCTCTCGCAGAAAAGGACCAGCAACATGGCCACACAAACTCCTCAAGGTACGGATACACAGCCTCTCAAGAGAGCGTTTTTGATCTAACGTGACCTGCACAACAGGCACGCAGCCTCCTACCAGAACGTCCCACACCTCCCTCCTCCCCAAACCCGACCCGTGGTCCGTCCGCGCAGTCCTGAAAGACCTCCCCAATCCGCCACCGGAAAACGGCTCGACTCCAATCTCCTTCTTCCACTATGTTGAGCGGTTGAAAATCGAGAAGCGTGAAGGTTGGCGTAGATTCGGTATCTCAAGAGGCGAGTCGGTAGCAGACCACATGTACCGCATGTCGCTCATCACCATGCTGGCACCACCGCAGTTGAGTTCGCGCCTGGACATCCCGCGCTGCACCAAGATGGCCCTGATCCACGACATGGCCGAAGGACTGGTCGGGGATCTGACGCCCGTTGACAATGTCCCCAAAGTCGAGAAGAGCAGACGAGAGGCAGACACCATGGATTGGGTGGCCCAGTCATTACTAGGAAAAGTCCACGGCGGCATTCCGGGCAAAGAGCTCCGCGCCATCTGGCAGGAATACGAAGACAGCGAGACTCTGGAATCAAAGTTTGTCCACGACGTCGACAAAATCGAGTTGATCCTGCAGATGGTCGAGTATGAGCGTGCCAGCAACTGCACCGTGGACCTGAGCGAGCTCAGTTGGGTGGCGACGAAAATCTGTCTGGATGAAATGAAGGCTTGGGCCCAGGAGATCTTGGATGAGCGGGACGATTTGTGGAGGAGCAAACATCTCGAGCCCAGAGAACCAAAGACTGCAGCCACTATCAAGGAGCAGCAGGAAGAATACTATGGGAATGGCAGTGCAGAGGCAAACGGCCATACGAGATGAAACGAAACCATGCGTGAGATAGGATGATGAGGACGAGCAGAGATGTGATGAGCAGAGAGCGACAGCGAGAGCAAGAGCAAGCGCAAGCGCCGTGCGTCAAATGATACCCAGAGTTCGGAGGTTTCTTCGACGAGAACGAGATAGACATATGTTAGGCTTAAATGCTGCCAAATCTGACATTCCCGTGCAGTTGTCAAGCTGATTCGTCCAACACGTAGCCAACGTAGCAAAAGCCCTTCCAACCCGAGAGAGAGAGCAGCAAACAGCCTCTCAATCCTCTCCAAGCTCCCTAACATCCCTCTCAACCTCACTCCTCAACCATTCAGCCTCGCTCCTCATCTCCTCCTCCGTCCTGGGCCGCCTGTCAGCATCCGGCCCACCAACAAACTCCCTACTCTCGGTTCCTCTCGCACTCCTCGCGCGCAGCATCTCGAGGAACTGCTTGCCCACATTCCCAGCCTCGCCATCCATGTCATCATAGATGCGATCCCCGCCCCCCTTGGCGTCGTAATCTCCCTTCTGCCGCGGGATCACGTGGACATGGACGTGCGGCACCGACTGGCCGGCCTCGACGCCGTCCTGGAGCGCGATGTTCAGCGCGCTCGCCTTGTACACACGCTCCAGCGTGCGCGAGACGAGCCGCACCGTCTGGAACAGGTCGACCGTCTCCGCCACGGTGAGTTGCGAGAGCCGTGGCGTCACCCGCACTGGGCAGATCAGGATGTGGCCGGGGAGCAAAGGCTTGAGGTTCACGAGGCCGTACGACAGCTGTGTGCGCGAGAGGTGGAAGACTTGCGAGTTGATGGAGAAGGGGCCGAATTTCAAATTCGGCGGGAGACGGAGCGGTGGCGGCATGGCTGTTCCTACCGTGGGCTCGATGCGGTTTTCAATCGGGGCCGGCGAGGAGGTATCAGGCATGATATTTGAGGCTATCCACGGTCGCTGATGCCTTCTGCCGGGAGTCTCGAAGAGGGGATTTATTTCCTGGCTGGGCTCCTTTCTTCACTTCTGGGGAGGGCAATACGCCTTCTACCCTTGGGATGCAGGTCACTGCAGGACCTTCAATTCGAACAACGACTAGGGTTGGGAGTCGACGAAATTCTAATCGTAGAGCATTGGCATCTACCGTGATTCAGACATTGGGACGGTAAACCGACAAGACACAATACGACGCCTCAAAGCGCAACTGCATTAGTGAATGACGAGCAGAATCCCCCAGGCAAGAAGACGGATGGTTGAAAATCGAGATTCGAGATGGAGGTGGATGTTTGTTTGTAAAGACCTCTTTCGGGCCTCTTGGCGCCAGCACGGAGAGAGCCCGACGCACGACGTCACCGCCTCTACCGACTTCGGAACGTACTAAGTACTTAGTATTATTATTAATATCAGGAACAGGGCGGTCCGCGTTGATTGCCTAATTCCGATCCCATCTCCCAACCCATCTCTTGTCTTCCCTCTCATGTTCTTAGATCGTTCTGACCGTTCTGACCGTTCTGCGCTAGAGGTTTCCATTGAGAATCCACTGCTTTTTGCTCGGCGTTTTCGCATGCGCTGATTTCCATACCACTGGCCGTTCCGTTCTGTGCCTATCTCTCCCGCACTAGTTAATGGGTAGCAAAACCAACCGGAACATATCTGCCAGAAAGTCAAGAATTGAGAGATTGATTTTCTTCCGCTTCTCACGATAAACTGTGCAGTCCGGGATTACGGCATTCCGATTGCCCTTCAGCCTTTTCCGCCGTCATGGTGTCAGAAACCCAAGAACCATCAATGCAATCTCTCCAAACGACATCCTCAACGACAGGCACATTCTACTTCGCCTATGGCTCCAATCTGTCGGCGTACCAAATGTCTCTCCGGCTACAGCACAGTCCCTCGTCCAGTGTCCCCGTCGCCATCGCCCGGCTTGACAGACACGCCTGGATCATCTGCGAGCGAGGCTACGCCAATGTCGTTGCTGTGCCGCCACCCGACGCCGACGCCGACGCCGACACTGATGCCAGCACCGTCTGGGGCGTCCTGTACAACATGTCCCCGGAAGATGAGGCCAGACTGGACTTGTACGAAGGCCACAACGACGACCGGAATCCCAGCCCCGAAATCAACCAGGATCCACAGACTCGGCATGTCAAGAAACATCTGCAGGGCGGATGGGATTATAACAAACACTACCTGCCTCTGACGGTGACCCACTGGTTGCAAGATCCGAATGAGTATGGAGTCAGCATTCCAGGGATGTCTCCTGCTTCTTCTGTCGCCACTCCCTCGGATCCCCCAGTATCGACTGGCCCCACCATTCGTGCTCTCGTCTATGTTGACGAGTTTCGCACCGTCCCGGGGGAAATTGTCCACGAATACATCGGACGGATGAACCGGGCCATTGATGAATCCGTAGCCCTCGGCGTGCCGCGGTCTTGGGTCGACAATGTCATGCGCAAGTTCATTCCTAGTGGCATCTACGTCGACGAGGAAGGATATGTCGGCACTGCCGACGGCTATGTTGAAGCCGACGCCGTTGCCACCACTTGAAACCCATGACCATGTCGTGGACAGTCGGGCCGCGGAGAAATGGCTGGCTCGTTCTTGGAAGACTGGGGTATTTAGAATCCACCGACTGTGAAGGCCCTTGGGAAACCTGTCTCCAATAGTCCCTGATCGTCGCTCGTGACCTCTGGAGTCTGCGTAGAATCAGAGACTCCCGGCGATCCAGGCTGTCAAACCCTCGGTAGCCCTCAGGCTGTTTCACCTCCCTGAATAACAGACACCTGATCATGCAAATCATAGACTTGGCAATCTTACGATAACAGGACTCTATGAAGAGAATATTATGGATCCTAGGTCCGCCTCTACTTGAAAACGACAGACGCTGGCTACTGACTGTACGCACGATCTGGCTCAAGAGACGAAGTCGTGATTTGAGAACACCGGGCATCCACCGTCATCATAAAGCAATTCCGATAGCTCCCATGATATCTAATATACAATCACCCACGCTTGCTTGCTCGCTTGCTGACTTGCGTGATGAAAACGGAACGCAAAAAAGAGAAATACCTCCCCTGCAACCAAAAGCATGACACCCTTCAATACAGGAGCAAGGAGCACAGCAACCCAGCAGTCGTCACAACACCTGTATTCCAAGCGGCCTGTTGTGGTTTTGGGGAGGAATACTTTGCTCAATGTGATATTGCCACCCACCCTCCGTTTTGTATTCTGTGACTCTCTGTTTCCGGCGTCCAATATATTGGTCTCTTCATAACTCCTGCCCATGCCCCCCGCAAGCCCCCCTTTTTAACCCAAAGGCCACCACCAACACCACCGTCCCGTACTAGACCATCTCTTGTGTAACTTGTTGGACCTCGCGGGAGACGGTGATTTTGCCGGCGCTGCCGATGGTGTCTGCCTTGATGACTTCGACGTAGCTCTTATTGCTGTTCTCGCTGCGGAGGATGCTGGAGCTGCTGTTGCGCCGGTGGCCAGTCGAGGTGATGGTGGTCTTGACGTTGCTGACGTCGTGCGGCGAGAAGATACCCGCTTGCAGTTCCATGTAGTTGAGCTTGTTTGCGTTGCTGCCGCGGCCCGTCGTGGTTGTGCCGCCACGGCTGCGGGTGACACTGTGGTCAGAGCTAAAGCCTTTGAAAACTTGTTTGAAAAGCGGTCGCAGGGTCTATTTTGGATTGGCGCAGCACACTCGTCAGTCTCCTGGGTTTGGAACGGTGTCGTCGTGGCAATGCGAGTCCTCCTAGGAGGAGGAATAAGGCCAAGGCTGGGGAGGAAGGTCTTACCGCCAGATTCCCGACAATATACCCAATGCCTGGCTCGGCGATGGTCCAGCATGCAAGTGTCCCCAGACTGTAGGTGACATCTGTGGTGTTGCTCAACGAGACTGTGTACTTCAGGCGCACCAACGCGGCCGAGCTCGCACTAAGATCGTCTGTAAGGATGTTTCTCGAGAGATATGATTCAAGTCTCTGGACGCGGTGGACTTACAGCGCACCGAGACCCAACAGCGCACCGACACCAAGTTTTCTCCTTCTATCCATTTGCACATTCCACAGCAACGGGATAGGCCTGGGGCATATAGTTAGCACATATCCCCGACGAGACACGGAGGGAACCCGGATCGGAACTGACAGTGCCGCGCAAACCCAATCAGTCGTGATATTCACACCAGACATTGTGTAGGAGATGATGGTCAGGTAGTGTGGATCGAGGCAATGGCCGCCTTTAATCGTTTTGTCCCAGTTATATCTATGAATCCCGATTGTTAGCCACGTTGGGAACACCGGTAGGATTGTTTCAGAGAGGTACTCACGCAATCGGTGTACATTGGGAAAGCTGAAAGATAAAGACCCCCAGCAGCGTGACCGAGTTGAGGAAGATCATCAAGTAGATGGTCCAGAGGATTTTGCGCCTCTTCTGGGCGATTCGACAAATCTGCAACGAGATGCCCAGCTTGATCGGGAGAGTGCTGTTGCAGTAGAAGAAGGCAAAGATATTCCACCACTGTGCAAATGATGGGGGTCAGATGAAATCCACGATACGACAAGGTCGCCGGCCCTCCTGGTGACCATCGGGTTATTTTGGCTCACCAGTAACGCCTTCTTGACATCCTCGGCGCTGAGGCCAGCCACATGCTGCCCCAATCCATAATAAGCGGACAGAATACCAGCCAAACACTCGATGAAAAATGGGAACTGTGAGGGATACGGTTGTCAGTCGTCGACGACCTTTGTCGCCACTCCGAAGTAGCATTGTTGTTGTCTCTGGTGAGGTCAACGTACCGCTGCGTAGAGCATGCACCAGTCTTCTGAGCCCCATTTCGCCCTGAAAACACGGACGTAGATGCGGGCAGCGAGTGTAAGATACGCCGGGATCATCAGCGCAATCACACAGGCGAGAAGCCCATATGCTCCCTCCTTGAATCCTGCCATGGTGCGTGCTGGCAATGCTGCCGACTTCGCGTAGGCTTAGGAACAGCTCATGGGAAGGCCTCGAGGTCGCGAAGCCAGGCTGAAAGACAAAGTGTGCTGACAGTGGGTGTATCAAGAATAAAGTTCTAATCCTTCCCAGGAGTGTGGAGAGACCAATCCGTATATACTTATGGGCCACAAGAGGGGGCTGTAAGTGAGAAAATTGCCTCCCAATGCAAGTACAGGTACTAACCTTTGCTAATACAACCTCAGGGGTCCTGCCCCGGACCCCGTATCGTCGCAGTCACCCAAAATCGACAGATGGAGCGTGCGGGCTAGGACTCGAAGCGTGAAATGAGTGCCTTGAAACTGCATCCCGCGTGGAAATGAGCTACCAATTGACGGTCCCCGGACAATCTTCGTTCGAATTTGCAAACTCAAGCCGGTGGGAAATCGCAACAAGTCCGGGGTAGTGCTTGGCTCACCAATTCGTGTCGCAAACTCAGGTGCACGCTTGAGCTGAACCGTCCTCGCGGCAGCCGGCTTCAGGGGCCGAATCCGTGCGGGAGGGACATTTGCCCAAAGACTGAAGCGCATCCCGCAACAAGAGCCTACTGAGTAGGTGGTGACGGGTGGGCGACGGCCCAGAGTTGCTAGACGTGACGCCAGTTGTTTAGAGCGACTTATTAGGCGTGACCCTCTTCCCCAGTGTGCTGAACGCTAGCGGCCAAGCAAACCCTTCCCCGTTAGCTTGGTTTCGAGGATAGAACGGATTCTCTGCATGCCGTGTGACCCTTCGACCGACCTAGTGCGGTCTACACTGTACAGTAGGGACCTTTTGTTTCAGCTCATTTCACCCGCGGGGAACCCCCCACAGTTCTTCCTCGAGGTTCCATCAGAGTTCACGACTGACAGAACCAAGGACTTCAGGAATTTGCTCCTTCTGAATATGATGGGGAGGAAGCCGCAGATCACTAGACCTAAAACGGCCCAAATCCGGTCCAAAGAGGACAAGGCTGAGCGAGATTTTCCGTGCCCTGAAACCAAGCGAAACCTTACCCCAGTCCATGCCCGAGTGGAGCCACTATCCACAGAGAGACAAAAACGGATGGGTAACCGTGTGTAATTAGAGCTAGACGGGCAGATCGTGAGTCTTGACTCGGACAAGATAGACGAGTTCATGTCGACTAGTCCAGTCGTCGGCCAGCATGTCAGAGCCAACCACAAGAGGTCAGCTGCAATAGGTCGTCGAAGGTCAGGAGCCAGCCGCCCCCTTGTTCGCGGTTCCACTGTACATGTACAGTCCGACAATCCTGACTCAAGAGTTAACGAAACCCCAGCCGTGCCCAGCAAGGTCTAGACGATTCGAGTTTTCCTCGCTAGGGAAGAGCAAACACGGCCCAGCCGGAGCACACGGCAGGGCAGGGCAGAGCCTAGTAACTGAACTTTAGACCCCCGTTCGCGCTGATGATGCTGCCAGCTGTCCACCTGGCGTCCGGGGAACAGAATATCCCTATTGTACCCGCAACCTCCCAGTCGTATGTTGCACGCCCACCGACCGTCTTGGCCATCTCCCTCACTCTCTCGTCGTCGTATTCATTCACAGCGTTCAGGGGGGGGAGTGACGGAATGCCACAGGGCGAGTGCCTGCTTCACCTCCAGCGGCTGCGAGAGGTACATGTCGGTCATTGTTGGCCCAGGGTTGATGACATTGACTGTGGCACTCTCGGCCAGCTCTCTAGCCCTCCCTTAGACGCCGCGTACGCCGTCTGCAGAGGCTGGCCCAATCGCCGATCCTATCGACGACAGGTTGACGATGCAGCCCGGATCGGTCGTGTGGCAGGTACGGCAGGCAGGCCTACGTGAGCAGGATTGGTCCCAGCCCGTTGGCCGTCCAGACCGTGTGAACGTCTTCGGCCTGGATGGAGCCCAGTGGTGCGAGTATCGCTACCGCAGCGTTATTGACGATGATGTCGATCTGAAGCTTGCCTGACTTTTCAAACCTGCCTTTGCTCGCCTTGATGAGTTGACTGACCCCGCTCTCGGTGCTGAAGTCGGCCCGCACTGCCAGCACCCGAACCGACTAAGAAGTTTCGAGCTCGTCGCTGATTGCGGCGCCATGTACAGCGACCGGTACCCCAGCACGAGGGAGCACCCTTTGCTTGCGAGGTCTCGAGCAATTGCGGCTCCAATTCCTGTTTCGACTGTCAGTGATGTGCCTCACGGCCTCACTGTCGTACTGTGTCCAGAATGGCAATGACTGCAGGGCATACCTCTTACTCCGCAAGAAATGACTCCTATTTTGCCGTCCAATGGTCGCCCTCCTCTGGAAAACCCGGGAACTTGGGTCACGGTTTGGGTGTGGTTCATCGTTTTGCTCCGAGGAAAGGGGGAATTGGCAGCCTGGTGAAGCAAATTGAATTGAATCGTATTACGATCACTGACTGGCTGTGGTTCGATGAAGCTTTCTTGATATAAACACATTTCACCCTGGGCCTTCTCCTACCCCCAGGCCCTTCACCACAGGTTGAGCTCTGGAGATCTTGGTCCACCCTCGTCTTCGTCACTCGTTACCACCGCAGCCCTCTGCTGATACAAGACTGGCTCCAGATCTCATTAACACCCAGTTCTACTTGGGCCTCATCATGAGCCTGTTGCGACAATATCATCCTAGAATGGAGCAGGTTTTGCCACACCATCCTTGTAGTTGCAGGACTGCAGGAGATTATGGAGTCTCTCCCCTGGGCCAGTTTAGTCGCTCCTTAGGCACGAAATGCCTGGTTTGCCAGAAGGGTGGCTTTTGTTCTCTAGCTCGGGCACATACATGAGGCCGGTACACTTCAGAAGTTCCCTTTGGGATTAGCTCTCCTCTGCCCAGAACCCATTGCGGCACGGATAGGATGATGGATCTCCTGCTGGGAGACAGAATCACATGTCACTAAGTAATACAAACGCCGAGCCGAGGGCATATCCGCGGAGGAATACGGAACTTTGTCTGTTATTTTCTTCTTATCGAGGCACCGAGCTCGCCCGAATCTATTTGGTGTGAGCCCCGGCATCGACGGGGAGACAAGTGGCTGTGACAAAAGATGAAGCATCTGAACAAAGCCATAGAGACCCTTGAGCGACTTCATGAGGGTTTGCCCATCGTCCCAGCATGTTTGTTTGTTTCGCGTAGGCTTTGTGATCAGTCCCCATGGTGACGAGAGCTTGAGCAGACATCTCGGTCAGAATGGCACCAGGGGCCACGGTGTTGACTCGGATGTTGGCGTCGGCATTCTCACTCGCCGCCTGTTTGGTCAGGCCGACGACGCCATGTTTCGATGCCGTGTAGGCCACCATGTTGGCATGGGGGTGGTAGGCAACGATGGACGAGATATTGACAATGGAACCTCCGTGACCCTGTTTCCGCATCTGGGCAATCTCGTACTTGTTGCACAACGCCGTGCCCTTGAGGTTGACCGAGATCAGCTTGTCAAAGTAGACCTCGTCGAATGAAGTGATCGGTTCGCCGTCTGGTGTCATGGCCGCATTGTTGACCGCGCAGTCCAGTTTTCCGAATTTCTCCACCGCCTGGTTGACGAGGTTTTGGACGCTCGCCGAGTTCGAGATGTCGGTTTGAACGGCCAGGGCTTTGCCTCCAGCCTGTTCGATCTCACGGGCCACCTGCTCGATCCCGGCGAGATCCAGGTCGGCTAGGACCACACTGGCGCTAGCCTCTGCGAACAACAATGCCGTGGCCTTACCCATCCCCATGGCCGCCCCTGTGACTATGGCGACTTTGCCCTCCAGGACCGGAAAAACCTTAGCCTTGGGAATCCCTAGCTTTGCCAGCATGCTAGCATAGTCTCCTATCGCGGCAGTCATGGTGTAGAAGCGAAGGAATGAAGTGGTGGACTTGGATCGAGTGAGCTATTCTGGGCTTCAAATACCTACAAGGGCTTGAGGTCTGGTTCAAACGAATTGTAAAAGGATCTTGTCTCGAGCCACTGCGAAATGCTAGTTTATGACTCTAGGCATAGATCAGGAGCCGGAATTTCAGACCCATACAGCGCGAGAGACGGTGAGCCGGTCTTGACACCCGAGGTCCTGAGTCGGTAGATGGCGACGAACAAGGAACTCGCTACTTAGTCCCAGGATCGATGCCTTCGACAGGCTCCCAATGCACCCTAAAGTTGTAGCCCCATCGTGCCCCATCTAACGGATTGGCCTATTAGATCATGCCCACTCGAAGGGAGATCACTACTTAGCTCCAAGGCTAGTATGGTATATGAGTGAGTAGCCGAGCCTTCGTAGTGGGAACAATACTCTTCCTGGAATAGCGGCCACGAGTCTACGACGGACCGTCTCAACTTATCCGTCATCTCCCCCCGACTCATGTTCCTGACCCGCTGTCCGTCAAGCTCCTTACCAAACGGACATGTTGGACCCATGAGTGATGTTACTAACTTTGAAAACAGTCATCGGTGGTTTCGGATGTGTCGTACTCATCACCATTGAAGCTGTGCTGGAAAAATGCTATTTGAACTCTACGAACAAGAGTGGCATCAATGCTTGCGTCTCTCTCTATATCATCTTCGCAACCTGGTTCACCTCGACTATCGAATGCACTGGCCATTTGCACGGTTCTAAAATCTGGCCAACGCACTTGCGAGGCTATGGAGCTACCATCACCTATACCGCGTTGAACTAGGTACGTCGTTCTACCCTCTCTTCGTAGATCATCACTAATTCTCTCCTCTAGTTTTACCGCTGCTCTAGCTTATTCTACTCCCGCCAGTTCAGCTTTCGCGACCATCGGCCTGAAATATTACGTGGTATTCGTCGGTCTTACTGTGCCTGCTATCGTTGCCATTATATTTCTCTTCCCAGAGGCATGTTGCCGCCCCAACAACCACAGCTGTGAATAGTGAGGCTAAACTAATATCCATTTGGCACAGACCAAGGGTCTCACTCTGTCCGAAGGTCAACGACCCTGTCGGCCTGTCGTTTGAGGATGCTGTTGCTCGTAAAACTGAAACTTCGGACATGATTAACAAGATCTCCTAGCTATCTCCTCCTGTTTCGATCTCCCACTCCGCTGAGAAGCCTGGAGAGCCAACTGTCACAGCAGCCTAGCCACTAACATATATAACTTGATTGTCGAAATTTGGCCCTCAAACGACAAGATTCTGCGCGAAGAGCGTTGGGAAATCGGACACATAGATCGGAAATTTCACTTTCGTGGGGGCACATATATCAAATGGTCAATCTCTGTATATATATGCATGTGAATTATCAATAGGGAGGACACTGAGACCACCTCCGTGTTTGGATATTGAAATAATTATGGGCATAGATCACGTCTCGCCGTTGCTCTTTTCCTGATAAAATGCAGCTTTTGCTGATCTCTTGCAAAAGCAAGGGGTCAATGGTCAAAGGATAATCCCAGGTGGAAGCCGCGACCAACTTCTACGTATTTACTCCCTGGTAATATTGTCGCTACCTACGGAGTGTGTAGTGTCGATCTCCAGTTTAGGAGAAACAGTTGAAGGCCAAGGAATGTTAGTCGTGGTATGCCGGTGACGCTAGCAAACTCGACCAAGCTCGAAAAGCAGAAACTCTAGCGACGGTTCGATATGTATATTTTGACCTGCGTCAGAAGTAATGTAATTGTTGCGTGTATGTTACTCCCTTTGTGCTAATCTACCCAATCCGCCAGCTCCGGCGCTGATGAAAAGATCGTGCCGCTTTTAGTAGATAAAGGAGTGGATATAAATGCAGCAGAGATATTGGTGATTATCCGTCTATCTCGCAAAGCTGACAGGCGTGTACGAGCTATTATTGAATAGCGATGGCAGAGAAAGATGGGGAGGTTGAAGATGACGAGGCCGATAAAAGTGGGTCTGCCAAGTAGTGCCAAGGATCATGTCATTTGAAGTCTTTTAAACGCTCACTTTCCACCGACTCTGCCGGATTCCCTTGCAGACCACCTGGGCGGAATAAGCCCTCATTATCGGATCAGAAGGACGATTGGAGCGCTTGGGGATCTCTCCTGGATGAGGCTGTCGCCATCTTTTGATTGCCCTCCTCTCCGACAAGGTGGTGTCAATGGCGCGTGGGTGCACCGGTCAACCCACCAAGTTTCAAATCCCCGAACACCTGCAGACTGTTTCTTGGTCGGGGGTCCTTCTTTGTGTTCCCAGTCCAGCTGCTCAATGCCACCAACCGAGAACATCGTTCGCTACTATCTAGGTAGTGACAACAGCAAGCGCTGACCTTCTATTGACCATAGGACTTCCAGACATCTCGGCGCCAACGCAACCGAGTTACTAGCTACGCGCCGGGCCCCAGATTCTCAGCGCCAACAATGGTCACTTCTGCCTTCAAGGGCGATCCAGAACCACAATTTCGGGATACTGACACTATTCTTATCTCAGGACTCGTGCGTTTGATCCTGTGATGACTTCACATCGTTTCCCCCAAGGCCTGTGATTCGCCCATGTTACGATGATTTTGTATGACTCCTGAGCGTTTGACTTACGCGAGACCATCTACACGACCCCTGCAATAGGATGCATAGCCTCACTACATCGTAGGGCGATTCTCATTTTCGGTACCAAGTTCTAGAAGAGAGGATGCTCCAATGCCTGGTCAACTAGGAACACAAGGCTAACTTCAACCCTATCTCCTCCCTCCCTTTCTCCTACGTTTTCAGTCCATTTACACCGAGCATCAATACGCCCATATTCTCCTTTTTCGTGCTCATATAACTAAAGATTTACCACGGCAGTCCGCAGACTTGTTTTTGTGCGTCGATGAGCTGAATGGTGGTGCGGAGGCCCGCCTTACCGAGTAGAAACTCACATGGCAGACGAGTTAGATCTGGCTACCAGCACCTACGTGGGTTTGTGGACAGATTGGTCGAAAGGGAGCACTTGGGGGTTGACGTGGACGCTGTCCCCGGTACAGGCAACCATCTTGACCAATTCTCTCACTTTGTTCGTTGCTGTCTGTGGAGTCCAACTCTGGACCATCTTTCGATACCTACTTCACCAGCAGGGTGCATCTACTCGGCCAGAGCCCCCCACGCCACATCTCGGTAAGCAACAAGTCATCCTGAGGAATGCAGGGACCGATCTTGAGACGGCATGGCTCATGCTCAACCTGGCGTGGACCGCTCGACCAAGCACGGGCAAGCGTTCAGTACGCTCATATTCCATTGGCCTTCTTGCCATCTTCTACGCAAGCCTGTTCGTGATCGCTGGAGTCTTCTCCAACAGAGTCATAAGTGCTGGCTCAATAAACGGTGATTCGGCGGTCCTCGTGAGAAGCAAGCAATGTGGAGTGTGGAATGAGACGTACATCCAAATGATGGACGCTGCCAATTACACCACCGAAGAGAGGCTGGGTCTGTACATGCAGTACGTATCAAAGACGGCCGACAATGTCCAATTCAGCCTTCAGTATGCCCAAGATTGCTATTTGTCCCAATCGTCAACCCATAGCCAGTCCACCGCCTGCAATACTCTCAAAATCCCACAGCTCAACTGGACAAGTGGAGAGGCCTCGTGCCCCTTTGAATCGCAACTGTGTCTCAACACCTCCAAGGCTCTCGTCTATGACACGGGCAAAATCGACACGCACGACGACCTTGGCATTAACGCAAACCCCAATGACCGCCTGACATATCGAAGAGTCACGACATGTGCAGTTGTCAACGGCACCGGGTACGTGAAGGGCGGGGATGGCGCGGCGGTCAACAGCTCTAGCGCCCAGCCTTCAAGCGAGAGTACGCAAGCATATTTCGGGCCTTCCCTCTACAAGGACACGGAGTGGACGTACTCGGTCTCAGGTTCCGCGTCCCTCTCGAACAACTTCACGGCGCAGGTGACGATGCCATATCTCCTAGATGCCGAGAGGGCCTGGGCCCCGACCGACGCGCAGTCGAACGGGAATGATTTCGACCCGATCCCAGAACTGGCCCAGAAAGAGGCCGACCTGGTTCTCCTCTTCCTCAGCTTCTCCGGCATGTACCTCGCCCAGGTTGATGACCCGTGGTTCTCGGCACACATCGAAACCATCTTCGACACTTCGCTGTCCTTTTTAAACACAAGATATGCCCGTGACATGACCATAAGCACCCTCGGCTGCACGGAGCAACACAAATTTTGTACCAGCAACGGCACCTGCACGGGATACCTGGGGTTCAATCAGGTGCAGAACGTCGAGCTCTTCAACGCCGCCCTCACGCCCCACCAGAACGCCACCTTTGATCGCATGCTACGTGCCGTGGCCGCGTCGTCCCTGGCACACTTGGTCGAGAACCTGTCGGTGATCACCAAGCCCGTGCTGGCGATTAATGAGACCCTTTCCGGCGCAAGTGGCGCAGTCATTTCACGCACTCTACCAGATGACCAGTGGCAACGTGAGTTGAACCATTTCCACTCGATTGCTATGGCACAATTGCAACGGACCGTCGTGCAGTGGGCCACCGGACAAATTGCCCCAACACCCCAGCTATATCGGTACCTCCTCCCCCCTTCGCAGGCACAGGATGTTTGGTTCTGCAAGAATGTCATTGTCCCATCAAGTGTCTACCAGTCGTTCAGCCTGGTGGCCATCATCTTGGTTGTCGTGCTTGGATCCTTGGTGACAATTGCCAGTTTTCAAGTTGCAACTTTGGCAGCCTTTATTCGAAAGTGTTTCAGAAAAGACCTGACTCGAAGGGATTGGGAGCGTGATGACATGTTGGTACTTCGAGACTCGATGGAAAAGATCCCAACGAGTCATGAACCCTTGGTGGGAAAGGAAAAGAAAATGACCGACGACGGCTACCATTTCTCGACTTCTCAAACACGCAAGCCCAGTAGTGATGGAAGGCTGAGGTTGTCTGAGAACATTGGACCGGTGCCCCAAACATACCGAAAAAGATCGCCACAGATACTTCCTCTGGGGGGTAGCCACTCCTTTTCATCGGCCAAGGGCGGTCAGATGACATCTTTGAACTTTACTACTCGTCAAATGAAGTCTGAACCCCGTCATCCTCCCCGGCCGGCAAGAGACTCGTGGACGAAGATCAGCCTCGATCGTGTCGACAGTGCTGACAGCCTCAATTCAGCGACGCCAGAGATGCCCAGGAGCATGATCGACGGTGAGAAAGAGACGAGAGATCCACCAAGGCTGATATCTAGTCTTCGTGCACCCACCATCACAAGATATGTAAATAGTCCCAGAGAACGCAACATCATCGGCTCCGATGGCACCGGCTGGATATGAAGGTGTTAATTCAAAGGCTATGTGCCCACCTCGAGATCAAGCTACCTAGGTCGCCCATCAGCCATCTCTTGAATTACGCTTCTACAATTTCTTTAGTAAAACTCTTATCGTTGATCATTGCAGTATCTCCGTAGACCCCTCTCCCCCCTCCCCGGCCCCAGCAATCGTATTAAACGCATTATAGCTTGCCCCTCTTAATTATTTGACACAAGAAACCGGCAGGTCCAACAGACAAAGACCTTTGTTAGGGATCATCGCCCTTCCTCACCAGTATCCGCTTGCCGCTTCTGAGCTATCTCGCTGGGTTGGAACGACAGTCCAACGATCCGCCATGAAATCCAGCACGTCGTCTTTGAGATGCCAAGGATTGATGTAGACCTGCAGACCAATGTTGCTGGAGAACAGATTGAAGACCCTCACAATGACGAACAAATCGGCTGGTGCGGTGTGTGAACGAGGGTCACAGGCTTTCTGTCGCATCAGCTTGTACTGATTCGGGCTGACGAAGAACGGCGCACTGCACGGGCCCGAGGTTGTCTTGACCTCGATGTGGTAATTGACGGAATTGGGCGTTACATCGGCGTCGAGCCACGGCGGGTATGGGTGCGAGGTGTTTTCTCGCAGGAAGGCCTGGAGGCGCGAACAGCGGCCGTGGTACATGATGTCCGAGACTTCTCGGCCGGTCCATGTTGCCTTGTTCTCGTACTCGCGCAGGACGCCGACGTGGCGGCGGATGGAACTCTGCCAGCTGTCGAGGGTGAAGTTTGAGACGCCGAGGGCCTTGAGACGCTCGAATACCTAGTAGCAAGCGTGCCGTTACTTTAGCAGATGGCCCACAAACAAGCTGAGGCTCCAGCATGACAATGACTTACAAATAGCTCTCCTGCTGCTCCCATCCGAGTCTTTTCCTCGGGGCTACTGTTCATTGTAACGCTAAAATTTCGACGAAATTCCGCGTAATTAGGAGCGCCGCCAAGTTCATCCAGGGCGTCTTCGATTTCTGCCAGGGACAGCAAACTGGTACTAGCAGGTTGGGTGCGTCTCGCCTGTCGCGTAACTTCCTGAAGAAGCTTCTTGTATTGCTCGCTGAGCGCCACTTGCTGCCAAACAGGGACATGGGCAACTAGCCCAACGGTTGGCACGGAAGGGTCCTCGGCTTCTTGATATGACCCGCCCGTGGCATTCTTCGTAGTTAACAGGACTGATAGGGCATCATCAGAGTCAGACCCTAGCTCGGATGAAGAATCAGACCCTGACCCGGATGGAGCCGCTTCAGAGCCGGCCACTTTATTACCAGGTGGATTCAGAGGCTGCAAAGGTTGCTGGGAGGGTGGTGGCTTCTCAATCCAGGGATAATCAGACAGGTCCTCGTCCCTCATAATTGTGTCCAGATCCTTTTCTTGGTCGTTTAGAATCCGGTAAATGGTCTTTGTAGCACCTCGGTCTTGGATTCCGAGAATTTCGGTAAGTTCTCCCGGTAATTCGGTGTGAAAGCAGGAATAGAGACCTTCGGCATCACTCGGAACATATACATGGAGCGCTGTGTCGAGCTGCTCCAATTTGACAACGGCCCTGTCGCTTTTGACAGAAAAACTGTCACCGACTAGTCTCAGCGTGAGCTCTGTCCACATGCTGTCGCAGACGAAGAATTCGGTATTGAGCAGCAGCCGGTGCATCGACGTTGTCCGGTTGTAATACCTGGGGCTATTGTAGGCATTCGCGCAACTAAAAAGTTTTAGGTCAGCCTAGGTTCCAAGGTGGTTCTCGGTCGCGTAGAAGACTTACCAGGAAAACGCATAAGCACGGTCTTTGAAATGGGACGTAAGATATTCGCTCGAAGAGAAGCGTTCAACAGTCGTGTCGGGGGAAATAAGTTTGGACATGTATTTGTCCTCAATCCGCAGTAGCTTGAAGAGAGAGTGCAGTGATGTCAAATCCTCGAAATCGAAATCAAGAATCTGTGCCACGCCGTGGAAGGCTTCTCCGTATCGCTTATGATCGTTGATACAGAAGCTTCCGTTCGTCATGTGCAGTTCTTGGCCTCCTGGCGCACGCACCGGAAGAAAGGCCGTCTTTTGCAGGTTTTCCAGGTGCTTTTCGCTGACCTTCACGCTCGGGTCAGCGGCCAGAATCCGTCCCATGGCCAACATGATACGCTTGATTTCGTCAACGTCCGGATTGGCTTTTTTCGCCACTTTGGGTAGTTCTTGGACCAAAACGTTGAAATTCATGGTCATGACTCGCAGTTGATTGATGAAGAACTTCCTGAGTTCTGGGTACGTCGGCTCAAGTGGCACGCGCCCAGAGATCTCGACGGTGCAGTTCCAAAGACACTCCGAGGGCTTTAGCCATCGTCTTTTGGCATAGATGAGACCTCGAGCGTCAAAGGTGTCCCTAGGCCAAGTGAGCACATAATATTCGGGTTTGTAGGAAGCACCCCAGAGACGTTGAACCCACCGGATAAATTCAGCGACAGTATCGGTCCGTGCCATGTCTGCTAAAGTGCAGTATATCACAGGCAAATCCTTTTCCACCCGCAGAGGCACTTCATTCTTGGATAGCTTCTCAAGCTCGCCAATAACATCCCGGTGATCCGCGTTACGCATGTTCAAGAAGGTCTTGAAAAATGTCGAAGCATTTGGGTCAGCCCCGTACACAGGAAACAGAGTATTTTTGGAATGGAGAAACTCCGGTCCTTCCCAGACGCACTCGGTGGATTTGCACCAGCGCTCGGACGACGCCCGTGTGTGAACAAGCGGCTGAGTCTCGAATGTTTGCTAAACCGAGGTGAGTAGGATTCCTGAGGCTCTGGTCCTTGATAAAGCTTACCTGTAATACCTGAGCATCTCCGACTTTCGTGCATTCGACAATCCCGGCATATATCTTGGTACAAACCGATACCAAATCCACTTCCGTTGAGTTATTTAGTAGACGTAATGCGACTAGATAGAAAGCAAAATTCACGTCGCATATTACCCCAAAAGTTTTCAGAAAAGCCCATGGCCCATGTCCTTGGATGTCAGAATCAGGAGGGAGCTTCAAGAAGGGTAACCTGGCCTCAATATTCAGCTGGCGACTTTTCTGAAGAAGTTGTTCCGTCGGAAGGATGGTTGTGCTCAGTGGCCGGCTGATGCCGTCTCGACAGGGAACTGGAAGACTCTCCAATTCTTTAGCAACCCTGGATGATTGGAACTGATAGTCGGGCCAGTGTTCTTTGAGATTTGCCACAAACTTGTCGGGATTGTCTCTGGCTATAAGCCTCATAGCTAGGCTTAAAGTCCATCCTGTTGATTTCATCTCGGCTAGTGGCGGGAAATACGATATACCACATTTTTGCAGCCATGATAGCCAGCCTCTTTTGTGACAGATTTTGTCACGTACTTGGCTTTCCAAGTATATAGGATCAAGAAATCCGAAGGATGTAAAATCGGCCACGGGAGTCCCAGCGAGAAGTTTCTGGGCATTGTATTCTTCATCGGACGGAAAAAACAAAGTTTTGGCCCTGCGCTGCATGTTCTGGTCACTTACGAAAATGATCCCTTCGACAAGTTTGCCGCTCCAGAAAAATATTTCCGAGTCTCGCACAAAATCGTTGAGGCGACCCTTCCTTGTACTAGATGCGTGCGCCTGAAGGATTTCTGCAATGGCCTCCTGTTGGGTGCATGTGCTGATTCCGAGGCTCATGTAGAAGTTCTGCCGCTCTCCATCTGCAAAGGCAGTTGGATGAAGCTTGCGGAGGCCGAGACCGTCAGGCACCTCGATCCTCACAGAATCTTCGTCGACAAGGTACGGGAGATACACAGGTTTGAAGTTCATTGAAAAAGGCGCAACCCAGCTTCCGTCTTTCAATGGAATGATGTCTAGCAGCTCAACGTCGGTTTTAACGGACTTGGTCCGCAAAAGCCCTCCGACAAGAGCGGTGAAGGCTGTGTGCCAACGGTCATCCAGCGGTCTTTCATGAATTGAACTTTTTCCTTGGACGTGAAGACTTAGCTTCAGTCTGGCCACAATTTCAGCAGCTGTAATCTGATTAAGACCAATGTTCTTCAACATGGAAATGTCGGCTGCTTTGTACTCCAGGGAAAGATATATATCTTCATCGTTGTCTGGCAACAGAGGCTTCCGCTCGTGAAGAAACCAGGAAGGAAGCTCTCTCGCTATGTAGAGTGATCTGAGTTGGCCACCACAGGACCGGAGAATTTTCTGATAGCGTAAGCTAAGTTTGATAGACGCGTATAAGTCCTCCCAGAAACCTTCTATGGGTTGAACAGGGAGATAGTGCATCCATTTGTATTCTAGCGGATCGCCACGGGCGGTAAGCATTGTCACCGCGTCGCAGAAAGTTTCAACGACGCCCTTGAGCAGTTTCAGGTTCCAGTCGCTATCAGCCACCGCTTCGCGATTGGCCGCGAGGACAAAGTCTGCTTGTATGAGGAACTGCAAAATGTTAGCGTCACTCGGGCGGATGGACCGGTAGACATACGGGCAGTTGAGGCAAGCGCTGGACAGGGAGATAAGCAAAGACATGTTGACCTCGAGAGGGTACAACAGGCGAACCCGTCCCGTCTACCTCGAATGCTATGGTAATCGTGGAAGTGTCACCAGTTCGTAGATCATCGGCCGGGAGACCCTTAATAGACTTCTGGAACAACCTGAGGTGTGTGGTATTGGATTCGTGCCCACCGAATTGCCCGGTGACCTTGGTATGGATGAGCATCTTGTCACAATCTAGACGTCCATTCTTCGTGAAGGTGATCTGATCAGACCGGCCATCGACCTCCTCAAGGATCACGCTGAGCTTCGTCAACTGACGCAGGGCGAACATCATGGTGGTTGGGAGCCTTTCAAACTCAGAGATCAGACGCGTGGGGAAGCTAGTTCGAGTATCTGAGAATTTGAGCCTGCATCTTGTTCCGACATCTGAGGGAAGCTCTGCTTCTGCATCTGTCCACATCGGCATGATCATTCCAACACCGTCTTCACCTTTTTTATGGTCAAACCGAAAGGACCAAAAGCCGGATTGAATGTGCACGCGGTCGGCGATACCGAAAACTGATTTGAAACCCAGACCTTTTTCACCGGTGGTGTGCGTGTCGCCAGCCTTTGAGCTCTTGCCGGTGTCACAAATGGCCTCGACGTTTGCTAGTGAGAATCCGCGTTCATTTGACTCGACTATCAGTTCTGTCGGTCTGATGCGAAAAGTGATGGTGGGGTCGACAGTGTCTTCATAACTAGCATCATCTGCGTTCTGAAGCAACTCATGGATCAGTCTGAATCTGGATGAGTATAACTGTTCGGCAACACTCCAATCGTTAGTACGTTAGTTATCAACGGGCAACATTTGCTACTAACGTCTTGGTGTATCGAGCGTATACTTGGCGGTGCAACAGCGCTCTGCGCTTGTAGTTTTCTTGGAACTCAATGTCAGTCTTTCCAATTTGTTCTTCATCTTTGTTGGTAACATTCCCCCGATCGCCTGAGATCCGGTTGATCGCACTCTTCGCGGCCGCAAGAGTGAGGGGACGGCCGTTGTCATCAAACTCGGGCTTGGACATGTTTCAGTACGATGGTCATCTGACAAAACAATGCTTCTGGCGTGAACTAGAGCGTCGGGCGAAGGCAAAGATCTGGCCCAATGGGAAGCAGGGTTTCGGGTATCAGCCTACTTTGACCAGATTCGAAGATGAGACTGCATTTCATCAACGTGACCCAGGGGGGGGAGGGGATATGTCCATGTTTATAGACAGTTCTGTATGTCAGTGAACATAGAGAATTCCCAGCGACTAGGACGTCCAGAGTCGCACGAAACGCGTGATGAAACAAGCCGAGGGGGCCGACGGGGGATGGGGAAGGCCGTTGCGCAATCCATAGCCGCTGCCGGTGATGATGAGGTGAGGGTTGGCAGGCAGCGAGGCGTTCTCCTCGGCATCGATCGGATTCGTCTAGGGAGGCTTGGGCGTATTCGCCTTGAGTTTCAAATCAAAGCTATGCAGCCCCCTACAGGAGCACGTGCAGTAGCATCAAAGAGAGGTGTTTCGAACGCGACGTTTGTCGCTAAGACGAACGAGGAGTCGTCAGCTCGTCGCTTCCTCCTTCTGCTATTCCTGTTAGCTGCATCTCGCGGAACAGGAAGGCGCGCCTAGCGCCTAAACGCTGATAGACAAAAGTACTGAGGAACAAGAATACCTAACAAAGCCCAGGTTGCTGAAGGCGAGACGACACTTGGGAGTGTGAAACTAGTCGCGACTGCAAAAGATAACGCTCAGTGTGGCTGTTGTAACGTCATGACTCATGGTCATGACACATTCGCCTTCAGCCTGTAGAAGTACCTAGGTGCCTACCTAACATGGGGAGCTACCTACTGGCACCAAAGACGCAGAAGGACGAAGCATTCGCCATGGGCTCCTACACTCCTTCCACTCAGCAGCTCAGCCTCGAGAGACTAAAGAGATTCCAGATCCTAAGTCCTAACTACGAGCCAAAACCGAGGAGAACTGGGACAAACCAGAAGCATGCGGTTAAAGTAGACTGATTTCAAGTGTGCAAACTCCATTTCATTTCCCACCTCCCCCTCGAATCGATATGGACATTTACTAAATAGGTAGTTAAGACATGAAGTACTCGGCGAGCTAGTCCGATTCACAAGCACGGAGTGAGTACTACACGACATGATACCAATGCCGACGACGCTATGCAATCCAAAGAAGCTCGACCCTAATCCTAAACCCGAAACGTCATAGTTTCTCACTCTTTCACATCAGAAGGCAATCCGGCCGGGCGCACTGGCCTGGCTGATTTCCCTCCTCGCATTAATCTCCTTGTTGTCTCTCGCAAACAAGGCGGCACCGCCATTCACCGCCCTCGGTCTGGAAGGGCTCTTGCCTCCTACACCCGCTCCCCTCGAGCCTCCGTCAAAAGATCGCTTGAGATTGACGCTCCTCGCCCGATCCCGTCGGGCTCGAATCTGCGCCAGAGCCGCTTCTCGAGAAATTGGCGTGCCTGGGACGTTGCCTAGGATCGTGCCTGTATCGGATGGGCGAGATGAGTTGGTCTCACTATTGGCGGGGGCATGCGTGTTAATGTTCACATTCAAGACCTCGGTGTGCGCGTGTTCGTAGCCGTGTTCTCTAGAATGGTGTTCTGGGCTGAAGACGTCGTCGGCGTCGCCGAATCCCCGGAGAGGCACTCGTGTCGTCGTGGTCATGTTGCCCATCGTCTGAGGTGGAGCCTGTTGCGGTCGACCTTGTGACTGCGCTTTCTGTGCCAAGTTATGCATCGATCTCGACTGCCGATGCAGCGGAGTCATGGGGAAGACTGTACTGGCGGCGGGTGAAGCTGATGGCTCTTTCGGGGCCCTAGATCGCGCCTCTGAGTCACCGCTGTGAGACATGACCGACGAGACCAGGGGTGACTGACTTCGGATATTAGGTCGCGACTGTGCCCTTCTGTGCAGACTGTTTCGAGGAGGCGAGCCTTTGAGAGCAATTGTCGTCGTGGTAGTGATTGACTGTGTCATGATACGATCACTCTCGTATGTGGGTGTTGTTGACCGGCCATTCTCGTAACGAGAACTTTGGACTGAACGAGGCGAATCTGGTACCAGCCGGATCGGAGAGTCAATCGTGAGAATGCCCATTGCCGTAGAAGGCCGACGGGGAGGTGCTTGTTTCGGAGGGGAGAGGTCAAAGAGGTCCGATTCGAGCGTCGCCGAGGCACTTTCTGCATGCCGAAGTGGTAGTGGAGCGGCAGCTCGGAAGGCAGGATTGCTTGTTGTCGAGGTTGAAAAAGAAAACCCGTTCGTCGCTGTGGCAGGCTCAACAAGCACTTGGGTGATTTCTTCCAATTGAGCTGTGGGCTCTGGAGTGTCGTCTCTCGGATCTAGTTCCATTGGGTGTGGCTCAGGAAGGGGAACGACCAACGCTTCCTCGAGGAGCAATGGCTCCTCTGACGCACGCTGCAAAGCTTTAGGCGATGGATTAGGAGGTAAGCTGGCTGGTTCTCGTTCCTCGGGGTGGGCTGGAGACTTCGACATAACGTCCACAGATCGATCTTCTTCGGCCTTCGACTGCACAGTCTCCGCAGACTCGGGGACCGCCACCGGCTTTGCTTCTTCCGTGGAGACCTTCCTCTTCTTCGAAGCACGCTCTCGAGCAAGCTTCGCCTCATACGCATGATCGTGAATAAATCGCTCACCGTTGCTCTCGGCCTCTCGACACGGACAACACTGGAACTGACACTGCATGTGCATCATATGAATCACCTCTTCATACTCTCGATGCCTTCTGTAGGCCAATTGCAACTCTTGCCGGACGAACACAATCTCCTCCTCTGCAGGGACGTGCTCTCCTAGCATTTTCTTGTCGATGTAGTCGCAGCGAGCCTGGATTGACTCTATGTCGGGCATAAATGGCGCAGAGAATATCATATGCTGTCGAGGCTTGAACTCTTCGTACACCGGTACCGGTATGGGGATGGATTGGCTCTCCGTTGGAACAGGCCGCGGAGCTGGTGTTTCTCTGACTTGTTCATTCCAGATGCTGCTCGATTCGGCCTGCTCGTCGACCTGCTCCTCATCCTCCTCCTCGTCTTGCTCCTCGTCCTGCTCCTGGACTTTCAAAGACATAGTCTTCTCGACCACATTCGCCGCCGTGTCCACGGCCGCATCCCTCTCTCTCTCGACGACCTTCAACTGGTCCTTTAGCTGCTCCATCTCGCCCACCATGCCGGCCAGCGCATAGGCCCTCTCGAAACTCTCCTGGCGACTCTTCTCCTTCTCAGCCTTTTCGTGTTGCACCTCGGCCTGACTCTTTTTTAAGTCGCTCCTGGCCTCTTGCAGCTCCTGCCTCGATTCGACGACGGCCAATTCGGCACGATACGCCTCCTTGCGGCACTTCTTGACCTCCTTGGCGTACGCCTCTTGATCCCTGCTTCTCTTGTGCTTCTCCGTCTGCAGTTCTTCCAGCAGGTCCTCCACGCGCTGCGAGAGCATCTTTTCCCTCTTCTTCCGCAGACCAAATTCTTCCTTGGCTCGCTCAAGCTCTGCAGTCAGCGTCGCCAAACTGGCCTGCGCCTCTTCATAGCCCATGACCGCCCGCTGGAAGGCATTATTATTATTATTGTTGTTGTTGGTGTTATTAACAGTTCCGCCACTGATCCCCATACCCATCATGCTGACGCCGAGAACTCCAGCTGTGTTCCTCCCTTGTCTCGTCGGACTCGAGTGTGGACTTCCTGTGGCTAGGCAGTTCAGAAACGCAACTTTGGACTGAACGTCCGAAGCCATCGAGTCGCGGGTGTGCGGCCGCTCGTTGTTCTCGTTGAGATAGCTGTGGAGCGACGGGGACGGTGGGATGCGCTGCTGGTTGATGCGATCCGGCGACATGGTGTTTAGAGGTGCGTGTGTGGGAGTGAGAGGGCATTTGAGCGGGTTGGGGCTGATGTTTTCTATGTTGTTCATGGTGGTGGTATCACTGACGACCAGTACGCTGGAATCCATGAGTGGAACAGGTGCAAGTTACAGTAGCAACAAAAAGCAATGCAAAAGAATTTGGTGGGTCATAAAAGATCTCTCATGTTTCACCGGCAGGTCAAGTAACTGTACTGTGTGTGTGGGCTGTGGTCTCTGCTCTGTGATCAATCGTCCCAACGCAAATACTCTCTCCAAAGCAACTTTGGGTTCGAGGTAAACAAAGCGATACCATATTGAGAAAGCGTCTTGGCACGTGAGTCAGTCACGTGCACCAGGCCCTGGGTCAACCCCTCGGCTCACATTGAATCGTGGAAATTGAACAGGCGGTGAATAATATGGAAGAATTGAAGAGGTCCCCTCTTTTCTTCCTCTTGAATTCATCTGTTCGTACTTTTTATGGCTATCTAGCTAACTCGGTTCCATGACCGTTCCATGACCGATGATACATGCAGACCCCGTTCATACTGCTGCAGAGTGTGTCGACTCTGGCAGATGTCTTCCTTACTTCCGTCCCTCCATGCATCGGTCGAGGCCTTCTCGACGGATGGGCTGCCTATCCAATCCGAATAAACTGTCATGTACAATGTTCAATCCCTCCCACCCCAATTCACATGCGCGATGACAATCACAAGTCTCGATATCTTACACTTTTTTCCAAGGCCATGAGATCTGCCGAGATATCTCACCCAGCTACTTTGTAGTAATTGATCGCCTCCTCCGTCCTCGTCGGTTCGCGCGTCAGTTCCCTTTTCAGGTCGTTTCGCAATTCCCCGAGTCCCAAAGTCCTCGATCCCCTCTCGGCCGTATGGAGAGTTAAGAAATCATAATCAAATGCAATGCAATGTAATAAAACACAATCGTCAAAAATCTGGAGGGCTATGAGAAGGGATCAAGAGCAATCCATCTCGACGTCCTCTCGTCGTTGCAAAAACGGGGCATCCCCGAAATCCATGGCCTCCATACCACAGCTCATCATGCGCTTGTGACCCATGTGGTTCCCGAAGTGTGGTTGTGGTTCCTGTGTGACAATGTTGGAGAAGGGATTAAAGGCCGAAGTCGGCTGCATCTGAGGCTCGATTGGTTGAGCTTGTCGGGTGCGGCTCTTTGGCAAGGCCATTCTTCGACCGTTGAACTCCTGTCTGGCACGGTCACCGACCTGGGTCATAGGGCTGACATCACTCATAGTCTCCATGTCGATGGCGAAATAATCCACAGGCATGCTCATGCCATGGTCAGGGACCAAATTTGGGGTTTGGGGTTGCCAGTCCTGGCTGCTCTCGTCGCTGTCAGACTCGGCTTCGTAGCCACGCTTGTGGCTGGTCGAGTAAGACCAGAGAGACTGTTGGGAGACGGATGGGTTAGACCAGTCGTTGCTGCAGTGGGAGAGATATGACAAGCTGATCCCACAGAAGGTGGCGGTCGACAATGGCTGGACCTGACCAGCGGAGTATGGAGACAACTCTTCGATGGTGTCAGTGTTGCCGGAAGAAAGGGCAGCTTGAGTCTCTGGAGAGAGCCGGTTGATATCGAAGAATGGACGTGGAGTGAATTTTTTCAACGTCTTGTACCCTTCGGCGACCGACTTGCGGACGCGCATTCCAACCTGGAGGAGGCCAGCCTCGATCTCAGCCTGGTCGGGAGCTTGCTCGCACAGCTGCAACAGCAACGGTGAGTCAAAAGTATGCTGTTCGATGTCGGCATTGTCCGAGACCGGGATGATGGGAGGCAGGCTTTGTGGGATGAAGCGACGACGCTTGGAGAGCGGGGAGTCGGACTCGATGGAGGGCGCAGGGAAGTCTTGTGGGAGACCCATGATGAAGGATGTGATGTGGTGGTTGATGAGTGAGTTCGACGACGAATGATTGATCAATGAGTTTAGCTTGGGTCAAGGAAGCAGTTCCAGCTGGGGCGGGTCGAGCTCTTGGACAGTGAAGTCAAGGTCGATGAGACGCAGCTAAGAAGTGAGAAAGGCAGGCGAGGGAGTGTGAGGATGATGGATGTCTCCTACTAAGTTAATAGCAAGAGGCGAAGAGAAAGAGAGACGATTGATTGATCAGGTGAAGTGGTCAATGTGTTGAGATGAGTGAAGAGGAGGAAGAGGGTGAGAAAGAGGGAGAGATTGAAAAAGCAGGAGCTGCAGCAAGCCAGCTGCGGGAGGACTAGAGTGAGAGTGGTACAGCAGAGAGCGCACAGGTCGCGAAGCCGAAGCCTAAGCCTAAACTCGTGTCTATCAGAGTTATCTTATCCAGCAATCAAGTTTCCCGAGCGACGTGGGCCTGAATTGCGTGAGCACTGCGAGTCCGAGAGAGTCGCGAGAGGCCCCTTCAGAGCTTCAGCCCCCAGGCCCAGCCCCCCCTAAGCCACTTGAGACCCGCCTGCAAACTTCGCGCACGGATATTAATAGTGAACCTCGCTTCCGCCGCTAGTCTGCCCTCCGGGCTGCCCTTTGGCTGTTCCTTCGCTCACGCCTCCGGGTGGGTTCTCCCCCTGGCGCCCAATTAGGCCCCGGGCCTTGCACCGAAAGTCCGGGGCTGTCCCAAAAGCCCGAACTCTGGACGACGTGCGATTGGCCTCTTTGGTTCTGGTTCCTGAAAATTCTGCGAAGGGGTCTCGTTTGCTGGATCAGATTAGGAGCCACCGATGATTGATCGCTCCTACGTAATCAGTTAATCGGCTCCCGGCACTCAAGCGTGCGACACGGTAGGCTGCACGAAACTGACGCGAGGCGTCCCCCCTTTGCGCGCGCCCTGTTTAATGGGTGCTGGGCGCTGAACGGCAATGGCCCACAGCTCGAAGGAAGTGGCTGAGTGGCACAAGGAGTAACGACGGTTGGACGGCCCAAGGGAAATTGCCCTGAAGGCACGTTGGGAGAAATTAAACCCATTGCCGCTCTCACCATTTTCCAACCCGCCTCAACCGCTGTCATAACACTTCAGCCGCGGACTTTGCACCGAGGCCAATCACCCAGTCCGACTGCAGTCTGCAGCTTACTCCGTGCTACGGATCTACGACGGCTATTATTGCCATGTGAGGGTCCAAGCTGCCTCGTGTTGCGCGTGGCACTAGCAGTTTGTATGATTTTCTCGGCGTGGCACGCTCAGTGCGCCTTGCACAGGTTGCAACACAGCAACCATTTCAGAGATGATGATGGCTATCATCTCCACCGCCCTGTCGTGTAATACCACTGACACAAATCTCTAGGACGCGGTTGGACGTCGTCTAAAAATTGCCCCTCCTTCCGCCCTTCTTACCCCTCTCCGTATGCACCTTGAGGATCTTGCGGTGCTCGACCAGACTCCTCTTGCCCTTGGACTTGGCCTTGCTGAGCGTCATGAGGAAGTTCTTCTTGCGCGCCTTTTCCTTGTTGGTTGTGCTCTTGCCCTCGCTCTCCTTGCGCTCCTTCTTGCGCGCCGCCCTCGACTTGTGCTCCTCGCGGTCGTCGCGGTGTTCCTGGAGCAAGGCCTTTTTCTGCAGCCGCGTCGCCTTGCCGCGCGAGAGAGAGGCCAGCCCCTCAATCTCCGCCGCCGTCAGCGGGTCGTCCATGTGCCGTTGCGAGTTCGTCTGCTCAGTGCTTGCAGAGTGGTGCGAGTGATGGTTCTTCATCAGAGAAGACACCGATGCAGTGGTCCGAAGTTCCTGTAGTTTGGCAAGATCTGCAGGCGTCAGGATTCGCGTTGTGGCGAGATTCGACTTCGTCTGCGTGCTCTCGCCCTCTGGCGCAGGCTCGTCCTTGACCTCTTCGTTCTCTTTGTCGTCGCTGGCGGGGACCCGCCCGTCAAACCGGACTTTCTTCGCGCTGGGCTTCTCATCCTCACTGTCACTGATGATGATCTCCTCGTCGCTCTCAACGTTGATCCAACCGCCAGAATCGTCACTGTCATCGTCCTGCACATCCCATGCATTCCAATCATCCTCCTCTTCATCCTCGTCGTCGCCCGAAGCATCCGCTGGAAGTCCCTTCTCTAGCCTCTTCCGTTGCTTTTCTTCCTCCTTCCATTTCTCCAACAACTCCAGCCCTTCGATTTCACCCACGGCCTCTTCACCGAATCTCTGCTGCCTCTGTTCTCCGGACCGTAAACCAAGAGCGGCATCTCTGCCGCGATCTCGCTTCTTCAACATCTCGGCCCCCACCTGCCTGAAGAGACCAAGAAGACCTTTGGCCGCCATCATGACCCCTTTGTCCTTGCTCTTCCGATACTGGACCAAGTCCTGTAGTAACGTGTCATTCATGGCCAGCGGCTGTCGCACACAAATCTCTCGGATCGCATTCAGCCCGGCGGCCGCCACCTCCCCAGCGGCCGCCTCGGATACAAATTCGTTCGCAATCTTCTGCACTAGCGGCTCTAGCACGTCCGGGGGCACCAAATTGTGCGTAGACTGCGCCAACGAGGCCAGGAACGATGTGACCGACGGCTGTCGCGGGGTGAGGTACTTAAGGAAATAAGAGTAAAAGCTGATGACGGTCAGCTTGTGCAGGCCGATTAGCCTTGAAACCAGCTGCAGGACCAGCACTTTCTGCTCGAGGTTCAACTTGGACTTTGTGCTCTGCAGGTGTTTGGAGAACAGCGTCTCGGCGAAACCCTGCGGGTCGTGGAGTAGGTGCAGGGCCGAGAAGTTGAGCGAATGGGGCAGGGCCTTTTTCTTTTCCTTGCGGCGCACCGTGGCGGCGGCCTTTCCGAGCTTGCGCTCCGTCTTCTTGCTCTTCTTGTTGACGCCGATTTGATGCCGTAACCGGCCCATATCAATCGTCTCTTCGTCGGAGCTGTCGTCCTCCAACAACTCCTCGCGCTCCTTGTCGCCGCCGAGGAAGAAGCGAACCCCGCCGGTGATGCACTTCTCATTGTCACCCACGGCGGCTTCCTTCATGATCTCGACGGCTTTGGCGTCGGCCCAGATCTGCCGCTTCCACATCTCGCGCGTGATCTTGACCGCCCAGAGCGCCTTGGCCGACGCTCGGTCCTCGGTGACCAAGTTGTGCAGCGTTGTCTGAACGCTGCGGTTGAGTTTGTGGTTCGTCGTCTTTGCATTGGCAGAGCGCAGGTCGCTCAAGATCTTCTGGAACAGCAATGCGCGCAGGCTCTTGCTCGGTGTCGCCACCAGCACGGGGAAGAAACAGCCCAGCAGCGTCTGTGACCCGATCTGTTCTTTCTTACGCAGTAGTACCAGCGACCCCACGATCTTCTCCCGCAGTTCCGCCTCCAGCCGTGCGTGGTGCGTCGATAGTATCTCCATCAGCTGGCCAGCGAACTCGCCCGTCTCTTTCTTGTAGCAGTCGGAAACGTGGGCAATGAATTCGATCTGCTCACGAAATGAGATCAGCCCACCATCCGACGCCGACGACGGCGCCTGCATGAAGATCTGCCGCTGGTTCTCATATTGGATCTGCTGGTGCAGGAAGTCGGTGTGGTAGGATCGAGGGTCTCGTTTGATTTTGTTCTGGAGGTTGGCCAGGTCCGCGTCGACCTTCTCCAGGGCCCCGAGTTTGCGTTTCACCATCTTGACCCTCTTGATCTGTCGATGGCTGATTTCGCAGGTTGAAATGCCGCCCTCAACATTGACTGCGAGTCGGGAAAACAAAGAATCTGCGGACTGGATTTTTTTGGTGGAGAAACTGCGACTGGCTTATGTAATATTGGTCTTATCTAATCGGATATAACAGTCTAACCGGTTACGGCCAACAGTCCCCCACCTATGTAATGACCTTCCTGTCCCGGAGCCGGCGAGCCTGGGAACAAAAAAAGTGGCACGCCTTTTGGTGAGGAGTTCACTGCCAAGCCTGCCATTTATTGTGCACCC
The DNA here is from genome assembly GCA_001599795.1 of Exophiala calicioides. Classification (NCBI taxonomy): domain Eukaryota; kingdom Fungi; phylum Ascomycota; class Eurotiomycetes; order Chaetothyriales; family Herpotrichiellaceae; genus Exophiala; species Exophiala calicioides. The sequence continues at coordinate 2,772,943 of BCHZ01000003.1, forward strand.
AGGCTCGCCGGCTACATTCTTCGAGGATTCCTCCATATTATTGCGTCGTTATCTCTAGGCTTGAAGTCTATAACAGTCGTATCGGCCACAGTATCAAACTGTATGAAGATGGCATCGGCACTGGTGTTCTTCAAAGCACGGGAGGCTTGGGTCAGGGAGCTTCAACCCTCTTCGAAAGAAATATACTCCGAGTCCAGGCAGCGTGAAGTTTGGAGCCACATGGCACTGATCCATCAAGGTGAAGTCCTTTTCTAGGAAAAGGAACCAGTATTACTATCAAGTGTGTCTCTTCCGTGGCACTCCTCCAACCAGATATTGCGATGCACCATCTTCCTCGAGCCGTCAGGGTCAAAAGCGAATTTGCTCACTTGGAGTGCCAGGTGCTGGTCACCCCCAAGAATGGCTTTCTTAATGATGGCAACATGGGCAACCCGGCGACCCTCGGGCGGCAGCCGTTCGGCGTCAGACGGTAGGGCTATTTCATCCAATGGGGCGTTGTGGTCGAGGCCTTCCTCGAGGGCAATGGTCCTTTCGGCTATTCGTTCCGTCTCGATCCAGGTCCAGACGATGTTCCGATATGGGGCCTGTTTCATGAGACGCAATGCCTTCCGCCGCAAGACTGGATCGCGACATTTCATTGCAACGAAATACAGCGGGGGGACGACTCCGATCTCGAAAGTGAAGCCCGGTTGTTCCGTCGTGCATTCGGCGCTGTGCCTGAGTGCTCGTTCGGCGTGACTGACGATGGCTGCAAATCCTTCGTTGTGCTCGTCAAAGGCCATTTGTAATGGATTGGTACAGGTGGAAAGCCAGATGTAACAGACCCCCCAGTACATCAAAAAACTAGACGAAACCCACGAGACGTCTGCGTTCTCGTTGTTACCCCAGCGGCCGACGAAGTCTTTGTGCCAATGTTCAAGATCTTTTAGTACGGAGTACTGGGCCGCCCGTAGAGTCTCCAACTCATAGTCCAGGTGAGAAACCAATACTCCAGCACTGATGATCTCATATGCCGATAACATAATTTTGTACAATTGTAACCTGGCGTCATCGAGGGAGGGTAACGATGGAAATGTCGACGGTCGCATTATGGCTTTGTCGGAATGGTGGTTCCATTCGTAGGGTAATACATGCCCCAATGTGTCCATGAGAATGGCATGGCGTGCCAAAAAGGGGATGACGACTTCTTGGATGGCGAGGCTGCTTGATGACATCTGGTTTTTGGTACCTGCAGTCAACATGTGGCCTAGGATTTGGTAGCCTTGGTTCGCCAAGCTAAATCCATTGCCTATGTTCCTTTGCTGGAACTCAATGCAGGCAAATAGTATGCAACTCAGCAAAGTCAGCGCTGGGTCCATCTCCTGGTGCGCACAACTGCGACGCAGATCGGCAATGGCTCTTGTATACCATCTCAGGACTCGTTGGTGGTAGGAGTTTCGGACTTCCAGGGAACAATTCAAATCGTAAGTAGTCAGTCTGGGGCCGTATGGGACATGCTCAAACAACGTGCTGATGGAAACCACGGCACCCCAGACAAAGGGGTTGGAATGAGCGAGGCGGGGCACCAAGTCGCTCCAGAACTTCGCCTCAATGGCCCCTGCCATCACGGGCCCCGCACGGTGCACGAAGAAATCAAAGGCACGCCTCTCGTCGGCCCCATGCTGCGGTGCCAGTAGGGAAAGGGCATTCGCCGGTCTCAGTGTCGGAGTCCTGGGTGCCGCAGGACCGTCCTGGATGAAGCGAAGTTGATGGGCCAGGGGTCCTTCACACTTTCGCCCGGATTCAACACACTTGCGACAATGGGGTGTGGTCTCGTCGCATTTGACTCTGCGTACTCTGGGACAGCATCAGGGGTGAGGTTCCCAAGATGCACAAACAGGCTTTTCGAGCACTCACTTGCAGGTCAGACAGCCATTTCTGGACTTCGCGTGTGCAGCCCTCCGCTGACGGTGGCTGGCCGTCTCTTCTCGAGTCATGGGTCCCGCGAAAACGCTGGCACCGTTGGTCGGGGTTCAGAAAGGCAGTAGAAGGACAGGATAGGCTGCAATCACTGCCGCCGTAAAGGGAGGAATCGAAGACTACGCAAGCGCGCCGAGCGGCCCAAAGGCTTGACCTGGAAGGGGGGCTTGACGCCTTCAAGCAAGTTCTTGTCATCAGATTTGCGTTGATCTGCGCGCGTGCCTGCGTCAATGAAATGCTTGAGGGTAGAGTGGCATCTCGTCGGCTGGGCACGCTGGGTAGGACAGACTCGGAGAGGCCCAGAGGGAATCTGGTCAATGCCACGCCAGCCGAGGGTTCGTCCGTTTTTACGGCATGGGGTCTTCCGAGCCTCGTCACAACCTCCGTTGATTGGTTCGGTCGTGTACCCGTCCAAATTGGGGTAAGCGCAGACCCGCTAGCCAAGTATCTGAAGAACATGTCTAACCCTATCGGTAAACTCAGGCCAAATGTCAAGGCTATCACTGGACTCCTAATCAGCCACGGGATGGAGATTCGATGCACTAATGGGCATTCTTTTGCCTATGAGAATCGCATGGCCCACTGTCGACGGGGATGTCTGCGACAGCATCCTAATCTTCGCGCTGCCCTGTCAGTGTACCTGAGACCCCCCCCCCCCCCGGCATCGCGGCATCGCTGTTGGTTTAGATTGTTTTTGGGGGCCGGACTTAGGTGTGAATCTCGTCCGGTCCTATTATATGAAAAGGGTGAGCCCGGCGTCTATCGTCTGCCATCATTATTAATTCGCCTCTAACGGTTGAAAATATATTATCTTGCTCGTTCTAGTCTTCTCGTCGTCTTTCTTCGCACGAAAAAGCATTGGTTTAACCTCCTCACCCATAGCACACACGCTTCTTTATTTTCCAATCGACCATCGTTCGGTGATCAGCACGGCCTTGGGCCTTGTAGCCGTCCTCAACCCAAATCCGCCGTCTCTATTGCGAGGATGGCAATTTCAAATAACTTGGTGGTGCTCTTCTGCATTCTCGGGGCTGCCGGTGTGAGCGTTATTGGCTTCGCCCTTCAGAGGTTGCTCGGTAAAGCCGATCCAGAGGAAGACTTGTTCAACCAAAAATCTCCCGAACAGGACGCATACATGCGAGAGGTACGGACAAGGAATCAAGAGATGGCATTTGGATCTGTCGCACCACATAGACAGCGGAACACAGAATACAGCCAACGAGGCACAGAATACGGCCACTGATGCCCCTTCGACGATATTAGCCGACGACAATGACTCACCAAGACTTGCCAATATCAGCAGCAGTGATACGAACTCGAAAACACTTTCTCCACGGGTCCCACGACGGAAACAGCGGGCAGGGAGAGGAGACCAATATAAACCTATAGAGCTTGGATTGGCTTGCAAACACCTTCGACAATCAATGAAATCTCTTGGAATCGACTGACGCCGTTGAAATTTGGACGGGACAAAGCAAAGCAGCGGTGGGAAATTCTGTTGAACAAATGGTACTCATAGGGATACTGTATCTCTTCAAGGCAAGCATTGATACGCTTGTACGCCTCGTGGTGACTCAAGACTTTTATAAACTGGTTTGAGCAGTGCTTTCTACTGTCTTCTAGGAGAAGCATTGTCAAAATGAACTGGGTGGAGGAGATAGAGGATCAGTGAAATTCAAAGAAAGGACGGGTGGCGTGTCGAGATAATGCCATCCCATCTTGTACATAGGTGAAATAACTGGGCACAAGATCCAGTGTCGGTAACTAAGTCGGGAGTAGCTTGATTCAAACACCATCGAAAAGCCCCCGTTTTGAGTTGGGCCCCTGACCGAACCCTGCCCGCCCCTAAATGGTGTACTGGATCTGCTCTCATTAAAGGTCTTACACACAACTGGAGTCACTGGCAGGGAAAGGAATTGAAGTTTGTGCTAGTTTTGGAATTTTGTGGACATCAGCATAATCTAAGCAGTGAATCTGCAATCCTGCCGAGTTCATTACCAGCCGGTATGCATCCTCGCCTAATGCCTCAAAGTGATGGACGACACCATCACCATCTGAATGCTCGCAACAACTGCCACAAAAGCAAGTCGTGCCATGCTCGTCCCCGCCAAACACCATGCCCTGTTGGTCGCTTTACCGATTGCTCTTTGCCACACGTTCCAGCTCGTCCTTCTTCTTGATGGCGTACGAGTTGCTGCTTCCCTTGGCAGCGTTGATCAACTCTTCAGCCAGGCACTCGGCAATGCTCTTGACGTTTCGGAAGGAAGCCTCGCGGGCACCGATGGTGAGGAGGGCAATGGCTTGGTTGACACGACGCAGAGGAGAGACATCGACGGCTTGTCTTCGGACGGTACCGGCGCTTCCAATTCGGGTGCTGTCCTCACGAGGGCCGCAGTTGACGATGGCATCGACGGCGATTTGGATCGGGTTTTGGTCGGTCATGATGTGGATCTGTGAAGGGCACACACATTAGATTCCAAAAGTCTCGGATCGTGCAGCACACAGTGGCTCTCGTTTAGACCTACGATCTCGAAAGAATGTGCCACAATTCTGATGGCCATCAGCTTCTTGCCGTTGTTGCGACCGTTCATCATGAGGGAGTTGGTCAGTCGTTCAATGATCGGGCATTGTGCCTTTCGGAATCGCTTTGCAGCATATCGGCCGGCGGAGTGAGAGATGTACACTGGCGATCGGATCTGGATGTAATCGCTGTGGATGAAATGTCAGTCTTGTTCGACAATCGTCGGCCAGGTCGGGTTCGTACGTCAATGAAATATCTCTGATCTCAACATCCTCGTAACTCCATTTGTTGAAGAGTTTGATGCTCCCAATTTCGTTGGTGACGTCCTTGGGCAAAACAGAGTAGCCAGAGACTGGGCTTTCGACTTCGACCTCGCCGTTTTCGGACATCTTGACGACTTGAGAATGCTGGTTGTCGAGGTTGGAGTTGTCGCAAGCGCAGCTGGTCTTTCTCTGGAAATTCTGTTTGTGCAATAACGGTGCGGCGCCAAGTCTTGCAGGGCCGCCAAGACTCGGCGATCACGTGCGACAAAATAATACCGAGGTTTATCCGAGGCCTGCCAACTTCTTCTAGGCTCCGATCTAGGGGTCCGGCGTCTACGGCCGGGGGATTGTTATGTCTTCTTGGGTACAGAGTTGAAGATTCTCTACAGATACTCGCACCTCCAATAACAAGGAAAGTGAGACGAGCCATAAAATCCAAAATAACTCCCAGAAAATAAAAGGAGGGCCAAAGTACCTCCAGCTGAAAGGTTTGGTTTGCGGAGAATAGCGCCCGCGTTGGGGTCGTGGATGTCCTTAATGTCCTTACTTTTAGACACACCAAGCCCTTTTACTAATGAACACCCTTTCTCAATGCTTCAATTGCAGAGCTAGCTTAAGTCCCACGGTCAAGGAAATTCTGCAGGGCACTTCGCTACCAACATGTCTGAGAAGGAATCGTCATTTCTGGGACTAGAAGGCCTCCATGTCTTCATCACAGGTGGTGCAGGAGGAGTGGGGGGTGCCGCCGTAAAGGAATTTCTAGGTACGCCCAACAGTCCCTCGGCCCTCCAATGCCCCATCTTTCGTGGGGATAAACATCCTAAATGGTACCCTAGTCAGAGGATGTCGGGTGACGTCCTTGGATTTAAGAGGTGTATACATTACAAAGCTCTGCTCGACGCCCGATCAATCAGCCAGGTTCTTCACGACCAGGGGAGATCTGAATTCGGAGACCTCGATCGCCGCAGCCTTCCAGGCGGCAGTGGACAAATTTGGACCGGTCAATGTTTTGGTCGCTAATGCCGGCATCACCAATGAAAGTGCACATCCTCCAATATGGGAGATAGAGGCGGAGCATTGGGATAAGGTGTGAGAAGACTACTGAAATGCACCTTCAATCAGCGAGACTAACAACCGACTTCCGTGAGCAAATAGGTCAACGGGAATAATGTCCGCGGTACCTTCCTGACCATCAAACACTTTCTCCTATCTGTCAAAAAGTCTCAGGAAGTGAAAGGTAGCGAGCTTGAGAACGTTGCCATTGTGATTACGGGTTCGGAGACGGGCAAGTTCGGCCAGGAGGGCCATTCAGAGTTTGTTTACTACCCATCTATCGTCAAAGCTTCATTTGTCGCATCTTTGCTGACTGGTGAATCCATCATTCAGGTACGCATCAGGCAAAGCAGGCCTACAATATGGTCTTGTCCGAACAGTTAAGAATGAGATTGTCCGGCTGAATAGCCAGGCAAGGATCAATGCGGTGGCGCCTGGATGGGTGAACACGCCTCTGATCGGTGATCGTTTGGATGATCCCAAGGAGATGTGGGCCGAGTGTCAGGCCACGGTTGCCCTGAAGAAAATCGCACAGCCTGAGGATGTCGCGAGGACGATTGCATTTTTGGCTAGTCACCGTGCTGCTGGGCATATATCCGGAGAGTGTATATCTGTCGATGGGGGGATGGAAGGTCGAGTTATCTGGCGCGAAGATCAGATCCTCCCGTCTAGATCGAAATCAGGAGCACCTAACACAGCTTTGCAGACTACGGTCGTTCCTGCACCACTGGCATTGAGCCAGCCCAAAAGGCAACGCCGCCTGCGAATATGCCTGTCAGTGGACTTCGATGCGATTTCTGGGTATTTGGGCACTGGCCACGACCCTGCTAACACTCTGGCGGACTACTCTGCCGGGATCTTCAGTGCCAATGTCGGTGTTGGTAGATTGCTGCGACTATTCAAGAAACATGGAATTTCCGACAAGCTGACCTGGTTTGTTCCTGGACACAGTCTGGAGACATTCCCAGAACAGGCGCAGCAGATTTTGCAAAGCGGAGCTGAAATTGGGCTCCACGGGTACAGCCATGAAGGGGCCTACGCCATGTCTGTCGAGCAAGAGAAAGACGTGCTGGAGAAGTGCATCGAACTCGTGACGGATTTGAGCGGTAAGAGACCAGTTGGGTATCGAGCACCACTATATCAGATCCGGGAAACGACAGTGCAGCTGCTGCAAGACCACGGATTTCTTTACGACAGCAGCATGAATGCGCATGATTCGCTGCCGTACTTCTTACCCAATCCATTCCCTGGAAACCCACCCCACGTGCCGGATTACAAAAAGGAGGCCAAGAGTTGGATGATTCCGACCTCGATACCACAACAGCCGGGCACGGGCACGGCAGAGGCTGAAAAGGCCCTGGTGGAGATACCAGGAAGCTGGTACACCGAAGATATGACGCCCGTAAGTCACTAAGTCACCACGGGGCCTTGTGTCACTTGCACATGTCTTGCTGACACTTTCAAGCTCGGGTTCTATCCTTACATGGCCAACTCACAAGGATACGTCAGTGTCGACGTCGTGGAAAAAATGTGGTGGGATCGCTTCGACTGGCTGTGGGAGAACGAAAGCTGGTTGGACGAAGGGCCTGGCAAAGGCTATGGTGTCGTGTATCCGTGAGTGAATTCCAGCCCTGCTATTGTCAGCAAAACGCCACCGATGCTGAGGTAACTGATGTCTGCTGCAGGATGATCTGGCACCCGGAGAGCTCGGGCCGTGCGCATATTGCGGGAATGATTGACCGGTTCATCACGAAGCTTGTTTTGCGGCAAAAGGCAGCGGGTGATGGCGAGATCACATTTGAAACCATGGAGAGCGTTGCCCGTGGTTGGAAGCAGCCCACATAACATCAGCAAGGATTGACTGGCGATTTGACTCAGTCACGATTACCTCAGCCCTGGCCCAATCAACATCGGGGATAGGGTGTGAGACGGCTGTCAAATGAGGGGCAGAGATAGGGCAGCAGCCTTGCATGAGTGACAAGTAGTAGTTGTAGTAGAGAAAAAACCCATGGCTGCCCCATGGCCCAGTCGGTGCTTTGCAGGAATCGAAGGCGCCACGATGCTGACCGTGGATGCTGATTCAGCTGGTGGATGCGGCCTCCCTGTCTTCTGATTGGATTGTGGTTGGAAGGTATGGACGCGCTTTGACAAAACAGGGAAGAGGCGAAAACGCGGTTGGTGACGTTTGATGTGGCTAAGATTTGTATGATGAGACTAGGTCATGAGGAGCCCACAGTGCACTAACTGAGTAGGTTGTAATACTACTACCCAGTACGCAAGCGGCAAGAGGCTATCTCTCGCCATCTCCAGGCATCTCGCCTTTTGCTTCCTTCCAACCAACACCAACCAATGCATCATCGGTCTTGCCAGTGCAGCTAAGTACTTCCGCTACCCCCAATACAACTAGTTACTGAAGATCCATGGATACCCCAACCTTCACTCTTCCTGCCTGTCTTCTGCCTTCTGCCTTCTGCCTCTTATCCTGTTCTTGTCGGTCTCACTCGATGCCTGCCTGCACTTTGTCGTGACACTCTCCTCTCACGCTGTGAACTTCACCCCACCAGCGCTTGTCCCTCGCCTACTCTGCCGTCTGCCCCTACCAACCTACCAACCTACCGACCTACCGACCTACCGACCTACCTACCTACCAAAGCCTTCTCTCCCTCGGTCGCTGTCCTATCCTTGCTCTGAGACGCGAATTCCTCTTTGCCTTGATGTCTTGACTGTCGCAGGAATCAACCACAATGCCTACCTCTAACCCTTCTTCCGACACTCCTCCCGACACCACTACCGGCCAACCCTCTCAACCCGCCCCAATCCCCGAACTTCTCATCCAAGAGGCCTCCGCTGCCATTGCCGCTGCACAAGAGGAAGATGGTGGTCGGGATGCTGTTCTTATAAACCAATCGAACCCAGACTACCATGTCCGTCACCATGGTGGTGTTTCTCCTCACCTCGACGATGTCCCTCCCCCTGCCTACAATGGTACAGAGTACGGCCAGCTAGATATCAGCCAAAATGGCCTGGATACTGGTGCAAGAATTGGCAGTGATGGTAGAGTCAACATCAAGATCAACCAGCGCAGTCACAAACTCTCCAACATCCTGCTTCCTGCCCTCCGTCGCCAACTAGAACTCCAGAGACAAAAGGCCACCGAACCAAAGATCCCCGAAGGTCTCGGCGAAACCGACGGCCTACCTCCGCCTCCCATGAACATTGTCATTCAAATTGTGGGTAGTAGAGGAGATGTACAACCCTTTATCGCTTTGGGTCAAGTATTGAAGAACAAATATGGCCATCGGGTGAGGATAGCGACTCATCCTACCTTTAAGCAATTCGTCACCGAAAATGGGCTAGAGTTCTTCAGTATTGGAGGCGATCCTGCCGAGCTCATGGCCTTCATGGTGAAGAATCCTGGTCTCATGCCTGGCATGGACTCTCTCAAAAGCGGCGATGTGGGCAAACGCCGAAAAGGCATCTACGAGATCATCACAGGCTGTTGGCGTTCTTGTATCGAGGCCGGTGATGGCACTGGGATACAAATCACGGACGACAACATGGATATGCGCAGCTTTGACAGCGCCATCTCTTTCGATGTCGACCCATCCCTGAAGCCATTTATTGCAGACGTCATCATCGCAAACCCCCCGAGCTTCGCCCATGTCCACATTGCCGAGAAGATGGGGATTCCCCTGCATCTGATGTTTACCATGCCATGGTCGCCAACTCAGTCGTTCCCTCACCCTTTGGCCAACATCATTTCGTCCAACACCGATCCCAACATGGCAAATTTTGTGACCTACGCACTGGTCGATATGCTGACCTGGCAAGGGCTAGGCGATATCATCAATCGGTTCCGCGAAAGGAGCCTGAATTTGGAACCCATCAGCATCATGTGGGCGCCCGGCATGGCAAGTCGATTACGCATTCCTTGGACTTATTGCTGGTCACCCGCTTTGATTCCTAAACCCGCCGATTGGGGCAACTACATTGATATCTCTGGGTTCTTCTTCCTTAACCTGTCGACAAGCTACACCCCGGCGCAGGAACTTGCAGATTTCCTGGCGGCCGGTCCTCCTCCCGTCTACATTGGGTTCGGATCTATTGTGGTGGACGATCCGAATGCCATGACGAAATTGATTTTTGAGGCTGTCAAGAAAACTGGCCAGCGAGCTCTTGTCTCTAAAGGCTGGGGTGGTCTTGGAGCAGATGAACTCGGGATTCCCGAGGGAGTTTTTATGCTGGGCAATTGCCCTCATGACTGGCTTTTCCAGTATGTTTCTTGCGTGGTCCACCACGGTGGCGCCGGCACTACTGCTGCAGGAATCCTGGCTGGTCGACCGACCGTCGTCGTTCCATTTTTCGGAGATCAACCCTTCTGGGGTTCCATGTGTGCGAGAGCAGGAGCAGGGCCAGCCCCTATTGCCTACAAGAATTTGACAGCTGACAAGCTTGCTGCACAGATCAAAGAGGCTCTGAAGCCCGAGTCACTGGCTCGTGCTAAAGATTTGAGCTTGAAGATCAAGGCAGAGGATGGCACTGAAGCGGGTGCGCAATCTTTCCATAATCAGCTGCGCATGGCGGACCTGAGATGCTCGTTGATGCCTACGCGTGCTGCAGTCTGGCGTGTGAAGAGAACCGATATTCGCCTATCCGCACTTGCAGCCACCGTTCTCGGCAGTGAGGGCTTGCTCGACTTTTCGGATCTCAAGCTCTACCGGCCACGTGAATATGAGACCGAAGAGGGTCCTTGGGAACCAATCTCTGGTGGCGCTTCCGCCCTGATCGGAACCATAGGGAACCTTTCAATGGGTGTCGCAGATTTCCCAGTGGAGATTCTGAAATCCTTGAGAACGGCCTCGGGAGAAATCAAGGAGATCCACGAGAGACACTCGTCCAGTGGCACAGTTTCCCCTGTGCCGAAGTCCCGAAATGCCTCCGTCCAGGACTTGTCGAGTAATGTGTCAACCGCAGTGTCACCAACCGCATCGGACCCCAGCTCTCTGAATTCCGTGGATGATGCTGGTCGGCCAATCGTTACTGTGAAGTCAAGATCTTCGGCTCTGGCAACGGTCATGTCCCCAGACGGGTCGAATAAGAGTCATCATCGCAGTCACTCACGTCATAGTTCTCGCTCCAGCTCACGCGCGCCAAAGGGTGACCACGAGCACTGTGCAGGCGAAGAGGTTGGGCAAGTCTCGCTAGAGACGGCAGTGACGAGTGTCAAGGCTGTTGGAAGAATTGTGTCAGCTGGTGTGAAGTCGCCTATGGATTTCACCTTGTCGCTGGCCAAGGGTTTCCACAACGCACCAAAACTCTACGGCGATGATACGGTCCGCAAAAGTGAGAAGATCGTCGACTTTCAATCCGGCTTGAAGCAAGCTGGCAGAGAATTTGGATATGGATTCTACGATGGCATTACAGGGCTAATCACTCAACCTCTAGCGGGAGCCAAGAAAGATGGTGCTGCCGGCTTCTTCATAGGAGCAGCCAAGGGAATTGGGGGTTTGATCTTGAAGCCTGGTGCCGGTATATGGGGTCTTCCGGGATACACCGCAAAGGGCATCTATGCTGAGGTGGTCAAACGTTTCGGTAGTTCTGTCCAGAACTATATCATCGCCGCTCGAACAGCCCAGGGTTTTGAAGATTGGAAAAATAGTAGCCCGCAAGAAAGAACGCAGATTGTCAATGCCTGGAAGGACAGCAAGCTCGAAACTCGGAAGGGAGGAAAGCTCTATGGAAATGAGCGCAAAGAAGCCATTGAAAGTCACATCTTGAACAGGTCACAAACCGATTCACCTGAGTTGATCCATGGATTCAAAAATACGAAACATCTCAGCTGGGATGAACGAAAAGCCCTCGCGGACAAAAGAACCCAGGTCAGGAGAGAGGAGAAAGAGTTGCGGGATCGTGAAAGCCAGGCGAAAAGGGCCGAGGCGAAAAAGGCCGAGAAGAAAAGCGGCAAAGTCAAGAGCCGTTGCAAGTTTTGTCCCTTCGACCATGACAGTGACCGCCACCTCATGCACACCAGTTCTTTCCCAAGTTTGACCAATTCTTCGAGTGTGGGCAAGAGTTGGTCGCGAAAGGATGCCTCCGCCGAAGCCCTCGACGAGTACGAACAAGCAATCCGGGCCTCTGTCACTGCGACAAGTAATGGCAATCCCACCGAAGATGCCGCCATCGAGCGAGCGCTCCGGGCAAGTCTCAAAGAGCTACACAGCGCGAGTATCGATGGCAAAAAGCATGACGACGCGGCTTACAAGTCGGCTGTCAAAGCCAGTATGCAGGAATTCAAAGAGGCAAAAGCTGAGATTGCCCAGGAGACGGGGGTGGTGGCTCCCACGGAAGACGTGCCAAAAGATGACGAGCATGACTACGAACTTGAGAAAGTATTGACCCAAAGTCTGGAGGAATACAAGAATGCGCAGGCCAAACAGCAGGAAGGTCGGAGCTTTGGGGACCGCTGGGACAACGAATCCGATTCGGGCATCGACACGGATTACGACGAGGACTTCAAGCGAGTCATCGAAGAAAGTAAACGGCAGCATACGGAGAATGAATTGAAAAACAAATCCCTGTCTGGAAGAGAGGCGATGTTGAGCAATGAGAGTGAACAGGTGAGCACAGAAGCTGAGGCCGAAGCTGAACCAGAGGATCTACCTCACGAGGACAAAGACTTAAAGAAGGCGATTGCAGCTTCGGAGCTGTATGAGAAAGAGAGGTTGGAGAAGCTCACGAAGCAGAAGACTGAAGAGGAGATTGTGCTTGATTACATCAAGAAGCAGAGTCTGAGGGAGGAGGAATTACGGCAGAAAAATGAGCAGAAGGTTGAGACAGAGACGCCAGCCACAGTGGCAACTTGAGTGAGTCGACGGGGGTTTGTCGTCATTGACAAAGTTAAGATGTCGAATTACCCCCTCTACCTAACGGCGGACCAGACGGGTCATGATGACCAAGCACACTGTGAACTGATGATTTGATGATCAATACACATCTGGAATAAGAAGCAACGAAGCATGACATGCTGCTAATGACGATGGAGGGAGATATCCCAGAAGGCAGTCCCCCTGGAGCGGCACAGTTTGTTTCTGTCATGAATGAATGAGAGATTGCATTTCGATATATATCTCCAGCGAGAAGGTCCCGCATTTGATAGTTAGACATGAGGAATGCCTGATGATTAAACCAAGGACACTTGACTTTGCGAGAAATTGAGACGACTGTTTTCGTCGACGCTTTGACTTTGGGAACTTCTATGCTTATATCTTTTTTGGACGGTATCTTCTAAACCTGCCCTAGTAGCCATGCACCGGCCCGTCCCTTTCTATATAAGTAGTCTCTGGTCTGGTCCGGGCCGTGCGTCTGTTAATACACACCCAATGGATACTCAAGAAGGACATTCCGCAGCGGTACAATGCGCGGAACCGAGTCTATGTCACTCGTCACCTCGACGAAGTGATCCACCATCAGAGGCGGCCTCCTCGCCCGCACCCGTCCATCAACCGCAGCTGCGATTTGTAGCAGCCTGCCCTCACTCCAAGGTAGCCCCAGGATTTCCATCCCGATCGGGATCCCCCTCGGGGCGGTGGCGCTGGGCGGTGAGAAACCGATCGGGATGGTTACCACGGGACTGCCCGTCAGAGCCGCCAGAATGCCGTTGCGGCCAGTCTGGGAAGGGGAGCCGACTGGGACGACGAGCGTCCTTTGTTCCGGGTAGACAACGCACGAGAGGGAGAGGGCGGAGATGGTGTCGTGATGGAGCGTCCGGGTTAGGTTTGCGATGAGGGATTTTTGGAGCTCGTACCGGGGGGAATTGGCGGGGGATGTTAGCGAGGCTTTGAGGTGGGCGTATTGGTGTGGGATCACGAGGAAGGACTTGGAGGGAGAGGGAGAGGGGTCGGTTGTATTCGCTACTGTGGAGGTGCTGTAGAGCTCGTGCATGCTCTTTGGGCGGGGCCCCGTCAGAGAGGGCGAGGAGAGGTAGCTTGTCAGCGCATCTCGGTACTCGGAGGCTTGCACGTCCATCTCGGCGGAGATCCGGGTTGCGTTGTAGGTCGTCGTGTCGGTGATGGGCACCAGGGTCGCGCCCCAGGAGCGGAGGAAGCTGATGATATCAGACATTGCCGTGTTGACCGGGTCTGTTTCGTTGCTCGCCGTCCGGTCGAAGAACCCCTCCAGGACTCCGATCCGGAGACCGCTGAGATTGGCCGGCGTGGAGACGTAGTCCGTGTAGTCGGTCCCCGGCTCGACCCCTGCAGCGACAGAGGCGGTGGTGGCATTGTCGGCGGCGTCGTAGCCGACACTCGCCATTACCGTCAGCGCGGTCGCCACGTCCACAAGACAGCGGCCGATTGCACCGACCGTGTCCTGTGTGTGGCTGACGGGGATGACACCGGCGCGGGAGATCAAGCCCCGCGTGGGCCGGAAGCTGAACAGGCTGTTGGCGCTTGCAGGACTGCGCAACGAGTTCACCGTGTCAGTGCCGGTGCCGAGGACTGCAAAGGACGCTGCGATTGCCGCGCCCGTGCCACCGGAGCTGCCGCCAGGGGTCCGCGTCAAGTCGTAGGGGTTCATGGTCTGCCCGCCCAGGCTGGATACTGAGAGGCCCTCGAGCGCCAGTTCGTGCAGATTGGTCTTGCCCAGGATCACGGCGCCGGCACGGCGGAGCGCGCCGACTGTGGGACTGTCGTGCGTCGGTGTGGATGAGCCGAGGGCGATGCAGCCTCCAGTCGTCGGCATGGGTACGGCGTCGAAGTTGTCTTTTAGTAGTATTGGGATACAAAATAGGGATCCTGTCGCGTTGCCTTGGGATAAAGCTCCGTCGAGGGCGTCGGAGGTGGCCAGAGCATCGGGGTTTAGAGTGATGATCGCGTTGATCAACGGGTTGTAGGCTTCTATACGGGCAATGAAGGCAGATACAATCAACCGGCAGGTTGTCTCGCCGGAGAAGAGGCTGCTGTGGAGGCTGGAGATCGTGGCTTCGCGCACGTCAACCGGGAGGGTTTGAGATTGCGAAAGAGGGAGACAGGTCAGGGTCAGGGTCACAGTGAGAGTGAGGAGGGTTGTCAGTGGTCGTTTCATCGTGGATTTGGTAGAATGTCCGGAGCGAAAGCACCTGCTAGAGTAGATGCTCACTGCTTACCGTTTCTGCGTTTTTGGACTGAATGAATTGCTCAATCAATGTTTCGGTGCATATCAACACAGAGGCTGATGGACAGTTTCCTAGAGTCGATTCTGAGGCACGATTGTCAGACGGTACCTTGGTGCCATGGCTTAAAGGCGGTAGATATGCTGTTGGCGAAGGTGGGCCAGGTAAGAATGAGCGTCTTTTAGAAGAGTGGGAGAGGTAGAAGGAAAAGGAGAAGGAGAGGGAGAGGAAGAAGAACATAAGGCCAACTGAGATAGACAAGTTGAAGTTGTGGAGGATGTTGTGACTCAGGAACATGCCTGACACGTGACCTGCATGAGTCGCCGAGGCTGCGTGGCTGCCCCGTGACTGCCCTCAACATTATTCCCAATCTCAACATGGACTTTATGGACTTCATCAACAAGTGGCTTCATCCATCCGCCACAGAGGTCTTCCCTAGAGCCAGCACA
This sequence comes from Exophiala calicioides, assembly GCA_001599795.1. NCBI lineage: Eukaryota > Fungi > Ascomycota > Eurotiomycetes > Chaetothyriales > Herpotrichiellaceae > Exophiala > Exophiala calicioides. The sequence goes on from BCHZ01000003.1 coordinate 2,788,336, forward strand.
GTCTCCCATGCTTTTGCCTTCATCATACCACACCTGCCGTGCTACCTCGCTCGAGGCGTCTCCACCAACTGATCTTCCGCAGGTGGATAAACTACTCGGTTGATTCTTGGATGTTACCCTTTGCTGCCTTCTCCAACGTCACTTCGTCCGACCCTGCTCCTCCTCATTCTTTCCTCTTTTGAATCAGTTCTTCTAGGAGAAGGCTCTTGCGTCAGGCACGGTACGTCTCCCATTGGCCTCCCCGCGAGAACCTTCCCCAGAGCTCTTTGCTTTGTCCGGCACTCCGCAACAATGACGACACGGCACGCACGGTCAGGCAATGTGAAGCTGACTGGTGGTTTGCGAATGTTGACCGGCTCGCATGGAGTTTCGTTCCCCCGCAAAAGATCGCCATGCCACTCCCCGCGTTTGGTCATGATATCAGTAGGTTTTGAGAAAAAATGTTACTCTGCACCAGGGTCATGTCGAGGCGCCTGGCGAAAGCTTTCTCTCTATAAATATCACGGTTGCGGGATTCGTGTGCTTCTTTATCTGGTCTTCCCAAAGCTCTCACCTATCGTGTCTCTGCGGGCATGAGTTTGTTTTTCATCATCCTCGGCCTCTGCGCCGCCGGCTTGACAATCGCTCAGAAGACTTGCCCTGGTTACTCTGCTAGTAACGTCCAGCACACTGCTAATGGCGTGACTGCCGACCTTCATCTTGCTGGCCCAGCCTGTAACAAATATGGGACAGATCTTCCAAACTTGACCCTCACCGTTGAGTACCAAACCACTTCAAGACTGCACATCATCATCCAGGATCAGGCCAAAACCGTCTATCAAGTCCCAGAATCGGTCCTCCCGCGACCCAATGCCACTAATCCAGTCTCAGACTCAGACTCTCTCCTCAAGTTTGACTACACCGAAAATCCTTTCAGCTTCGCTGTCTCTCGTGCCGGGGGAGAAGTGCTCTTCAACACGTCGAAGTCGTCAATCATCTTCGAATCCCAGTATCTTCGCCTCCGTACCTCGTTACCAGATCATCCTAATCTCTACGGTCTCGGAGAGCATTCCGATCACTTCAGACTCAATACCTCTAACTACACCAGAACTCTTTGGTCTCGGGATGCGTACGGGATCCCTGCAGGAACCAATCTTTACGGGAACCACCCAGTCTATCTTGACCACAGGGGTAAGAATGGGACTCACGGCGTTTTGCTCTTGAATTCGAACGGCATGGACATTAAGATCAATGACACTGCTGGCCAATATCTTGAATACAATACCTTGGGAGGCGTTTTCGATTTCTACTTCATGGCGGGACCTTCTCCTGTCGAAGTGGCCCAGCAGGTTTCGGAAGTGGTCGGAAAGCCTGCCATGGTAGCATACTGGACGTTCGGTTTCCATCAATGCAGATATGGGTATGAAGACGTCTATCAGGTGGCTGAAGTGGTTTACAACTACAGCCAAGCGAATATTCCTCTCGAGGTCAGGGAGTCATTTCATGGCCAAGAGCTATCCTTACTGACGAATGCAGACTATGTGGACTGACATTGACTATATGGTGGAGTTTCCGACATTGTTTCATGCATTAGTACTGACAGCTGGATAGGATGCGCGCAAAGTCTTCACCTTGGACCCACAACGTTTCCCTCTGGAGAAAATGCGCGAATTGGTGGCTCATCTGCATACCCACCAGCAGCATTACATCGTGATGGTTGACCCAGCAGTGGCTTACCAAAACTACTCCGCCTTCAACAACGGCAAAAACATTTTCATGAAGAACTCTGACGGCTCCATCTTCCAAGGTGTGGTATGGCCGGGCGTTACAGCGTTCCCAGATTGGTTCAACCCTGGTACCCAAGATTACTGGAACAATGAATTCGCAACCTTCTTCAGCCCAGAGACCGGTGTGGATATCTCCGGGCTCTGGATTGATATGAATGAGGCCGCAAAGTAGGATCAATCCTACTGTGTCTCCAAAGCTGCCTATTGACTCGTCACTAGTTTCTGTAATTATCCCTGCACCAATGCCAGCGGATATGCTGAGGTGAATGGCTTTCCCCCCAAGCCTCCACCTCTAAGGGACGGACCTGCGATTGCACTTCCAGGATTCCCACCCGATTTTCAACCCCCCAAGAATGCCAAAAGACAAGAGAGTGCGACTGGCAATATGTTGGGGCTCCCGGGGCGGAAACTCATCAACCCACCCTACAGAATCCAAAATGCTGCAGGCGGACTGTCAAACAAGACAATAGATACAGACCTGGTTCACCACAATGGTCTTGTTGAATACGACACGCATAATATATACGGGACCATGATGTCCATGGCCTCGCGCAATGCCCTACTCAGCCGGCGACCAGGAGAGCGACCTCTGGTCATTACGCGAAGTACTTTTCTTGGTGCCGGTGCCCATGTTGGCCACTGGACTGGCGATAATGTTGCAAACTGGGCCAAATATGAGATTAGTATCTCCGACATGTTGAATTTCGCATCCATCTTCCAGGTTCCCATGGTTGGCTCCGGTACGTCCCCTTGTCCCCTGGAACTGCCATGGTTGACAATCATTGCTAGACGTCTGTGGGTTCTCGCAGAATACAACCGAGACCCTTTGTGCCAGATGGATGATGCTCGGAGCATTCTACAGTTTCTATCGGAACCACAATGAGTATGTATTGGTCCGACGTCATTGGCCATTGAACTGTCCCTGCTGACGATTTGAAAGGGCTGGCAACATCGGCCAAGAAGCATACCGATGGCCTACGGTTGCAGAGGCGTCTCGGAGGGCGATCAATATAAGATATCGGGCACTCGACTATCTTTATACGGCTTTTTACAGCCAGACCCAGACCGGCAAGCCCATTTTGAATCCTGTCTTTTATCTTTACCCCGAGGACAGCAGAACCTTTGGCCTCGACGCGCAGTATTTTTTCGGCGACTCCATACTCGTTTCCCCGGTCACGAAAGAGAACAGTACAACAGTGAACATATACTTGCCTGACGACATCTTTTACGACTGGAATGATGGGTTTTCCCCTGTCAGAGGCAATGGGTCCCTGGTCAAATTGTCCGACGTGAACTTTACCACGATTCCTTTGCACGTCCGTGGAGGCAGCATTCTACCTCTTCGTGTTGAGAGCGCAAATACCACCACCGAGCTTCGCACGAAGGGGTTTCAGCTCCTCATAGCTCCAGGTGTCGATGGAAAGGCCCATGGCTCTCTTTACCTCGATGATGGGTTGGCGATTGAACAGCCAAGCACCACATTCATTACCTTCACGTACAATAACGGGTCATTCTCTATGTCAGGCGACTACAGCTATGCGGCCAAGGTCAACATTGAGAAAATCACCGTCACAAGTGTTGCTGCTGCCCCAGATCGAATCAGCATTCCTGGAGCACCCAACACAACCTTCAGCTTCGACCATACCACACAGGTAGTCACGATTGTCACTAGTATCCCGCTGACCCAGAATATCACCCTCCAACTCCCCACGTCTCATGCCCACTCAATCGCGCCCGGGACAGGGACACATCCGGCAGGTGGAAGCGCCACGTAGTGGACGGAGGGAAATAGTATCGCGCATTCCCTTGTCTTGGTTATAATATATATTCCTTGGTCGAGCCGGGCGACCAGGTGGTCCTCCATCCGTCACGGTGTTGACAGGGTTCGCCAACTAGGGACGGGCCACACGGGTAGACGAAGCGGTGAAGCAAGGTTCACGTCGGAAGTTTCTACCGTGCTCTGGCACTCCTGGCGGCCCGACGAGATGGTGACAACCTTGTTTCGACGGCGATGTTGATTCTACTACAACTCTGTACGTTTCTGTGCTCGACCACGCTCCGTCCTAGATATTTTGTCTTTGTCGTATGACGGCCCAAAACCATTAGGGGTTAAATGCGACCCCTCGGATGCGTCCTCGGGAGCCGTCTCGGAGGTTCGCTTCCCGAGAGTGGGAGAGGAAACAACGCTGGGATGACCGAACTGACCACTTCCTCCAACATGCTTTATCATAATCACGCCAAAGCCGGCTCAGGTTTCTCGCTTGGACGACCTGGTGTCACTGGGCAGGTGGTTTGAGGCCATTTCCTGGGAAGCTGGAACCTAGGCTAATGGATACCACCATTCACGGGACGACCTGATTCGAGCCTTCTGCCCGTGGCCTACCTCTGTTTGGTTTGCCGGCTCCAGCGCTGCCCCTCATGGTTGGCCTCCGTTTCCCACTTCAGAGCACAATATTCGTCATTATTGGACTTGTCGGCCAGGACTGAAATGGGCCGCTAGAACCTCGGGCCATTTGGCAACGCTCCCACCGAGCAGTTTACGGAGTACGCAGTACGCAGTACGGAGTCTGGATGTGGGCTCGAACAGGCGACGGTTGCAGGCGGAGCCGTCGCCTGCCAGCGCGCGCTCGACCGGTCGTTGGACAAAAGGCTGCTAGGGCCGTGGACAGGCTTGGGGGAGTAACGCAGGGCACAAAGCATGACGGCGGGGTAGGTCAGGTTGTCAACTCATCATGTGTTCGGTCTCTCTCCCATGGGCGCGCCCCTCGGACTTCGAGGGGCATCCACAGCATCGCAAACCTTCTCTTGCAGAGTCAGGTCAGCCCATTATTTCGTCCCGTATTCTTCTCTTCCACTAGGACCTAACGCGGTTCGCTCGGCTTCCCTGACCGACTGACAACTCATCGGCCGGCGTCTGCACATGCCTGCGTGTCGCTGATTTGGAACCGATTCCCACTTGGCAGCGATGCGTCGCAGTCTTGAACTGCCGCAATTGGAAACCTGACTGAGCGAGCGACTGATTCCTGCTTGTCGCTGTCACTCTGATTCCCCGAACCCTTCGCCCTCTGGTCCATTGAGTCTGGGTCTGGCCTGGGTCCGCATCATCCTTTTTCAAGCATGTTCATTCGGTCTCACGCTGCCTTGCCCCTCGAATCGCCCGCCTGCGTTGCGACCGAGGCCGATCACGAGCTGGACAGTTGCCGCTGACAGCCAGCCAGCCTTTCGCGTGATCCTCGCTGGCTCACACCGTCGCAGTTTGTCCTGCCACCACCATGGACTCCAAACGAGGCAACAAGTCGAAGAAAGTTAAGAGGGATGAAAAGAGCGACTCGGAAAACACGGACGACGAGCTCAAGGTGCATTTCTTCATCCCTGGCGAAAAGATCGATACCGAGGTCCTGGTGCACTACATCACCAAATATGTCGACAGTACCGCCCGGATTGTATCGAGTCGACACCCAACTGTGAGCCCGGCCAATGGTGGGGTGGACTTGACCTGACGGCGTGTAGGATAAGAACCGCACTGGCTTTACCGTGACAGCGAAGAAGACTCTCAGCGCAGTAAGGCCCCGCTCTAACGTGCCAATGTTGGGCCTACAATTGACCACATCCAGGTTGCCCTGCGCGATCTGCAGAATGATTCGAAAGATTGGGACACGGAAACACAGTCAAGTATGGCACCAGTGTGATTCCCCCCCGACCCCAAGTAGCCCACGTTGACATGGTCCAGGGGAATTTAAAAAGAAGCCTTACCGATATGCCGAGTCGGATACGGCCAGACGGCGAGCCCGCGAAGGGGCTTCAAAAGGGGGAGCGGTTCGCCCCGAGCGACAGCAGAGAGAATCGACGGCTGAGCCGGTCGAGAGTAACAGACCGAGAGTGTCGGGACCACACAATCCCGGCGGTGCCCCCGCCGCATACAGTCAGTATCCGGCTTGGTAGCCTTGCCTGTCCCGGAGAAGCGCACTGGCTGACCTTGTGAAGATCCATCGCGACAAGAAGCGGGATCTAACACTTATAACATTAGCTATGCGTCCGTCAGCGCCGCATATAACGTACCTTCTTCGACCGGCAGTCAATACATGCAGAGCCAGTATCCGACGAGTGGGTACAGTCAGATGCCGAAGCAAGTCTCTGACTACCAAATGTCGCCGCCGAGCTACGAGGCGGCAGCGGGCAGAAACCCGCCCCGTCCTCAGCCTCCAGAGCAGCCCGACCCCGACATTTTCGACCGAGAAGAGTTGCCGCCGAGAATGAGCAGCGCTCGCCCCGGCATGCCGCCATCCAACGATGGGTCCCAACAGTACGGCTCCCAAATGCGTCGGGGATCCAACTACGAGGAGATGATGCGGAGATCCAGCCATAGATAGAGCGTTTAGCAGAGGCTTCCTACTGGACTGACACCTGGCTGTTGCCTATACCGGCGAAGCTTGCCCCAGGAGGCCAGTCCTACAACGGCCGATCAATCAACCTGTGCAAGTCACTGTGAGGATGGAACGCGAACCAGGCGGAAACACTGGCGGCGCTGCTTGGTGTCCGCCCACTCACACTCAGACACACTGTACACACGACATTTTCTTTGGCTCGCAGTGATTCCAGGCCGCCGGACAGGACTGCGGTGCCTGCTTCGCCATGCCGCAGAGTAGAGGACGAGGGCTCGAGCACTCGCACATGATTGACTCGAGTGAGCTATCGCGTACCATGACAGCCACGTATTGCCGGTTGGCCCGTTGCTCATTCACCCCCCGCGGCCCAACGGTATGGTCACGGCGCAGATAGTTCCCCTGGGCATGCAAGACAGAAGATGGAGACAGCGGACCCCCAGCGAGCACGGGCGTGGAATCTGGGCTGATTAGTATGGAAGACTTGGCCACTCCGTGGATCCCGCGAAGCCGGGCAGATAGCAAGAAAGTAGACGACATGGAATTTGACCTGGAAGCTGCAAGCAATTTGCAAGCAAGCGAGTGCAAGTGTGTGAGGGACGGCGTACTCGGACCCGACACGTGACCTGCCTTGTGGTTTGATGTCTTTCCAGGAGGAGAGGAGTCGTCGACAGCGAACAAGGGGGGCGAGGGGGACGAGGTGGGCCAGGTGGGCCAGGTGGACAGTTTCTTGCTTCTTGGTATGTCGTAATGAGGATGTTGCGATGGACGGAGGGGGACAGGGGAGGAGGACGATCTTGAGGCAAGGGAGGGAAGTGGGAAGGGGCAAGAGGGACGAGGACGAGGACGAGGAAGAGCGACGAGGCAAGAGCAAAGATGTACTTACAGATCTACAGCCAGAACATGTCACCTCTGCACCTCTGCAGCTCCTTCCTCTTTCTGCCCGCTGCTCCTTCCTTCTGCTTCTTCTTCCTCCTGGTCCCAAACTGGAAGGCACCATGACGGGTCGTCAGGACAGAGAACCGAGTCATTACCAAATCGTGAATAATTCATTTCCTGCTTGGTGTGTCAGTAGTACAGGTCCCTCCCTCCCTACCTAAGTAGGTACCTAGGGACTCCGTAGTTACTCTGTCTCGCGGCCGAAGCAGCCGGCGACCACCTGCAATGGCGAGACTCTGGTCCAGCTGGCGTCGGTTCTGGCTGATCCCATCCTTATTATACTCGGTGATCAGTGCTGCAACAGCCTCACTTTACACACAGGGGTCTGTCAGGCCGGCCGCACTTGGCGAGGGGCAAGGACCTACGACGGCCTGGGAGACTGGGAGACTGGCACACTGGGTGCATCCACCCTCACGCACGCCGCAAGCACGCCGCAAGCACGCCTCGTCTTTCCCTTCACCGCTCCTGCTCCGGGAATCCCCCCCCCACTGGTCCAAGTGCAGGCTGGCGAGCACAGGTCGACCGGGAGCGGGCGCTTCACTCTCGACTCAGATGAGCCAGACGCGCAGCAGCCTGGCGTGGCCCGACGTGCAGAGCCATCAGGCTTCCCAGCGTCGACTATCACGACCATGACGACTATCACGGCCATGACGGCCATGACGACTATTTAATCACAGCGCCCGGCCCTCGCGACTCGCCGAGATCTAAGTCGGGACCGCCAGACGATCATCCTATGTTACAGACTTAGTCTCGCCCTCCCGCTGGCCGTGGTGTGCCCTCCCGTGCCCTCCTTACCGCAGGCAATCTTACTTCTCGGATGAGCCTTCAGCCCACTCCACGCCACCAGCCCAGCAGGGGCGTCCATTGGCCCCAAAGGTTCTTTGCATATGCACCAAGAAAGCAACCGCGGCCCTGCACGCCGGCTGCCGCTGCACTTTCGACCCTCGACGGAGCAGGTTGAGATGCGTGTCTCACGACGAGCGGTGGGCGGCGAGCCACCAGCCACGACAGCATCCTGATCCATGGGTCGCGTTGTGCAATGTCCCCTTGAGCCGTCACCCGCACCTGGACCTGATCCTGAAGCTCAACCTGATCATCCTGAAATCAATCTGATCCTGAACTTGCATCTCATCCTGGGCCTGCAACCTGTCCTGGGTAATCTTGCAACCTGCATCCCGCACCCTCCAACCTCCAACCTGGACTTGGACCCTGGACCTAGCCCTGGACCCGGACCTGGACCTGGGCCTGATCCCGAACCCGCTACGGACCACCGCGTGCGGCCTACTACTGCCAGCACCCCTCATCAGCGAGGGGGCTTCACGCTCAAGCCCCCCCCCCCCCAGATCAAGTCCCGTCCCCGTCCCAGTTTCTCTCTCCCTTCTGACGGGCCGCTTCTGCGAGGCAAACCATCCGTCGTCCTTCCGCCCTGTCTAACCAACCGCATCGAGCCGAACGAAACAAGGCGAACTTCCCCAGCCAAGCCGGAGCGTGGCCTCCTCTAGTACGACTAACTTACTGCCACTGCCGAGTGCGTGTGCGTTACCCTCCTTCACAGCTGACCAGGTCCAGCCTTTGGCATCAAGTCTGCCATCCCCCGTTTCCTTTCCTTTGGGTAGTGATGAGCGTTGGGAGGAAGACCACGACAGCGACAAGTCAATGGCACTGAGCGGATGGACGCTCAACAATGTTGCTCAAGCATCGGCTTCGACACCCGCGCCAGCAGCGACACCGGCACCCACGCCCACTACCTCGTCGCAGCTTGAAGCGCGCGAGGGCCCCGCTCCCGCTCAGTGGCAGGCGGTGAAAGAAGAGATCCGGCTTTTGTACGAGAAAAAGCCTCTGAAAGATGTCAGAAGGATCCTCGAGCAACGGCACGGCTTTCGCGCAACGTACGTGCCATGCAAGCTTCCGAGCTATCCCATTCTTCCCCATGCCCATCTCAACGGCCCTCGCACGTCTTCGTGCCGGCTATCCAGTATACCAGACCCCCCAGCCCTCTTTATTACGATACTTAGTATCGCCGCCGCCGCCGCCGGCTAGCGGCTGGTCTCCTTTCGTCACCCTCCTACCACCTTCAAGATCTATGCTGACTTACGACTGACCGCTGTCGCCCACAGCGAGCGTATGTATAAAGCCCGACTCTCACTGTGGGGGTTCAGCAAAAACTACTCAGACAAGGACTATCAAATCTGTGCGGTGTTGCACCACACTCGCCAGAACAGCGGTAAGGGTGCCACCGCCTTTGTCATCCATGGCCACAAGCGGTCTCTCAAGGACCTGCACAAGTACATCAAGGGCCGTAAGATGTCCGAGGACGAATTCCTGGCTGCCGCCCTCAAGAACGTCCACTGTAAAAGCCAGGCCGAGCAGGAACAGGAGCAGCAATATGCTCACGTGCGAGCCTATACTCCCGAGCCCGATGCTGAGCTCGACGAGCACCCACATCACCTCCACCCACGCGCGCCACCCTCGGTTTCGACACGTTTCGAAGGTGGCGAGAGTGCGACCAGGACGGCCGCGCTCTCCAAACGCTCGCCGACAGGCACAGAACCCGGCTCACGCTCGGACTCCGCATCAGGTGCCGGATCAGCCTCGGCGTCGTCGCCCTTCGACTATTCCAAAGCAACGGCTTCGCCAACATCGCCCCTGTTCTATCCCACCACCCCGGCGACCCAATTGACACTGCACAGTACCTCTCCCCAGGGCCAGAGCCAGAATCCCACATCGACAACGATGACGTGGTCGCCGACGAGCTCGACGTCGCCTTCCCATTCCCGTTCATATTCATACTCACATTCGCATTCGCATTCGCATTCCCAGACCTCGCCACCGCTATCATTGTCCGTCGTCGCCGCCGGCCTCTCGTCGACAACAATAGGCACAAGGGGCCTGTCGTACCCACCACCCCCAACATCATATCCAAATCTGGACACTTCTGATTACCCGCTGTACAGCGGAGGAACGCCATTGTTGTCATCCCCAGAAGACCTGGCCCACGATGCCGGCTCCGTGCGTGTGGCCGAGAAGGCAGACTCTGCGTCCCCGAGCTTGACATGCCAACGCCTCGGCCGTGACGTCGAGTACATGGCGCTCCAAGTCATCGACGCGCCGGTGTTGAAATCGCTGTGCGGGCACGACGACATCCGGGCATGGCGCCTGATGAACGACACGTCGTCCGAATGGGCCGACGACTACCAGCACATTTGCCCGGCGTGCCATGGTCAGACGAAGGACCACTTCATCAGCCTGCCGAACCTGGAAATGCCGGTGCAGACGCAACGGAACATTCTCAACATGTCGGATCCCCCAGACGCATCCGCGACCGGGGAAAATACGGGGCAGCGCCTCGAGACGGCGGCAACCTCGTCGATGCAAATCCCCACGACGTCGCGGTCACATCAGCACTCGTGGAAGTGGGTGGCGCGGTGCTTCGCCGCGTGTATCTACCTGTCGCGCGGCAACAAGGAACTGGGCCAGCGGAGCCTGGCGGATGCGGACGAGGAGTTTCGACGGATGCTGCAACCGGTACAGGACCCCAAGGTGCTGCTGGCGCTGAACCAGACGCTACAGATTCTGCATGTGCACGACACTGGAACCATCACGCGGTCCATCATCGCGGGCGCCCACGCCATCATCTTGGACGTCCTCGGCCCTGACGACCCCCTGGCTGTCATTTCTCAATGGATGGTCTACGTGGCCAACTTGTACATGCGTGAGCAGCGCGATATCACATCCGAGACTCTGTATGCCGCCCACCTGCAGTTCGTGGCTCGCCACGGCCTGCACGATCCCCGATCTATTGCCAGCATGTACTGCCACGGCTATATGCTGAACGTGGAGCGGAACCTCAAGCAGGCTGAGACGGTGCTCCGCGAGGTGTACAAGCTGAGTTCGTCGGTGTTTGGCAAGGAGCACCTGCAGTCCATCTCGGCTCTGACGAACTTGTCGCGATGCCTGGAGCGTCAGGGCCGCATCGATGACGCCGCGCGCACGTTGCAGTTGGCGGTTGATGATTCGCGTGACACCTTGGGTTTGAACCACCCGCGTCGCCTCGAGAGCATACGCCTTCTCGCCACCATGTACGAGGCCCAGGGCCGCCTGTCCGAGACCGAGGCCCTCTACTGGCAAGTCCTCGAAGGCCGCATACGCATGTTTGGCAGCAACCACAAGTATACCCAGGGCATGAAACGGGACATGACCACGTTTCTCAAGAGCGTCGGCAAGTGGGCGGAGGACTCGCCGCCACTGCCGACCGAGATGAAAGGCGACAACGGTGGTGAGGGAGACAAGGACAGCGATAGCGACAGCGAGATGATCATGGTGCAAGCTATGCCACCAGCACGACCAGAACAACAGCAGGGCCCCAGGGGCAAAGGCACCGCCCGAGCAACGGCCCAAGTCGTCGAAACCGCCGAGCAGCTCCGCATGCATGACCTGTTCGAATGGGACCCGAACGAGAAGTGGCCGGTCGACGACTTGAGCAGCGTCAACACCAACGATGACACTGACAGTCAGCATGAGGCCTTCTGAATTGCCCCAAGACAGATTGCAACTCGGAAATCACTGCCAGAATCCTCCCTGGTCTAGACCTAGAGCTTGAAGGATGGCCTTGCCATCAAGTCTGACGATCAGGCAGTCACGACTCAGGGCTCGTGCCCGTTTCAAGTCCTCTTTCGTATCATGATTATTATCACTATTTATTCCCAGCGTCGGCACCCAGGATCCAGTCATGCACCAGCATTGTCAAGCCATCAGAGCATAGAGCAGCGCTGGACACGGACGATGCTGCGTCACATCTCCCTCTCACTCACCCAACCGCTCTCACCTTTGTTCTCTTTTCTTCAAACCTGCCATGGGGCACCGGATTCTTGTGGGATGGATTTGTAGGAGAATGCGGGAGGAGCGGGCCAACTTTTTATTTACTTATTACAATTTGAAGAGGGTGTCGGTGGTGGACTACAGCGACTTGAACTTGGGAAGGAGGAGAAATACCGAGGACCGCTTCCAAGAAGGTAAAGGGCAAGGCCGAAAGATCTGACAAGAACCACAATGACCGCCTCCAGTCCCCTCTCGGATTAATGAGAGGCACTCCACGGACGGTATGAATATGCGCGTACCAAGTAGCGCAACCAAGGGACCGAAGAGTGACGGCGACGATGAGGTGGGGAGGCAGGATAGAGGCCGAGGCCCAGGCCCAGGCGGCGGTGGCGGCGGAGGCGGACGTAGTGAAACTTACAAACTTGAAATAACCCAACATGCTTCTTCTCAAGAACGGTTCGAGCAGGAAGCCCGTGGTGGGCAGCTGACGGGGTGGCCGAGGCTGAGCAGGGTATGGTGGTGCCTGAGCGCTCTGGCATCAGACGAGTGAGAAGGGCCGGTCGCGTGGAAGACCAGATGCTCGAATCCACCAAAGTACCAGTACGGAGTACGGATACGGGAGTATCCATACTTCGAGTCGAGTTTGAGCGCAGCGGGTCCCAACAGGTGAGGGGAGCAGGGGGGGCAAGGGAGTAGGGCAGCAGGGGGGGGCAAGGGATCACGGCCCAAGCCCGCCGCTCACGTACTTCGTATTCGCCGGACACACACCCACACCATGATCGCCGTCGATGATCCCCTTGGTCCCAAGGATCACAAGGACCACAAGGACGCACGGTGACGGTGAAAGTGCAGGACGACGAAAAAACGCCGAGGAAAAGCAAAACAAAACAACAAAAGAAAAGTCGGCTATGCAAGGCTCCCTGGGGCTCCGAGCTCAGCCCACGTCCGTGTATCGGACCGGTAAGCCTTGGCCTGGCTTCTGCGTCAAAAATGGCTGCGGATCCAGCACACCAACTGTGACCTAATAACTAATACCTACTACCTAGGCGGGACGAGGGGGAGGGATGGGATGAGGACCCCGCTGCAAGTACGGTGCATTGCATCTGCATGACTTGCACTTTTACTGCCCGCGTTGCATGGGTGGATGGGAGAGAGGGACTCACTAGTGTCATCGGGGTTCCAAGAAAAGAGTTCGTTTCGGACGAACCCTGCCCTACTCTTGACGTTGGCGACGTCTCCTCTGCCCCCCTCGCTCCCACGGAGTCCTTCCCTCCCTTTCTCCCTGCCTGCATCATGCATGGCCGATCAAACGACACGTACACCGAGACGGAAGGGAGACGGGCGGAAAACGTCGGATGCGCAGAAACTGAGCAAAACGGCTTGCGCCTTGCTTTGGAGCTCACAGTGGTTGGGACGCAGTGTTGTGCCGAGGGGGCCAGGGCTCGAATGGAGCCAAAGTCGTGGCCAAGAGTGTGAGCATCGAGCAGACGGGAGAAAAATCCACAGGGGGACGAATCAAAAAAAAGGTGACGAGCATGGACGAATCCCTGCGAAGGTGACGGGCCGTCTCGTGTATGGTTTTTCAAAATGAGGCGACTTGTGTGTGATAGGGCGGCTGGCAACGCCATGACAACTCCTAAGCGTGTGAGGGCGGGGAGAAATGCACTGTGACTGTCATACCTACCATGTTCGTGCATGTTCAATCGCTGCAGGAGAGTGGGAAGGCCCGGACGGGAAATGTATTTGGTCTGTGATTGGTGTTCTATCCTTGCCGGAGCCGTTCTGTGCATCGGCACCGGTGGTGGCCAGTACGCGGTATGGTATCTTGCCGGTTGGTGCCTCTGTCCCCTGTCAGTGATGCTCGAACATGGCCGTCGGGAACAGTGACTCTTCAATTGTCAAACGGCAGCCCGCTCTCCAGTCTCTTGGCGCCGTAGATGCCGGAGATGTCGCCCTTTGCACCCTTGGTCTCCTTGACCACCTTCAAGTAAGAATCCGCCAGCTCGACGTTCTTCATCCGACAGCCACTCTTCTCCGCCAGGTCCATTGCGTGTTTCGCATCTTTCCGTGCTAAGTCCACGGCAAACAGCGGTTCCTCGCGTTTGTAATAGTCTCCCGTCCGCAGCCGATTTGAGTAGGCTGTGTACGGCCCGGGAAACATGACCTCGATGAATTGATGAAGCTCGTCCACCCCCAGGCCCGTCTTCTCGGCAACGACGTGACCTTCGGCCAGTGTCTCGACCATACTGACGATGAAGGTGTTGCCGATCACCTTCAGCAGCGTGGCCTTGCTGGGTTCCTGGCCCGAGAAGTCGATATTCGCACGTCCCATGACGCCCGTGCAGTATGGTTTCACCTTGGCGACGGCCTCTGCCTTACCGGACAGAACACACAGCAATTGACCCGAATCAGCCATTGAAGGGGCACCAAAGACCGGGCATGCGACGAAACTGGCTCCCTTCTCTTCTATCAACTGGGATTCCTTGGCCGTCGTGTCGGGGTGGACGGTGCTGCAATCTACCAACAGCTTCCCAGTGACATCTGTCTTAAGGATTTCTTCCAAGGTGGACAGCACGGCCGCGTCGTCGCCGAGGCAGTAGAACAGGATGTCGGCTTTGGAGGCAGCCTCGAGGATGGAGGACGCAACGACCGAGTAGCCGATCGCGGCGGAGAGATCGTGGGCTCGTTGCGTGGTGCGGTTGTAGATGATCAGCGGGCTGCTGAGGTTTCCCTTCTTGACGAGGTTCTTGCACATCCCCTGTTCCCAGAGGTCAGATGTCATCGGTCGTTGGATGATTGAGGGATAGGAATCAACTCTTGAGGACGTACCCTGCCCATGTTCCCCAACCCAAACCACGCCAACTGAGATGCCATTTCGTCTACCTAGATGCCGTGGACGTCAAGGAAAGAGGATTCGGGGTGTCAAGCGATCGAGACACCTGGGAACAATACTGGTCGACGGTGTGTTCGGCAGTTTTAATACTCCCAGCGAGGGCGAGGGCGAGGGCGAGGGCGAGGGGCTCAGGGTGAAGATGGTCCCGTGCCGACCCGCGTCCATCACGGCCATGACGCAGCTGGGCGGTCTTTGATCGTGCGGAGGTCGCAGTGGTACCGATGGGCCTTCGGGACATGACGGGTTGGTGAATGGAATTAGAGAGAGTGGGAAGTTTGAGTCGGCGGGGGGAAGATCAAAGGCCTGCAGGAGGAAGCCAACTGCGCACCTGCGCACCTGCGCCTCAGGCTCAGGCTGTCGAACTTGTCTTGCCAAGGCCCGGTTTGGAGACTGCGAACGAAAGAGATAATAGTACTGGGTAGTATTAGTACTCGTACTAATAGTAGCACTTAGGGACGAGCGATGCCAAGTTATCACTCCAGCGTGCGAATGGCAAGGAGCAGATGTCAAGAGAGGATAGACGGAGTACTCATACACCTCTTCTCTACTAGATACTGCATCCTCCGTTCAGAGCCAAGTTGGCCTGCTTGCCCAGGCTGTGGCTGTTCATCTAGGCACTCCGTATTCCCCCGAGCTGCGAGTTGGAGTTGCGTGGGCACGCGTGGGATAAAAAGAGGCGTAAGCACCTACTTAAGTACTACTACTAACTTACTTAGGGGCTTACCTAAATCCCTTCTCAGGTACCACTTAGGTGCCCAAGTTTCGCGACCGTGGCGGGCCTCTTGGCCCGCCACGGGGGKGACGCAGGGAACAGTCTCGTTAAGGCCTAGGGGCATTGCCCCTCATTCTCGGCAGGCGGTGAAGGACTTCCAGCTAAACAACTCGAGCCGCGGAGAATTTTTGGTGCATGTGTGACTCGGAGGATTTCTGGCAATATTCTTCAATCTTCTTCCTCCCACGCTTTCTCCTCCCACCAGCATTTGGGAATTCTCTGAAGCCACCCCACGACCCTACGACCGACCCTACGACCCTCTGCTACCCTCTCCCTCGTGGCCAGTCGTCTTTCTCATGCATCGATTTCCTTGCTATCCGTCCTCGCTCTTTGCCCGGAATGAAACATGACCAAGACCGCGCTGACCTGGTCTGCTGCCGTTTCTCTCAACGCCCATGGCGCCCTTCATCCCCACGGGAATATTGCTGCCGATGTGTTGAGAACGTACCTCGCCTCTAAAAGACCCCGGCCCTCCTATCCAGATCCCTCGTCCCAGAAACGCCCCTCCTCCGCTCAACCTGCCCCTCGATCCGACCCTCACCCGTCCCACGATGCGCAGATACCGCTGGGAAACGAGCGAAGAGGCTCTTTCTCCCACCGAGCAAGGCAGAGGCTGGCAAACAAGGAATTCTTCACCAGCATATTGAGCTCCGCCGCCACCAAGCGAGATGTCAAGGCCTATATTTCTCGTCTGAAGAGCCCGACCAAAGCCACGGCCGTCTCCAAACCCACTCCTCCGTCTCCTCCCAAACAACAATCTCAGGTGAATCTGGGCGATCTGTTCGGTCGGGCCCGAGCGGTCGAAGAGAGCCCCGTCTTTACACAGTTTGAAAAAGAGTTGGATCCATCCCTAGAGGAACAGGAGACGCTGCATGTTGCCTTGGTCAAAATCGGCCATGTCGGTACCATGGCGGATGACATCCTCACGGGCATTGCGCGAACTTTATCCTCCTTATCTCGCCTTGGGATGGCCCCTTGCGTGGTGCTGGAGGAACCAGACCAGAATGACGAGAAGGCCCGCCGCGAATACCTCACACGTTCTGCCGACAGACTGGCTGCCGCTATCGACCACATCCACCCGTCTGGAGCTAGACGGCTCGACAACTTGTTGAGCTTCAACGATGACGGAAGACCACAGGTCTTTCTCCGGAAGCTCCTGACTCGACCTCTCCGTAGAGGCGGTATTCCAGTCGTCGTGCCCATTGCGTATTCCGAAGTGCAACAGCACGCCGTCCCCATCACGGCCGACGAAGCTCTACTGGCCTTGACCAAAGAACTTGCAGGTCTCAATTTTAAACCTCGAGCGGACGATCATCCAGACCGTGTGGCCGCGAGAGTAAGCTACATGCAGAAGCAAATTTCTCTGGACCGAGTAATCGTCGTCGATGAGACCGGCTCCATTCCCAGCACCAAATCCGTTGACCAGAAACATGTTTTTGTCAACCTCGCCCAAGAATATTCGACCTTGCAAGAGGAATTGAGGAGTTCCACGGATGGAAGTGTTTCTCAGAAGCACGCGTCCAACTTGAAGTTGTTCCGGGATGCCTTGAGATTTTTACCGCACACGTCCTCTGGATTGCTGACCACCCCGCTTGAGGCCGCAAACATCACCAGGGCGGCGGACGATCAGGTGTCGAACGTCGGCACCAGACGACAGAAGAACCCCTTGATCCACAACCTGTTGACCGACAAGCCGGCCTATTCTTCGTCTCTGCCCAGCGGACGCCTGGGCCAAGATAGTCCGTCCATGTCCGCCACTGCCTCCACATTCGTCAAACGAGGCATGCCACTGACCATGTTGCCAAATCCCGCCGCTCAGACCTGGACCGCGGCTGGAAAGCCTCGCCTCAAATTGACCGACTCCAGAATTGACCTGGACCGCCTGGCATATCTGATTGACGACTCATTCAACCGAGAACTCGACGTCGACGCGTATTTGAAACGAGTCAACGACCGAATTGCCGGCGTCATCATCGCCGGAGAATACGAGGGCGGCGCCATCCTGACCTGGGAAACACCGGCCGGCGCGTCCGACGACGACTGTGCCCGCCTCGTCCCCTACCTGGATAAATTCGCCGTGCTGAAGAAAAGCCAGGGCGCCGGCGGCGTGGCAGACATCGTCTTCAACGCCATGGTGCGCACCTGCTTCCCCAACGGCGTCTGTTGGCGCAGCAGGAAGGACAACCCCGTCAACAAATGGTACTTTGAGCGCTCCCGGGGCACCTGGAAGATCCCCGACACGAACTGGACCATGTTTTGGACCACGCCGGCGCTTTTGGAGCCGCAGAATACACGCGTTCTGTTGGACTACGAGAGTGTCTGTCGCTCGATCCAGCCGACATGGGCAGACGGGAAGAAGGTTGCTGATTAGGCATCGTCAGGCCTAGGGGATCTAAGAACCAGTCATCTATATGTATCTAAATTCTAGTCTCCAACATTTCAATCAGTGGGGTATAAACAAAACACACATTATGGAAGAGTAATAGATATTTAATGAAGAAAACACCACCAGGAAACCCCTCCGTGTCGGCCACTATCGGTCACCTCCCTTGATACCCTCTTCGGGGTCCGACACCAGATGATCCTCCTGCCTCTCTTGCAAATGCGCATCGTCGTCAGTGGGAATGTTCCGCACCTCCCGCGGACCCTTCCTCTTCAACGATTTGACATTCCCGCGGAACACGGCGAGCAAGAAACTCTCACTGATGATCTCCGACTCGGCGGAAGCGACGGCGGCGGCGGCGGCTTCGTCGCGACGTGCTGTACCTGCCGCCCCGGCATTGGCATGGCGAACACAGGTGCCGTCGGCGCGCGGCTCGCCTGACTCCTCGCGGGCCGTCTCGCCCGAGGAAGGGCGCTTGGAGATCCAGACGTTGCCCAGACACATGCTGGCAACGAGGCCGAGAGTCAGGATGGGGAGGATGGAGATGAAGGCCCACATGGTGGCGGTGGCGCCCTGTTGGCGGATGGCATGTTGCTCAGCCAGGGGGAGTTTGCCGATGTCGTCGAGGGAGGCTTGGTTGTGCAGACTGAACGTCGTCCCGTTGCCGCTGCCGCTGCTGTTGCCAGCGACGGCCGAGGTGCCAAACCAGGTGCTCATCTTGTTCTGGAAGACGGACCCCATGATGGTCAGGGCCAGGGTGCCGCCGAAGGGCAGCGCGAAGCGTGCCAGACTGTAGACGGGGGCCAGGCGGTCGCGGAACATGCCCGCCAGGTGCAGGTTGGTGGGCATGAAGCGCATGCCGGTGCCGGCGCCGGCGACGACCATCATGACGTTGACGAGCGTGGCATTGCGCGCTTTGACCGCATACGCCAGGGCCGCGATCCCACCCGTCTCCACTATCGTGCCGATGAACAGAGGGTAGAAGGTCTGCCGCGGCCGCACGTTGCAGACAAAGATGGCAAAGTACACGCCCGCGCCCAGCCCAGGCACGTAGTACAGCAGCTGCGTCCCGGCATGGCTCGCGGCGTACGCCTCGACGAGTGTGAAGTAGATGCCGATGAAGTAGAAGACCGAGTACAGCGCGGAGCCCGTCGCGGCGGCAATGATGGAGATCAAGGCCACATCCTTGGAGCGCAGGAGCGAGGATGGAACCATGGGCACGGTCTTGGGGAAGACCCGATGTAGGATGCGCGTTGGTGAGAGGAGAATTTCGTACACGACGAATGCCACGAGGAGGACCGCGCCGAGCACCAGTGTCGACAGCACCGCACCGCTCGACCATGGGTACGTCGACCCGCCCCACGCCGTGCCCATGATGATCAGAGCTACTCCCGCGATGAACAAGGTGATGCCGCCGAAGTCCAGACTCGAAATCCCCGACCAAAATGCCTGCAGGCGCGTTTGCCCGCCAGACGGATGGGAGAGCGACACACGGCCCGGCTTCAGGTCGCGCCGCAGCAACAAGATGGTCGCAGAGCTGATGACGGACACACCGGCACAGAGGACGAAGCAGTACCGCCAGTTTGCGTTGGTCAGGTAGCCGCCAATAAGTGGACCGACGCCTGCATATTGTGTCAGGGGCCAGAACCGGAAGGCAGTACAAGCAGGGAACTTACTATAGCCGATGCCATTCATGAGCTGGAAAATGCTCGTGTTGACAGCCTGTTCGCGTAGCGAGACGGAGTCGGCGAGGATGATCATAACCATGTTCTGAATACCCGCGGTCCCCATCCCCTGAAATGCCCGTCCGAGGAGTAGGACGGGCCAGTTCGGGGTTGCGGCGCATAGCACGCTGCCGATCGTCAGGAGCACCACGGCGGACTGAATCGTGGTGTGGCGTCCGAATGTGTCGGCCAATTGGCCATAGACGGGGATGAATGCTGTCGAGGTCAAGGTGAAGGCTGTGACGATCCAGTTCAGCTGGTTGAATTTGTCTATACTCCCAAGTCAGTGCCATGTTCTCACAGAGGATTCTTCCTGTCTGGTACTCACCAAAATGCGAAGCGATTTGAGGCAGTGCTGTGGCTACGATGGTCAGATCAAGACTGGAGACGAAAAATCCAGGGAGGAGGCAGAAGAGCAGCTTCCATCGGTATTTGCGAGTTGCGCTCTTTTCTTTGACGCATTGGTCGCATTTTGGTTTGGGGGTTTTCGGAGAGGCTGAAGCTGAGGAAGAAGATGGATTGGATGCTGGTCCTTCTGTTCGGTCGGCTGTACCGGTGCCTGTGCCTGTGGCAGTGGCTGCAGCCTCTGCCGCTTTCCTGGCACGATATTTTTTGATCTGGCGATACGTGTAGAGACACATGCTGATAGGTCAATCGTCGTTAAATCAGGGCTAGGATGAGAGTGGTGAGGGTCTCGAAAACAAGAAGCACGTTTTCACCTTGATGGCATGATTGAGGGAGATACTGGGGGACATTGAAGAGACTTATACCATGATGCAACATCTTCCGTATTTCTAGCTCGAATACGTCGAGGAAGTTGCCAGGGTTTTGCCTCACAGTCCGCTGTTCTCCCAGTTACGGTCGACCGTGTCTTTTCAGGGTGGCTGTGGTGCCTTGAGCTTCAGGCAGATTAAGTTCCTTGGGCATTTGTGGCAAATCAGACCACAGAGCCTTGCGGGGGACTCGCGCATCGAGCCGGAATGGGAATGGTGGCAATGGAAGCGAAGCTTGATTCCAACCCGCTGGAATGAAGGGCAACGGGTGCTGCGCCCGATTCTGCTGTTTCGATAGATATCGTAGGTCCAAGCGGGGATTGGGGATTTGCCGCCGTCGTTTGGCTAGCAGAGTCTTGCGGTTTGTTTCTAGGCAGACAGGTTTCCCTTTTGAGTATATTGCACGAGCTTTTGTGAAAAAGGATGAGATGAGGATGAGGATGAAATCAAGAAACTGCACTTTACATCGCATGATCTGCCGTTCCAGGTCACGCCCCTCTACCGTCGAGCATATGCCGTGAGCCGACATGCCTCTTTCAGCGTCTGCTGTCTCTTGTGTCTTATATCTCTTCTCACTGTATCTCCAGACAGTGAGTCGTGAGTTGTGCTAAATCCCGTCAAACTTGGGATTCCTCTTCCTTCATCTCTCGAGGCAGGCATGCCGATATGTATCACATGCAGCACTCCCGTCAAGAACCTCTATACCGTTTACAGCAAAGCCGATGATCGTACCCTCGGGAAAGGGGTGCGACTCACCCAGTGTCCCAATTGCAAAAGGTTCGCCGACAAATATGTCGAACATGACTTTGTTGTTCTCTTCATTGATCTGGTCCTGATCAAGCCCCAAGTACGTGCCCACAGCAACTCCCTCCTGCGTGATCTGACTGTCCAAGGTCTATCGCCATCTTCTGTTCAACCGGCTTGGTCGCTCGGACGACAAATTCGACCCCAGCATATTGAGGTTGGGAATCCTGCTGGTCCTCTTCGATGTCTACATCACTTGGGCGAGGATCGAGAAAAGCGACGCAGCAAATGCCGGGACCAGCGTCGGTTCGACGCTCAACGAGATGCCCATTCTCACCCAGTATCTCTTCTTCCTCACCATGAACGTACTGGCGACAGTTGCCCAGCATGGGATCATCCGTGTGCTGGCGAGCCGCTTTCTCACCCACCCGGGGACAATTGAAGGTAGACAAGACAACCCCAATAAGTCCCCCTCGTCGATGGCGGAGCAAGGTCTGGAGCCGATTATCGCCGGACCTGGCCGCGCAAGTCTCAGCGCAATTAGCACGGCCCTCCTGGTGTCAAGTTGCACCAAATTGTTTCCCATCTTGCTGGTTATATGGCCGACCGAAGCAAAAGAAGGCGATTCTTTTGGCTTTGCCTTTCGAGCCACCAATTACGTGGGCTGGGCCGTCCTTCTCAACAACATCGAGGCGTTGTTGATTCTCCTCAACTGCGGATATGTGGCTGCGACAGGCCTTGCCGTCTCCGGAGTACTTTCTCGGTGGGCAGTGGAAGCCTGGGTCTTGAGTCTGATGGGGTTGGGGATGGAAATGGGGCCGGTGGGAGACCTGATGGCGGCGTATACAAATACCCGAGACTGGCTCAAAGGGAGCTAACGAGAGAACAAGAGGATGAGAGAATATATCAAGATAACCATGGTCTCTTTTTAAAGGAAGCCATGCCATTATTCAGTCCTATCCAATGCGTGAACGTAGTCTGGTCACCCAGTGATGGCCAGTTCCCAGGCCACCGGATATATTGGATATTTTGGATCCCGAAGTTTACCCGATCGCCCAATTCATTCACCATCAAATCATCCACTGCCTGTCCCGACGCGACAAGACCCAATCTGCCTGCACCACCAGACAGGTTAGAAGAAGCTCGGCATGGATGAAACGTCTGGCCGTGGCCATCGGGAGAAGAAACCCAGCGAAAAGATCAAAGAACAAGTGGTGGGCAAAATCGACAAGATCGATGATGAGGGGACCATCATTCTTCCAACCTACATTGCGCCCAACGACCCCAAGTTCCTCCAGGACCAGAAGGAAGTTTCCAAAATCTATGACCACTCGAAGATAGCTCCCACTGGTGAGAAGGTCGATTTCTACTCCCTAGGCACACAGTAAGAACGGCGCAGCCGACCCCCCCGCCCCATTTGGAGCTGTCCGAGACGCTGACCCAGCGCCAGTGTTGAGAGCAAGGAGAAACGATACTACATCCGAGCGAAACGAGACGCGAATTCCTTCTACTTCCACACGGACGAGGCGCCTCCGCGGTATGCGCATCTTAGCGACGAGAACCACCCACAATGCGGGGTGGAGAGTCTGAAGAACACATTCACCAAGGACATGCTGGGCAAGAGCGGCGAGTTTGGGAGCTACACTACGCGAGCCAACGTGTTTGCAAGAGAAGGGAAGTTCTTCTTCGAAGCCCGAGTCATCAGCCAAGCGCCTCCGGGCAGAGAAGGCCCCGATCGAGCGCTGGCCGACGCGCAGAATTCAGACAAGACGGCGACCAATCGAGGCGGGCTCCGGGTGGGCTTCTGCCGCCGGGAACACCACTGGAGTGAGAATCTGGGAGGAAACGCATACAGCTACGCCATCATCTTGAGGAGTGGGAGGTCCCGAGAATATGGGAGTGTCCGGTTCAACACCATGATGTACCACATGCAGGGCGAAGGCGCACAAGACCCCGAGGACCTGTCTCCCGGCGACGTTGTTGGCCTCATGATCACGCTGCCATCGTTGGAGGTGCAAAAGAAGGTCGTCGAAGGCACCTTCAATACGGCCGACTACCCCGATCTCAAGTGCGGTCCCGCCGTCATCAAGAAGAAGCATGGGGCAGGCAAAAAGTCGGCCAAGGGCCACCCGAAGCCCAAAGACGGTGACTCGATCAAAGGCAAGGATGAGCCGCCGAAGAAATCAGCTCCCCGGACGGCGATCCGCGGCGCCATCTCTCCTCTCGCGGGGTGTACGGCTCCTGCAGACCACGACATCATCCGCGACCGCAATCCCTTTCTTCACAAAGGCATGACTTATTTCGAGTGTCCGGAATACACTCCCAACTACGACCTCAGTCGACCGACGTTGAACTCGAAGAACAAGTCGGTCAATCCCGAGACGGGGAAAAAGTACGACCTATTGACAGATCCCCATCCCAACCACGAGCTCCCACATCTGCGAACCCTTCCGGGCAGCAAGATTGAACTGTGGGTCAACGGGAAGTATCACGGTGTCGTTTGGGAACATCTCTTCGCCTTCCTTCCCCCGGCGTCTTACATCGAAAAGGGGAGCCGAGCTGCCACTGGCCACGGCGACGTGGATGATGGCTTGCTAGGTTACTACCCGGCCATCAGTCATTACACCGGCGGTGCAATCGAGTGCAAATTCGACGGACCTTGGTGGTACGGATATGGTCAAGACGGCCCTCAACATCCGGACGCTCGACCAATCGGCCAGCGATATCAAGAACAAATTGTCGAGGACATGGTGAATGATTTGGTCGACGAAATCTACCAGGAAAAACTCTACAACGACCCCGACTGGATGAAGAAGCGAGTGTTGAACGCAGCCCCGGTCAATCTACAACACAACTGAGTCAGATACACGGCTTCTTCGAGGCCACTCGCCGAGGCCACTTGACGCTTTCGGCCATCATCGTCTTTCCTGATGACCGTGGTACAGGCACAGGTGCGACAAACGGTGCTCGAAGTGGCAGGATATGGCGTGCTCCCTCCCAAGGAATGCAAGGGTTGGTTGGCAGGTGTACGGCTGGACAATAACATGGGACGGGAAGGATGGACGTGTGCGGACCAAAATTCTTTCGGGCATTGCATAGTGAGATAATACCCTTTCGGCGCTAGATGTATGAATAGCAGCATGACATGACCTGACTCGCTGACCACCAAAACATGACTGGATCTCGTATCGACCCGAGCGTCCTCCGTACTCCGTACTGTGATTAGCGATAGGCACTCGGAACCACAATTTCTGCAGGCAGCACGAAAAGGCCCTTTCAGAAGCGACTCGGGGGTCCCGGAATTGTTACTAAGGTTCTCAGTGTGTGTGAACGGTCCTGACGCTGGAACGTGTCGATGCGGAGTCCCCCCCTGCGTTACTGACAGCCGGGGCCCAGTGTAAATGTGGCACAAGTGGACGCGTCCTGACTCCTGACACAGCGATCGAGCAAAAAGAGTGGCCAGAGGAGGCCTGGTGGGACGAGGAGATGGGAGGGTGGGAAGTCTGACGAATCTGAGTCCGAGTCTGAGGCTGAGCTGAATTGCGGAGGAAGGAAGGGAATCGAAGACGAAAGCAAGGGGTGGCGTGGGCTGAACGGGATGGCGACAGTAAGTGGGCAGATCAAGGAGTGTGAGTGGTGGGCAGAAATAGGAACGCAGGGAGAAGGGGAGAAGAAGGGAGATACCAGGAGTAGTAGATGCATGTGCGCAGTACGCAGTGTGTGTGCGCAGCTGCGCAGTCGGCGAGACAGGACTCAGGAGCAAGTACCCAGTACTGGGTAGTAGTGGGCTGTTGGTTGTGGATTGTGGGTCAGCCTTAGGCCTCAGCCATAATTACCCAGTAGGCATCAGCCATCAGCAGAAATCGGCACAAATCAGGAGCAGGGGCACCCGCTGGCACCAGGGGCTGACATCGGTCGACGGTGACGACGGGATGCCTACTGGGTCTAGGGCCTCTTGGTTTAGGGCCTCTTGGCCCCTCGCACCCCCTGATCCTAACACTCTGGCCTTTATTTATTCGGCTGCCTGTCCCTTCACTCTCACCTGAATCTCCCACTCACCGGCATACGTCTCTGTCTCCCATCCCACTTGAACACTTATGACCACCCTTCGTTTTGATTTGCACGGCCTGGCGTGACGACCATGCGACCGCCTTGAGGATACGTGGTCACTTGGACCTTGACTCACCACGCACCCTCGTTACATATCCATCCGACACCGACCACTCTCTCCCACTCCTCACCCATCAAACCCATCAAGCCCCCAAGCCGCCGCCCATCAAGCAAACATGGACATGTCTTCGCCGTCGGATGCCGCCACCTCTCCTTCTGGCTATAGCCAATCCTATCCCACCCCTCCCCCGATGTCATCAGATGACAAGGAGTCAAGCCAACCGCCACAACAGCAACCCGGCAAGAAGAAGCGGAAGGCCTGGGGACAGCCAGTACCTGAAATCAAACACATCCTGCCCCCTCGCAAACGAGCCAAGACGGTTGAGGAGAAGGAACAGCGAAAGAATGAACGCATCCTTCGAAACCGAAGAGCGGCCGACAAGTCTCGACAGCGGCAAAAGGCCGCGGTGGCCGAACTCGAAGCCAAACAAGTCCGCATAGAGCAGGAGAATGCCTCATTGCGGGAACTGGTCAACCGATACCAGTCCCGCTTTGGTGTCCAAGCAGACTTCCCTCCCCCGGCCCTGGCTGAGGCATCCACCATGGACCTCGACGCGGACTCAACAGCTCTCGACATCAAGAGCCACACCGCCCAGTCACCCTTCACGCCATCTTCGTACGATCCCACCGAAGTCGAACCCAACCATCCCACGCTCGTGGAATCCGACGAAACCACACCCCTCAAATACGAATCCCCCGCCCTCGCACCTCAGCTGAACCTCATCAGCGAGCACTCCGAGATGGAACAGACGGACTCGATGACAACGTTCGACAGCTTCCCTGTCTCCGGTATGACACAATATCCTGCCGCGGTATTGTGTGACCTGCAGTGTCAACCGGAAACATGGGCTATCAAGCTGCCGGCGTTCCCATCCAGCCAGAAGTCCAACTTTGGTCTCAGCTATCTTCTTCAGGTCTTCCAGACCTTGACGATATTTCACACCTTCTCAACGACAACGCTCTTGCCGATCTGCAATCTCTTCCAGATTTTGGCTCTGAGATTGTCCATGACCTCGACGGAACAGGATTTCTCCTCCATCCTGACCAACTTCCCACTAATTCATTCTTTGATTTCGATGCCTTCGACACCGACCAGACCAGCGGTCTTCCGCATGAAGCTTCTGAGCCGACTCCTTGCATGCAGCCCACACATGGCGCGCCTATTACTGGCAGCG
This sequence comes from Exophiala calicioides, assembly GCA_001599795.1. Taxonomy (NCBI): domain Eukaryota; kingdom Fungi; phylum Ascomycota; class Eurotiomycetes; order Chaetothyriales; family Herpotrichiellaceae; genus Exophiala; species Exophiala calicioides. Next base: position 2,814,875 of record BCHZ01000003.1, read on the forward strand.
ACAGACCGGGCTTTGCAGCAAGTGGTTAGCGAAGAGGGTTTCGCCGAAGAGCCTGATCGTCGGTGGACTTGGTCGAGTCTGATGACTATCAAGTGGGTCATTCTGAGGTTGGAAAGAGAACATCGCAAGATACGACGTCAAGTCTGGATCCAAGACGATCATGGAGTTGCGGGTGTCAAGGTTATGTCGGGCGTCGACTATGGGGCCGTGGCCAGGAGCTCACAGCTCTGGCAGGGCATGATGAATTCACATTGTACGATTACTAGGGATGATGGATGGGTGGCGGCACAAGAGGTGCACTAAATTGGCCAAAGTCTGAGATAGATATTTCAAAAGCCTTTCAATCTGTCTGGATTACTCCGTACTTTGATTTCTTGTTACACTCTGTGTTAATTGTTGTAGTCAATGAGTAGGATGCCAGCCATGTGCCAGTAGTTGTTGCCTTGCCATGCCTTTGCATTGCTTCCTTCCTTCGCCTCAAACACCCCGTCACGTGCCTGATTGACACGTGATGCGGCTGCAAGACAGTCACGGGATACGCATCTGGTCTTGGCAACATGGGACCGCGTCCGACTTTCTCGCGATGAAAGATGGATGCGCCATCTCGTAAAGCAGTGAAGCGCGACAACCCTAAGACAAGTGAGCCTTGTGCGCCGACGACGCAACAATGCCACCTTTTAAGGATGAGCATGTGCTCGTGAGTTCTCTTGCCCAACATGTCACGCCGCCAGACTAACCACTCTTCCGCCTAGATCATTGCGCCTGGGTCGCAGATCACGGCCGCACAGCTGGGCCTCCCCGAGTCTTTTACTCCCCCGCGATACCGATTCCCGACTCGTATGTTTCCGGGAACCAATCCGGGAGAATGGGAACCGGTCAAGATTCGCTCCAAAATCACCACCGTCCCCAAACCGCTTGCCGCCGAAGTGGTGCCTAGCGTCGAAGAAGCCCGGCCTGAACCACCGCCCAAGGTCGAGGAACCCAATGGTGCAGTGCCAGAAGCCAAAGTCGAGCAGACGAATGGCGAATCAGTTCCTCGGCAGGATGTGGAGATGAAAGAGGCGCCTACAAAAGAAGAAACCACTGCCGAGGCCAAACCCGACGCCGATGCCATGGACATGTCAAAGCCAGACACAGAGGCAGCAGCTGATGGCGCAAAGACAGCGACAGAGGAGGTGACCGACGACGCAAAACTAGACCCCGAGGCGCAGCCGCAAGAGGCAGAGGAAGAGACGACCGAGACTTTCGAAGACGACCTTTGGTCCATAGAGGGCGCCGTCTACCCCATCCGAGAAGGTCGCATTGAAAACTGGTCGTGCTTCTTCGCCCTCCTGTCGCATATCTACAACATGATCTCGCCTCCTTTCCACATGCCTGTTCTGTTTGTCTCACAGCCATGCTGGTCGGCCCGCGATCATGAGATGATCACCCAATATGTCTTCGAAAATTGGAAGATTCCAGCTTTCTGTCTCATGGACGCAGCGTTGACGTCCTGTTACGCGTACGGTGTACCGACTGCCCTCGTGCTTGATGTCGGCCACGCCAAATGTGATGTCACTGCCGTGACCGAGTTTCAGGTCAATGAGATTGGCCGTGGAGTTGCCATCTCGGGAGGGGGGCAAGGCATGACCAAAAGGCTACAACAAGTGTTGGAGAGCCAAGGCTTCGATGAAGACATGGCTGAGCAGCTGAAGAGGAACCCCATCTGTGAGATCCTTCCGGCTGGAATCGCATTCCCCAAAGCCACAGCAAATGCCGCCGCGCCCAATCCTGCGGCGGCTGCGTCAACGGGGGCTTTAGACTCGGGGGCCAACGCCAAAGATGCGGAGGGATTGAGGCCTGGCCAAGTACCTCGTGGACCTGGAACCGGCACTGCAATTGGAGAAGAGGGGGTCAACGGCGACGACGACGAAGAAAACGATGGTGTTCTCGATGTTGCGGCCATTGTCGCTCGAGACAACGCTGCCGAAATCCTGGCAAAACGCGAACGGGAAAAGGCTGAGAAGGCGGCGGCGAGGAAGATAGCCACGGCCGATGCTGCAAGACCGGCGCGACTGAGAAATTCGTTGCGAGAACGAGCGACCTTCACCTACGTCGACTTTGTTCCGATCGAAGACTCGGCCAATGACGACGGTACACAGAGCAGTCGAAAACGCAAACGGGAGATTGAAGTGGGCGTGGAGAGGTTCATGGCCGCGACGCCCCCCCCGGGGGTGAGTGATGGGATTGTCGACACGATCGCCGAAGCCATCCATCATACCATCCTAAGCGTGCCGGAGATCCAACAGAGATCCACGCTTTGGGACAACATGATCATCGTCGGCAACGGAAGTCGGGTTAGAGGTCTGTTCGGCGCATCCCGACTCCAGTAGTGGTTTTCTAACGAGCTCCAGGTTTCACATCGCGACTGATTTCCATTCTCAACACGCGCTACGTCCTGTCACCTTCCACCGCGACCATCTTCACGTCGGAACTACCCTCCAACTTCACGACGCCGGTCGCCACGCCGGGCACCAACACGCCCATTCCGGGGCAAGGCGGCCATTCTCTCCACCACGCCGGCGGCCACGGCGTCAACCCGCTCCTCGTGGCGGCGACCAAGAACATGATGCAACCGAATCAGCATCTCCAACTCCCCGGCCAACTTCCATCCGCCTTGGACCCGGCCTTGCATCACAGCCACCGTAGCTTCAGCCAGTCTCCGACATCGATCAAGATGGTCAAGCCGCCAGACTACTTTCCCGAGTGGAAGGATCCCAGTGTCAGCGGCATGGAGGAGGCAGCTTTCCTGGGTGCGCAAGTTGCCGCCAAGGTGGTGTTTATTGTCGACCAGGGCAATAGCAAGGGCTTCCTGACGCGCAGCGAGTACAACGATCTTGGGCCGGCGGGTATCCATGAGTGTGCAATGTGACGGGAATGAGGACAAGATTCACAGAGCGGGAGCATGAAACGACGACAGGATTCCGGAGTTTATCCCATTGTTCAATCCGAGGGTCTTTCCACCGAGGGGGTTCATCACCTGGAGTTCATAGGACGTGTCAAGGGCGGTGGAATGAATGAATGGGCTTTTTCCGACAGAGCACAGTGGTCGGAGTCTGGATCCCAAAAGTGGCATTAGGTCTGCCCGCATAGAGCGTCATCGGCGACCTGAGAGGCAATGGGCATGAGGAGGAATGGCTCCGCCGAGAATACTTGATACTTGCATCTGGTCACCGCGGCGGCGGTTTGTGTCATGTGCATGGACATAGATGTACTTGCGAGGGCGACTTGAATCTCGGAGGATAGACAATGGTGAGATTTAGACGAGGCCCGGACGAAGCACGCATTGAAATGATCAAAGAAAGTCTGGCTGGCCAATCCCCATAGAGATATTGTATAGAAACCATCACCCCACCAGCGCTCCCACCCCACCACGAGCTTCACAAAACTTAAAAAAGGACTGGGAGCAGCAAAGACTGGTCGACTGACGCCGGCTATTGACATGGGCGATCGGGCTCGACAAAGAGGGGGGGATCTCGACGGGACCCCGCGGGGGCGATTCATTCTCTCCGACTCGGCTCCATGCTTTTATCTCGATCTCGACGTCGACATCCTATCGTCTCCTATCGTCTCCGATCATCTCTCGTCGTTTCCGAACCTCGGTCGTATATTGACTTGGCCCTCCTTCCAACTTGTCCAGTTGAAGTCACTACCCCGCGGGGGCGGCATTATTCGTCGGCATTCACACGCCCTATGAACGGCCGGATCCCTGTTCTACTGGCCGCGAGAGAAGACTTAAGAAGGCAGCAGCCTTGATTGACGGAACTGGGATCGAGGGCGAACCGTCGATAACGTCAGGACCGAACGCAGTCAATCACCACCACCACTTACTAGCCGTCTTCATTACCACCTGTCAAAACCATGCCTCACGCAACAGATTCTGAATACCAGTACATTCAGGTCAAGCCGCTCGCGCCCACCTTTGTGGCCGAGATCAGCGGGGTGGACTTCTCCGAGCCGGTGAAGCAGGAGGTTTTTAATGAAATCCGCCGGGCAATCGACAGGGTGAGTCGTCGAGGGCCGACCTTGGTTGCAGTGTTGTCCGTACTGCTGCTGACCTGGGATTCGTGACAGTACGGAGTGCTCGTCTTCCGGCACGCGGGTCTGGACGATGCGCGCCATGTGGCCTTCTCAGCCTTGTTCGGCGAGCTGGACGATGTGAAACCCTACCTTGCATTGGGACGCAAGAACAGATTTGCCTTTGACGAGCTGTTCGACGTCAGTAACATCGAGGATGATGGTTCGTTGGTCAAGCTTGGAAGCAAACGACACCACATGGGCCTGGTAAGGACATGGATCTATTTTATCTATCACGCACCCCTGTACCCTCCCTCCCCCGTAGCCTTCCCCCCCCCCCTCCCCCGGCAAAGCCAAACCAACCTCTGATTCGTTTTCCTCCTCTGTCACACGCAGGGCAATAGCATCTACCACGTGGATTCCAGCTTCAACCCCCGACGAGCAGGCTACAGTCTTCTGCGAGCGCACAAGCTGCCTCCACGCGGCACAGGCGGCAACACCGACTTCGCCGACACGAGAACGGCGTTTGACGAGCTGCCGGACGACGTGCGGGCCGACCTGCTCCAAAACGAATACATCGGCGCTCACAGCATCATGCATTCACGGAAGAAAGGCGCGCCCAAGGACAGCCCGTGGCTGACCGGGACGGACCCGGAAGACCACCCGTTCGGTCGCCACGACGTCGTGCAGACCCACGGGCCCAGCGGTCGCCAGAACCTCTACATCGCCAACCACATGCACCACCTGGAATACAAACGTCCGAGATCCGACACGTTTGTGCCCACCCCGAACCAGCCGTTCGAGAGGGTGCCAGAGCCCCAGGGCACCGCGCTGATCGAGAAACTCCTGGCGCACGCCACCCAGGACCGCTTCGTCTTCAGCGTCGAGTGGCAGAACGAGGGTGACCTCATCATCTGGGACAATACCTGCGTCATGCACAAGGCGGGCGGCGGAACGTTTATGGAGAAATACGAACGCGACATGCGCCGCGCCACCGTGCACGACGGCAGTAAGGATGCGTTCGGATACAACGAGAAGACGACGAAACGGATGGGGTTGCCATGATTGCGACCAGTTACTAAGTACATAGTAGCATCAGTAGCATCAGTAGCATCAGTAGCATCGATACCAACGACGTCATTCATTTGTTCCTGTATTCGGCGTACTCAATGGTCCTACTTACTGCTCACTGCTCACTGCTTAATCAATTAATTACTGCCCACTGACTGCTTAATTAATTACTGCTTAGATCCCTGTGACCCTTGCCACTGTGCATCCACTCGGACCCCAAATCAACAGCCGAGAATACCGGCAAGGGGCCGGCCCCACCAATCAGATCCACCCACCGGGACATATGGGGCCCAATATCAATCGCGCAGAGTCCCAGACGCTGAGGATCATCCTCTCCATCCCCGATCATTCTGGAACACCGGTTTTGATATTGATGCGGCTTCTGTCAATCCAGCATCAGGTGTTGTTTTGTTTGTTGTCGTCGTCGCTGTCGTTGTCGCCGTCGTCATGTCTTTCTTAGTCGACGCCGTTTCAGGTCCTGTCCGATGTCGGGCATGGGAGCGGAGAACGCCCGTCACTTTCTCCGCATTGCTGCTGGTCCAGGCTGGACGGTCGATAACACAGAGACGTTCATTCAACTCGAGGGCCTCTCGTCTCGGACGAGAACAACCTCAGCCTGGATTTGCGGAACGAACGACGGTCCAACCTCACAAGAAGAGGAGCTCGTCCAAGGTGTTCAAGAGCGCCGATGACGCCGTGGCGGATCTGGCTGACGGCACCACCATCTTGAGCGCCGGATTTGGTCTCTGTGGCGTGGCAGGTATGTTTTTTCCCCCTCTATTTCCTCCTTTGCCGGTGTATCGATTTACCGGATTACCAAGGGACTACTGTCTACGTAACGTCGGGGGGAAGAAAACTGACGGAGACCCTCACAGAAACGCTGATCGACGCGATCCGCAAAAAGGGCACGCGCGACCTGCGGGTGGTGTCGAACAATGCCGGGGCCGGCGAACACGGGCTGGCCAAGCTGACGGCGACGGGCCAGGTGTCACGCATGGTGGTGTCGTTCATCGGCAACAACAAGACCCTGGGCAAGCAGTACCACGACGGGCAAGTGGCCATCGAGCTGTGCCCCCAGGGGACGATCGCGGAGCGGCTACGGGCGGCGGGGGCGGGCATCCCGGCCTTCTTCACGGCGACGGGCGCGCAGACGCTGATCGAGACGGGCGGCATCCCCATCCGCCTGGGGCCCAAGGACGCGAGGACGGGCCAGCACGTCGTCCTGGAACCCGGGCGGCCTCGCGAGACCCGTGTCTTCGACGACGGCCGCACGTACCTGCTCGAGACGGCGCTCAGCGGCGACGTTGCCATCGTGCGGGCCTGGAAGGCCGACGAGGCCGGGAACTGCATCTTCCGCACCACCACCAAGACGTACGGCGTGCTCATGCCCAAGGCCGCCCGCCTGGCCATCGTCGAGGCCGAGCACATCGTGCCCGTGGGTGCCCTCGACCCGGACCACGTCGACCTGCCCGGCATCTACGTCGACCGCATCTGCCCGGCGACGTCGCCGAAACAGATCGAGAAGCTCGTGCTGGCGCCGCCCGCGGCCGACGCCGCTAAAGATTCTGCGTCTGCGGCCGCGCCACCGAGCGAGGACTCGATCAAACGCAATCGGATCGCGCGCCGCGCGGCCCGCGAGCTCAAGGACGGCTCGTACGCCAACCTGGGGGTGGGGATCCCGACGCTGGCGCCGTCGTTCCTCCCCGCGGGCACCAACGTGTGGCTGCAGTCGGAGAACGGCATCATCGGCATGGGCGCGTACCCGGCGACGCGCGAGGAAGCCGACCCGGACACGGTCAACGCGGGCAAGGAGACGGTGACGCTGGTGGCGGGAGCCAGCACGTTCGACAGTGCCGAGTCGTTCGGCATGATCCGCGGCGGCCACGTCGACGTCTCGCTGCTCGGCGCCCTGCAGGTCTCGGCCGCCGGCGACCTCGCCAACTACATCATCCCCGGCAAGGCCTTCAACGGCATGGGCGGCGCCATGGACCTCGTCAGCAACCCGGACCAGACCAAAATCATCGTTTGCACCTACCACTCCGACAAGGACGGCCGCAGCAAGGTCGTCCAGCACTGCGACCTGCCCCTGACCGGTAAAGGCGTCGTCAGTCTGATCATCACCGACCTGGCTGTCTTCGAGGTCGACCGCCTCGGTGGTTCTGGTTTGGTCCTGCTCGAAACTGCCCGCGGCTATACCGTCGACATGGTCAGGGAGAAGACCGCCGCCAAGTTCACTACTGCTGACGTGGTCGGCTGCATGGACGACTGATTTTCTGAGCACTACTTCGTACCATTGCTACATAGTACCGCCAACGAGTCCTTCTGTTCCGCTGATTTTTTACGCGGGACATGTCGGGAAGGGGAGTTTTCGGTCTTGGATGCGACTGGGACTGTTTTAGATTGGTGAAAATAAAGCACTAGGTTGTCGCGTGAGATGACCAGTACATACTACAAATATACTTGTAGATGATTGAGAATATAAATGCCACATTCACTGTCAAGAGTTCCCAATATCCGTCCTCCTCTGGACTTCCACATACCGGTGCCCTATCGTCCTTATACAGGAGGGCCACTAGAGCAAAGTTAAATCGGTCAAAGGCGAGGTGGTCGGCTAACAGGATCTACCCCTCGAGTTCATGAAGTGAGGTTCGCTCTGGTGGCCCCTCGAGTCAGAAGGAGGTCCAACTAGGAATACACTAGCCTCGTGCATGACGGCCTACACGAAACTATCAAGTTCCAAATTCCCCGACTTGAAATACTATTATGTAGTACCTAGGTATCAGAAGTAGATTATACGTAAATGGGCTTCATGTAAATGGATTTCATGTAAATAGATTTTATTTCCTCGAATAATGTGCTACTGTATGTCAGTCATTACTATCCAATCCATGGATATTATTTCAACCCATGCCCCGCGTTCAAAGAGCATCGATCCTGCCCAACATCCACTGCACATGGCGATATGAACTTCGAGGCTGGAACTGCGGCTGCATGTGTCCACTGAGCGCCGTCTCAGCCCACATGAGGCCACGCTCGTAGTGCTGCGTGCCCATGACGCCCTGGTGCGCGTCGTACCCGGCAAATCCGCTGTCCACGAACACCTGCTCGTACTGCAGGTCCTTCAGGCCAATGATGATGGGCGTCGCGGGCTGCGTCTGGAACCCCATTTTGCCGTTCCACGTCATGTTCTGGATCGCCAGCATCGTGCCGTTGCCTAGGATTTCGAGGTCGAGTGCACCGTTGGAGCTAGAGGGGGAGAAAGAGTGGTGTCAGTCATTGATGTTATCCCGCAGGTAGACAAATGTGTGGAAGGAGGGTACTGGTACTTACACCAACACGCGGTTCGTGGCCTCAATGATACGAGGGAGGACTCCCTGGATCGGGTCTGGGCTCGTGTCATCGTATCCCTGGGGGCCATCTCCGTTGCCAATGAACACCGGTCCCGTGCATTCCGACCAGGTCACGTCGAGGGGCGCATGCATCGCCTTCTTCACGTCCGTGCGGTTGAAATATACAGGTTCGCCCGGATACGAGAAGACGAGGTCCGTCGGATAGCCCAATGGATCCGACAGCAGCGGACACGGCAGGTTCGGCTCGTACACGTTGAAGCACGGGTTCACCTCGTACGCGTTGTCGTACACCTGGTACCACACGTCACAGTCCGAGTCGGCGGTCGTGTTGAGGTACAGGGGCGGCTGCGTCCCGTTGGGCGGGAATTGCAAGAAGTCTTCTCGGAATTGCGCATACCCGCACTTCTGGTCCGCCTCGGCCAGTGATGCAAGGAAGGTCTTGTTGAAATTGAGGATGTTGTTGTTTTGCTCAATGAATGGATAAGTCGTGATGGCGTTGGCGTAATCAAACGACCCGATACAAGGGTCGTACATCAATGCCCCTGAAAGGTTGAAATGCTTGGTGTCATTTTGATCGAGCATGGCGTTTGCCACGTAAGGCACATATCGCCCGGCGTAGCTTTCTCCTGTGACGTAGATCTTGTAGTTGCTGATGTTGAATATCGTCTGCACCAACCCATCAGCATATGAGTCAAACAACGCCGTTCCTATTCAACTTACCTGGAAGTTCTTGAAGAACTCGATGAACTCCTTGGCCGGCTCCTCTTCGTTGGTGGCGGTTGGTTTCCCCGGCGAAAATCCCACTCCAACCGGATACTCAACCCACAACACATTCGTCAGGTTTACCCACGAGTACGGATTAATCTGAGGAGAAAACTGGCCCCAGGTCCACTGTATCAGCCCGTTCTCCTGAAAGAAACCCTCTAGAGAGCTGCAGCCTGAGTCAGGGTTAGAAAATATCGAGTTGTGAGCTTCATTGGAGCTCACCTGGGCCACCATTGAACCAGATTGTAATTTCTTTGACCGGTGGGCCACCGACACGAGGCTGGAAGACGTAGAACAGGCCACGGCTATCGTCAGACATGTTGAGAGGGATAACTCCACTGTACATCTCGGTCATGAAGCCCTGGGGGATGTCTGGCATCGATTCCACAAAGTATTCTAACCGAGGAAGATTAGCAGTTTCTCATTCAACTAGGCAACGTCTAGACTGACTCTTGGTGGCATTAGTATAGTACTCTCGCGACACAGGCTTGGTGTTGCGGCCATAGAGAGACCTTGCCCGAAGATCGTCCAAGGCTCGAGGCGTGAAGCCTCGATTTTGAGTGGCATCACGACGATGGCCCGAAACAGCGGCCAGCAAAACGCTGCCGATCAGCAGAATCTTTTCCCAGGGATGGTACATCTTCATTCTGCGCAAGAGAAAACCTGGACGCAGGTTGAGACGGAAGTAGAGGTGCAGCTACCTGCCTAAATACCATCAAGCGAAAAAGCGGGATTCTATGACATCAAGGGCATCATTTGACCAGAGGACGGCTCAGGATTGGTCTTCTCCAACCGATGCTCGCCGGAGAGCTATCTGAGGGACAGACGAGATATGGTCCAACCGGTGGAAGCCGATGCAGCAAGAGCCATTGAGAAGCTTCAAGAAGCAGAGAGCTCCATGCGACTGATTTAACCGTGATAGGCTCTGCCGGATGTCTCCTGCCTTAGGGTTGTATCGACGGCAAGGGCTACGAAGAAATGGGATAGCTCCACGTGCTTCTCCAACACCTTGATAGGGAAGAAGAGAGAACCAAGAGATGGGCTTCTCCATGTCAAATCGAGCCTTTACCAGAAGCAGGCCAGATTAGCATGAGGCCACCCTCCGACAGCGTTCTGGAAGAAGAAAAGCGGAGGTCGATGCAAAGATTACAAGGTTGTAACCAGGAAAACCTTCCGAGTATCTACCTGAGGCGATGGAACCAAGCAACACCTAGTACATGCAAGCATTTAGTAGCGTGACATTGGGTCAATGGGTGGTGGCCGGGTCCTGCGGGGTACAGCAAAGGACAGGGAATATGGACAGGGCTGATAGATAACAGCACAACTGAGGCACCAGATTCTGGCGAGGTGAGGGGAACTCCAGATTCATTATTAGCGAGAGCCGTCCGAGGAATCTTTCCCTCAAAAGACGGCTGTCCATAGCCAGGAGAACTCAACCTCAACTTAAATCCTGCTCAATGTCGATGATGTACGTTCCATCCTCGTGATCCACGACCAAGGCCATCGAATGCTGAGAATCGCTCGATCTCTGTCATGGACGCAGCTTACCATTACTCGTTATCGGTGAAATACGTCTAGGCCCTGTCAGAGTGGGGTGATGATGATGATGAGGTGGTGATAGCGAGGTGGTGGAGAGAGGATGAATGAGCTTCTGCAGCTAGGTGTTAAATAGGAAGGAGGAAGCCGTAGGCTTGATCGATGTCATCACATCACGTGGGACACACCAAGGACACCGGCTTCTGTAAACCGACGAGGCTGACTGTGCCATCTTGGCATTCCCCTCTCCCGAGTCACATGCATAGCCTCAGCCTTGCGCATCTCCAAGTTGTCTCTCCCTTCAACATGAAGGTATTTATATCCAATGCAAGGATCGCGGTGGGTATTCAAATGCCGGAAAGGTTTAAAAGCATCTTACGTTTTCTGTGGGCCGCACAACGGTGCCTGGAGGAGGCAAGCCCGAGTATTCTGTCGCTTGGGTCTTATGCAATACAAGACGGCTCCCATCCATCTGTCAATTCTCTAAGCTCAGATGCGTAGTAGTCCAAGGGTATATGCTTCTATGGCCTCCACGTGGCCTACCCTGGCTGGCCGGTCTCTAAAATTCAGGGCTCTAGGCCAAAATCCCCGGGATATTCTCCCTCAAATATTCCACCACAGCATCAGGGCCCCTCTCGACCTGCAAACCCTGTGGAATGGCGTGCGTCTTGATTCCTGGCACGTTGTCCCTGGCAATTTGCTGGATTCGGGCGCTTTCTTCCGGCGTCCACATTGAAGCGCAGAACTGGACAGTATTCTTAGAAGGTGATGCGGAACGACACAGGCAATGGCCAGGGTAATACGTACTAGCACGTCCGGCTGGAGGTCCTTGACAGTTGCCTCAACGGCGTCGATCGCTGTGAAGCCATGCTGTCAGCCACCGGAATGTCTTTCAATACCAAGAGTGTGGGGTCGCGTTTTTGTCTGACAAAGATATGGGCCTGGAGGGTTTGTTTCAAAGACTCACTCTCGACGTTCGCAATATGCTGGATCGTGTACTGGTCCTTGAGATCCTCGGTGACACGCCCAATCAATTTCTTCGCTCGCTCGGGAGCCGTATTCACCGTCACCAGCTTGAAAGGGCCTTTGGGAGACATGGCCGGAACGGCAACCGATACCGGACGAAGGAAGTGCCGAATTTCAAGTTCGGGTATCTTTCGAGTCGAGATGGCGGATGGCGGCTAATCAATGTTCGGTGATGGTCAGTGATCAGTCGCTTCAATACCGCGGAGTTCGGAAGAGCTTTCGTCAGAACATGAGACGGCAGATTTATTAGCTTTAGATGTTTGTTCGTGGACATGCTCCCACCGGGTTGCATTCACCCGATTCGCGGCAGGTGACTCGGTAATTGAAAATTCAGCGAGCAGCGGCTGAACTTTGGTGTGGGGATGGAGGGGCGCGAAAGGGGTGCCACAAAGGCCACAAAGGCCACAAAGGCCACACACAGTGCATCTCAAGTCTTCTCACTCCATCGTATCATCTTCGGTGGAGTAAGAGTAAACGGAAGGCAAACGAGATATAAATTAAAAAGCCTCGTTTCCCATCCTAGTTTCTGTAGACGTCGACTGACTCGGTCGGGTGGCCGCCAACGCAGATACTCAATGACTATTTGACATCACTGTGGACAATCACGATCTGATCATCAGTTTCAAATCCCTGTCCAGGAAACAAAGCCTGAAGGCACGAGACCTTGTGCCCACCGTACACAAACCCCCACATATGAGATGATGTCTCCCACTGCCGGGACATGAAGAATGCTGTTTTAGACCGTGGCTGCTGATGAAGCATCACCGCAGACCAGATGGCAGACAGACGGGCAGCTACTTGTCGTTGTGATTCCTCTCCTACCCCATCATTTTGTCTGGGCAGTCTATCAAGAGCAGAGACCCCTCCACTATACGCCAACTCATTCCAACGACTTGCGCGATTCGAAACGTCGGCCAGAGCCCCACATGTCGTCCAAAGCTCCATCGCCAGAAGGATCGCGTTTGCGATCCGGGGTCCCGCCTGGGTGATCTCATCACCTGCGTTCATATCTCGTGTGATCTCCAAAACTCTCCTAGCATGGTACCACGCTTGACGGACCATTCGGGAATGATGATCTGCGCATACATCGCCATGGTCAAGTTGTCGTAATCTCTCGAGCACCTTTTGGTGCGAGTAAAGTTCGTACTCGGGCGATAAGGGAGCATCGAGGGTACTGGCCAAACAGCACAGCGACTTAGGCGCAGTATTCATGTCGACTCCCGCCGGGAAACAGGCACTGTTGGGACAACTATCGTTGGCGTTGCTACACTGGCCGAACCTGTGCTCATTTGTTTGTGAACGTGACATTCTCTCCAGCCGGAATATGGCGCAAACTGGTGAACTGTCAGTGCCGTTTGTCTTCTATTGGGAGAAGACCACAGACCTAGAGCGCCTAAGGTGTTAAAACCAGGTCTCTGTTTAGTCGATTCTGTTAAGGGGTACTTCGATTTTGTTCCAGCGATCTGGAGAGTTTGTCATCTTCAATCAAGTTTCGCGGCTTTGGTCCCTAAATAGCAGATAACCGAGTTTGGTGGCTGTTCTAGATAACAGGGGCAGGTGATCCCAATGGAGTCACCAAGGCGGGTTGCCACACTTAGGCTGCTGCCAGCGCTGCACAGCGATACCGGTGGAGGAGGTGTGCCACGTTGTGTTACACAGGGTTCCAAAACTGAGCGGTGCGACATCGTGTTTAAGATCACTGCGCCATGCCATTCGACAGGACCTCTGGCGGAAGAGGCTGATATCTTCCCCGGCATCCCAGATCCTCGTTCACAAAGAACCGCACGACTAGCGGGCTGGCGGATAGGCCAGCCGCGGGCGGATGCAGGGAGGTGAAAGTCAATATGTAAGCCTCACCGTGATCGTGCCTGAGATGAGGCTTTTAGGGTTCAAACCTGATCCACCCCTCACGGCTCCTTGTCAGATCGACAACGAAAAGGAGGCTCTAGAGGACCCCATAGGACTTCCCAGGCGAAACTCACCGCCATGCATATGAACCTTATTAGATGTGTCCGAATGCGATTTTGTCAAAGTTGATGCATCTGACTTTGAGGCGGTCAACAGAGGGTGGTCCGAAGGAGGCGGTGGCCGAATGAAAACCCCTGTCGATGGAAGAAATGCCGTCTTCTAGCCTGGCGGAGCCAACGACAGTGCAATGCTTAGCTGAAAAAAATGGGTCCGGGGGCTGTCTCAATGAGACAGATGCACGTATACGTTAAAAACGTCAAGAAGATCATCGTGACAGTATTTGTGGATGATTCCCCTCTCGCCCATCATGATAGCCTCACCGCTCACGACTTCCGCCAGACGGGACCGGCCAGGAGCACAAAACCTTGGACAGCAGCGACCGTTCTGGATCTGGAAAGTAACACAGGAGGCTGTGAAACCAGTCTCCTGGTGGCCCTTGCCGGCTCACCAGACCTGGCACGGGAGTTCTCTGGAAGTGGAAGTAACGATACCTTCAATCATTTGGTAGCTTCTCTGGTGGACGGCAAATCCCGCAGTCATCAGGGAGCGAACCAAGTCAAAAGAAAAGTTTGGCACTTCGTAAACGCACCGCTTCACATGTCGCCTCGGCCAATTTCTCAGCTGACCCGCCTGACTGACCACCAGACTGGTGACCTGAGGCAGCAGACAGCTGAGCAGAGACACGTCTGAGAATTGTCTCAAGTTGGAGACAGCTCTTTTTCTCCGGAGACCGGAAAATGGGGCCGCGCGGTCCAGGAAGTTGTTCCAGCTTCCGCGCAATCCTTGCAAGTTGCACCGGCCCCCATCCCAGGCAGCCTAGCCCATTTCATACCGGCACCAGAACTCAGGCTCTATTATCCGACTCCCCAGGTACACTGACGTTGGGCATCTTGTTGTTTGCGGCGAACCGGATCTTTGGGACTTTGGGCTGCTAAACATGGACGGATGGCGACTAGTAATGGAAGCGGCTGACCTTGTGACGCAAGGGGGCCGGAACCTGAACTCTTTTCCAGGTATAGACCAACAACATCCCTTAAAGCAATGCTATCACCTCTGGAACTTTCCAACTCACAGCTGTCGCAAGTGTAGATCGGAGCGAGAAGTTTAATGTCGGTGCTTCACCGCTTCTGATGATTTGGGTACTGAAAGATCGGTGAACGGGAACATTGTGCGAATCCATTGTTTGCTTTCACAGCCTGAAAGGAGCGCGATCTGAGACCGTTGTGTAATCAAATATTGTGAGCTTCTCAACGAAATATTGGAAGTGTGAATATACTCTCGTTGATCTGAAACACATCGATACTACCACTTGTAGCTACTGATGTATTGATCAGATAGGTACCGGTCACCCACCCAGGATCTAGCCAGGAGAATGGACAAGGCTCGACCTTTGGCCCTGGAATGACACACTGATAACAGGACCGCATGAGATCGATGCTAACCTCAAATGAAAGAGAGGTACGATATGAGGTTGAGACCCCCCCCACCACACACAACCTTTGTGACGGTGTCTCAAGAGCTGGGCGCATCCCCTGGAGCTTGAATTCCTCCATCTTCCTCTGTCAGAGTCTCTGATCCCACTTGAGTTGGTCTGGCTTCTTGCAGGATAAACACCATTCTTGCCCAATTGACATTGCTGGGATTGCGCCACGCATGGTTAGTCTCACGTTGGACAGTAATATCGCCAACCCGAAGCGGCCGAGATTCTCCAGAGTCAAGCACGCATTCCATCTCGCCCGCAGTGACGATCCCAAAGTCTACACTGATTGTCCGGTGCATTGGAGTTACGGAACCCGGTGCGAAATTGCAGATCCGCATAATCGATCCGCCTTTGTTGGTCAGGCCGAGATTGTTTCCCTCGAGAAAGGTTCGATATTGCTGGATGTCGACGTCTTTTCCAATGTCAACGGGAAAGGTCGAGGTCGAATATGCGAGGTAAAAGTCCAGATTCTCTCCAACGGGTTCACGCGGGAGCTCTGCTGGGATGTCCGTGACGAAGACGGAGCTCCCGTCCGCCTTGTGCGTTGTGATGAACCGGTGCGGTGGCGGGAGATCGCACTTGCTCTCTTTTCCGGATCCTGCGGCTGCCATCGTTGTGGCAGACGGTGGTTCGTCAACAACAGGATTTTTCTGTCGGTGGTTCCAACCAATTCAACCCGTCCCTGCAAAAATGCGAGGAGGGGAGTCTCCGGTGGAAAATGTGCTTGAAATCTTTCGTCTCGAGGTCAGCCGAGGTAAAGGCTAGCTAGTTCGAGGCTGCTAGCCGGCCTATGATGGCAGCGTGGGGCACATGCTGAAGCGGCATGTCGGGCTGGTCAAGGAGCGAGGGAATGTTAATAATAGGAGAAGCGTTACTTCATCATCCCCAATTGAACGCTTTACTAAATCAGGACAGAGGAGTTGCTGAGAATTTTAAAGGCCAAACTGTAAATAGTACCCCTTTGCCGTTTCCGTCTAATCAATGGTGGTGGCTGAGGAGAAAACAGTCCACGCGTTCCCTTCTTGTGGCACGATTCCACGACCCACAGCTCTTTCGGAATAATAATATTCAGAGGTCGAACCCCAGTCCCCTCATAAGTTAGGAGTGTCCCTGTTGTTCAACTTCCAAAGCCGGACGCAGATCTACCCAGCCAACCTCCTTGGAGAGTCTGTTTCCAACCGTCGTTTTGGACGGGATAAATAGAGGCAATTGGCTCGCCTACTCACCGCTGGTGTCTTCCTCCGCCTTTGATCTCTCCTCAATTCCATCACGCGATTGTCCGGTCGGGGAACGATGCCGTCCCGAGCTTGGCAGGAATGACTTTGTCAAACCCTCGGGACTCGGGAGCAGTTCGACGTTGACAGGGTATCGCTGGTACCAGGTCGCCAGCCTTCCACCATGTGAGATGGGAACGCAAAAGACATAATAGCGGTCTCTGAAACACATGCCGATGCAAAAAATTCTTATTCTGGACTCCGTCTCGCCCGGGAGCTCGAAGCGCAGCCGCGAGTTGATTCAAAGTGACGCCAAAGCACATGCTGCCTTAGTGAGCTATCTGCGACGAAAGGGAAAGCAGCAGAAGCGATCGCCCTCTGAAGGTGAGGTCAATCTAGGAGACCACACAGCGGAGACGGAAGATGACCAAAATGTGCCAATGTCTGGGCCCTTGACCATTCTTCGCCAGGGCAATTCGGATCCCTTTCGATCCGTCGCGATTCCGATAAGCGCAAGGACCAACGAGGTTCTTCATTTTTTCCAGAAATCTTTTCTTCCAGCCACACATAGCACGAGTGAGTCAGACTCGGATTTGGTCAGGCGCGCAGGAGCAGACCGAGAATACTTGGACAGTGTTGCGTGCCTGAAAGATGAAACTTCTGCAAAGGCATTTCTCTATGCATACACTACTCTACTGGCGAGGCTGTCGAAAGACAACGAACTCAAAACCCGCCGGTTGATTCTGAAGGGAGAGTCCGCCGCCGCGTTACGTGTGAAGATTGGAACCTCTGACAAAGGAGATCAGACGGTGCTGGACAGTGTACTTTTCCTGTTCGCTGCCGCCATGTATGAGGGAGAGTTTGACGAGGCGAAATTGCACGGTCAGACCCTACGAACGCTGTTGTACCAGACGGTGAGAATGAAGGGGAAATCCTCTGTCTCTCACGGCTTCCTGCTACGAGCCCTGTGGCTGAACACCCAACTCTGTCAATCGACGATGACACCTACGCTGTTGGACGTCGACCAATGGCTACCTGACATGCTGAAAGCCAGCATGCAACCAGTGGAAGACTTTTTAGAGCCACTCAAGCCCCTATTTCAGAGGGACCTAGATGGCTCTGTGAGCGCCGAACCATTGCATGCAGAGTTCACTCGCAACCTCCAAGCTATCTGGCTGTGGACGAGTCCCAACCCCATCGGCAGATTAGACGCTCAGGATATCAGCAACTGGTGTATTGCCAACGCCAACCTTAGCCATTGCAGGCTCATCAATAACTTCACTAATATCCGCCAATTTCTTATTGAGCATACCATGCGTGCGGATCTGAATCTCGAAGACCAATTATTCTGGTATACCCAGGCCTGTCTCACCCTCAGCGCTTCGGTCTTCGTCAGTGCTCTCTCTGACAGCCCGCGTGTCGCAGGCCAACCTGTATTCCCCAAAGCACACATGATGCTCTACTATCTACTTGCTACGGCAGTAACGGTAGTCCGCTCCACCGAACTTGTTCAGAATGGGGCGCTCATGGTAAAATACCAAAATGCATACCTCTGGGCCTTCTTCGTTGGGGCACAAGGTGAACACAGAGAGGGAAGCGGATTCGATGATCCCTGGAATTCATGGTTCAACATTGCGTTTACGTTGCAGGCAATCCGGATGAGACTGTGTACATGGACGGAAGTACGCAACGTGCTGCAACGATTTGTCTACAACGATGTGGTCAAACCGAACGGTGCTGATTGGGTCGAGCGAACGATGAGAAGGAACGCTGGAAAACCATTACCGGAAGCTGTTGGTTTGGATCCAACAACGATGATGCCTCCTCTGTTGGTGAGACGACGTTCTCAGGGAACAGCAAGTCGGTACAGCACTGGCGATCCACACATTGGGTCTCAATGAGCTCTCAAGGACATGATTGTTGCAATCTCAATGGATTGTGGCCTTGAACTTTCTCTAAATCACCAAAGAGCGCACGATCTGAACACATATGCTGATCGATAGGGTGCTGCCTGAAGATCGAGATGGAACACCAGATTTCACTTTAGACAGTTGTTCCTCTCTTATTAACGAACGTCACGCTCTAAAAGGGGTTACTACGAGAGCGAAAAGGCGACTTCGTTGCTTCGAGGTAGACATCCTCCTCTGTATCTGGTCACCCTGAGGTTCATTCCGTATATACTACAACACGCACGGGGAAAAAGTAAACCGAAATACCAATGCTTTCGGAGGTGAGATATTTAGAAAGGTTGGGGTTTTTCGCCTCACCAAATATGCTGGACACAACACTTTTCTGTCGATCTAGAGCATCAGAAGCCAGAGCATTAGATAAAGGGTTTGTCTGTATGCATCTTGTTGGCCCCGACTGGTGGTTGAACCAGGCTGCAACAGGGCGGTGAGAACACCAGGTAGATGATCGAACCATCTCACGTTGTTGGTTCAATCGAGAAGAAAGAGAGGGAGGTAGCACGATGGCGCCACGGAATTGCGAGTTGGTGTCTGATGATTGGGGTAGCATGTGGGCAAGAGGACATCCTACTGATAGACGACGAGTGAGCTCATCACATTACTGAGCTACTCAAGTGGCAGATCGATACCCCGGAGACAGGCGCCTCTGGTTGCTTATTAGGCCTAGCCTCTAATTATAAGCATCGTTTACTTGAAGCGGGCGTCGTTTAACCACAAGTCCGGGCGCCAACCGCGACCCTCTGAATAAGCCTTAAGTAAAAAGAAGCCGATACCAAGACCGCCTCTGCGTCCAATTGCTTCAACTTTTGGCGTCTCTTTCCCATCCCTTCATTCCGCATCTCCTCTGTACCTCTTCACTGACTCTCCAGCTCTTGATCGTCGAACTCACCCCCCTGCAGACTCGTTGGAAGATGCAAGGCTCCTTCAACCACCAAGACCCAAAGAGAAGACCCATGAGCAGATGGCCACCGCCCGGTCTCACCGCCCTCACCCAACGTGTCCTCGCGAACCTCCCACCTCCCTCGCGATTCACGCCTGATCAAGCGACGTCTCAGGAGTCATGAATCCTCCTTCAATGCGTCAATAAAGAGAAGGGTTGATCTGGTTGATCTTGATGATCTTGATGATACTATGTTCATGTTGGTCTGGAGACATTTACAATCCTGGATTCCAGAAGCCATCCCGCACAAACACATCCAGACTACTGCTTCAGAGCCCTCGCGATGGATCGCCAGCCTCAATGGTCAATTCCCACACGTCCGCCTTGATGTGATGAGGATCTGTAGCGAGCGCTGGGGGAGTCTCACCGCTGAATTGGTACAAAGCCAATCCGACTGGCAGTGCGTCTGGTTCTTGGAACTCCAACAGTCCGTCGACATCCTCGTATTTGATTGATCCTCAGAACCCTGGCAACACTGTATACTTCTTGTCGAGAGCCTCCCATGTCTCGTTCTCTGCATTCACAGTCTGAACACTCAGCATTTACTTTGGTCCTGAACTCCCTTCAGCGTCCCCGGCAATCTTTGCTACGGGTCTCATAACTGCGCAGGCCCGCGTGCCAACAGCTGAAAGCACTGCCTGTGGATCCATCTGACTCTAGAGGTAGCAACTTGCTTACTCTCGGCATGTCTGCAAACTGCTGGCTGCTGATCTAGCTCAAGTCTGTCAATTTGACTAGTGCAAGGTAGGGCCATTGTGTTTTAGCGATGTTCTTGACGGACGCCGACGAGGCAAATCATTCCGCGAACTTTGGATCAAGGTTCTTGTATCGAAGGAAGAGTCCACCACTTCCGGGGCAGGCGAGGACGTCGGCCGAATGCTCGTTGTACCAATCGTCCAGAAGGGAAATTGAAAGCGCTTTGTTCATCACACTCGTCGTCACCTAAAGCACTCCCGGGACTGGGCCCGTCGAAGTGGCCGAGGTCGACACCGATTCGCCAGAAGAAACAGACTCAGACATGCTGGAAGAGGGCAGAAAAGTAAAGACATTGACTCTGATCACAGTACGGAAAAGGGCCTACTCATACAACGGATACCGACTGGGTACATTGGCCAGGGTATTTATTGTTGGCCCACCTGGTGGTGTCCTTTACAATCTTCACTGGTTCAGCTTCAATGCCGAAGCCACTTAACTTGTTAAGCCGTCTCGGGGATACTTACTCGCATGTCCTACTGCGACGCTACCGACCTGCTATAGCTGTGGACGCTGTTCACTGAGGTACAGAATCCATCTATCAAATAAGTGCCAGCTCAGCTCTGCATTGGTAGTGTTTGTTCCCCCGCATAGCGTTTATCAAGCTTGCAGTAGTTGGAAGACCACTCGTTCACGTTCCATCTCGAGCGAGGCAACGAATACCCACCACAGCAACCCTCTGATTGGGCTAGGCGTAATGCCGAAGCCTAGGCACCACACCGGCCGACGGTGATATAGAAGGCTCGCCCGATAGCCAGATGCAAGGGATACAAATCAATTCTATATCAAGATAGTAAATTCGCTTGATCAGAAACATGTCAGCACCCGACATGAATGGCCGTCTATTTCTCGCGTCTCCCATGCTGTAGGCTTGGTATGGATAAATCTAGACGAATTCGACCCAAACCCACCATTTCATCCATCTAAACGCATCCACGACGGGGCGAATTTGCTTCTCCTCATTGATCAGATCGGTCGAAGCGCCGGGTCTGGCGGTGATGTCGTCGACCATGGGGATTTTTTCCAAGACACAGCCGACGTCAACACTTTTGACCTTGTATTTCCATTCTTGCTGGGCGACGACCTCGTCCCACATCTGCCTCCACGAGTCTCCATTATGGTTGAAGCGTGGCCCGGATCCACTGCGCCACGACCGGTTCGACGGAGTGTCACTGGCGAGCTGGGCGCCACAGATCAAACCCTTCTTTTTGGACGGATCCAACAGCCTCAGGCACCGCGCGGCCAGGACGTGCTGCTTGTCCAGCCCGAAGAGATGGAACACGGCACAGACGTGCAGGACACCGACGCGGCCGTCGCACCGGCGACTGAGCTCCGTCGTCTCGGCGAAGTCGAAGACGTCGGCCGGCGCGATCATGTGTTCGCGCGGCAACGTCGCCTCGTCGCGGAACAGCTCGTATCCCATCTCGACAAACTCGGGCCGCAGGTCCGCCCCATAGACGAGAGCCGGATCGGCCCCGTCGTAGATGAGCTTGCGCGTGTCCTGGCCCAAACAACAGCCCAGGTCGAGGAATATGGCTGGGCGAGCACCACCATCCGCCGCTGAAGTCGAAGCTGCCGGTGTAGTAGTAGTCGATGGATCCGTCCTCCGGAACGCCGGGACTATGTCGCTGGCGTAAAGCGGATGCAACGACAGGTCGAGTTCCAGGAACCTCCAGCGGCCCAGGCACGGGTACGGGTGCGTCTTGTAGGCGCGGTCGCGCACGGCGACGATGTGCGCCTTCTGCTCCGCCGCCGGGATGCCCGCGTACGCGCTCAGCAGGGCCCCGATCGCCGTGGGCACCATCGGCAACTCAGCCAGGTACACTTGGACCTGGGCGGTCGCCGGTGACGCGCTGGTGGACATGTTTGGCACGTTTGTATGTGTGTGTGTGTGTGTGTGTGTGTGTGTGTGTGTGTGTGTGGACGTCTTGTGCGCGGTATGTGGGATCGATGGATAGAGCGAGGACACAGACCGGGTGATGAGACGAGGGGTGGACTGCTCGCTGTATTTTTCCTACGTACCTTTTTGTGTCTTCAGTCAATAAGCACCTGAGGAACTGCTTGAGGGATGAAATAGGCACCAGGTCTCGGAGACGGAATCGAGGTTATATCATCGTCTATTGTTGTCAGATCCTGATTCGCCCTTCACACTCCATCGGCCAGTCTCCGCACGGCCAGTCGGGCCCGAGGCGCCGGCTGTCAATTCAGACGTCCGCCGTATCCTTCATCATTCATCCTTGTCGATGCAGGTGGGGTTGGGTGGGTTTGAAGGGGTCAAGAGATACTGATACTGTACAATGAGAGTGACCATGAATCTGGCCGAATTCAGTGCAGAGCAAGCAAGACGTGGAGTATGTCCGCCAATGTCATCTATCATCTATCATCTATCGTCTATCACGCATTGTGTGCGTGTGTGTTGATAGTGTCGTCGACACATCATCCTTACTTCGTCGAGCATCAACCAGATACCAAGTTTGATATTGATCGATCAATCAATCAATCAATCAGTCAATCAGTCAATCAATCGAGAACCCACATCTGCTTCTTCGCCGGTCCGGCGCCCTTGGCCCACGTAATCTCAATGTCCAACGACCTCTCCTGGCCCTGCTTCCTCAAGTAGTTGACGGTGCCGGAAATCTCGTCGCCCTCGGCCGCTTCGTCAACAGGGTCCTTGATCAGGAAAATGCCCTGCATCCAGTGCGTGGCCTCGGAGAGAGGGCCGGTCGAGAAGGCGACCAGGCCTTGCTTCTTGGCCTGGGCGGCCGTCATGCCGGCGGCGACCTTGTGCGTCCGGGACGGGGCGAAGATCATGTCGAACCACACGACGAAGCCCTCGAGGACTTTGAAGCCGTCCTTCCACCGGACGGTGAAGGGGTTGGTGAAGGTCAAGTCTGCCACGTTGGTCGAGTGCAAGTCGAGTTCCAGGAACGGCACGCTATCGGCCGCGAGGTCTTTCTCGTCCATGAGGCGCACAATGGCTTCCTCATGCGCGCCCTCCAGCATGGCCGTCATGTCGAAACTGTACACGTCGCGCCAGAAGTCAATGTGCGATGTCTTCAGGTCCGAGTCGGCGAGCGGGGCGATGCGGAGAGTGGCGTGGGACGGCACCATCAGCCCGTTGGGCGCCAGGTATCGGTCCCGCGCGTAGAGGACCGAGTCGAGCATGGATTCGTACAGGAGACAGTAGCCCATCCACTCGCTGACGATCACGTCGACCTTGGCCACCGGCAGCGGCACCTCCTCGATCTTCCCCCTCAGGCACCGCACTGTGTCCTGTAGCCCGTTCTTGAAAACGTTCTCCCGCGCTTTGTCGATGATGTCCGAGTTGTCCACCGCGATGACCAGCTTCGCCCCGGCTCGGGCGCAGAACATGGACAGGATCCCAGTCCCACACCCCACGTCCAGAACCACCTTGTCCTTGAAGAGGTGTTTGTTGTCGTAGATGAAATCGCGGTACGTGTCAGTGCGGATCCGGTCTTTGATCATCGACTCGTGGATCGCGTTGTACGAGTATGCTTTGAAGTAGTCGTTGTCGTGTTGCTCCTCCGGGTTCCGGGGTAGTCTGGCTTTGCCCGTCTGATTGAGGGCCGAGGCTATGCTAGTGGTTGGGTCTGGTGCCGTCTCAGCGCCGTCATCCAGCCGGTCCAGCATCGCATTCTGCACTTGTTCCCGGTACGCCGTGAACTGGGACTGCAACGTGGCCAACTGTTCGCGGAGTTGCTCGACTTCGCCCGCCGGCCCGGTGCTGGCGCCTTCCTCGAAGACGTCATCCAGGCTGTACAGCAGGGCGTCATCTTCCAAGACGGGTTTGAGGTACTTCTCGTCGTCAAATGCCGATCGGGCCGCCAAATCCAGCTCGCGGTTGCCCTCCTGCACCTTGGAGCGGACGTAGTTGACCAGTTTGATCAGTCCCAGGAAATCAAGATCTGTGCACCCCGGTATCAGCAAAATTTGGTACCACACCTGTGCTTGACTATTCACCAAAGTCTTGCCTTAATTTCCAGATGTCAAATCCATGCTGGTCTCGGCAGTCCTCAAGCATACTCCGCGCGTCGGGGAATGTTCTGTCGCTGAAGAGCGATACCACGGTTACTGTCTCCTCTTCCTGCTCGACGTCTTCCCATCCCTCGTCATTTCTGGTGTCGAGCGGGTCTGTAACCGAAGACGAATCGCTCGCGCCGTCGGTTTCTGGGTGGTGAGCCATCCTTGGAATTTGATGTGCGGCCAATTGGGGAATTCACCTCGTCAGCACGCGACAACAAGAATTGGAACGGCGACAAGGATTCTTGGAGACCTGGATATCACAGAGAACCCGTCGACAAAAGACGAGGATTTCTGTGTGTGGCTGATGGAGTTACAGAAAGTTTCGTGGAGGCGACCGTCCACGTGACCATCGTTTTTTCCAGGAATTTCAAATGACGCCAAGCCTTGGCTACAGCGGATCAGTGAAGCGCTGAGCCGCATTATGGATTTCCAGGGGACATTGGTTACCTTCGGTAGAGTGACTATCATGTGTCCCTTCTATCAACCGTGGATGATTTCTGACTTGCAATTGCTTGAGCCGCCGGCATGTTGTACACTACTTGGATCTTCGACAGCCTTGAGCACCCCCCAGAAAGGAAGGCTGGGTGACGGAAAACAAGAGCAACAAAATAAGCAACCATAGTATCAATTCAGGCCCTCGGTCCATGGCCTTGGATGTGTGCTTAGTTTTACTAGCGGACATAAATTCACCCTGCTATTTCCTCCTCTCAAATGGAGAATACGTGCCATGTGCATGCATGACAGATCTTCTCCGGTCCACTCATTGCTCGGTCCTACCCATTGGTCCTTTACTGGGCGACGGCCCCAGACTTCTTGACCCAGTTTTCGACGTCTGCTTTGAAGTCTGGCTCGTACAGCCAGCTGAGGTTGAATTCCTGTCGATCGACGTCTTCAAATTGAGCAGGGCGTTTCTCCTTCGGGAGGCGTCTCAAGTCAATCTGCTTGTTCAGAGCTAGGACTTTGTGGATACGCTCCTGTCGATAGTTCTGCCAGAATGTCAAGGCGTCCTCGAATTTGACGCTTCCGGCTTGACTTGCCGCAAGCAAAAGGGAGAACATGTAGACATCTTCGAACGCTTGGTTGATGCCCTGCCCGGCGCTGGGTGGAATTGCGTGTGCGCTATCACCGACAATGATCACTCGGCGCTTCTCCGAAGTCCACTGTTCGAGGAGTGGAATCATATAAAACGGCCAGACGTTGATCTTGTCGTGAGGGATCTTCTGAGTGGTGGTGACTGCAACTTCGCCAAAGGCCTCGGCATCTTCTTGCAGAAACTTGACCAAGCCTTCCTTGTCGGCGAGGAATTTCTCCCAACCTTCCCGACTCATCTCGTCTATTTGCCGCTGCTTGCCGAAGAACATTTCCGAACCGTCGGGCTTCTGTGGCGCTATCACGAACGCCCCCTTGGTCTCGGAGATGATAGTGATGGGCTTGTCAATGCGTCCGCGAGGATAAACGACCTGGCTTGCAGGTACTGCAGCGGTAATGCCTGCCATGCCAACAAACTTTGGCTCCAGGCCAGGGTGGATATATTTCCGGACGGTAGAATGGATCCCGTCAGCTCCCACAAGCGCCGAGGACGTAGTCGTCTGGCCGTCAGTTGACTCCCAGACAATATGAGTCTCGGTCTCCTCGACGATTTTGGAGAACTTCCGACCGTAGACCACCTTGAGGCCCCGGTCCTTGATCTTGGACAGAATCACGTCAATGAGCTCATGACGATAGATTCGGTTCCCTTGGTATCCGTATTTCTCGGCGCTACCAAACTCGTAGGTCTCAATGAGCTCGCCACTAGTCTTGTACATCTCGAGAAGATCGAAATTGTAGCCTTTGCCCCGGACATCCTGGTAGATGTCGAGCGCATCAAGCACCTTCAGAGCGTTGGGTGACAACATGACTGCTCCACCAATGTTCAGAGGTGCAGATCGAGATTCGTAGACGGTGGACTTGATGCCCTGTTGGTGGAGTGCAAGGGCTAGGGTGAGGCCTGACAGGCCAGCACCGATAATTGCGATTTCATCTGCCATGGTGTAAGGGATGGTAGACCGATGGTTAGATTTGACTGAGGAGGCTGGATCCAGGATTGAATGATTTGTTGTAAGGTTTTGTTTGATCACTTGACGGGAAGAATGATGGGCTTAGAATGATTTAGCAGTGAAGCTGGTGAAGGATCGTTCAGGTGCAGGTTCATTCATAAGTACCTTTGTCGATGAGGTCAATTCTCTCAGGCGTCCCCTCTTGAAGTGCGCCCCGGATATACGTCAGCGCGGGCTTCGGCTTTTAGGTTCGGTCTCAGGCCTGGTAGAACCCCTGTCGGGCGCTGGTTGGGGTAGGAAGTCGGTGTCAAATATGAGTCGTAGCCTATGAATAATGAGGTCGTATAACAGAGTGGCATTCCGGGCGTCGTCCTCTGCAACGACCATTTACGTGAGCGGTGCTCAGTACCATGTCGAGGGCTTTGTCAGCCTAGGTCCTCAAATGAGAGGCTTCAAAAGGCACACGGGGCTCCACCGGAATGATCGACAGTCTTGTTGGAACCATCACAGCTTCAGATTGTGATCCGGGGAAAGAGCGTTCACCGTAGCAAATCAGAAGGGGACAGGAAGAGCGGAGCCAGATACTAGAAAGACTGATGGGACCGTTTGGTGCATAGCTGCATCCTCCCTGGTCTCGCCTTCGGAGACTGTGAGCTCGGCGGCGAACATTTCTGAGCGAGACAAACATGGACCGAGCTTGTCGCACACGGTGGTGAACCGTCTTGAAATACCATAAGCAATTTGGCGGCGTCGGTTGTAAGTCGGTCATAAAGCTCGCAGATTGTATATAAGTTCGGCCGAATCGGCGCTAAATCTCTTTCTGCTGACAAAGGGGCACGAGGCTGAGCGCACCACCCGCAAACGGGCTTCTCAGGACTCCACTAATAACATGGGCCTTGTGAGACTCAAAGACCACCTGTATTTGCATTATATATTGCTGTGTCCCAATATGGCTGTGTTAAGAGTTGGTAGAAACCCAAGAACCAAAGCGACAAGCCAACAACAGAAGACTTGTATTCATTGCAAGCCGACCGACCTCCCCACCTAACAACCGACATTTTTCAAGCGTGTTCCCCTCAATCCACCTAGGGAAGGGAATCCACCCGTAAATGCTGAGCAGCTCCAAACCAGTCCCCATCTTCGCAAGCGCATGGCTACCATGCTACCTCAAATCCTCCTGATTGGCGCCACCGGCCGAACGGGAAAACTGGTCGTCGAGGAAGCATTGAAAAGAGGTCATCACGTTACCGCTCTTGTTCGGAAGCCCGGCAGCGAGCTACCCCAGCATGGGAACCTCACCGTTGTGACAGGGGATCCATGCAAGGCCGCCGACGTTGAATCGGCTCTAGGAAAATGCATGCCGGCAACCCCTATTGTGATCATCAGCACTCTAGGACAGGCTCGGGCTTCAGGCAGCCCCTTTTCCGCCCCAGTTTCGCCGCCTCGCTTCATGGGGGCTTCCGCCAAGGCAGTGCTGGCAGCCTCGCAGTCCGTCGCCGAGTCCAGTCGGATCGCCAAACTCGTCGTCATGTCTATGTCTGGCGCCGGCGATTCTTTCTCGAATCTCAACTTCCTCATGCGCGCCATCATGAAACACTCCAACATGAACCAAACGTTCGAGGACCAGAACCTGGTGGATGAGGTGGTCCAGGCTGGGCACTTGCCCTTTGTTCTTGCCAGACCGGCCATGCTCTCTGCTGGGGACGCGGCTCCGGTGAAGGTCTACGGGAACACCGGCAAGGGTGCCGGGTTCATGCCCAAAGTGAGCGCAAAGAGCGTCGCTGCATTCCTGTTGGACGCAGCTGTCAATAATGAATTTGATGGAATGACACCTGTCATTGCAAATTAATCTACATTCAGGACCGGAGCTTACCGAAATTTGGTGCGTGGATGGATTCGGTCGCAGTCACATCTCGCGAGGAGTTGAATGGTCTAGCATAGTGTTTCCAGTGTCATAAGGCATTATTCTGCGTGGGACTCGAGTAGTCCCAGTGCAGCATCGGCTCTTGACCATCAAAGTGTCCTTTTGGCACCAGAAATTGTATTAATTAAGCGTGGTTCTTCCCTTTTCTTTGACGGGCTTGGAAGTCAGCAAAAGACAACACTTCCAGCGTCCCCATCTGGCCATCTTCACACTATAAATAACGGATCGCATCTAGCCCATCTCGCTGGTCGGACCATGAGTTTCCATATTCAACTTCTTAAAGAGGTCGTGCCTGGCCCACCAGCTCCTCATTCGTTTTCCGAATATGTACACCGGGATCGCGAGCAGAGACAAAAAGAGAGACGTGCCTCCGAACACGTACATGATCTGTTCGGGTCCGCTGCTGGCGACCCAGTCGTTGGCGAAATTCGAGAGACCGTAAAACATGAAGTTCTGCGGCGGCGTTAGTACCATCACTGTGAATTATGGCGAGAGTGGGCTTGGGGATTCAAATCTTACCTTGAAGAGCATATTCATGACGAAGATCTCGTTGCTCTGGCTTCGGAAAGAATCGAGGCCATACGACAGTGTAGAGAAGATACCAATCAATACGCCAACCATCATGACACCTTGGAGGAAAGCACATAGCTCCGCCGCGGACCCGTGTGCCATTGTGTAGCCGAAAAGAAACATTCCGATAGTGCAGGCGACACCGGCGGGGGCCATGAATACAAGACGGAATTCGGGTTCACTAGTAGAGAAGTCAGTACAGATGCAAAACCTGCTGAGGGTGAGAAGCGCTTACTAGACACCCTTGTTTTTCTTGGTCATGTACTTGATGACATAGTCGCCAAAGAATCCGCAGACCAGGGATCCGATCAGACCCCCGACGAAAGGTCCAGCTCCGAGGTAGCCAATTTGCGCGGCATTAAACCCATACGGGGGTGCAGAGAAGATGCCGGACAGAATGATGGCGGATCCCACGTACCTTTCCACAGAGTTAGCCATTGGAAAATCATCCGGGGGACGGATGGTACGTACCAACTGTTGAGCAGACCTGAGGCGATCACGGCGTAGCAGGCAGCAGGATTAAGCAGAGTAAGGAAAGGTCCCAGGAGGAACGTAAAGATGCTGTCGTGAGAGAACACGCCATTCCAGACAGCAAGTTCCTGCACGAAAGTCTTCTTCAGAGGAACTTCATCTGATCGAACCCCTCCGATCTCCTCTACAACATGTTCCTTGTGGCTCTGCTCTATGGTCGCGAGTTCCTCCAATTTCTCGTCTCGTACAATGTCGGTCTCATAGCGGCTGTCTCGGATATATGTCGTCTCGGGGCAAAACAAGAACATGAGGACGAATTGAATGACGAGGAAAATTTGGAAGAGGTGGAACAACCATAGCCAACCGAGGCTCTGGAACACTTGCCCGCAGATAATCGAGGCAAGACTAGACGCCGAGTTGAGGATAAAGTTGATGACGGCGATACGGAGGCCACGTTGGTGCACAAAATAGATGTCTCCCACGGTCGCCACGATGAGGGATTCAAAAGCCGAAGTCGAGAATCCTTGGATGATGCGAGCTGCAAGGAGATAATTATAGCTGATTTTGGCTTCGCCAATGGCAGTTCCGATAATGTCCAACAGAGTAGAGACCAGGAAGACTGGTCGTTTGCCATACTTGCGGCTGAAGGCGCTGACTGTAAAGATGGGTTAGGGTGTGCTTGCTTGGTCGAGGGTATGATTTGAATTCACGAACCGAATGGGCCGATACATCCTGCAGCCAACAAGTTGTATCCAGAAACCAGAACAACTTTGGTTAACGACATATCAAGCCTTTCGGCCATCGGGAAGTATGATGCGTTAAGGAACGGGCCCTGACTTTGTTAGAGGGATGGTTTCTGTGACAACCCTCGTGGACGGTTTCACTTACGTTAGTTCCAGCGTTCAACATGGCGCCCAGGCATAGGATTGAAATAAGCGCTTCCTTCTTCCACATAGGCCAGTTCAACGGGTCGTTGGGATCCTCGCTGGGCTGTGGTGACAGGACAATGTGAGAGTCACTCCCTTTGCCATGCTTGAGGCCGTGGGTGATCGCTTCCGAGTGCGCTGCTTCATCGTTCAGCAAGACAGTCCCGGGGACATGGTCAAGCTTGGTATCTGCATGTCGTCGTCAGCTTCCGGGTCCAGCCAAAGTTCTGAAACCAGCAACCAACCTTCCAGTACACCGAGCCCCATACCGGCGGTCGGTCGAGCGAGGTAGAGAGGCCTTCGGAAGAACGTGAGTGCCGCACGAAGTTTTGTTGATTAAATGAAGCTATCCTTTATTGTCTCGGTCCGCGAGAACAACTAAAGCGCCAGGGGAGAAGTGAAGATGAGAGTGCCACGTTGGCGAGAGAAACTGTCTTTGATGGCTGAATGGGCTAATGGCGTACTTATCAACATTCCCCGAACCCCGCATGGGCTGTTCTCGATGGCCCACCTAGCGGCCGCTGGCTGAGCTATTTGGCTGGAGCTGTGGAAATGGTCTCTTCTCCAACACTTGTTGGCTGCTGCCCCCGGGGGAAGAGATTGCAGCGGAATTCCCCCAGTCACCTAGCCCACGCCTAGCTTTATTCCGACGGACGGCCAAGTCTCGGCATCTCCTGTTGATGCAACTGCCGTCTCCAAAGCTATTGCTATCGATTGCCCGCCCCAGAGATGACTCTTACCAGTTTGACAGGCACAAGCCTCGTGGCGAAGCTGGTCCTGGCAAAGAGGAGAGAACTTTGTCTCCGCATAACCAGCATTGTTTCAAGAGCACGTCTCTAGGATCCCTGGGGTTGCTGGGGTTTCTCCAGGGCTTCCACCAGTCCCGAAAATCTGGTGGGGCCTTCGGGCCCCTTCCGGGGCCCCTAAACTTTGAAGGAGGCCAAAGGTAGTAAGTGGGGACCGCCCCTCAACATCTTGACCTAGGCGTCCATGTCTCTGAATACCTAGTACTCGCCTCTCTACTTAAGCGGAAGGCGTACCGACGGAGTCTTGATCTCTAGGCTCTTGAGCATTTCAAATGTCTTGGAGCCTTCTGCCGCCGAATTCAGCAGACTTTGTTCTCCGCATTGCGATCAACGACAACGGGCCAAGATGTTTGTCAATGCAGGACGACCCCAGAATGAATGGGTATTGTCCGGCCCCTATGCCCGCGGCATTCACCCACAAGGCTCCCATCTCAATCGCGGGGAGAGTTGGCCAACCAACAACACCCATTGTCTCTCCACGTGAAACATTCCAGCAATGATGGTGCACGGATAGAAAAAGCTCCTGTCCTGAAAATGCTAAGTTCATAGTCTTGATTCGATGACCAAAATTTTTGCATCACGCGGCAGATGCGTTCAAAGCTTGGGATCACGCGGCAGATGCGTTCACTACTTTGGAGACGTCGTTCAGGCAGATGATGACCAACCTTTGAACTCGGCATTGCACTAAACTCCAGAATATGAAATCCCTAAGCGAGGATAGCGCCAATTCGGGCGAATAGATCTCGCCGTCCCCAAAGCTGTCGGCTCGTGGCATCTCGTCAGCGCGGGATTCTGCCTGATAGCCGAATATCAGGTCCAAATGTACCAACTGCCGATCAACCAAGAGGGAGAATCATCCACGTTGGTCTCAGTTCCGGAATCACTCTTTTGCAGTCAAATGATTCGGTACCGTCTTCTTTTGCTCCTCAGTTCGAAGAAAAGTCACTTTGGACCGAGGTTCGCGTCAATTCAATCGGGTAACGGGTTCGACTTCTAGACGCTATTTTCTAGAATTAATATTAACTTCATCTCCACTAAGCCACTCGTTGCTTCCTGTCCAAGGAATGTGGAGTCCAAACGAGCATAGGCACGTATTAGTAGTCCAGAAAAGCGTTGGCAGTCCAGTTGGAACAATAATGGGAGCGAAGATGGTGAGCAAAGAGAACCCGTCTTGCACAGAACTAGTAAGGTAAAATTTCTGAGATTGGATCCGTTTCCGACTTACCGGAGTCCGAATTCTCCGTCCTTGAACGCCACGCGAGCATATCGCGTTGACCGGTGATGTGGAGGTGATAAGGCGGCCGAGTGCTCATTTGAGAGGATTACCCCCTTCATAGCGGCATTGCCCCCTTATCGGGTGTGTCAAAGAGAGGTAAAGGAGGCCGACTCGTTACCATGAACGGTTGTAGAACAGACCTGGGGCCCAGACGCCAGTGGGGTAGGGAAAGCGTTCGAGTCACATCACACTCGTATCCCTCAGAGCAGGAAAAAGCCCTTGTTTGGAAGGTAAATAGAATAAAGGAGGAGAGGAGAGATGATGCTTAGTAGTCCTTATGCCTGACACTCTATGATATAGGCATTCACTGATACAGGACTGGGGAACCCTGCAGGATCTCCTCCCACTCAGGGACGAAGTAGATCCTCACGGCCCACATATTTAATCGAAACGTGGCAAGTGCAAGACCGGGAGAGCAGAACCAGGTCACTATGAATGCCCATTCATCGAGTTAGGAAACCTCACTCCACATGACACACCCGACGGCATTAAGTCTGGGTTTGCATCAGGACAATTCGACGTGGATCTCCGTCTGGATGACTTCAATGGCAAAAGGATGAAAGAATTCATAAAAACAGAACGTACTTGTATCGAGGAAACGAGTTAGATACCGAGGAGAATATCCCTCGGGTCACAGGAGTCAATAATGGGGTTTCTCCAGGGCTTCCGCCGACCCCGGAAACCTTCAGCGTTCAAGATTAAGGAGTACCAAAGCCATTTTCAAGAACTTCCGGAAGTCCAGGCTCTTCTAGATTGTCCAGCAGCTCATCGCTAGGTCTAGCGAAGTGGGGATTACGATGGATTATCATTGCTAGCATTTGAGGGCCCATGTGTCGGCATGTCGATACGATGTCCCCATCTATCAATGTCTGGGGCGAAGGGATGAACTTGAGAAATGTGCCAACCTGATCATCATCAGGAAGATTGATTCAAATTTGTCATGTCCAAAAAATTGCCGTGGGAGGCTTTTTAGTTCTCTTCATTCTAAATTTCCTCAATCTTCGAGGCTCTAAGCAATGCTGGTCATAATAATGTGGAGTACTGGGGTGTCACTAGTTAGGAATATTTTTCGCGAGTACTACCTAGCGAAATTTATCCCTAACACCCCACTAAAATGATTGAACTTGGCGTACATTACAAGTAGTATTCTTCTTTCTCTCCTGCTTGTTGTCGAAGAACTCTCCATCCATGATGCCATGAATATAAGTCAAGCCGACGAGCTGGTAGTGATCACTCGGTTATGACGTGCTTATTCCCCCCTGTGGGAGGACCGCAACACGCATAGCACGGATGCTCCAGTAATGAGGATAGCTAGGTTATCCACGCGGCCCTTGTCCTTCCAAGTGAGACTCATGGCTCCTGAGTCTGTTTGATACGGTATCGATCCAGTTTCCAAGTTTTGATGGCGACAAGGCTGAGGATTTGTGAGGGCGCATTTCGGGAGAAAACCCATGTTCTCAATCCTGGTTGACTCCGCCGCTCGCGGTCGGTGGGACCGTTTCAGGATCCATCTCGAGTGATCATTGTATCTTCGGTGGCTGGCGTGGTGATTGGGGATGTGAGTGAGCATGGAAGTAAGTTGGTTGATCGATCGCTCAGCAGATCCTCCATCTTGGGCACAGCTTGTCCCATCAGGCGGAACAGGAAAAGGAGGCGATTCTCGAACCTTTTCATGTTGATATTGTACGTCTACGCGGCATCCAAAAGCTGTGGTTATTCACTTAATGCACCACCTGGCCGTCAAGTTAATTCCGAAGCGCATCACGGCCAACGTTATCGCCACTGGCATCATTCTTGTACGAGACATGTACGAATCAAAATATCCATTCTAAAATAGGCAAATATGAAGGGTGAGGGCCATTTAGAGAAGGCAGTTCTCGTAGTTGCTTGTTCTGTGGACAATTCATGAATCGGATCTTGAATCAACGACCGCGAGAGCGAGCTGCAATATCCGCGATGTCCGGCGACAAATCTCAATGACATAGGGTAATCCACCTCTCAACGACATTCTCCATATCATGGGCCACACCCCACTGCGCGACCAGGCAACGAAACAGCTTCTGAATCGAGTTCAACTCGTACAGGAGATTTCTCGACGTCACATTTGCTCCGCACAGCGTTTCGCCTCGGACGTAGCGAGACGTATCCGTATCGCTCACAGAAATCGACGAGGAGGAGGACGGGACAGCGAGGTCAGATAATGACAGATAAGAATCACGGTGAGTGTGGGTTTGGCTGGGTGGTCGGTCCAGCAGAATCTCTTGCCAATTAACCGTGGTGGGGATTTTGAGCGCGGGCTGACCGACCAGCACGAAGACTGCGTAGATTGTGGCGGTGGCGAACAGGGAGCTAGGCATATGGATGGCGTGGGCCCGGCCTCGGGGGAGTTGTTCCACAATCTCTTGGATGGCTAGTGCATGTAGTAAAGCACCACGGGCAGAAGGTGTCGTTACCCAGTCCACCAGATCGAAGCCGGGCTTGGAAGTCTGACCGTTGCGCCAAATGTGTTGCATGATGTCGTACCTGGAACATAAGTTGCGGCAGAGCATGGACGACTCGACGACCGTGTCGAGACAAATGGAATGCCAACGCAGCAGGGTCTCTAGCCGGTCAGCCGAGGAAAGTGAGGAATTGAGCGTGATACTTTCATAGACTTGGTTCAACGCTTGACGAACTTCGCTGCGAGTCGGAACGCCTACTGCTGTGTCTTCTTCTGAGTCGTCATCCGAGATGAGTGACTGGAGACCCTCGAGGATGACTTTGTAGGAGAACGCTGAGAGATTGATGTTGTGCCAGCGTGGCTCGCCGGTTGGGTGAAATAGTTGCCGCAGGATGCTGCGGAAAGAGACGATTTCATATGTGGCTTGGGACTGCATGTGTGATATCCATTCGGTAGGCGTCGAAGCTTCGAAAGAAGCCTCGCTGCTGGGTAGGCACAGCTGGTTGGTGGCGTGGCGGACTGATGTAGGCTCCCCAGCCATCTGAGAGATCAACCCATCAAGCATATAGTGAGCTAGAAGAGCGCGTTGTTGGATCTCACGAGCCACCCATACTCGCCATTGATGATCCTTCTCTGACTCTGTAGCATCCGCAGATGGGATTGAATCCATGGCGAAGGGTAGACTGTCAAACATTCCACAACGTCGAGCCCAGACAAATCCTAGAGAATGGAATGCCTGGCTGGTTGTTCGGATCGCTCGATTCTTAGAAAGTGCACCATACACTTGGCTCAGCACCGCAGTTACGACAAGCTGGACACCTTCGCAGGCATCGTAGGGACCACGGTGTGTAATGAGATTCTGCCACGACGTCGCTACGGCAGTATGAGCGAGCCGCCACAACGCTTCTCCCTTGGCGACGGCATCCTTGGGGCCGAGGTATAGCGAGCCTATGGCGATGGCATTAAGTAGAAGCGGATGAGCACATTCTCGGAAGACGAATGTAGCACGATGGAGAACCGGGAAGGTGGGAATGAATTTGACGAAGAACATGTGTAGGCACTCGTCGAGAAAAACCGAGTTGATGGAATTTGACTTGGCCGCAGCGGTAACACTGGAGGACTAGACGTTCGGTCAATACGGAGGAACCTTCAATCTGAACCGGGAATCCACACTTACCAAATTGGAAATCATTGTGCTCACGTCCTGCACAGCCTGATGGTTGCCGCCCGAAGGAATGGCTCCTATCGAGGCCGGACGTTGATCAAAACAGCTGGGCGAGCCGAAAGACATATCTGCCGCACTGGCGGCTGGGGACGCGGAAAAAGGAATCGTACCTAGAGGAATCTGCCATTGATTCGCGACTTCAGTGGACATGAGACTTTGAAATAGATCTTCCGAGTCGGGCCAGATAAGGTCGAAATCCAGGTCGGAGGCTTGTGTTGACGTGTGTGGGACGGGAAGCGACTCTGACTCGGGCAACGAGAACCCAGACTCGTCGGGGGTTGCATTGGGAAACACATAGGCATTGTGGTCGCCGAGTTCAGTGCTCCTGAGGCTTTTGGGCGTAATGGGTTTATCGACAGACTCTGCAGGAGAATTGACATCCTTTGGTAGACGTCGACGAGTGTGCAGCTTCTCGTGGCGAGCAAGGGAATCCTGTCGACTGAAGGACCGTTGACACTCCCTGCATTGGAATGGTTTGGCTCCAGTGTCTTGCGTGGCACCTGTCAGCTCCCACTAGAACACCACAATAAAGAGCTGGCGGGGCATATTCAAGGCTCCAAGCACTCACGGCTTCGTTCGTGTCTCTGGCGATTGTTAGCTAAGTCCGTCAATTCTCGTGGTTGGAAATAGGTTCATCGCACCCTCAGATGTTCTCCTTTAGAGAAGCCTTTTTGGCAGAATCGACACTCCATGATAATTCAGATCAGTGTTTGCTGTTGATACTGTGGTGCCAGTGCAATTCCAGAGGCTAATGGATGGCAGTGGGATTGGAGAGGGAAGGATGACGGGTTTTGAGGGGAGACCGTGGGGACTTGAAGCCTTTCCTCTCTGTGGGGACGAGGGGGGCACCAAATCAGGGTGGCGACCGCCAGCATTCCTTAAGTACACCATCCCCTCGGCCACACGGCAGCAACAGGGGGCCTAGGGGGTCGCTTATTATACCTTCCCCTCCCCTCTCCTCAAAAAATTCGGTTGTCCGAGGGTTTAGGGTTCTTCATCGTTATTAATGAGGCAGTGGCCACGACGAGGACGAGCACGAAGACGAACAAGACGAAGGGGCAGCTTACTTGGCTAGGCCAAAGACATTGCTCCATTATGTGGCACTACCCTTGAAGCTGGAAATAGTGGCGGTGCAATACCTCCCAGTGATCATTTTTCTTTCCTCATTGACAATGTACATTTCATATATCACGGCTTGTGGATCAGACAGCAGTCATCTCGGCTTTGACCAACTCCTCGGCAATCTTCATGCAATCGACGCCGTAGATCATCTTCTGCACATCCGCGTCAGCCCACTTGTCCGGCACAGGTCCTTTCCCTTCCTTGAGCGCTGCAAATTGTCTATCACGCTCCGCCTTGGCTGCTCCATCACCTAGGTGCAGTGCCCGTCCGCTCGCGCCTGCCATGTCGACCAGAGTCTCTGCCCGTTCCTTGCGTACTCTCTCGTACTGTTTCAAAGCCTTGTTAATGTCCGCTGGCGTTGCAGCCGAAGGCAGGTGAGACAGAACGACGGAGAGCACTCCGGCATCTTCGATTGCTTGTGCGGCACCCTGTGCCAGATGCGGGAGAGTAGGATGGCACGCATCGCCGACGAGCGCCGTCGACCCGTGAATCCAGGTGGGCAGAGGCGCGTGTCCTCTCAATTTCCACTCGCACACCTCCCCTTCGGGCACAAGATCTAACATCCGATGGATCATGGGGCAAAAGTCGCCGTACACTTCCAACAGGGCTTTCTTTGACGCCTTGGTCGTATAGGTGGCCGACGGCGCGGCGGCGAAATTGACATCCGGCTGCGTCGTCGAGATGTTGTAGATTTGTTTCTTGGACACGGGATATGCAATGATGTGTCTCTTCTCGCCGATCCAACGGATCACCGTGTCAGAGTCGATGAGGGCGAGGAGATCCGGGTCGGTGGACATTTGCTCCCGCGTCAACATGATTCGATAGGCCGCCTGGCCGGTGTCTTCAACCTGGGCTTCGGCACCCAAGGCCGCCAGCATCGCGACACGACAGTTCGATTTCACCCCGTCGGCGCCCAGGAGGATGTCGCACGTCACCTCGTACGGATCACCACCGCAACGTGGGACGGCGGTGAAACTTGGTTTCGGCTCGAACTTGATGTTCTCGCATGTCGTCGAGAAGCGAAACGTAATGCTTTCCGACTCCCTCTTGCAGCCATTGTACAACTCTCCCGCCAGCGTTGCCCGGTGGCCGACCGTGTGCGGGAACCCGTACGTGGCACGGATGTATTTAAGATCAACGTGACCAAGCTCGTTGTTTGTGGAGCCTTGTCGGATGCTTGTCTGGTTGAGAATCACAGCGTCATTCGCAATGGCATCCCATACCCCCAAGCGGTCAAGAATGCGCGCCATGTTGGGCGCCATCTGGATCCCGGCGCCAACAAAGCCCATGTTCGACGCCATTTCGTACAGCGTGATGTTCTTGAAGCCGGCACGAGCGAGGGCCAACGCACTGGTCAAACCGCCCATGCCACCGCCGATGATGCATATTTTGAGGGATTGGACGTCTGAATGCATGGTGCCGGTGGTACTGGAGGGGTTGGTCGTGGTATTCTCAAGCGAATGGTCGCCTCCTCTTTATGTAGTGACCGTTGCACACCTCCAGTCCATATAATGTGGTGTGAGATCTGAATCGATTTCCAGTCCCTGCTTGTACAACAGTGGGATTGTTCACCTGAAGGGACCCGAACGGTCAAAGACGTTGTTTGCGTCTTCACATGCCGGTTTGCGGGGATCGGATGTTCTTGAAGCCACCAAACTCTCTCGGTCGAATTTTCGAAGACCTTCGGCCTTTTCTCTCGCGGCGGAAGGGGTACGTCGTCCCCACACAGATTTATAACAAGGGACAGGGGAATACGGGTGGGGCGGTCGGGACAGGTTCGATTTCGGTAATTGACAAACCACCTTAAAATTATTAAGTACTGAGGTTGAAGAGACCCTATTCCAGCCCCTCTCTTTCTCTCTGACCTTCAGCCTCGCCCCTCAGCAGCAAACAGTCTCGAGCATCATCATGCCAGACCACACTTTTGCCGTTCTCTATTGCCACCCTGAGATTCGCTAACCCTCCGCGAAGCACACACAACTTGATTGCCTTAGCTCGTGTTGTACGATGTGGGGCGGGAGGACTCTGCCGGGGGTGGTCACTTTCCCCGAGTCGTTCATTGTGGCTGAGAGCCTTCACGCCGGTAGCTGACAGGAATAACGAAGCCGGTAAGAAGGGAGAGTCGGCCGAACGAAGCCATGTAATATATCTTCACTCTCATTTGAAATCAATTCATCCTGGAACAAATTGGTCCTTCCCGGTGTCCCGCCCACGCCGCCGGATATACCGTGGTTCATCCCGGTGGGACAGAATCACTGCCTCTCCTTCAGATGAATCTTCCCCTGCTTGTC
Organism: Exophiala calicioides; assembly: GCA_001599795.1. Taxonomy (NCBI): domain Eukaryota; kingdom Fungi; phylum Ascomycota; class Eurotiomycetes; order Chaetothyriales; family Herpotrichiellaceae; genus Exophiala; species Exophiala calicioides. The sequence continues at coordinate 2,854,132 of BCHZ01000003.1, forward strand.
ATAGACAATCTCCCGCATCCTCACACACCTCAAATGATCTACCCCCTTGCTCAGACTACAGTCATGGTAAAAAAGATACCACTTCTCCTTGAACTCGACGATGCTGTGATGCGTCGTCCAGCCCAACACGGGCTCAAGAATACGACCTGCATACGTGAACGGACCGAACGGGTTGTCCCCGATGGCATAAACCAGGTAATGCGTGTCTCCCGTCGAGTAGCTGAAGTAATATTTCCCCTGGTACTTGTGCATCCAGGCAGCCTCGAAGAAGCGGCGGTCGTGGTCGTCGGCGGCGAGCAGACTCCCATGTTCGTCCAAAATCTGGAGCTCTTTCACCTCTGACTCGAACGAGTGCATATCTTCGGATAGTTTGGCTGCGCGCGGGAGCAGAGCGGGTATATCGCTTCCCTTGGGTTCCTGGGGGCCGGACATGGAAGCGTCGAACTTGTTGGATGACCAGCACTGCAACTGACCACCCCAGATGCCGCCGAAATAGAGGTACACTTGCCCGTCGTCGTCGACAAAGCTCGCCGGGTCGATGCTGTAGCTGCCCGGAATGGGGGCTGGGTCCGGCGTGAACGGACCCGAGGGCGAGACGCTGACCGCCACGCCGATGCGGAAAACGCCCTCGTTGTCGCGCGCAGGGAAGTACAGGTAGTATTTTCCGCCCTTGGTCGCAGCGTCGGGAGCCCAGAGTTGCTTGGAGACCCAGGGGATGTCCGAGGCTGCGAGGCCGACTCCATGGTCTGTCACCGCACCGCCGATTTCGGAGAGGGACAAGACGTGGTAATCAGCCATGTCGTACTGGTCGCCATTGTCGTTGAATTTGATGTCGGTCTCGCGATCCTAGGGAGGTTGGAACGCGTCAGTGCGAGATCTTGATGTATTGAGCAGCGTCCCATGATGTTCCGAATGCAGACTTTGTACTTCCCCAGCTGAACAACATGTTACGCCCTCGGAATAGATATACCCCTTGGCTTGATCGCGGCGAACATACATGAGAAGGATACACATAGATCTTGCCTTCGAATACATGAGCCGATGGATCCGCAGTGTAAATATGGGTTACGAGAGGTTCTAACGCCATCTTGTTGGCTGATGTTCGAACCTGAGGTTCAGTTATTGGGATCGATCAAGAACTTCAAAGTTGAACGATGGAGACGAAAAACACGGTCGACACCCGAATTCTCTCCTCTCGCGTGATTCTTTCATCCTTTTCATCACTTATTCCCGGAAAACCTGTCGAAAGATGGCTAGCGTCATTGTATTTAGCCATATTTATCCAGGGAACTAGAGGGGCTGGCTGATCCGTGGTCCCGGGGATGGAGGGGGAGGGCCGAGGAGGTGCCGGTTGGAACGTGTCTTCTTGAGATACTTATATCATCCATCCATCAACGCTTTAGTCACCAGGTCCAAACTGGGACTCTGCAATCCGAGATAGCAACGAAAGTTTCTCGCGCGATGTACGCTACCTGCCAAGAGGGAAGGGCGTCGCGAGATTGGACCGTGCAGGGGCGCGGGGTTTCCACCCTTTGCTATCAATAGCTTAATTATTTCTTGATCCGAAGACGACGGAGGGTTTTCATAGCGCTAAGGGGCAACTTCTTATATATTCCCTCAGACCGTAGACCGTAGACCGAAGACCAGAGTTTGAGGGATTGGATTTAGGCAAACATTGTGACCCGTCGTCGCTGCCATAAGATGCGCACCGTTCTTCAAAATGGCAGGTTCTTTACAGGCTCCGGAGACGCAGCCGAGCACGGCAAGCACTCCTCCATGGTCATCCACGACGACGTGATAGAATACGTCGGTGGAGATTCGGATGATGCAGTCGTCGCAGCCACCAGGGACGGAGCCAAGATCGTCAATCTGGGGGGTCAGACTGTGGCGCCAGGCTTCGTCGACGGCCACATGCATCTCTTGATGTTTGGCAGCTCGCTACAGAAAGTCTCCCTGGAGAATTGTCAGACACTCGAGGATATACGGGCTATCATAAAAGCCGAGGCCATGAAAGACCCATCTAAGCCTCGGATCATGTGTCGCGGGTGGATGCATTTTATGACCGGCGGGGAAGCATTGGCCAGCGCCCTGGATGATCTCGACGACCAGGGACGTCCTATTTACATCGACTCGAAAGATTTGCATTCGATATGGTGCAATTCGGCAGCCCTGAAGGAAATGGGCGTCCAGAATGTGGCGAATCCTGCGGGTGGCGAAATCCACCGAGACGCAGAGGGGAATCCGACTGGACTGCTGAGCGAAGCCGCGGCGGTGGCAATTGTGTGGCCGCATCTCGCAAAGGTCGCTTCCATGGACGAAAAGACGAGTGCGATTCGGGAAGCGATCAAGACCTATAATGCCGCGGGATATACGGGAGTGGTGGAAATGGCCATGGATGAGAACGCCTGGGAAGCATTGCTGGAGTTGAAGTCCAAGGAGCAACTGTCGATTCGTATGGCGGCACACTGGTTGATTTACCCATCAGCAACCAACGAAGAGAACCTTCGCCAGGTCGATCGCGCAATCGAACTGTGGCGTCAATACAATCTGGACAACTCGCCGGATTTCCGCATTGCGGGCATCAAGGTCATTGGTGACGGAGTGATCGATGCATGCACCGCAGGATTGCTCGAACCCTACTCGTCCAATGGGGTATCTTGTGGTCCCTTGTGGGAGGTCGACATGTTGAAACAAGTCGTCCAACGAGCTGACGTTGCAGGCCTACAGTGCGCGCTACATGCCATCGGAGATGCCACCATACGCATGGCAATCGACGTATTGGAAACGGTCGCCTCCAAGGGACGGCGACACCGCATTGAACATCTCGAACTGACATCACCGGGAGACGCCAAAAGACTCCATGATGCCGGCATCACCGCGTCAATCCAACCTGTCCACGCGGATCCATCCATTCTGCGAGAGTGGGATTCATTGCTGGGACGAAACCGCCGAGGCCGTGCATTTGCATATCGGGAATTCCTCGACGAGGGAGTGAGCATTGCGTTGGGAACGGATGCTCCGACGGCTCCAAATCTACCTCTGCCGAATCTCTATATTGCCACCACGAGGAGATCGGCGAGAGAGCCTGAGTCGAAGGAAGTTGTCAATGAACACTTCGCCTTGCCTTTGCTGAACGCCTTTTCAGCAGCGACACTGGGGGCGGCATATTCTTGCTTTATGGACAAAGCGGTGGGGAAGCTGAAGGCAGGCATGAGAGCGGATTTTGTCGTGGTGGACATGGACTGGCGCCCAGAGAGCCTTCTTGAAGCAAAAGTTGTCGAGACATGGTTTAACGGTGAAAAAGTATTTGATGCCAGTGAATGATGAGAGCACTCCTGCAGCATCTCAGATAATGAGGTTCATTCCGAGTGGCCTGTTAACGAAGGTGTAAACCTCTCTTTGCTCCAACGCTCCTCCTCCTGGTAGGCCTCGAAGTGGTCATCTTCACGACGAAGAAACACCCGTAACCTTCTTCTTGCCGTCTTCTGCAATTCCACTCGCTGTCTTTGCGGCGGCTGTGGCATCCTCGCCACGATCCTGGACAGTTTCCTTTATAGACCCGCTGATTTTCTGCAAGGCCTCAGGAGAATTTGCGTCTTTGACCTAAGGTTCAGTATCTGCTCTAAGCGGCCTACACTGGGAGGCTTACCTTTACTGCTCTTACTGCCTGAGAACATGCCGCCTATCTTGCCAGCACCAGCCCCCAACGCCCCTCCAGCAAATTGTACGGTACTTCCGACACCGTCACCGACGCCTTGGACAGTTCCACTCAGGCCCTCGCCAAGTGCCCCAACGGTATTTCCAAGTGTGTCCACGACTCCTTTCACTCCACCCCCGAGAGTTCCACCAAGTGCGGTCACGGCGCTTTGGGTGTTCGAGGAGACTCCTTGAGCTTGGTCCTGAGGAATTTTGCCAGCAACAGCAGCTCTATTGTAGAAAGGTCAGATTCAGTGTGCCTGAGACGGAGTTTGCAGCCACATGGGCTCACTCACCTCGTCTGCTCCGCCAGCCTGTCGCCCTTGGGATCGCCTGGGAAGACATCAAGATCAATCACTCTGTTTTCAGCTACCTTGACCATTATGGGCAGTTATGTTACTCAATCAATCACGCGCGTTGACTAGGGGGTTGCAGTGAGAGCCGGGTAGAAACACGACAAACTCCAGGATCCATCAAATGTAGTTGTGTTGAACTGTTCAGCATGGCCATTGTGACGTAGCTTGCCTCTGCTGTAGGCCATGACGGTATTCTCGACATGTCGCCCACTAATACTAGGATTCGTGATGTCGAGACTGGCCAGTCAAATAATGGACTTGTTGCGGTTCCGAGGAGTGCAGGGGTGGAAACTTGAATTTGAAACCAGTCAAGACAGTGTGACCGATTGAGTGGCATCGTCACGTGGTAAATCATGTGATTTGTCTCTCGCTTAACCTTCCATAATCGACACGTGACTGTCACAAAGTGGAGAGAAGGAGAGAGGAGCAGCTTCTCTCCTTCTTTCGGGCCGCAGGATCATGTCACCATGTTTGCTCAACCAAGACGGAGCATGGGAAAAAGGTAGGTGGCATCCGGTGAGTACAATGAAATATGTTTCGAGATTGCGACTTCAAAGGCCAATAGGCATTTACGAAAACGAACGCTGCCTGACGATCTTTTGCTTTTACCAGAAGGGCGTGTCTAACTTTTCTCCGACTCGACCTTCGTGCCGATGTTGTGGACATATTATCACGTGACAAAGAACTATCGCCCTTCGTGCCGTACTTTCGGCCACAGATCGACTAGGGGACTACGGTCTCTGTCCGATCTCGTAGGGAGATGGCGACGTTGGACTCACAGAGCCAGGGCCAATTGCGAATTCCAATTATTACAAAAACCTTTACCTCCTCCTTCTTTGTCACCATCATCCTGTTTTTGTTCGACCTCAGCACACGAAAAGAAAGCCTACTACTCAGTCACATAGAAAGCCACCAAACAAAGATTCCAAAATGCTTGCCTCCGTCGAGCTCCATGGGCGGAAATACGCACTCCCACAACGCCCGACTGTGGTGGTTTGTGTCGATGGCTTCGACCCTGAGTATCTCAAAAGAGGTATCGCCGACGGTATATTGCCCAACATGGCCTCATTCGTTCAATCTGGGTTCGCCGCTACGGCAAATTGCACCATGCCCTCTCTCACCAATCCTAACAACGTCTCTATAATCACGGGTGCACCGACGGCTGCACACGGCATCTCGGGAAACTTCTTCCTCGACCGCGTGACGCGGAAGGAACAGATGATCGTCGACGACGCATTGCTTCGCGGCTCGACTATTTTAGAGCAAATGTCCAATCGAGGCGTCCGGGTTGCCGCGATCACGGCCAAGGACAAGCTACGAGCTCTCATAAATCACGGTCTCGACTCCTCGAGAGGTGCAATCAACTTTTCGGCGCAGTATGCCGACAAGTGCACCGTTGCGGCAAATGGCATATCTGGCGTCGAGAGATGGATAGGTCGTCCGACGCCTCTTCAGTACAGTGGCGATCTGTCTTTGTTCGTCCTCGACGCCGGGGTCAAGCTGTTGGAGGAGGATAGGGCGGACTTCTTCTACCTGACCTTGTCGGACTTCATCCAACACAAACACGCGCCCGGAAGCAAGGAAGCCGACGACTTCATGGCGGGAATTGATCGGCGCCTCGGACGATTCGTCGAACTGGGAGCCACCGTGGCCGTCACAGGAGACCACGGAATGAGCGACAAGTCAAATGCGGATGGGACTCCAAATGTTTTGTTTCTCGAGGAAGAGCTCGACGGCAAGTTCGGCCAAGGCTTCTCGAGAATCATTTGCCCCATTACGGATCCCTTCGTGCGGCACCATGGTGCACTGGGCTCATTCGTCCGCGTTTACCTGAACCAAGACCATGTCAGCGTCGACGAGGTTCTCGATTACTGTCGCTCATTCCCTCAAGTGGAGCTCGCTCTCGACGGTGCTACGGCGGCTGAGAGGTTCGAGATGCCTCTCGACCGCGAGGGAGATATCGTGGTGATTTCAACGCATAATGCCGTCATTGGGAGCCGCAGGGAGGAGCACGACCTCACTGCGTTGGCTGACCATCGGCTCCGCTCCCACGGCGGCCTTTCGGAGCAGCAGATCCCACTGCTGAGATCTCTGCCTATCAATGGCGCTCCAGCGGATCGGCAGTGGCACAACTACGATGCTTTTGATATCGCTTTGAACTGGTGAAGGGTGGATCGGAGATTTGGTGGTCAGCGGAATTGGGCAGGGAGTCTCTGTTCTTTGGCTGCGTTGAAGAACAACCAGGAATCCCAGTTAAATATTATGAAGTCAAATATCACAAAAATGCACCATCATTTCTCACCAAGGACAACTTGGCCTCTAGAGAATTTCAATTGCCGAGATAATCGAATTTGCCTCCAGTGTTACTTCAGGGTACGAGGAAACATGAAAATGTAGGCCATTAACCTCATCTTCGGCCTCTCGGCAAAACCCTTCCTAACCACGAGACTGAGAAGTTGGGTGATGACCAGTCGGTTATATGGGTACTCATTGTAATCCCGTCACCACACTAACTCTTTCTCGCTCTCCGCCTGACCCTGACATTGACATTCTTCTGTTGATGGAACCAACCCTGCCACCTATCCCACTCCTCGTCACCGACAAACTCGAACTCAAGATCGCGTAATAAATTTGGCAAGAGCTTGAACATTTCGGTATTCGTGATGTGGCGTCCAATGCAGATACGTCTCCCGTGACCGAGCTGCAGCATGTGGCGCTTCATGTTGGCCGCGGTGCGGTCACCATCTCGGTACCATCGCTCGGGCACAAACGATTCAGAATCTTCACCGAAAATTGCCTGATCGAATTGCACCGCGTTGGCGTTCATGAGGACCTCGCTCCCGGCAGGGAAGTAGTGGCCGCAGATCTCGACGCCGCCAGCTGGGACGACACGGGGGAGGCCCGTGCCGAGTGAGCCGTGGATGCGGAAGGCTTCACGAAAGACGGCGTGGAGGTATGGGAGTTTGATGGCATCGTTGAAACGGAGGGGGGATTTGAGAGTGTCATTTTCGAACGCTTCTTCGATCTCGTCCAGGAGTTTGGTCAGCGTGCGAGGGGTTCTGTGCAAGTAATAGAAGATGGTTGTCAAAGAGATAGCGCTCGTGTCTGAGCCAGCCCAGATCATGGTCCAGATCTCGGTCGTGACGTCGAAGATACCGAAGTCGTGTTTCTCGTCTGTGTCGTTGACAATATCGAGGAGTTTGCCCAGCACGTCGTTGCGGAGACCGTAGGGAATATAAGTCAATCCGGCGACCGGGTTGGGCATAACCTCCATCAAGTGGCACCAATTGTTGTAGTCGATGTTGTCGCGGACAAAGCCAAAGCCTCCTTCGCGGCCATAAAAGATCTCGCCGATGATGTCAAAGGTGTATTTACGTAGCCAGACGGCCATGTCAATAACGGTTCCATCTTCAGAGAAGCCTTCTATTCATCTGTAAAACAGCGATATGCATCTGTCAACACATGGCTCATATTCTAGAACGGCAGCTTGGGTGTAGAGATGAGCTACAGTTTGTCGGCGACGAGTGTGGGCGGCCTCATCCCGCTCGGTGAAGTTGTTCTGTCTCTTGGAAATCTTGGGGTCATCCCTGGTAGAAATACGCCTTGGTAAATTCATGTTTGGGGCCGTAGATGGTTTCTATTGCAGACGGGTCCGAGATCTGTACTTGGTTTGGAGTGATCCTGACAAATGTTCCATACTTCTTATGGATTGGGAGTTGGTGATCCTGTCCTCGGCCATAGCGTACCGCCCGAAAGTACCAGAGAGTTGTAATGGAAGCGCAGAAGGGACCCGGAAAGTGTCTCAGAGGTGGAAGTAACGATTGTACATTGCCGAAGCAAACAGATACGCGATGAAGCTTGCCGTTCAGACTTGCAGCCCCACAACGGCGTTTGTCGGCGTCAGCAGGGGCGAGAATGCCATGGTTTGAAAGCCCAGGAAAGAGATAGATAGTTGGTAGTAGGGGTTGAACAGCAAACAGGGCGGTGGGAAGGGTGGGCGACGGTAAAAGAAGAAAGAGAGCCAAAGCCAGCAGCCGTGTAAGCGGCAAATCGTCAAGCCGTCACTTACCGACACTTGCACAATACCAGTAGGTCGTCACTAGCCATCCTATTTCTCGGGTGCATAGAAACATACAACAAGTCCCCGAGTGAGAAGGCACTTGACTCAGGAGGCAGTGGTCTTTTTATCGCAGGTTGGCACTGGCACACTGTCTTGAAAAAGATCGAACTCCACTGAGCGACCTCAGCGATCTCGGACGTGGCATTGGCCTTCCAGGAAACCCTGTCTGAGGTGCGCAAGTCTATCAAGTTCGTCCATGAAAGTAGTAAGACGGGCTCGATATAGGCTCACCGGGGAAGCACGTCACGCTGCGTGGCTCCATCTGCAAAAGCATTGACAGGCGAATCAAGCGGGAGTGATTCGATCTCCGGGGAGGATGAGTAAAAGACGATTCGACAGCAGATGGAGGCCACGCATCTTATTTGACGGTGGCAGCTGGCATGCGAAGCTACTGTTCCTAATGGCAATGCAGGCAGGTCTGAGGTGTCAGCGGCGCTTGAGAAGTGGGCGCTGCACTGTGGGCGAGGTGCAAGAAGCAATGCTAGATCTGATTGGTCTAAGAGGCGAGATCATGTTCCTATCGAGCTTATAGAATGAAGAGACGGGGATAGAAGGGTTCCCAACAGCCAACATGCATAGCAAGAGGTCACTAGGGTGACTGACTCAGGCGGGGAAAGGATTGAAGAGGATGAAAAGTCGCGTGATTCAGCCATGGAGAGATCGAGGGGAAGCCTACCTATATAGGGCTTTAGGAGAGATTCTAGTGCATTTCATTGACGTCATAGGCACTACAACACATGGGAAAGCGGAGAGGAAGAGAGTGGGAGTGAACGTAGCAAGTACGTCGTCGTACGTGGGAGTACTTGGTTAATGCAAGACTAATATGCCGAGGTATGTAAACGTAGCTACAGCTGCTGACGTGTAACATAGTCAGTCTCTGGGGTTTCTTGGTCGACGTCAGCACCACTCCCTCAGGTGAACGTGGTATCTTGGACATTGCAAGCCGGCTGAAGATTCTCACACAGACTTGGGAAGACGGTCGGCAATGGCTCGCCAATATCCAACGACATTGGATGCTGGTGCTGGACAAAGCCAACGACCCTAACATCTACTACCAATACTAGGTCGTCAGTCTAGTAGTGTTGACTTCCCTCGACCAGGCACTTAACCATGATGCAGATCCGGTAGCCATGATGCTCCAGTCACACCCTCTGGCAGTGATTAGAGCCCAGGTTTACGTCGGGCGCGACCACTTCACTCTGGCGGAGTACCCTGATGTGTACCAGCGGTAATGGAAGCGGCTTCTTGCGTTCTGGCCATTATAGGCGCGGTCGCGCTATCAAGACATCTACGCGATGTTCGAGGCCTTCATCGAGATCCTTCAGACAGTTAATACAGAATCTGCTTAGGACGCGATCTAAGTACTGGCGGTGCTGGCTGTATGTGGGCCGAGTCAGCTTTCTCTTGGTTGTTTGAGGCGGGATGGACAGGCACGTAGAGGGTATTTCGCTGTCGCTCGTGCAGGAGGATCCTATGAGTGAGAGTCTTTTTGTCTGGTGGAAGTGGTGAATGTAGTCAAAGCATCCGCCGTTGTGTCGTCGGACATGCACGATGACGAGGTGAGGATGTCGTTGCATCCATTTGTGTATGCGTGACCCGCTTGACGGATGTTGTTTCCGAGATCGCTGATCCCTAATGGGTCTCTTTAAGTACTGGCCAATGAGCCACATGGGAGCTGTTTCCCCTGACGAAACTCTGATCGCCTATCATTTCCTAAAACCGGTTTTGTGCTTTGTACGCTGTCGGATTCTGCTTTATTAAATGGCAGATACTGGAACTACGAAATGAATCGCTACCAACCAAGCCTACCTAGATAGACGTCATCATGGATTCGACATTCGAAGGCCGTGTCTTGGTCGTTGCAAACCGTCTACCGATCACCATCAATGCCCATCCAGATGGCAACTTCGAATATCACTTGTCCTCCGGTGGACTGGTCTCTGGCTTGAAGTGCCTAGCGAAAGCAGTAGATTTCAAATGGTTCGGCTGGCCGGGGATCGACGTCCATCGCAACGACAAAGACACAATTAGACGTCAATTACAAGATCAGTTTGATGCCGTTCCGGTATTCCTAAACGAAGATCTCGCTGAAAAGCACTACAACGGCTTTTCAAGTCAGTACCGTGCTGATAAAAGAAACAACGTCTTGTACTGACCATATTGAACAGATTCTGTCCTATGGCCATTATTACACCGCATGCCAGAAAAGGTAACCTCAAATGCAAGCTGGTCATCCGCTTATCAAGAAGTCAACGAGATATTTGCCGACAACATCCTTCCTTACGTGGAAGATGGAGATCTGATCTGGATTCACGACTACCATTTGTTACTCCTTCCAGGAATTCTACGCCAACGCCTGATGAAAATGAAAAAGCTTCGTATCGGTTTCTTCCTGCACACCCCGTTTCCTAACGAAGATTTCTTCTCCATACTGCCCCTTCGTGAAGCCATCTGCCAAAGCCTTCTCCGGTGTGATGTGGTAGGCTTTCACACAAATGGATACGCAAAGGATTTCGTCGAAAGCGCCTGCACAGTTCTTCAGTGAGTGCAGCTGAGCCCGGCCAGCTACACTTTTTGTGCTAAACTTGAATACAGAGGCGTCAGTGTATCACCGAATGATCTTCACTATGAAGATAGAAAGGTCATCGTACACGGTTTTCCTATTGGGATTGAACCTGATGAGTTCAAGCAAAAGTTAGAATCTGCCGACGTACAAGTTATAGTCTCAAAACTGGAAAAGGATTTTCAAGGCCAGAGAGTGATGGTCGGCGTTGATCGACTGGACTACATCAAAGGCATTCCTCAGAAATTGAAAGCGTTTGACGAATTTCTCACTAACAATCCTGAATGGAGTGGAAAAGTCGTTTTGATTCAGTTGGCAATCCCCACTCGTTCAGATGTGGACACCTATCAGAGATTGAGAGAAGAAGTTGAGTGTCTGATCGGACACATCAACGGCAAGCATGGTCCGTCCTATCGTGTCCTCCACGTTCAACCAGTTAATTCACTCGAAATAGGGACATTATCACACACTCCAATCCGCTACCTCTACCAGTCTGTCAGGCCGGAGACCTTATGTGCTCTGTATGCCATCTCCGACGTCTGCATCATCTCATCCATTCAAGACGGCTTAAACATGGTCAGCTATGAATATACCGCGTGTCAGGCTAAACGCAAGGGTGTGCTTGTCATGTCTACTTATGCAGGCGCCGCAAATACATTGCCATCCTGTATCACCATCAACCCATGGGATACTCCACGATTCGCGAAAACGATAGCCCGGGTTTTGGACATGTCAATGAAGGAGCGGGAGGCGAGGCACAAGGATAATTCCGAGTTCGTGGACAAGTGGACAAGGTAAGCAATAGGTTTTGTTCCGAAAGCTGCTGGCCGAAAAAAGCTGACTGCTATCGCAAGTTTGAATTGGGGTACCTCCTTCTTGAATGCCATGATAAGCATGCAGGTGCCGAAAGGGCCCGAGGACAGGAGTGACAACGGCGATTCGTCGTTAACCGCAAACATTGGTGACTTCGTCAGTATCGACACTATCAAAAAGCATAATCAAAAAGTGGAAACGAATGGTGTCGACTTGGAGGATTGAATTAATCAATGGGGAATCTAAGCGAATAGAGTAAATTCCCTTGGGCCAGCATGAAAGTTGTTTAAACCCCAACCTGTCATGCCTAAGGCTACGATTCTGGGAATTTCAAGTACAATCACATGAGATAGATGTATTTCTGAACGCAACATAACAAATTCTTTCTCTTCTTTCTCTTCGCTACTTGAGCTTAACATGGCAACTCCCTTTATGAAATACCACAAATCAGCGTTGTATGATGAAGGGATGACCACAATGACTTAGGGCATTGTGGGAATCTTTTGGCACTCCGCAAATTGACCCAAGTAGGGGAGAAACAAGACATATCATTGCAACTGCCTCCTTCTAGGGAGCACTTCTTATTCGGCCACCCACCCTCCCTTTTGATCTATGCGTTTTCCTTTCGCCTAGGTCATCAGCTTTCGCGATATCATGGTTCTAGGCTGAGGCTAGCGTTACCCAACACTATCGATAATATGTGCACGCCGATTGAGCTTTAGAATGGCAAGGAGACAAGCCAAGTCTCAGTACTCTATAAAGCGAGCAGGATGTAATTGCTCCAAACCCGTCGTTTCGCGATCAGTGGTCTTCTTCTTGCCATCCATCACGCTTTTGAAAAAGGCTATGATGCTGAGATGCCATCAAAATGCACTCTTCTAGACCGGCTCTATGATTTGGACAATATCTTGATACAATACACTTGACACAATTGCATGAGAGCTTGTCTATTGATCTATTCAACTTCGCGACAATAAAGCCTTCATGATGGACAGTAGCTTCTCTGGACTATCACTCTCCCATTCCTGACTCCTCCAGGCAACGAAGTAGTCAGGCCGTACCACAACACAGCCCGACTCCGCAACGTCCCGAATCTTCGCCCAGTCGAGGTATCTGTCCTCGTAATCCTGCCTGAACCCGATCGAGTAGACTGCCACGGGAACACCCAATTCAGCCGAAACTTTCTCCGCCGCTGACCTCCACCCTTGGCCGCCAATGCCCGTGAAAAGCGTAAACGAACCTTTCCCGGCCAGATCGTAGGTGGAGATCGCTTTTGAGGGCACAGTGTGACTGAGCCAGGCGTGGGGCAGCCGAGAACCAGGGTATGTGGTCGGGTGGTAGTGCTCGAGCGGGTCGGTCGTGAAAGTGGGCATGGGTCCTTGGTCCGATTTGTGCACAGCGGACGAGGTATAACGCTGGTTCATCTCGATGCCGAGACCGTGCTCTTCGCGGTTGATCAATCTCAGTGCGGCTTGCAGGTCGTCGCGTCGCTTGCGGCCCCTTTCGGAGTCCTCCTTGAGAATATTAAAGGCTTCCATCCGAGCGGCCACGGTCGGCTCCATGTTGCCGAAAATTTCCCAGATTTTCTTGTGGTTGCGGAGAGAGGCGTTTGCTCTAGTGATGTGAATTAGATCCCGAGCACTGCGATGATATGAGCAGGAGCTGGCAACTTACTGCGTGACAACGTCAAGACCGACTGGCTGGCGCTCGATGCTATAACTGTCCAGCAGCTCTTTTCCAGCAAGTCCTAGGTTTCCACAGTCAGCTTTGGTAATACCCCACCAACATCTTGCCATCCTTACCTTTATGCACATAGGCTACCTTCCATGCTAGATTGTGAGCATCTTGAATGCAAGTGTTCGAGCCAAGGCCGTGGTTCGGTGGATGGCGATGCACAGCGTCTCCAAGGCAGAAGACGTTCCCTTTCGAATAAACTTCCGCCACCTTCTCGTTGATCATCCATGTCGAAATACCCTTGATCTTGACCTCGATAGAGTCATCTCCAATAAACTCGTGAACACGCTTGATGTATTCTGCTTCCGACCGTACCTTTCTCTCCGCTCCAAATTCAGGGAAAATGATGCACAACCATTCGTGCCAGGGCTTCACCATCCGGATACATCCTATCCAAGCATATTCCGGGTGTTGCTTATCTGGCGTCAGAAGCCAGTGTAGGTTGCCCATCCGGCTTTCCATCAGATGTGACATGTCTGCCTCCATGAGGATGTTAATGGCAAAGCCCTGATCTGGCCGCTTGATCATTGGGAGTTCTAGCTGCCTGACGATAGGGCTGCGGGCACCATCGGCACCGAACAAATACTTCGAACGTACTCTAAAGTCTTGCCCGCTGATGTTGTCGTGCAAGGTAGTCGTAACCCCTTCCGCATCTTGCACGAAAGAAACGAATTTGGTGTCCCATCTGCATTTAAACCCATTCAATGTCGCGTAGCGGATCAAGATCGGCTCGAGCAACGTTTGAGGTAGATCTAGAGGATCAGACGGACTAGCAAGCTCGTAATCGCCCTAAAGAACGTGTTAGAATGAACCGAATGTGCTACGCGAGCGCTCCGGCCATGTTATAGCCAGAACTCACCTTTCTCTTCGGATCGTTGCCCCACGAGTAAATGCGTGCATATTCCTCCCCGGCAAAGCTGTTGGACCAGCGAGTATGGATCATCGTATCTCCTGATGTCCCCACGATATAACATTCCCTGTCAACTCCAATATCTCGTAGACAGTCTGAATCGGGATTAGCACACCCCTAGGATTCACCAAAGGCAATCCATCTCACCCATGGCCGCCATATTGAAGATGTGAGCCCGCGGTGTGTCGGCATTGCTGGGTTCTTGGCTTACAACCAGGCCAGTCAAACCTGAGAACAATCCGATTAGATATATGCCGAAAAGATCAAATCAGTGACTGATGGCTGCGCTCACCGTGCTGCGTCAGAAAACATGCTAATGAACCACCGGCTGGTCCAGTGCCGACAATCAGGTAATCCATCAAAATATCTGCACCAGACTCCTGTTTGCCAGTGCCATTGACCAAGTGGTCGTTCAACCCGTTGGTTTGAGACATATTGGTCGTGGTGTAGTCGAGGACTTGACGAAGCAGTGCCAATCGCAGTCCCCGTGCCAGAGGTGTTTATATTGTTCCCAAAAGTGACGTGGTACTCCAGGGTCAAACCACCAGTTCTGCAGGGCAAGAGGGTCAAAGTTTTACATGGAATTCCCCGCTACCCCATGGGTTGTTGCTAGCGGAGGCTTTGGCGGCCCCACGCTAATCTTCGCCACTAAGCAGCGGCAGGACACTTTCTTCCCATGGAGTAACAGCCACGGTACTTTTCCGAGGTCAAGGCCATTACCAGTTGAAAAATCTAAAGCTGCCATCTTCCACGTATCTTACATGTTTTGAGCCTGTGACTGGGACTGATAACTTGATACCGCTGCTACTCGATGTGAATGCCAAATAGTGCAAAAAATTGGCCACAGCACCCATTGAAGATCCGTCCCTGCCAAGTGTGGAGTAAGTGATCAGTTCCAACAAGGACGCCGGATTGATGGGGTCGAGAGGCCGGCTCGTATGGGGTATGCAACCCGTCCGGAACCCCAGACTCTGCATTTTCAGGCGAATGAGAGATGATGCTGCTTTTGTCAGAATTACGTGAGAATCCTTCCCACGGGCCACCCTCATGGACGTAGTGAAAGTCGATGAGCCCATCATGCCGTACTTTTGATCTCAGGGCTTGAAGTCTAACATTCCCAGGCTTTGATGCGGACCACTGGTTTCTTGATGAGTTCGATATTGGCTCTCATAGATTGGCGGCAGACGCGCAGCGTCAGAATATCGGAATGCCGGGTCTGCCAACGTTCCGTCAGTGTAAAGCGTACACGAGCGTTTTCGTACAAGTATGCAGCCTATCTTTCCATGAGCCTGTCGAGGGTTTTTGTCATTTCCCTGCAGCATGGCCAGGGCAATTTGGCGATCTCGGTTTTGAACATAGTGAGAACTTTTAGGGTGCCATACTTCCAGTCGGTGATGGCTTGAGATTGTAGTTTCTGCCAGACTACGAGCGCCGATGAAAACAAAACGTTGGGAAGCCAGATTGCCAGTCTCTGCTCCGGATATTCTGAGGTTTTGTCACAATGGTCAAGGATGAGCCATGCGAGGTCCATTGCTTTATCCCCAATGTCGAGGTTTTTCGCAGTTGTTGACTGGCTGTCTTCGAGTCCTGGCACTGACGCATAACCTGCCATATGGCTAAGCTCTCCAAGACTAGGGCAAATCAGCTGGAGGTGGGTAAAGTAGTACAGAGCAAGAATGTCCTTTCCCACTTGGCACTTGAAATGCTGCTCCCATCTCGAAAGGGCGGCCGACATCTCAGCACTTAAGCGGGAGAACTCGGTCTGCACGGACAGCGGCGCGAAAGGATTTCGTGATGGCATATCCTGGCTGTTGGACAAACCACGAGCATCATCATCTTCGTAGCTAGGCGGTAACAGCACCGAGAGGTGGCAGCGCTGTATATAAATGATATCACTTAGCAGCGCCGTAAGCAATAGAAGAGCATCTTCGCGGCTTTGTACATCGGAAGGCAACGCGTATCCGTGAGTCAGAGAGTTGTAGACTGTGCGGAACTGGTGATTGGAAGATGGCATCTTGATGAAAAGCTCGCCCATTGAGTAGTTTGGTGTTAGTCTGAAATGCACTGCCTGCATGGTATCAACCAATATCAAATAGCTGATGAGAGAGCTGCGTGCGGGGATAATAAGCTTATTGAAGGGCTTCTTCTCGATTGCTGTTCTCACCTCTTGACTCCAAAATCCTTCTCAGGTAATTCTGCGGATGCATAGATTGGCGAATAGCCATCGGTCAAGTGTAGACGCCTCGTGATCTTCGAATCCGTTAGCGTACCTCTTCCTCAACACCAGGAGAATTCGGGATATCTCACAGTGGCTACATTGCATAAGACGCCAGACGACTTTCTGCGATGCGCGCGGTCTGCCGATAGCGTGCCATAGGTGGACAACAGCGCAGCCTGCAAAGCATTCTGCGATTAGCCTCTTGCGGATTGGATTGTATGGAACAAGGCAGATAAACTCTTACCGCAAGGATTGCCTCAAATAAACGGGTTTCGCGGTTATCGACTTCCAGCATGACCGACCACAAATTCACGCCCGCGACGAATAATCCAGCAGAGACTTCGGCTTGGGGCGTCCCAAGTGCCATGGTGTAGCCGGTCGAGCCTGTCGAAGGGGCAGTTACGGAGCCCAGGCACGCAAGCACGAGCTGGAGGTATGGGGGCAGTTGGGCTGAGGACCAGTTTGCAATGTCCACAGTCTTGATGAATATGTGCTGCTTAAAGGAATTGAAAAACGCTTCTTGCAGCCGAGCGAGTGTATCCTCTGGCGGATTCGTCGGGACATTGGACAGCATGACCATTGGATACGTGTACAACCTGACCGGATCCTGTTGGGTTGCTGCTTAGGGAAATTGCCACCAGCAAGGCAGTGAGAACTTTTCAACTCACTGAATTCATCGTCTCCGAAGTATCAATTACTGACTCTGAGTCCAGCAACGTGTCTTCTTCCGCACATTCGCTATGAAGAAGCGCCGCTCGGAATCGGTCCAAGAACGTAACGGCGGGACTTTCATTCGCATCGTGCACATCCCATCGAGTTGGCTGTCGTTCACCGGGCCATTGTCGCGGCCTAGAGAACCTCGGCTGAGAGTCCATCCCATGTTGTCGGCTTACCATGGTGAGATTCGCGAGACCGATGTGTACAGGCAGTCATATCATTGAAGAAAGGACGTTGACAGCCTAGTGGTGGCCGCTCCGTCCTAATAAGTGCCAAGGCATATTCACACGCTAGTCCAATATATGTTGTTTTATGGCTGCTTTTAGTATTTGGCAGCGTAGCCCTTTTTAGCCTAATGTGCTCGGTGGCGACCGTCACTCAGCCCAATCATGTAGAATCAATATATCTTCCGCCGTCAGCCGGCCAAAAGTCACCTGTATCGGTCCTAGCTCGAGATGCTCGAAGCGTGTCGCAGGATTGTAAAACCTGGAGGGACCCCAGGATCACGGGTTCCCCAGCTTCTTTCATTCCTCCCCACTTCCGTACCCTGAACCCCATTCAACACTTTGGTCGGATCAGGCCATGGCCAGCGTCACCAACAGATCCCCAAGTATTCGGCAGGACAAGAAGGTATGTGGCGTATCTTCCAGTGTTCCCTCGTGCTGGCCATGGTGCAGAGACATCGCGCTTGTTTTTGTCCGAGGCGCGAGCTGACGATGTTGGTAGTGTGAGATTTGCTTCCGGTGCTTTGCTAGATCAGAACATTTGGCACGACATCGTCGAACTCGTGAGGATCTTGCTCTTCCTTTTCCCGGATTGTTATTGAACCTTTTTTTCAATGTAGATACCAAGGAGGAACCTTTCACTTGTCCATATTGTCGGAGGTCTTTTCAGCGCGCCGATGTGAAAGCCGGTCACATCAAAAAGTGCCATGCAGCCCCTTCAGATCACTCCAATGGCGATTCTGGCAGGGAGGGCTCAGCACGCAAACGCGTCCGCATTGCGTGCGACGGCTGCAGGAAAAGGAAAATGCGGTGTGATGGCAACGAGCCTTGTGCTCCATGTCTATCTACCGATTCTGCCTGCCACTACAAAGCGCCAACGAGCTCATCTTCTGCGCCGAGCAATGCTTCGCACACTGAACCCTCAGCCGATGCGTATCCGGACCAGACGATGGGCGACTTCAATGTCCCTATCTCCAACAATGCAAATACGGCTCCTCTCGACTTCGCCTTGCAACACCCTAGCCTGTACAATGAATCCTCCTTGAATAGTGGCCTGGATTTCGGAGCATCGCTCGATTCTGACTTCAATACGCGACAAAGTAATGATCATAATGCGCTCCATCCGGAGGTTTCGGGGCAAATGGTAATGCCCGTCGTGTATGACAGCATGACTTGCGACGTGCCCGTTATGTCCATCTCTCACGAAAGCGCCCTCGGCCAGTTCCCCGATATAGGTGGAATGAGCGACTACTGGCAGATGCCCTCAGTGGTATGTTACTGTGGTGTGGTACGCGTCAACATGCTAACATTGCTCAGAATACACAATTCTGGTTTGATGGATCCGACTTTGCGGGGAGTGATGTCTTCTTTGACTCAAACTCTCCCCTCTTAGATCACGTTCTCTCGTCGTCGATGCAAAACCTGACCGCATCTATGCAAGAATATTTTGACCGCAAGTCAAGAGCACCTTCACCATCACTCAACAAAGCCAGCAAGATGTGGTACTCGGCTCCTCCAAATCTGGACGATCACAACAAAGACGTGGTGAGGGTCTTTTTGAACATCTTTCGAAAGCACATACCGGAAACATTCACCCTCTTCAAGGACACTAGTATCGTTGGTCGAAAAGGTCGAGCTGCATACACTCTCGCAATGGCGGCCACAGGCGGGCTGTTCTGTTCCGTCCTCGGTAGTGCCGAAGTTGCCAAGTCGATGTATAACGATGCTCGAAGGTTGTTGCTGGCCTCGGTAGGTCTGCCATTTCAGGAAACTTTCTTGGCCTAATCTTGTACAGTTCAACATCAGAGACGATCTCGAGGATCTCTCTGCAACTCCTGAGGACAAGCTTGTAACAGTCAAGACCGTAGGGATCACCTCTTATTCGTTTTAGCGCCGTTGATTAACTAGAACAGTTTATCCTTTTGGGGCTCTATGGTCTCTGCAGTGGCGACAAAAGAAGCTATGAATTTGTGGAAGCCTTTCATGCAAATTTGATAGATGTATGTTCGTCAGGGTCATGATTGACCTGCACGGAGCTAATATCCATTCAGTCAGTGCAAGAATACAGCCAGGCATCCAAGGCTGCCGAGCCAGACAGCAAAAGGCAAGAAGATAGCGTTCGGTAAGCCAATCTCTAATCCCTGTAAAATGATGACGGCTAGATAACCCTCGAAAAGACTCCTTGAGACACTATATATCCTCGACTGCTACCGGGTCATCATCATGCAATGTCCACCTTCCTTATCCTGGCACCACCCAGATTCATTTGCCGAGTCGCCTTCTCCAACCAACCGAATACATCACCTGCGGCGACTTGTAACGGAACTTACTGACGGCGGCCGTATATCCAGCGCAGGTAGCTGCGGCGAACTCAGTCTAGCCAGTCTGGCGTGTACGAGTTCGTTTCTATGGCCCGCAATCTATCCCCGCCAAAACCGGTACGGCGTCGATAATGTGGTCGTCGAAAGTCTTTCTCTATGGAAAGGAGACTTTGTTGAACTCGCCTGCGATACCTGGCTTCGTTCCAACAATGGAGCAACAGATCCTTCTCACCTAGCGGTATACCACATGATGAATATCATGCTTCATGCAAACTTCACGGTTGTACAAAGTTTTGCACATTCCCTGCCCGGCTCTGCAGCAAGAGATCCTAAGAAAGGTCTGGCGGCCCGGGAAATACATGCATGGACACAGAGCAGACATTACAATATCGCACGTTGGCACGCTGAGCACATGATCGCCGCAATCGAGGGTGCTTTTACAGCTCCGACGAGCAAGGCAGAGCAACCAAACCCACAACAGCCGCCCACGCGCACATTATCGTCGACGACGGAACCCCGACGGCTACCTTTCGAAGCGCCTCATATACCTTATGCAGTCTATTTCGCAACTCTGATCGTCTGGTGTGGCGCGATGACCGAGGAAGCCACTACTTCGACCTCGTCGTCCGCCCAGGCTTCAATTGCGAGAGGCGAACGTATACTGTCACTGCATAAAGTGCACATTGCTCAGCTACTAGCACGCGTGCTGAACGAAGTAAAGTAGGGTCTCACGATGGAACCGAACCATCTACAAGGCACGCATTGCTTAATGCTCAAAAAACATTGTAATAAATGTGGCTGTTCCTCATCTAGACCACTTGTAGTCCTAAAACTTGCCTTCCAAACTCTCTTGGATTGATTCTTTGTCGCATTCCTCAAAAATGGGCTCGATCTCAACGGCTGAAATCCTGTTGATTTCTGAGTAATAATTCGGCTTTAAGCGGGGGGGTCGGATCGGAGAGATGGGGACGCTGGGGTTCCGATTTTGACTTGGCCGGTGAGTCGGCTGTCGATCCAACCGCGTCTCCTCCGTGATGAGGAACTCGATGTTGCGGGCTCTATGTTAAATAGATTGCCACAAGCTGGGCTACTAATCAAGATTGCCTGAAAAGACAGTGCATAGTACAATTTCTCTCATTTAAGCACCGGGAACGAACAGCAATCACCAACATGCCTAATCAGATACGTGATGATCTTCACAAGATTGACAAAACATCTTTCGACTATATCTATGAAGAGAATGTAACCATACCTCTGAAAGGGCACGGAATTGTACGATGCAATGTCTTCAGGCCCAAAGAGGTCAAAGATGCCAAGTTCCCGGTACTTGTGACGTACGGACCTTATGGCAAAGACGTTCACTACTCGGTGTGAGTTGTGTGAGGACAGTGGTCAGCAGGATAGAAGTGCTCATCTCTAAACACAGATTTCATGCTGCTTCCTTTGCAGAAGTCCCAGAAGAACATCATTCTCCCCACTCAGCTTGGGAGACACCTGATCCGGGATACTGGACTCGCCATGGCTATGCCGTTGTGCGAGCCGACGAGGTCGGACTTGGTCAATCGCCAGGAGTTCTGAACACCATGTCCAGGGATACCAGCCTTGGTTTCGTGGAGGTGATCGAATGGGCGGCGTCTCAACCGTGGTCGTCAGGAAAGGTTGGTCTTCTCGGGATCAGCTATTACGCTGGAAGTCAATGGCGAGTGGCAGCGCGCCGTCCTCGCGGTCTCGCCTGCATGATTCCGTGGGAAGGTATGAGTGACTATTATCGAGATCGTTGCAGACACGGCGGAATCTTGTCGAACACATTCATCGATTTCTGGTGGAACCGACAGGTGAGTGCTTTGATGTTGGACAACAATTCGGACTCGGCTAACACAATATTGATGCTCAGGTCATTGTCAACCAATATGGGCGACCCGGACGTGCCGCACGAAACTGGGGTCCAGATACTATCGAAGGTAACCTTCCAGAGGCCGAACTTCAGGCAAACTGTCACGACCAGAACGTGGACAACGTCAACAACCGGTTTCTTGATGACGACTACTATGCGACTAAAGACTACGACATCTCGGACATAGAGGTACCGATCCTGTCCGTCGGTAACTGGGGTGGAATTCTGCTTCATCTTAGAGGTAATGTAGAGGGCTTCATGAATGCAGGATCTCGGCACAAGTATCTACGCTTCATCACTGGTCGACATGATCTGCCATTCTATACTAAGGAGTGCGTCGATTTACAGCGAAGTTTCCTTGATGCTTTTTTGAAAGGCAACGATCCACTGGGGTGGTCTCGCGATGAGCCAGCCAAAGTATCTTACAAGGTCAGGATAGGTGACGTCGGGTTCAACGATACGGCTGCCGAATCCGTTTACCCCGAGCGAAAGGAAGAAAATTGGCCGATACCTGGCACCGAATATACCAAATACTACCTGACGTCCTCTAACGGTCTGATCGAGGCGGCTCCTGCTATGGACGACACCAAGCTTTCCTACAAGGCGTTGGCAGATCTCAAGAACCAACATCTTCTTCAATTCACAAGCGCACCGTTCGAGGAAGAGACCGAGTTTACAGGTCACATTGTCGCCCATCTGAATGTCTCCGTGACTGCTGATGAAGGTTCGGTGAACCAACCTGGCGATATCGACCTGTTCATGACCATACGACATTTGGACGCGAAAGGCAAGGAGATCTTGTACACTGGTACAGTCGGAGATCCTGTTCCTGTGACCAAAGGTTGGCTCCGTGTCAGTCTGCGAAAGGTGAATGAGAAGAGTCCAAGACACCAGTCGTGGCATCCTCACCGCGAATACCTGTCCACGGACCATTCACCGCTTAAGCCAGGACAAGTCTATCCGGTTGATGTCGAGATCTGGCCCACCAACGTGGTTATCTCGCCAGGTGACCGTCTAGTGCTCGAAATCTCATCGGGCGACACACAGGGCGCCGGGCTATTCGAGCACAATTCAAAGCAAGACCGGGATGATTCGACTTTCGGTGGCATTAATCATGTTCACTTTGGAAAGGAGCACGAAAACTGGCTGTTGATGCCCTTGGTGCCCGCGAAACAGGCTTCAGCATAACAAGGCTATATATAAGTGACGTTGGCCTGTCACAGCGAGTACTTGGTGTTTCATGCTCGTATTAGAAGACTCGTCAAATGAAGATTATTTTCGTCTAGGCTATCTTGATAATTTGACCGTTGCGTCGCTCGGTAGCCTAACAGGGCCAGTGCTCGAAACCGTGCTTGTTTTTGGCGGACGTGATATTCGACCCTGACCCTTCCCACGGTGCTCCCCGCGTACCCTTCAAATCCATCGCATGTTTCTACCATTCTCCGCCGATTTTGTATTTCATGATGTTGTCGTCCAATCTACCTCCCGTCATGCGCCACAGACGATTGACATGCTGTTTTGGCACACGGGTCAGTCTAAGGCGCCCACAACGGCTGGGTGTAGTCGCTTACCGAATAGAACCAAACGCCAGTAAACATTGCTACAACCAATACACCTTCAGCGTTGGTCTGTCCAGCGGCTCGGTCGGAGACTCGATGCGTCCGACTCGATTCTCGATATGGTGGCATTCTTCGCCAGTCCGACGGCCAGTTTAGATCCGACGGTGGTGCAGATGCTGCAGAGTAAATTTGTGTTTGGCTTGTGCCGGGCTCAAGCGTCTCATCACGTCCAGTCTCGTGGACATCGTACGCTCGTAGTGTTTCGCGAATTGTGGTCGGTTCCACAAGAGTCTCCGTTCTGGCCATGATGCTCAGCGACGAAGGAATGGAAGAGGACAGACTGCGGAAAGGTTGAAATGGCGCAGTGCCACTCTTGCCGGCTACAATTGTATCGAAATCAACGCCTGCGTCTTGTTGCGGTCCCGATCACAAGGGGTAGCTTGCCAGAATGCTCGACGATCATCTGACGGGAATTAATGGGGTTGAGAAATACCCGCCTGACTCGACCGTCAGGCGTTCCGTGCCAGGTTCCGAAGCGGCTTCGGTTGACCCCAACTCACCTTTTTTCCCCCGGCGTCGGAACCCCTTCATACCCTTCCGAGCACTGACACAGAGCCCAGACCCTTAACGGTTAATGTTAACCTAGTGCTACTCGCTATGTATTTTGTGATTTTCCGGAGGCAACACTGGTCGAGATCCTTCAATGCGAGAAGATGCAGACGTCGCGAGACTCATGACATTGTATTCCTAAGTTGATCCTCAAGATGTCGGGCGCCTCATTTTCTCGCATCGAGATCTCCAGCCTAGAAGGCAGAGCTTTATCAACCCGATTTCGCCAGAAGTCGTTTCATTCTTTGCACACGACCTTAAAGTCGTCCGAGAAGTCCATCAAGGACGCGATTGCGGCGGATACCGGCTATAGCGAACCTGAAATCCTTTTCGAATATGCTCTCACTATCTCTGAAGTGCGCGCGCACTACGACTCCTTGAATCTGGAAGGTGATCTCAAGGCTCAACGAGCATTGGAAAATCTAGAGGCGACGACAAATGTTGGCATTGTCTACGTGATTCCCACGAAGCAGAACATCTTCTATTCTGTCATCTCAGCTATCATTGCAGCACTTGCCGCTGGAAATTGTGTTATTCTCGAGGTGAGTGGTAACTAAGTTGAGCGAAGATTGATACGAGGTACTCCAATCTAATTCAAATGTGATCAGCTCCCTCCTACATTGACGCAAATCTCTGCTGTGCTGCGCAAGATCTTGCCTTCGGCACTGGACGCGGATGTATTTGCAATCAGCGACACGAGGCTATCGGAAGAATTGCTGTCCAAATGTCATGTTGTGGCCCAGACCGACAAGGACAACTTTCAGAGGACAGAGACCGTAATCGACCCACGGTCGAAGCCATCAGCAAAGGTCGTGGCGGTTGTCGATCGAACAGCAAATATTGCCGAAGCAGCCTCAGCCTGTGGGATGTCCCGTGTCGCGTTCAATGGCCGCTCTGTCTACGCTCCTGATATTGTTCTTGTGAATGAGTTCGTGGCCGACGATTTCCTGCTTCATCTTATCCAGGCCGTCACATCGCCCTTGTTCAAAAGAAGCAACCCAACGTCACAGCATATGTCAAAAGTACAGCCTGACAGTCACACGAAACTCATGAAAGAGCTTGAAGGCAATGACGGGATTAGAGTGATCGTTTCAGGGGCGAACGGTAGTGTTGTCGAAGTTAAGGATCGGTAGGTGGAATTTGCAGCTCCTGAGTGCCTAGCTGACCAAGTACCGCCTTGCAGAACGAAAGCAGCCCTAGGACGCAGCATTGAAGGCCGCGTTGTCGTCGTCTGCCGAATCAGCAGCCTCGACGATGCAATTGATTTATGTTCCAGGTACGTCAGATCTACCGGATCCTAACCAGTGCACGACATTGACATTCTGTTACAGCTTCGGGACACCACTTGAAGCGTCCTACATCTTTGCAGCCACGAGCGAAGCGAATTATCTATCTCGGTTTATTGATGCGCGTTTTTGTAGCATCAATCATATACCTGCCGAAATTCTGGGTACGTACTGTTCATCCTATCAACATTCAAGCACATACACGCTATTCTTGAGTTGCAGCCTTGCTAACAGTGGAATCAGTTGGACCCTTCGCGCCAAAACACCCAACCATAGCACCAACACCCAGTCCTCGTTACAGTCCAGCACTTTTCCGCTTACCACGACCAAGATTAAGCCACGCGTCAAACCTCTCGAGTATTTTCCAAGAGGCTGTCAGGTCGAAATCGACAAAATCGGTGGAGCTGTGGGCTCGCTCCATCGTGCAGTCTCCATTACCCGCCATTAAACAAGCAGATGGTAAAGCCGTGGGATTTTTTGACCAAGCGTTCATGGTTTTGGGACTTACTGTATTGTCACTAGCGGCAGGAGGTGCTTTCTATGCTTTTCGCATGCTTAGGTGCAAGTAGAGAGGTTGCTTAGGATTCTAGGTAGACAAGGAATGAAGTATCAGAAACTAAAGTCTCGATGGCTGTACTGTACCATAGGCCTCCTAGTTGTCTAGATTGTAGGTATTGCAGTGCAGATGAAATGACAATTGCAACAGAGAACCTTCTTATCATTATACATACAGCTTTCTACGCTCAGGCCTCGGCAGCGACCATTCGCGGTCGCGCCAGCAACTTCTCGCTTTCCGTTGCTAGAGTCTTTCTGTCCGCCGTGTCACGATAACGACCAAAATTGAACTGAGAGTTACACATGTTGACCAACTCCCATGTCTCTGCAGCCAAAACATTGGGCTCAACTTCATCCTCCCAGTCACCAGCCGCTCCTGCTGCGAACAGGATTGGCATCCAATGATCATCCGTGGCCTGAGCCTCGCGGTAAGCAGGATGCTGCATCAGCCGAATCATGGCTTTCCTCAAGGCAGGACCTCGATTTTTCGTGACGACATCCTCGGTCGCTTGTCGGAAGTTCAAGGCCCACGCCTCCGGGGGGTGTTCCTGGCCTAGGGACTCGCGATACAGGACCATGTTGATCCAGTGGTTACGGTATAGATTGTGCACCGCACCCCCAGTGCCGATGAGGAGATACCCCTCTTTGCGCAGAGGTCGAAGCGTGGCACCAACCTTGACGTGGTACCAAGGGTCGTAGCGGGCGTTCATAGAGATAATGGTCACGGGCGGGCATTTCGTGAAGTCTGGGAACATGCGGATGAGGACCATAAAAGTGTCGTGGATCCATTCAAAGTCTGGGTTGGGACCGACGTTGAAACCCTCGGCGGCGAGCATGGACATGCACCGTTCCGCGGTGGCAACGTCCGGATTCGGTTTCCAGTCCTTGTAAAGGGCGGGATTCACGTACGGGCAGAATGCCTTGGTGGGGTTGGGATTTGTGGCGATTTCGATCTTGTCACCGAGGCAGGCCCAGTGAGCGCCCTAAAGGTACTTTAGTCAATGCAAACAAAGACGATAGTTTCACGGACGTAAATGCGAGAATGAAATTTGGGAAGGATATGCCTTACCATGATAACAATGCCCTTGACATTGTGCACGAGAGCTTCTCGTCCGCACTGTTCCCAATGGGCTCCTGCTTCAGTCTCGGCTTCCAACATGCGGGTCGAGCCATGAGAGAAGAAGTGCACCGGTGTCAGGCCTGAAGAAGATCAGCACATGGTTGCCAGGTTAAGTGGTCATTAATGCACTTACTCATGGTTACGGTCAAACTGTGGAATTGGAGGCTGTTATGGTAAGAGGTGATGTAGTCGATGAGGACTTATCTGAGAATCCCACGTAGACTAACTCCGGTATTATCGTTCAACTTCTGTCGCGACCGGTGTTGTACTCAGAGGTCCAGAAGGTGACCCCAGCCTAACTATGTTAGTCACGGCGAAGGTCAGAGCATGGGGTTCCGTGATCTGCCACCCAGCCTCCGGATGCTAGCTAGTCACAGCGCCCATACTACCCATTCCGAAATCCGGCTGGAAACGCCTCGGAAAGTTGGAGAGCCGTGGGGATTAGTTTCCCCTTTGCCATGGATTCTCGAAACCCAATAAAGGCACGGAATCAGCATTTCGGTAAGATTGATACCTCATACCTGACATACGTTGCTGTAACCGGAAAAATGGCTTCACAATCTCGTCCTCCTACTGAAGGCCAGTTGGCAACTCACCTGCCTGGCGTGACGGCCTATGTCACGGGGCACGACCCAAAGACAGGAGACACAACCATTCAAGAAAGACGACCGGCAAAATGGCACTCCATCGACAGTGATGGCATGACCTTCAACGTGCCCTTCACTACATCTGAATTTCCTGTCAACATGAATGGGGACGCCGACATTACGAAGCACGACGACCGGGTGAACTCAGGCAAGATGGGCATCGTCAACCCTGGCGGCACTGTTCTGCGATTTGTGGACTTTTCACCCGGGTTCGAGTCCATGATGCATCGAACTCAGAGTCTGGACTTTGGTATCGTCGTGGAAGGTAGCATCGAGTTGATTTTGGACTCTGGCGAGAAGCAAATCTTGCACAGGGGCGATGTGTGCGTTCAACGAGGGACCAACCACGCATGGAGAAACCCAAGCGATACGGAGTGGACGAGAGTTGTCTATGTGCTACAAGACTCGAAGCCGGTCGAGGTTAATGGGAAACCATTGAAGGAGTACCTAGGCAGGAGTGAAGGGGAGATCCCGGCCAGCGGGAATGATTAAATGAGAGCTGTTATAGAAGTATAACGAAATAAATTCACCAGAATTTTCTCCCTTGTATCACATGGCTCACCACTCACAAACCCCCTTGTCAAGCCTTGACAACACCGGCTGCTCCGGGGCTCACATGGAACTCGCCCAAGTATTTGAGTAAATGGTCTCAACCTGCCACCCGCAGAGATCAAAGCGATGCCCCCTGCGGACACGAAGTATAGCTACGCTAGCAGGGATTTTAGGGTATGAGCCTGAGAAGTCAGTTAATTCTGACACGTCGAAGAAACCTCAGATCAATCCCCATGATGAGGACCCTATTGGAAGCTGCTGTCGACTGGGGATCCGAAATCGCACCCCATGGGGATGAAATCGTGGGATGGGGTGGATCAGCACGTCCCCGGATCCCCTCTTTGTATGCAGCTCTATTTATCGACTAACGACGGTCTATCTCGTCTGGGAGTCGGTATGAACATTAAGTACTAAAAGAGCGTACATGTCAAGTGATAAGAAGCAAGTACTTTTCATATTGGGTGTGGAAACTGTAGGGATCTCGCAGTGTACCTTTCTCAACAACCTGCTCGTAGGAGATATAGTCAGTCAGAATAGCCGCCGTTCCTCGACTGAAATACTTGATTCTTTGTCTGTGCTCTGCTTATCATGTCACATCTTGATGGCCTCCAGTCATGGAGCAGCGAGCGGTCCTATGATACTCTTAAAGAGAAGAAATTCCACATCCTCGCCCTTGGTGTCGGGATTTTCTTCGTGGGCAGGTTCTTTCTTCAGGTAATATAAAAAGACTTCACATAATGCAAGCAGACTGACTATGATGTGTGGACTGTCTACAACATCCTTTTCCATCCAATAGCACGAGTACCGGGCCCATTTCTTGCCAAAATCTTTGGATCATACCTTGTTCCCGCCCAAGCAGGCCTGCATAGAGCTCAGGTACGGCGCAAACAGCTTCCACATACGAATTAGACTAACACAATTAACAGACTCTCAGGAACTTGCACGACAAGTACGGACCAGTAGTCCGGGTCGGACCCAATGAGGTAACAATTTCTGAATGGACCGCCTACCGTCAAATATACAGCCAGAAAGGCAGTAACAAGACAAGTCACTTTTACGAGGATACGAAATTGGCAACACATGGTCCAGGTAACCTTTTCACCTTCGTGAGCAAAGCTGCACACTCTGCACGCCGCAAGCTGCAGAATCCCGCGTATTCTCTCCAGGCTATCCTCGAGAACGAAGAGTTCCTCGCCGAACGTGGTGACATTTTGGTCAGACGCATGATCAACTCCAAAGGCAAAGGCTCGAAGACCACGGCAGATGTCTTCCTTCTCAGCGGTCTCTTCAGCCTAGAGGTGATTCTGAAATGTGCTTTTAATCGCCACTATGGGGATTCCCCGGCCGGAGACTCTTTGACTCTGCTGAGAGCTATGGATTCCAGCGCTGTGGCCATCCAAGTTCGTGCTGCGATGCCCTTCATCACTCGATCCATCGGCAAGCACATTCCAGGGAGTATAGGACAGTCGTATCGCGGATGGGATGTCTGGGAGGCAATGACAACGAATCTCGTCGAGCAATTTCGTCAGAACGAAGCAGCATCAGACACGCGGCAGCGGTTCATGACCACGCCCATGCTCGTCAACGAAGACAACTTCTTAGGCCGGAAACTCACGCAGACGGAACTAATCGACGAGATGATGGCTGTTGCTTTCGCTGGAAGCGGTACCACCTCGACTACGCTGACGTACTTGATGTACTCGCTGGCCAAGGACGCTAAGCGACAGGACCGTCTTCGAGAGGAGCTCGAGAACGCGGGCCAGAGCATCAGAGAGATTCAGGACCTACCTTTCCTCAATGCCGTCATCAAAGAAACGATGCGTGTCTTTCCTACCATCGTGTCGACCCTGCCCCGCGTACTTGAGCAGCCATTGACTGTGGGCAAGTTTGTCTTGCCCGAAGGCACTTTCGTCGGGATGCAAAACTATGTACACCACAGAAACCCGGATTTGTACCCTCACCCAGATGAATGGTGGCCAGAGCGCTGGCTGGTAGATGAATCAAAAGCGAAAGACATGAATGCTGCGCTGACGCCATTCTCACTTGGGCCGAGAAACTGCATTGGTCAGAATCTGGCGAGAGCAGAGCTGTACTTGGCCACGAGCAAGGTGTTTAGAAAACTCAAATTGACATTGAATCCAAGCATGACGGAATGGGATATGGAGATGGAAGACAGGTTCAATATCGCTCCTAAGGGAAGACGTTGTCTGGTGGACATTGAGGTTTTGAATTGTTAGCGGTAATTGATTTACCCTGGTTTTCTTTGTACCTTTTTTCTTGTGCCGTGATATGCAGCTTTACATGATGGTAGGTTTGCTTGTCACGGAGTCCTTGACGAAAGTAATGAAAAGAATCTTTTTGAACTTTCTCTATTCAAGCCCTTATTAGGGCATCTTCATGTTGGTATACCTAGATAACAGACTTCAATCACCAAAGTAAGTACAAAGCTCTGAGTTAGCGGATCTACCGTGAAATCTAGACTGCTGAATCCTTGCCACACAGATTTTTGTGTCAAACTTCAAGGGATTGTTCAATCGAAAACTTACGCAAGACAGACTACTTTATGAAAGAGATCTGAATTGTGTTGGCTGCGGCAAGGCTGCCGTCACGTGCAAAGCTGTGGCCAAGATTCGCGGTTCGGGGCAACAGGGTGCACTCTCTGCCATCTGGTTTCCTCGCAGGCCCGTTATGCCCCAGAAAGTCTTTGTTTCTCTCTGGATCACTGGTGGACTACACCCTTCACTTCCTAGGTGCGCGTGGACATGGTCGTTTCATGGCGTTAGTCTACCCCAGGCCTTAGCCTACCCCACGGTCTTGGTCTACCTAATAGTGTCGACCCCATGATCTTTAGTTTACCCCAGACGAACCTTGCTTCCCCAGATGCGATGCCAAATTCCAACCGAATCGACGATGCAGTGACTGGTGCTAATCACTGGGCACCTATTGGCCACTCCTGCCCAGGATTCCGGCAGTCTGGGCGAGACCGGGGGCATTTCTTGGTGCAGAACGAGCCAGATGCCACTAGAGTATAATCAAATGGGAACTCCAGGCGCTCCAGAGCTGGGTCATTCCAGCCTTCACAGGCCGCGTGGGAACCCCCCACGCTACTAAACTTTCAGCTCTGCCATGAGATGGAAGTGTGGCTCCAAGTATATGCCCGAGAATGGCTGGAGATACACTATCCAGATGCTCAGCGTGAACCTGCAGCTATCTGCACGAGTGAATATCGGATGCTGAGAAGTGAGATTATCTACAATACTGACCAGGGGACATTACAACGGTGGGTAGGGCTTTGTGAATTGTGTGTCGTTTCCCGAATCTAGATCTATCTCGATGACTGAAGGGCTGCTAATAGAGCGCCAGCTCCTTGAGCTCTAGATTCTGAGCCAGCACTACCCCATGGTTTGCCGGCAGCTGTTAGGTCCAAGAACATAAAGATCCTAGGCCTCATCCCTCACATACGAAGTGGTAGCCTACCAAATCCTTCAAGCCAAAAATCCATGTCGACACGCTTTCACAATGGGACAAAGCACAGTAACAACCCAAGATCTGGCGGCTGTGGTCGCCGCCACTGCCGAGGCTGGCGGCATCGTGCGTTGGAATCACCTCAAGACTGTCCTACTCGTCACGGTAAGTTTCGATGGCCATGATACTGGTTGTGAAGTCGATACTAACAAACCCGACAGGCAGTTCTTAGTTTATATTTTTGCGAACTGTTGCTCCTTGTTGGCGGTGGGGCGTTCGCTCGGCCCATTGCTGCTGTGATCGGAGGAGAGACTCTGACCTCCTGGCCATCGTTGGTTTTGATCATATTCACAGTCGCTCTCTGCGCCCCGGTTGCTCAAGCCGCCGATTAGTGAGTGTCCCTCCACCTGCAGTCAATTTTGACTTGTATGTTCTCATGCTGAGACATTCGCGGCCCAGCTGGGGAAGAAAATGGTTTCTGGTCATTCCCAACATCTTCGGATTCATTGGCAGCATCATCGCCGCACGTGCGACGTCAATGATCATGCTCATTGCAGGCTACTGTGTTGCGGGCATCGCCTTTGCTTCACAGGCTCTGTTCTTGACCGTGGCCTCTGAGGTCCTACCGCGCAAATATCGTCCTTGGGGCCAAGCTGCTGCCAATGCATCAGTCGCCCTCGGATCCGTCTTTTCCCTCAGCGTGGGAGGCTACTTGGTCCAGCGCAGCCCCGAAGGATTTCGAACCTATTTCTACATCACTGCGGGCATCTATGCCGGTGCCACTATTCTGTGCGCTTTGCTCTATAATTCAGTACCCCGAGAGCTGCAGGTCACACTAAACTTCAGCCAAAAGATCCGCTCTCTCGACTGGATCGGATACCTGCTCGTGGCATCTGGAACCGTTCTCTTCTGCCTCGGACTTTCGTGGGCTCAAAACCCCTATCCCTGGAATGATGCACATGTTCTTGCACCTTTCTTGATTGGGAGCCTTCTGATCATCACGTTATGCGTCTACGCCTGGAAATTCAAGAAGGACGGCCTCTTCCACCATGCTCTCTTCCGGGACCGCAACTTTGCCATCTCGCTGACAGCCGTCTTTATTGAAGGAATGGCGTTTATGGCAGCCGCCGTCTACTTTCCTTACTCACTCAGCGTCCTGCAGGCGGGCACGATGGGCCTCTACAGGCAAGCCCTGTGCTACAGCATCGCCTTCTGCACCTTCGCTGTTGCCGCTTTTCTGTCTGGCCTTTATATCTACAAGACAAAGTCGGTTCGTGTGCCAGGAATGATGACCTTTGTGGTGTTCTTGGCCTTCTTCATCTCTATGGCCAGCGTCACTGCGACAACTCCCGAGGCTCACTTCTGGGGCTACGTCCTCTTCTACGGCTTGGCTCTGGGTATGTGCTTAGTTACATTTGTCACGGCCGCGCAATTCTCCGCTCCACCTGAACTGATTTCCATCACATCTGGACTCGTCCTCACTATGAGAAGTCTGGGGGGATCTATTGGATTGGCGATTTTTAATGCAATCTTTGCGAGTGGTCTCACCAAGAATCTTGTCCCGAAGGTGATCGCGGCTGTGGTCCCGTTGGGCTTGCCAAAGGAGAGCATCGCACCGCTTATTGGCGGCTTAAGCGCAGGCAACATCACATTGGTAGAGAGCTTGCCTGGAGTAACACCTCAGATTATTGGAGCTGCCGGTCTTGCCATGAAGCAAGCTTACGTTATTGGCTTCAGGGGCGTCTTCATTTGTGGAGGTGCATTCTCGATCGTCGCCATCTTCAGTAAGTCAGGTGTTCAAATCGAGAGATCTATAACTAACTTAACTCTCCAGCTGCCGCGTTCTTGCACAATCCAACTTCAGAATTCAACGCAAAGATCGATGCCCCCATTGAGGTCGTGTCGGAGGACAATGAAGTTGAGTCCAAGCTGGCTATCACTGAGCAGCGGATTGAGAATAGAGATATTGGAGTATAGGTCTACCAACCTATACTTTGACATTGGAATGTGAAGGGTGTATAGTGCAGCTGAACGGTCCACTCGAGCGTCGCATTGAAATGAGGGCCTAGAAAGGCTAGCCTCAGTATTTTACCCTGCAGATGTGGTGCTAATTCAAACAAGCCATCGTATAAAAATCTCGATACTTTCTCTGCTCCTTCTGCCACCAATTACGCACTAGTTACTTCTGTATTCATAGTAAGCGGTCTCCGATGGAAGCCTACAGCCATTGGGCCCGAGTATCTTGTATTTCTAGAACGTGCGAGAGCCTCAAGAACATGGTCCGGAAGTTTGCAAGAAATTAAAATAGGACTGAACCATCGGAAAGCTCTTTACCCAGAGTGAAGGGTTCAGAGAACGCCTACACATCACTTGGATGGCTATGAATTGGCCGTCTCCTTCATACCACCGGACCACTCTCAAACTTGACGGGAAGGAGCTGCGACGTCCTCGGACTCAAGAAATACCACTGTCCTTTCAAGCTCTCACCACCTTCTTCTGACCTTACATGTGCCTCCTCCTTAACCACAGCACGAACGGCAGCCTTAGTAACCATACATCACACCATCCCCGTGGGACGTTCTACCGGAAAAAGTCCGACTTCTCATATTGTGGGAAAGACGTCGCTTGAGCCTCGGCATACTCTCTCTCAATGGCGTCACGTCTCTTTTCCGACCTCACTGCGAGTTTGATGGGAAATTCGTAGGCGCAGGCGGTGAGACCTTCTCTGTACCCCGTCACAACATCTGTGTCTGGCACGATTGGCTTGCCGGTCTTGGGATCAGTCGCCATCTCGATCTTGAAGGCCCAGAGAATCTTGGCTATCGCGTGGAAGAGGTTGCGGTCTGCGAGGTGGATACCGGGACACAAGCGACGGCCGTGGCCTGGGGATTCCAAAGAGTCAGATAAAGTAAACTCGACAATCTGGAAGAAAGGCGGCAATAGTCAAGAAACATACCATAGCCATAATGATCGCGGTTCTCGTAGTCTGCGGAATTTGCATATTCGTTGGCGAGCAATGTCTTGCCCTTGTAATGATCGGGATCGAAGACGTCGTGGTTGGGGAATTTACCTTCGTCATGATGAAGGCCCCAGACGTTAACGAAGCATATCGTGCCCTTTGGTAAGAATTTACCATCGATAAATTCATCTAGGGAATAGTGAGCATGACCTTAATATGACGGGATAATTCTAGGGAGCAAGGGTGATAATCGTACCCTGGGACAGTGCATGGGGAACCGAAAGAGGCGCCACCGGTCGCCACCGATGCGATTCCTTGACAATTTGTGCAACGTACGGTAGCTTGTCGTAGTCGGACCAGTCGGGTACTCGGTCTTGGCCGAGTACAGCATCGATCTCAGCTTGAGCTTTCTTCTGCACCTCTGGGAATGTCACCATGGCTTGCATGAAGGATGTAAGCACCGATGCTGAAGTGTCGGAGCCGCCCTTGATGGTGACGCCCGCAAGCAGTGTGATTTGGTGGGTGTTAAGGCCTGTCTTCTCTTGTGAATCAAGAAGCCGGTCGATAACGGTGTCCTGAGAACCAATAGCACCACGGCGCTTCATGACCGAGTCTAACAGGCCGAAATAGAGGCTGTGCATGTGGTCGTGCACGACTTTAGCGCGAGTTACCCAGTTTCCGAGCCAGGACTGCGGAATTAATTTTAGGAAAGGGAAAATGTCGACTGGCGGAGTTGCCCCAAACTCGTTGATTCTTGCCCATTTCTCAAGGAGTTCCTCGAGTTTTTCCATGTGAGGGGCGTGCGTGTCTGGAGATCGAATGCCATAGACTGTAGGCCACGTCAGTGTCAGAAACATTGACTCAGACCTGTGGATCCTCACCTATACTCATGACAATGCTGTTGGTGGTTCTCTTGAGGTGGTCACACCAGCTATTTGGATCCTGGATCATGTCGTGTAGCATTTGGACCGTCTCTGCATGCTGGATTTTTGTATGTTCCTTGTTGCACGTAGTTTCAACAAAGGACTGATGAATCTGCTTTCGCATAATGCGCCAGGTTGGTGTGTTGTTCATCAGAAGCACATGGTCGCCCTCGCCGATGATTTCGCCGACTTGATTCGGTGGTCGATTACTGGAAGTTGCGCTTTTCTTCTCCAGCAGTTCTTTGATGATTCGACGGTCTGTGAGAACAGCGACTGTACCTGGCCCGAGTTTGAGAGTGTACAAGCCGCCATACTGCTGGGCCCATTTCGTGAATCTGTTACAGTTAGCCCGGATGCTGGGTGCGCTTGTATCTTTGGATGACTTACTGAAGGTAGACCTTATGCTTGGGAAGTTGATGCAAATTGCCAATTACCGGTAATGTTGGTGGACCTAGAGTAAAAGTTTTGTCAGCTGCCGCGGATCCATAGCTCAATCGAGGTTTCCTTACCATCTGGAAAGTTGCGCCCTCTTCTACCAACGAAGAGATAGACATATAGCAGGAAACCTGCGGAGAGCAGGAGACTGCCCAAGCCAACGAAAGAAACCATAGCCGTGACGGGGGAGATGGCAGTTTTCAAGAGTTGAAACCCGGGGTGATTACCTGCAGGACATATAGTTCTTATCTTTGGTCTTCTGCTGGCGACGTTCAAGGCGATTAATATTCTCTCGATAGATGGATGCGAACCCCAGCCAATACCCCGCGGTTACTAGGCCAATCGTGGCCAGGCAAGCACTTGACCCCAGGATCTCCGGTGTCGGTACCCCATCAGAGTGATACAAAAGGAGGGGCAGCGAGGTTGCGGCGGCAAAGGGGAATGGCGACCGCTAGCGAGGAGATGACGATAACATCTCGTATGGGTGGTAACCTCACACAGAGCATTGGTAATTCAGATTGTGGTGAGGCTGGTTGGTGTCGAGGTGCATAATTCCGGATACCTTGGGGTATGCACCTCGCATACCCAGTAGGGGGGTATGGTAGGTCACGTGGTTAAGGATACATTAATCTTACTAAGAGATCCAGCATTACTGGGCATAATGTGCGCTTCCCAAGGACTGTGGATCTCTACTGACAAGGAAAGCCTTCCTATCTGAGATCTATCGATCAGATATGCAAATTTAAACTCTTGCAGGACTTCCGACCTCAGGGTCAATTAGTCAGAAATGTCGCCAGCAAGACAGACGGGGTCATCTTTGGGATGTCCCTGGACAGCAAAATGCATATCATATACTCACGCCCACGTTGCTGCCAGCGACTAACAACGTCGTCAAAAGGGTTCTCTCACTTGCCTTTCCCTCCACGTCTACCACAGCGTAGTTGCAAACTCAAAAATGTCACAGAAACTGCTACTAAGGCCTCAGTCTCGTGTCCCCATTAGAGCCAATTTCCGGCACCCAAAACCATCACTTCTTGTGGGCTTGAGGAGGCATACAACTAGCTTTCGCAATTATGCTAATGTCGCAGATGTATGTTTCCGTCAGCCTCCTGGTTGGTGATATTGATATTGACGCAGACAAACAATCTCCAGGTACCCAAGTATCACGACGATTTTGACGTAATCGTTGTTGGGTCAGGCGCGGCCGGGCTGACAGCTGCCGTAACGGCAGCGTTGCAAGGGAACCAAAGAGTGCTTGTGGCGGAGAAAACAAAGTATTACGGCGGCACATCAGCATACTCCGGAGGAGCTGTGCTACTTCCTCTAAATCCGCTCTCGATAGCAAAGGGATACCTAGATTCTCGGGAACTAGTTGAGCGTTACTTTCGGAACTGTCTGAAAGATGACTATGATGATGATCTGATCTCTGCCTTTCTGGACTCGGCCCCCGAGATGGTAAAGTGGCTAGAAGCCAAGTCGGCGACTCAGTTCGTCGCCCATCCAATTCCCGACTACTACATGCATCTTGACGGTGCAACACAAGGACGAGCGGTCTTGAATTTGCCATACGACGGGCGCAGACTCGGACAACTAGTGAAGCAAGTTCGATATCCTCTCCAAGGCTACTGCGCCTTCGGTTCTATGCAAACAGATTTAGGTGCGATGGAATACTGGAAACAACCCTTTGCAAATTGGAAAAACTTCACGTTCGTCACCAAGAGCCTATTACGGTACGCGACCGATATCCTACGGTACGGAAAAGGAACTGCCTTGTATAATGGCAACGCACTTGTTGGCCGGTTGCTGGAGTCGGCCACTAACGCTGGCGTGGAACTATGGAGGAATGCCCCAGCAGCAGAGCCCATAATGGAGAACGACCGAGTGGTCGGCATCGTTATCAAGAAGGAGGGCAGAGATCTACAGATACGGGCAAGAAAAGGCGTTATACTTGCCAGTGGTGGCTTCAGCCGGTCAGTCGAACTGAGTCGGAAATATTTACCAAACCACGACTGGTCGGCCGCTCCTCGTGGTAATCAGGGGGATGGTATGCGAATTGGTGTGGCCAGTGGAGGGAACTTGCCTCGTCCAAATATCGACAACGCTTTGTGGACACCAATATCCGAATTCCGGCCAAAGAA
Organism: Exophiala calicioides; assembly: GCA_001599795.1. Lineage (NCBI taxonomy): Eukaryota > Fungi > Ascomycota > Eurotiomycetes > Chaetothyriales > Herpotrichiellaceae > Exophiala > Exophiala calicioides. Next base: position 2,891,946 of record BCHZ01000003.1, read on the forward strand.
GGGCCCCGTCAGGACATACCCTCATTTCGCCTTAGGTCTTACCAAGCCAGGATCGATGATGGTGGATGGTGACGGTAAACGATTTGCGAATGAGTCAGCACCATATCAGGACCTCGGACGGGCAACGAATGCTGCTGGCGTCCGTAAAGAGTACCTGATAGCTGATCGAAGGCACCTTCGAAATTATGGCATGGGAGTGGCTCTACCGGCACCATACCCTATTGGCCATATCCTCCGGCGAGGCTACTTACTGTCTGCTCCAACTATTCCTGCTCTAGCCACTAAGATGGGCATCGACCCGGAGAAATTGTCTGCCACAGTCGAACGATTCAACACCTTTGCTCGGAACGGGAAAGATCTGGACTTCGCCCGAGGGGAGGCGCTCTACGATCAAGCTAACGGCGATCCAGCCGTGAAGCCAAATCCCTGCCTTGCACCATTAGAGCATGGTCCTTTCTATGCGCTTCCTATGTACCCTGGGAATGGCGTGACGTTTTATGGTCTGGAAACCAATAAGGATGCCCAAGTCTTGAATGCGTCTGGTTCTGCGGTACCTGGTCTCTACGCCGTGGGTGCTGATCAGAATAGCATTACGAAAGGGAACTATCCTTCCGGTGGTAGTACCCTAGGCACAGGGATGGTGTTCGGATATCGTGCTGGTCTTCATGTATCAAAGTAATAGCAAGATGGCGTTCAAGCGGGAGAGCAGCCTTAACATATTGTCTGGTCGAGGTCGCTTGCTCGGCAACGAATATTCGAAGGAATGATGATTCTTTAAGCGCCTGAAGATGTGGATATCCGAGGACAGGAGGGCTACGGGATCAAATGGGACCGTCGTAGCGAGGGTGAGGTGAAGGGAACAAGTCGAAAGGTGAGTCAGGAGGAAGTTGGTATTAAAGCGGCACAGTGGGCGGAAGGTGAGATCGGTGAATAAGGATGGTGTAGTTTTAAAGCGGCACGGTCAGGCTCTGCGTAGTTAGAACTCGTTACTAAGTGCATAACACGTGATAACGCTCCCCATAGTAGTGCCCGTACTCCATACTCCATCCTCCGTACTTGTCTATGGACTATCCTCTTCGAAAAAGGCGCGTCTTTCACTGTGTCGATTGCACTTCCACTACCAGCAGTCTATTCCCCTTGATGGCCTCCATCCGTCCCTAGCCATGGAATCCGCCGTCCTTGCGCCCCTCAACTTGCTCGAATCCCACTTCAACGTTCTCGTCACCTCGCTCACTCAAACAAACACCTTCACCAACGCCCCTCAGATCGCCAGAGACCTTCTGACCGCCGATGACAGCCTGACCTCGTCGCTGAACCTCCTACAGCGACACCAAGAAAACTTCGCCCGCATCCTCAACCTCCGCGCCGAAGTGGCCGGCCTCCAGACACAACTCAAAGACACCATCCGCAGCTGCGTCGCACTCAGGCAGGACATCGGCCAGATCCATCCTTCAATACTCGACTCTTCCGATTCAGAGTCGGAGGCTGAATCTGACGATGATGATGACAGCGAACAAGAAGAAGGCGGCGGCGGCGGCAGACACAAACCCAAAGTTGCGGAAGTCAACTACCACACCCTACTCACGTTTGCTGCGCGCATCGGCAAACACAATGCTGCCGCCGCAAGAGAAGCGGAAGCTGAGTCCGCTCGGAGGAAGTTCACCGCTTCAAAGGCTAAGAGACCCACGTCTACAGCTACAACAGCAGGTGAAAATGAAGGCGGCGCCGGCGCAGGACCGGTTCAGAACGCCACCGCTGAGACGGAAGCCGAGCTCTCACGTATCGACAATGCCATCGTCCTGAACCGCGCCCAGATGGGCATGGCTTTCCCGGACGCCAATATCCTCCGCGTCGGCGCGCTGGGGCAACTACAGTTGTTCCTGGAACGGCAGCAACAGCAGCAGCAGACAGTCGGTGGCGGGAGCGGTGGAGAAAACGACGTACGAAAAGCGGTCGGGCGCGAGGTTGAAAGGATGGTCAGGGAGAGTGAGGACATCGCCGAAGCAGAAGAGGACGGGGAGGACAAGCGAGGAAGCGAGACCGCCGCCGATGAGATGACCATGGGATCCAGTCCGGTGACGGCGAGGCCGGGTCTAGAGGGTGGCCACGGTCAAGGGAAAACGGCTGGTGCTGCGCCAGGCATGTCGCACTCGACCACGACCACGCAGCAACAACGACCTCCGGCCACTACCAGTGCACCGAAGAGGAAACTCGACCTTGACTTCCCGAGCAGTGACGACGACGACGATGATTGAAAGAAAGAAAGAAAGAAAGAAAGAAAGAAAGAAAGAAAGAAAGAGAGAAAGAAAAAAAGAAAGAAAGAAAGCGCACCTGCACTATCTCTTCCGTCACAAGGCAGGAGTAATACTGCGAACCTGCCAATCCCAATTTCCAATCCCAATCCAGTTCCAAAAACCATTGGGACCGGACGACCTGACGTCTCAGAAAAGCCAGTCTCGCCACGGGAATGCCTCGCATGCCTGGGGGACGGGGCCAACTTGGCATCGGAAGCGGTTCATCTGTGTTGGGACAACTTCCGAGAGGTCTCTCGTTATCCAGCGTCGCCCAGCGCAGCACAGGCTGCGAGCTAGACATCGCGGATGCAGGACACAGAATGCAGGCTGCAGGACGATGGCAAACGCAGCTCTGAGCCATCGCCGTCGAAATCACCATCACCCCCATGCTCATTCCATCTCTACGTCCCGGTTGCGCCGCCCACGAGGGAGTGGTGCGTGTTTCCTTCGCCCGGGAACCGAGGCACAAGACACGGCCATGATTGTGACAAGATGCAAGAGCGAGGTCCTGATGACCGAGGCAAGACTGACTCGGTTTCGTCCATTGAATGGCCCAGATTCTGGAACCCAAATGGGTGCAAAGCTCAATGGTTTTCGGTGCTCTGTACTCTACGCTTGAGTGCTAATCTGCCGTGTACAAGAAGTGGAAACCCTTCCAATGAATACACTGAAGACGATCCGATCCGATTCAACCCAATCCAATCCTACCGTCGCCGTGGCCCGATTAGCCAATCGATGCCCCCAGTCACATTCCATAATCCATGGCTGGTCATTCATTCATTCATTCCTCACAGCACTGTCGCCTTCCAGTCAATCCCTTGAATGCATTGCGGGCTCAAAATCCCCCTTCCCAGTGGTCAAGGTCTTTGCTCGTTTTCCATCTCAGCGCGATGGCTTCTCATGGACTCATCCCTTGCTCTCATTCAGCATCTACGACTTTTCCCTTAGCCGTGCCGATCGTCGACGTTCTTGTCCTTCCATCTCCCCAATCACCCGTTGATGTCCCTGCATTTGCCGTTTGACTTTGCCTTGTCGACGAGCTCGTGACCTACGTGTCGGACTTGCCAGGCTGAAATCGGCATCGTCCGCGTCACTGGCTGGTTCCGAGGATGTCTCACTGCCAATAATATCAGACAAGGAAGGTGACTTGGACTGTCTATGGGAGTCTGGTTCGTCATTCACACTTGAGAAGGGAGTTGTCGCCCCCTGAGGGTCATTAGGGCTTTGTTCTGAATGTCCATTTTGCATTCCAGTTTGATTTAATGCGTCCCAGTTAAACTCAGGGTCGCTGAATACCACCGATGAGGTTTCTGAGGACAACGAAGGTTGCTGTCGGATCTTCAATGTCAGTCGTGTGGGTTTGGATCGAGTTTCTTCGACCGCCGGTGCGTTGTCGGCTAGAAAATTGGGCTCGGGCGCCAAAACATGCATACGATTGTGTTCGGTTCCCTGGCGACTCACTTGAGGAGCGCGGTTGTCCTGGATGCCGCTGGCAGTGGGTTGCAGTGGATTGTCGATGAAACCATATCCTAACGGATTCATCTGAGCCGACATCAGGACACTCGCCTGGATGTACCCCGTGCTATTTGGGCCTGTTGCCGCAGGAGGGATGTTGATCAGGTCTCCATTTGCGTTGAAGCCGTTGAAAGGAATCACACCAGGTCTAGCACCACCAGAGATGTTTGGGAGCATATTTGGAAAAGGAACCGGGTCATACGGGTGGGCTGCTTGACCAAGATGACGAGTTCCTGTGCTCGCCTGCGAATGTGACGGAAAGCAAGCAGCCTGGTTTTGTTGTTGTGGGTGTCGTTGGTTCGCCATGGCCGAGGATCGAGGAAGCAGAGGCTGGAGAGCTGGTATTGTCGGCGCATCTTGACGAGATGCAGTACCGTATCCAAGATGACCCAGTGAGCATTTTCCTTGACACGGCGAGTCCATTTGCTCCTCGTATTTAAAGTCCATCTGACTCTCAGCCGGCTGGGACGCTCGCTGCGCCTTTTCCCGCTCTTCTGCCAAATGGTTTTGATAGTTCTGCCTCATTACCCAGTCTGTTTCTTTCCTGTGGATGGCACGCCCGCAATACTCCATGGTTTCTTCGGGATTCTTCCTCCCGTACTTGAACTTGGCGTATGACTCGACCAAAGGGTTGCCGTCTTCGAGGTTGAAGGGAGGGGAGGATGGGAGAGCTGTGCTAGAGGACGATAGTAGGGGGCTCTGGCCGCCGTCAGCCATTTGGCGAGGCGATCGATTCATCTTAGATTGCTGCAAGTTGGTTGATAGCTTTCCTCGGGATCTCGCGCCTATTCAGATATGGACGAGGATGGGGTGAAATCGAAAAGGGAAGAATGCTAGCGAGACAGGGTAATAAGCTGGAAGAAGGCATTTCAGAGGGGCGCAGGATGAGTGAAGATGGTTATGAGGGTCCCGCCCTGGACGGTGATTGAGGTGCGGCAGAACGAGGCAGTTGCGCATGGGATGGTGCTTGCTTGCTTGCTTGCTTGCGATACCCGGCGAGCGGCTCGATTGCAGTGGGCGAGGCGGTGAATCACTGGCACTACAATCGTCATGTCATTCAAAATTCACGGAACATCCATGTCAAGGGACGAGATGGGGTCTGGTCTAAACCGCCGTTGTGGGGTAGAAGAGAGTGGTATGTTGGAATGAGTGCCAGAAAGAGCTCGCTGGCAAAAGGCACCACCAGCCGTGGTCCGCTTGACCCCTTCCAAATACACTTTGAAACCGACAACACCAGCTTACATGTTGTGAACATTGCTGTTCTGTGTCCACTTCCGGAAAGTCTTGCCCTTGTAATAGAACAGGATGCCAAAAGAACACCACAGGAAGATCAAGCACATATTGAGCATGATGGGAGGAAGATAGCCGCTGGAGATGATCCATGGGGTGATGAACTTGCTGAATCCATAGCCCCAAACGTTCTTGTTGACCGTGATGGCCACGAAGATGCTGCCGGCGACGGGCTTATAGCTGTCGACGCTGTAGGTCGATGCGATGGCCGGAATAGCGGCGACCTGGCAGCCGGTGCAGGCATAGCCGAGGATCACAATTATCTAGGAAGAGTCACGGCGTCAGCTTGTGTCGCATACTGGCAAAAGAGGGGCTGTTGCGGCGCCGGTACTTACTCGCCAATCCCATTTGTACTCATATCCAAAGGCCACCAAGAAATTCCCCAAAAGCATGATCAAGACGTACGGGATCAGGGTGGGCAATCTCATTTCCGGCTCTCGGACTCCGTGGTTCTTCCTGGTCGCTCTCGCTGCAATCCAGTCGCTGAGTCTTCCGTTGGTCAGCAGTCCAATAATAGCGCCGACGAGGACTGCAAAGTTCATGAAGCCAATCGATTGCGACGAGAAGTTGTACGGTGGGGCGGCGAAGTTTTGCGACTGGGTGAGGTTGAGGGTGAGGAATGAGGACGCCGACCAAGACACGACAAACGACGAGAACTCGACGATGGGGAATGCAAAGAGCTTCCATGGAATCCACAGGTCCAGCAAGATGGACTTGATGGGATGGGCGGTCGTCTGCCACAGCTTGAACTGCTGCTTCGAAGGCGTCCCTTTGTGGAGGTGCGGGTCTCTTTGCGCCGTCGCGATGACCGATAAGTCATCCAGCTTCGACTCTCGGGCATCAATGGGTGACTCCTTTCCACTTTCCGGATCCTCGATAGTCTCAGACTGGACTTTCTCGTTTGACGGTACCGTGACGGGGATTTCCAGTGGTGCCATCAACTCCTTGGGGTGTTGACGGTGCCATTTGGTTTCTGGGAAAAGGAAAACCAGAAGGATCAAGATGACTGCATGCAGCGCCACATTAAGCCACCAGAAATTTCGCCAGTTGGAATGAAGAGCCATGGGCCCGGCGATGATGGGTCCGACCTGCCGCAGTTGTTAGGACGGGAGTCTGGGTCGCAAACAAAGCACACAAGCAGCTTACCATCAGGCTTCCGAAGTAGACGGTGAAATACAACGTGTTGTACGCGCCTCTCTCGTGAAGAAACATAATATCCGCGATGACGGTGGGTTGGGCGGTCTTGCTATCTGTGAGCGACGTTTGGCTAATAGAGACAACTATCGTACCTCAGCTGGCCCTGCCCCGATCCCATTGAGGACACAGGCTCCCATGAAGCTTCGATAGTCTTTGGCGACCGCTCTCCAAATATTGGAGACCAAGCAAATCAAGGTCGAAAAGATGAGCACGGGTCGACGACCGAAGGAGGTCTGAATGGGGACCCTAGACTTGTCAGCGAACTCCCCCGAAGCTCGGGACCTGCGTACTCACCAGAGAAAGTTGCTGAAGCCCAGTACAAGAATGCAAACTCCGGTGAACTGAACTGCCCCGGCTAGGTCGGTGTCGAAGGCTTCCATCAATTGTGGAAACATGGGAGCCAAAGCAAGCGGCCCAAACCCCTGGGCGAAGGAGACGGCGGTGACGAGGGACATGGCCGATGTCTTCCAAAAGTGATTCCAGTTCTGGATACCATTGGTCAGAACAAATGGATATCATCAGGCGACTTTTGCAAAAGGCGTCGTAGAGTCTGACGAGGGCCCGCTACGAGGCTCTGAAAAGATGCGCATGGGGTAGCAAGACTCACCAGAGGGTCGTGAGGGTCTGCCGATGGTTGTGGCACCAGAACACGGTTCGACTTGTCGGACGCTTTGACGAAATGATGGGTTCCAACATCGCTCATAATCTCTGTCCCCGGGTAGATATGGGTATGGAGCTCCTCCTCCAGCTTGGACATTGTCAGTGGTAGTCACAATAGCACGCACGAGGTGTGAATACCTGGTGGAGCGTCTGCAGAAGACATCAGTTAGCATGCGATCGACCTCGTCAACAGCAACAGGGCAGGCGACATACATTTTCATCATAGTTCATCTCCATCTTGATGTCTGGGGCGCGGTGCCAGGTAGAACTTCAAGGGGCGGGGTGTTTGCGCAAGTAGCAAACGGGTGCGTTCGATCCTCAGAACTTGGAAAACTGGGGGAAGCCAGCCCATTTATTGAACTCAGTCCACTTCTGCCATGATATCCAAGCGATGTTTTTGCCGGGGACCCTTTATCTCATGTTGACCAGGGCGGCTGCAATACCGGCTGTTCCCTCACGAGTCGTTCGCCCTAGGGTTGCAAGCAACGCGTCCGAAGTAGCTGTACTTCGGTAGTGAAGGACGGCGTGGAGGCCATTGGACAACGAAGTGCCACACTCCGTTTTGGTGGAGATGTGTCTGGGGCCCCGAAGCTGATCTCCATGTTTCGAGACTGGTGGGACCGGACACTCTCCAGACTCCAAACAGAGTGTCTGGACCAAAGGATGAGAAAGCAGCCGCTCGGATTGCGTCGACGATTCGCGGACACGTTCCGCAATGAGGCAGCACGACACGCCTATTGGCCTGCGACCAAGCGACAGAGTTGAGACAGCGGAGACTGATGAGAAAGACGACCAAAAGCCATCGGAAAAGGGCCGTATACCAGCCTGGCTGGACTCGCGCTTGCCAGGTTCCCATCCGACAAGCTCTGTCGGCAGATGAGGCCGGTGTACCCTGCTGGCGTTGCATTCCCGAGCAGGGATCGACTCAGCCATTCACAACACGGCACATTATTTCAAGAGCTGAACTCTGGCCCCGACCGAAGAACACATCCGTCCTACAAACATCATTAACTGGTCGGGTCGGGTCTCCGGCACAAGCTTTGTCCAAATTCCGCCCAAGGTCATCATGGACCAGTACCGTATAGGTAAATACTAAATAGCCCTTCTACAATCATCGCTTCCAAGTGCCCAAGTCCCGCGAATAGTATGCCCTTTGCCCCGTGGTCCGTCTTCGTCAAGTCCCACGTTTCCCCCAGCCGCTAAAGAATCCCCCGGTACTTGCCGATGCAGCATGGGCCGCTTTGGGAGTCTCCTTGGTCCCCGGACCGGCCGCATTGGTGGCAGAGGTCGTTGGCGTCAGCGTCAACGTGGGCGTCGAAGCCTCGGATGCGCTGCTTCGGGAGGCAGGCGACGACGTCGAGCCACTCAGGATCTTTCTTAACGCGTCCAGCTTGCCTTTCGTCTCCTCCAGCTCTTGACGTGCCACTGCTTCGGCCGTCTTCGCGTTGACCAACTCCAAGAGGAGGGCGTCGTTGGCCACCGGCTCGTGGTTTTCTGTCGCTAGGAGGGACTGCGTGTTGAGACTGCTGGTCCGCTTGGAAAACTGTCCGCTGGATCGTGTCGCTGTGTCCGCTCTACCGAGCTTCAACTCGCGAAGTCCAAGCTTGGCTGCTGGCAATCTCAGATCAGGCCACTCAGACACGGGGCTGTAGAGGTCGGAAGGAGAGTCCGGCGCTGAATGGTTTTTCGTCCGCAGCTCTGCCACAGTCCGCTCCAGCCGTTGTTTCTCGCGGTGTCCGTCTTGGATCCTGGACCGGGCATCGCGCAGGTGCTCCTTCAGCGAGTTGTGCTCTGCTTCTCGTTCATCCAGTTGCTTCATGAGCTCTCGGCACTTGGACGCTTCAGCTTCATGCTTCTCCTTCCACTCTGCCGCCGCATCGCGCAGTTGATGCTTGGACTGCAGAATCGAGAGTCGCTTCGACTCTTCGGGACGAAATTGCTGTTGCGCCTGCATCATGAGCACCTCGTCCGGATCCTCGTTCTCCACAGTCTCTTCGCCGGCGAGCTCTCTAACGTCTGCTATTTGCTGCCGGAGGCGGTCGAGTAATGATCGTGCGATTTGACGATCTTCTTCTCGTTCTTCCCGTTCCTTTTGGATATCTCGGACGAGTTCGACGTGCTGTCGCTGAACCTTGGAGAGCTCTGTGAGCAACTCTTCAATTTGATGATGAAGATCTCGGTCACTAGAATTTGGAGCTGCCGTGGCACTCATCTCCGCTGCAACAATGCTGGGGACACTGGGTTTTGCCGCCCCTTCGTCCGACACCTCGGTTGCCAGAGTGCTTGCCTCAGAATTAATCGTCTCGACCGAGTTCACGGTTGACGTTAGACTGTGTCCAGAAGATGACTTCCGGATGGACTTGTTATTTTTCGGGATAAGCAGACTCAAGTTTGCCGATCGAGATGAGCTGTGTGAGGAACCGGTCCAGAACCTGCCCAAGAAGGTAGAAGCTGCACTTTTCAAAGATGGTGCCGCCGTGAGATTCTGGGAGTGCCTGAAGTTGGCCTCGAGGGATTGGAGAGACTCTTGGCTCACTAAACCGGTAAGAGAGACAAAGTCGGCGACCAGGTCGTCTGCATGCTGGGCATAAGTGTCCCACAAACTTCGTGAGAGAAGAAATTGCATGGCGTCCTCGAATTCTGTGAAAGAAAGGAGCTTCTTCTGATTCCGCTGCATTAGAGACAGTGCTACTCGCATAAGCGTCTCCGTGGCACCTTCTGACAGAATAACGTCGTAGACTCGAAGCAGCATGGGAAGTGGGCAAGTAACGGCGAAGAATGAGAGAAACCACTGTGAAACGTAAAGAGGTTCAATCTTCAGAGCGTCAAGGTGACCTGCCAGTTCTGGGAGATGTCGATTCAGAAGCCGCTGGAACTGATAGATTCTGAGATGCAAGCCTGACAGGTCTGGCAGGTAGCAAGATCGAAGATCGTAATTTTCCATGAGCCTAGTTCTTGTTAGCTTCGTCCGAGAACGTATCAATCTCGGCCATACTTGACAAGAATGCAGAATGCTTCGGCTTCGCTCATATGCATTAGGAGGGGGCCAACGACAAAACCGAGGCCTTGACAGTAGCCAATCCTCTCATCATAGAGGCTGAACGCTTTCAACACACTGCCGAGCATTCGTTGGCCTTCCCCGTCCTTCTCTCGAAACATGTCGACGTTGGGGAAGCTCCTGCCAACATCTTTCCCTATAAGACCATCGTACGGGCTAGGCTCGTTGGCCAGTCTCTGATATTCGGAATGAAGGAAGGCATCGTGAGCTCGGGCGATGCTAGGCCATACAACCCCTCGTAAAGGTGGCGGTACTCCTCCTCGAATCTTGTTGGAGGTGAGAATGGGAAGTCGCTGGGCGGTCTGATTATAGTCCTGGACCAACGCAGCCCAGAACTCCAGCTCCGTCATGGGCGGAGCAGGCAATAATGAATACCGCAATGACTGACGCTGCGGCCTGTCCACCATTCTTTTCAGCTGCTGTATCGAAGGTGGTCGTGTGTTTTTGCGAGGCCGGGCGGCAACGGCGACGGTCGCTGTGGCTGCAATGCCAGCTTTGGGATCTGTAGCCAATGCTGCATTTTCCTTCTCCAGGCGAGCCAACAAGAGTGAGGTGGACTAGTTGTATCAGTGACATTGCTTGAGACTCCCACGTATCTTCCTCAAACTCACCTCGTCAGTAGCATCGTCTTTGGGTTCCTGTTCCTCCGTTTTTTCCAATCCTTCCCAATCGACTGAGTTTACGGACGTCGAACTATCGGTTGTCTGTGACGAGGAGCGACTTGACCGCGTAGATGGAGTGCTGCTAAGTAGATTCGCAGGTTCCAGTGAAGCATCTAGCTCCGCGTCTTGATCGACATCTGGCTCGGCATCAAGCGGGATGTCCGAAAGCCGGACTGTAACCATCGAGCTTGTGGGGAGAGGAACGTTTTCGGGAGGAACATCGCAGTCGACCTCAGGAAGGACTTCGGGGGCGCTGTCGAGCATGGTGTAAACTTGTACGAGACCAGGAACGGCCACCGCCTGATGGGCCGGGCGGTGAAGGCGGGGGACAGGCAGAGACAGGGAGAGATCGGGGTCGCAGGGCAAAGGAGTGAGCCCTCGCGGTGGTTGAATTCGAGCAACGATCAAAAGAGCGACTTCTCACAAGGTTCGCCAGCGACCGTGCGAGGGGAGGTAGGTAGAAGGGATGAAGTTGCAGGGAACAGCACACCGTCGGGGACCACAACAAGACAACCAGGACAGAATGATAGAGGTGGAGGGAGAAGCACAGCGCAGGCACACAGGCCACACAGGTCAGGAACAGGCAAAGGCGGTGGGCCAGGGGGGACCTGAAACGGATTCGCACTAGACTGGCCAGTGCCCCCATCCAATGCTTGATGGACAAATGATGAGAGCAATTTCGGTTCACCGCAGGCTGGACTAGCCCTGCTAGGCATCCACGAAGAACATCCTTTATGAATAATCGGCATCCTCGGACTCATCACTCAACTTACATCGTCGGCGATGGCAGGTGCGATGTGCTCGGACCAGACTCGCTGAAAGAGCAGGGGCGAGGCGCGTCAACATAAACATCAACACGAGACGTGCGTGCGGGGGAAACTCCGACCCCGAAGCAATCACATCAGACGGTTCTGAAGCATCGCCTGCCACAGGAGCCACAGGAGCCTACTTGGAGTACTGAGAACGGCATCATGTCTGTAGGGAACAGTGGAAGACTTCTTTCTCAGTGTAGGTAGTCTACAATAGTCAACAATGGTGTCTCTACCTAGGTCCTTACCACCAAGCTAGTAGCCTTTGGAGAGGCCGCCATAGAGAAGATCCACGCCTCAGGGGTACCCCTGTTCATGATGGACTTTTCCGCAATTCGCAGCCAGACTACGGAGCAAAGAATACGGGGCTGGTTTGGTGAGGTGATCGGAGTTTTCCTTGACCATCACCAACGAGCAAATAATCCTTCCTACACCTTCCGTCACTTCTAGAAACCCGTAATAAGAAGAGCACGGTGTTGAACTCGGGATCAGGCAAATGTCCTAATGAAGTTAGCTATATTTTCCAAAGTAGCTTAGTCTATCGCGAGATCTTGGCACATCTTGGCGTGGTCAGGCGCGCCGTTTTTGTTGTTGTGTTTGCCAGTGTCTGAGGAGGAGATGATTGTTTACATCCCTCTCATCAGCCCCTCCAACAACCCCGACTTCGACTTCCACCACTACCCGCGGTTGATGCAAGTCGCATCCTGATCCCTCTTCCCTGTTGACGGGCAATTGTCCGCAACCCCTTCGATAACCTCTTCGCAGCCTTCAAACATGGAGGACGACTCAGTCTTTGATTTAGGCGGCGGCAGCTCGGACTTTGAACCTGTCGCAGTGAGTCTCACCCAGCTCCCGACTCAGATGTGAATCATCTTGCTGATGTATGACCAGAAATCGAAGCCTAAAGTTGTCAAGAAAGCCGCTGCTTCGAAACCAGCCGCGAAGAAGGCCCCGGCGGCCAAAGCGAAACCTGGCCCCAAACCTAAGGCTACTGTACCGAAGAAACGAACCAAGAAAGATTCCGAAGACGAGAATTCTGATCATGAATCCGGCAAAGTATTTGATGATGAGTCCCTCCTGGAAGACACTCCTCCTCAGGCCAAAAAGGCCAAACCCAACCCTGTCAAAGGCAGCCACAAGAAGCCCCTCGGCGACCTTGTCAATGAAGCCATAGAGGCCGACGTCGCGGCAGACTCACCACAGCCTAAGAAGAAAAAGCGTGTCTCAGAGCAATATCAGAAGCTCACCCAACTCGAGCACATCATTAAACGCCCGGACACCTACATCGGATCGGTGGAGCGCACAGAAAGACAGATGTGGGTCTACAATACTGAGAAAGATAGCATGGAGTTTCGAGAGGTCTCTTACGTCCCCGGTATCTTCAAGATCTTCGACGAGATCCTGGTCAATGCCGCCGATAACAAACAGAATGACAAGAATATGGATGAGCTCCGTGTCACAATCGATCGAGAGAAGGGTGAGGTCAGCGTCTGGAACAATGGTCGCGGTATTCCCGTTGAAATCCATTCCAAGGAAAAAATCTACATTCCCGAGATGATCTTTGGACACCTCCTTACCGGTTCAAACTACAACGACAACGAACAGAAGATCACAGGTGGTAGAAACGGTTACGGTGCAAAACTCTGCAACATTTTCAGCACCGAGTTCATCCTCGAAACCTCCGATTCCAAACAGAAGAAGAAATACAAGCAGACCTGGACCAACAACATGTCCCAGATGGGCAAGGCCAAAATCACAGATTCCAAAGGCGATGACTACACCAAAGTCACATTTTACCCAGACTTTGCCAAATTTGGCATGACTGCGATGGATGATGACCTCGAAGCGCTTTTCAAGCGCCGAGTCTATGATCTTGCAGGTACTTGCAAAGGAGTTGCCGTCAAACTCAACGGGTCTCGGGTTCCGGCCCGGAATTTTCAAAAGTACATTGAGATGTACGCAAAAGCGATCAAGAAGGAACGTGGCGAAGAAGCAGTCAATGACAAGTCCGAGATCATCATAGAGAGTCCAGACCCAAGATGGGAAATTGGATTCACCGTGTCTGATGGTTCGTTCCAGCAGGTCTCGTTCGTCAACTCTGTCGCCACCACTTCAGGCGGCACCCACGTCAACTATGTGGCAGATCAGATAGTTACCCGATTGATGGAGATTGTGAAGAAGAAGAACAAGGGAGGTGCAGCATTGAAGCCAAATCAGATTCGAAACCATATCTTCATCTTTGTCAACGCCCTGGTGGTGAATCCTGCCTTCACATCTCAAACAAAAGAGCAGCTTACAACCAAATCCAATCAATTTGGCAGCAAGTTTCAGATCTCGGACGGGTTTATGAAGAAGGTTGCCGCGACGGAAGTCATCAACAACATTCTTCACTTTGCTCAGCAAAAGGCAGACCAGATCCTCAAGAAGTCGGACGGTAGCAAGCGGAGTCGCATGACTAACCCCAAGCTTACCGATGCCAACAAGGCTGGCACAAGAGAGGGTCATAAGTGCACTTTGATTCTAACCGAAGGAGACTCTGCCAAAGGGCTCGCCTTAGCAGGTCGATCTGTTGTCGGACCAGATCTGTTTGGTGTCTTCCCACTGCGTGGCAAACTGCTAAATGTCCGAGATGCATCCATTGATCAAATTTCAAAGAACGCCGAGATTCAGAACATCAAGAACTTCCTAGGCCTACAGCACAAGAAAGTCTACACCGACACCAATGGACTCCGATATGGGCACTTGATGATCATGACTGACCAGGATCACGACGGAAGTCACATCAAGGGTTTGTTGATCAACTTCTTGCAAGTCCAGTTCCCCAGTCTGCTCAGGCTTCCAAAGTTCTTGGTCGAGTTTATCACACCAATTGTGAAAGTGTTCAAAGGAGACCCCAAGAACCCTTCTCAGTCCCGAGCTTTCTATACTATGCCAGAATATGAATCTTGGAAAGAGGCCCATAAACATGAACGAGGATGGGAAAACAAATACTACAAGGGGCTGGGTACAAGCACAACAGAAGACGCCCAATCATATTTCAACGACATCGACAAGCATCACAAAGAGTTCGACACCATGAAAGACGAGGAAACTGAATTGATTGAGCTCGCCTTCTCCAAGAAGAAAGCAGATGAGCGAAAGGAGTGGCTGCGTCAATTCAAGCCTGGCACCTTCCTGGACCACACGACCAAGATCATCTCCTACACTGATTTTGTCAACAAAGAGCTTATCCTTTTCAGCATGGCTGACAACATCCGATCAATTCCCTCCGTTGTCGACGGACTGAAGCCTGGCCAACGTAAGGTCATGTACACGTGCTTCAAGCGCAACTTGAAGAAGGACATGAAAGTAGTCGAATTGGCTGGTTTGATCGGGGGGATGACAGCATATCACCATGGTGACGCGTCACTACAGCAGACGATCGTTGGTCTCGCTCAGACTTTTGTGGGATCGAACAACGTTAATCTGCTAGAACCCTCTGGCCAATTCGGAACTCGTAATCAAGGTGGAAGCGACGCCGCCAGCGCCCGTTACATCTTCACTCGGTTGTCGCCGTTTGCTCGCAAGCTTTTCCACCCGTCAGACGAGCCTCTTTTGACGTACAACACCGACGATGATAAGAAGATTGAGCCCGAGGTGTATGTCCCGGTTGTCCCCATGATCCTTGTCAATGGCGCTGATGGTATCGGGACCGGTTGGAGCTCGTCGATTCCAAATTACAGTCCTGAGGATATCGTGGCAAACCTCAAGCGCAGAATGGCTGGCGAGGAGTGGCAACCCATGCAACCGTGGTTCCGTGGATTCAAGGGCGAAGTCAAAGCCACCGCTCCCGATCGGTTCCAGTTCAGTGGCATCATCCACCAGAGCGGACCCGCCGAGGTTGAAATCACGGAGCTGCCTATTCGAACATGGACTCAGGACTTCAAGGACAAACTTGAAGAGATCATCAAGGGCGACAAAGCACCATCATTCATCAAGGACTACAAGGACTACAACACTCACAACACTGTTCATTTCATTATTCAAGTGGATGAGAAGCACATGAAGGCCGATGATGAGGGTCTTTTGGAGAAGTTCAAGCTCACCAAGTCGATTGCGACGTCAAACTTGGTAGCATTTGACTCGGAGGGTCGTATCACAAAGTATGCCAATGTCGAAGCTATCATGGACGAATTCTACGGCTACCGTCTCCAAATGTATGCTAAACGTAAAGAGTGGCTGCTGCAAGACATGCAAAAGGAGTTGAGGCGTTTTACGAACCAAGCTCGGTTCGTGCAGATGATCATCGACAATAAACTCAGCATCTCCAAGAAGAAGAAAGCCGTTTTGATCGCGGAGCTCCAGAAGCTTGGCTTTGATGGATTCCCAAAGACGCAGGATGCAGCTAAACAGGGAGAAATTGTTCCTGTCGTCGAGGAAGAGGAACCTGAGGACGACACCGTCGATGCAAGTTCCTATGATTACCTTCTCGGCATGCCTCTCTGGTCACTGACTCAAGAACGAGTCGAAAAACTTCTGAGGCAAATTGGTGACAAAGAAGAGGAGATTGACATTTTGATGAAGAAGTCCAAGGAGGACCTCTGGACTCATGACCTGGACGAGTTCATCAGTGAATGGAGATTTCAACTTGAGGATGAGCACAACCGGCTGCGAAATATTCGAAAGGGACGACGCGTCTCTAAGAAGTTCGCTACAGCCGCCACCTCCAAAGCCACGATCAAGAAGCGCAAGGGATTGGGCGATGCGATGGATGATGACTCTGACTTTGAAGACTTTGCTCCCAAGATAAAGAAGGCTGCCCACGCACCGAAATCTGCACCGAAACCTGCACCCAAGCAGCGGTCGATCACTGCGTATGTTGCCCCGAAGACTAACGCGTTGAAAAACGCCATGGATCGTCGAAAGTTGTATACTGATGGTTCTAGTGACCCTCTTGAACCCCTGGACGAAGCTGAAACTAGTGGCGGCACTCGCGTCGTACCACTGAAGAATGAGTCGGATATTGACGTGCCCGCCCCGAGGGCCACCAATCGCCAAGCTCGAGCTGTCACCAAGAAGCCCGCAAAATATGCCTTACTCAGCGACTCAGATAGTGACAATGGAGATGGCTTGCTTGCTGACCTTGGCGAGATGGTGAAAGGTCTGCCGAGCAAGACCACAACTGACAGTGGGAACGAGTCAAGGGCACTCTTCTCGACATCAGTGTCTCGTCCGAGTAGTAGTCATGGGTATAAAGTGCCTACCAAAACGGCAGCAAAGTCAGCCTTGCAACTCTCCGACGACGAGACTGACTATAAGATGTTAGCTCCTCAACAGTCTCCAAGACGTTCTATCATCGTCACCAACAGGGAAGAATTCAATACCAATGATGACAGCGAGGACGAGATCGTTCCGGCAATGACTACCCAGACGACGGCTGCTACCAAGAAAGTCAAACAAGTGATTGAGGAGGACAGTGATGACGATATTTTGTTAGCAAAGGCAGCTAAGAAAGCCAAACCACAGGTCGATGATGAGAGTGACAGTGATATCGTCGTCGTGCCGAAGGCAAAGAAAGCCCCAGTGAAGAGAGCACCGAAGGAGAGTCAGGCGAAAGCTAAGAAGCCAGTGGCAAAGAAGGCCGCAACAGCTCCGAAAAAGGTCGAACAATCACCTGTAGCAAAAGCATACGCCAAGAGATTGGCCAAGAAGAAGGTAGTGGACTCGGATGATGAGATGGATGCGCTGGCAGACGACATACTGAAATCCCCCTCTGCGTCAGAGTCAGACGAGCCCATCGCTCGCAAGCCAGCAGCCAGACCCGCCAGACGAGCAGTCGCAACCAAGAAGGCCACAACGTACAACTTTGACGATGACGACGACGACGACGACGATGAGGACAAAGATGAGGATGTCAAAATGAATGATGAGGAATCGTCGGCTGCATTTTCCGATAGCGATTGAGACTGATTGGATGGGATTTGACGGCATCGCCGCTGGTTTTCTTGCTTTCCTTTTTTTTTTGGTATGAGCTTGATCAGCATGACGGGTTGGCGGCGGTTATGACGACCAAATCTGCGGTATTGGCTTCCGTGGCCTTGGATATTTTTCCCCAAAAATGGCAGCATCAGAATACATTGTGTCAAAACAGGTCGAAGCATGAACGCTAAGGACGTCAGTTCAGGATTTCACGGTCCATTTCCTCGTTGCCTTGCACAAGTGGACAAGGGCACAGATTCAATCGACATGCCCCGGATAGATTTCTATTCCGACTGATTCCATGAGCGTCAATTCTCCTTTCTGAACAGGTCTCTGACAGCCAGCCCCACACGATTCTCGCCTCATGGCAACATCAACAGGTGAAGGAGGGAGCCGGTGAGTGTGTGGCCCTGGATCTCTGCGTACTCTGAAATTGAAGTTTCTTTGTCTGTTCGTGACCGACTGTAGGGCTATCCAACCGGAGCAATGGCTGTACGACATGGCAATGCAATCGGCCGTGGAAGGCGAGCAAGCCAGAGTTGAAACTGTCCAGTGACAGCGAGAAGGCAAGTCTTTTCGCCCGGCAGCCTCGTTCGATTGGCCTGGATCTGGCTGAAAAGCGCCCTGCCGGCAGCGTATCCTTTAGCGACAGGCATGATCGAGGTCGGTCACAGAGGAGTGCGAGTCGTACCCATGGATGAGCACGTCCGGTCACTCCGGGGGTTGCCGTGGCGATGCCTCCCGTCCTGGTTTCTTCCATCTCCCACCCCCCTCTAACGAGATGACAACCTTCTCTGATCCCGAAAGAGTCGGAGATTGAGAGAGTGTGTGTGAGAGAGAGGGGACCACCGAGGCAGGCAACAGAGCTCTCGGCGGATGTTGAAGTGCCTCCGTGCCATGAACGAAGGCCCCCGAACTGCGTGATTCCGACGATTCAAAGACGAACTCGTTCACCGCTCATCCAGCGTGGCAGCAAGATGCAATGTTTTATGCCTCCGATTCGCCAGAGACTCTACGATGGAAGATCAGGATGGAGAGCGGCCTTGTCTGCGTGGTGGTCCAGACTGGCTGCCTGCCTTAGTTGGCAGCGAGCATCGCATGAGGTCAAAGACCTCAACTCGTCTCTTTATGTCTCGCCTCGTCTCCAGATGCTGCCCGCTGCTCGGCGTGGAACCTCCAGAAAGCATTCCCTGGACATGTTTTGTGTTTTGTCAAGGTAGATCCAAGCTTTGTTACTTTCCCAACCTGGTTTGTGGATTGCTGTTTGCCACAAAGATCAAGCACTTGCTGGGCGTGCAGGATCCGAAGGGGGGAGAGGGAAAAAAAGATATATTAGAAGCGCCGCCCTCGTCGGAAAGCAAAGATTCATCCTCGTCCTCTTCGCCTCAGCTCCGCCCCTTCCCCCCTCCTGCATTTCATCAAATGGCTGCGATACGATCACTCCTCAACCCCATGTTGGACGACGGCAAACATGACAGCACCAACGAAAGCAACGAGGATCTGTCCACCCACGACAGCCAGCTCTCGGCCGCCTCGGGAGAACGGGGCACCGGGCAGGACAAGGCTGGTCGAAAGAGACCCAAGATCGTCAAGGATGCCGCTGTCTTCAAACCGGGTCCGATTCTGGGGGAGTGTCGATACCCACCTCATCAAGACGACGACGACGAACTGCTGGCCGCGAAGCATAAGATGTATGAGGTCTTCCCCTCCGATGACAAAATCGCGGCCTATCCGAGAAACATCCCCTACAACAGCGAGAAGAGACTGTTCCAGGACAAGACCGGCAGAGAGTGTTTCGAAGGTATGGAGTGGAGGTCTATCGGACGTGCTCACCGGCTGACAAGAAATAGTGTTTCAATATCAATTCAGGATTCCTGGAGACAATGTCACCTATACCATGCTGTGGGACTACAACATTGGCCTCGTGAGAACCACTCCGTTGTTCAAATGCGGCAACTATTCAAAGGTACGGGCAAAAACAGGAGCCCCCGGTCTGGAAGTTGAAACCTAATACCTCCAAAGACTACCCCTGCGAAGATGCTGGCCCGCAATGTGGGACTGAAAGAGATATGCCACAGCATCACCGGAGGAGCCTTGGTTGCACAAGGTATGATGACTTGATCCGAACTCACCGCTGCCGGCAGCTGACATGATATCAGGCTACTGGATCCCGCACGAGGCAGCAAAGGCTGTGGCGGCCACATTCTGCTGGCATATCCGTCATGCATTGACTCCGGTCTTTGGCAAAGACTTTCCCAGCATCTGTCTCCCACCAGGCTCTGACAACTTCGGCTCAATGCTCATTGACCCGGAGATCACCAAGCGATGTGCCCTGCAGGCCAAGGCTTATCGGGAGATAGCAGTTGAAGAGACCTCTGGTCCATCGCCAGGCATCTTGAGCCACGGGGCGCCAGAAACACCGGGATCCCGCCACCGATTCAAAAATATCATGCCCAAGCCTCTGAGGGCTGCCGAGTCTAACAGTGGATACTCCTCGGACGCAAGTGGCGAGGACCAATACGAACTGTCTAACGTCTCGCCGCATACCGCATGCAGCAACGCCTGGTCAGCGGTCAACTCCCCCCGTTCCCCTTCGCCCAAGATATCCTTCACCAATCCCTGGTCGCCGGCAAGCACCACACGCTCCGAGTCTCCGTATGGGACCTCTCGCAAGTCGCGGAAAGCGAAAGCGGCCGATATTCCTCGCTCGCATGGCACTCTTGATCTCCAGCCACCCCCTTGGAAACCGCTCTTTCCTGGCACGTCTGGAGGTAGTAGCATGGCAGGCAAGAAGAGAAGTGCTGCTCCCGAGCCCGAAGATTTTTCATTCCAAGACATTTCCCCAAAGTCAACAACGGCCGAATCGATGGATGTGGACGAGGACTATGATGGCGGCTCGGACGGCTCGGACGGCCCGAACGACGCGAAGGCGGGCAGCCACATGGTTGCGAGGAAGAAGTCGTCCAGGGGATTCACAGAGACAAAAGCGGCATATGCATTGATGCGGCTGGGAAGACAGACGGACACCTTCAAGGCGGGATTGAACTCTCTGAAACGTCGGGCTTCGGCGTGAGATGGTGGTGCTGCGTAGTGTGGTGTGCAGTGACGCTGATGGGATTGGTAGACGGCATGAAGTGGTAGAGGGTGGGATTGGCTGGGACAGCGCAGGACACGATGAGATACGAGGATGGCATACCGGGGTGGGATACAAGTAACACAGTCATGAATTTTTCTTTATCTTTCGACCATGCGCACCCTACGCTCCTTCCTTACTTAGAGGCATTGGACGCACCTTCCTCAGAAGTATTGGACGCACCTTCCTCACAGGCATCGGCAG
This sequence comes from Exophiala calicioides, assembly GCA_001599795.1. NCBI lineage: Eukaryota > Fungi > Ascomycota > Eurotiomycetes > Chaetothyriales > Herpotrichiellaceae > Exophiala > Exophiala calicioides. Next base: position 2,912,726 of record BCHZ01000003.1, read on the forward strand.
GCACCTTCCAGTCCTCAGGCTCCTTCCTGTCCATCACCGCGTCTGCTCTGGCTTGGCTTCTCTTGCACGTCAAGTTCACCTCCCTTCCTCCCACACCTCCTCTCCCTCCTCTCCCTTCTCTCCCTTCTCTCCCTCCTCTCCCTCTCTCTGTCCTTGCTCCTTTTCTCACATATCATTCATCGTTCCAATAGTCTGGCCACCAGCTTACTTTGACTACAGTAGATTTCTCCCCCTCCCTTCCGTCTGCTCTCTCTCTTCTGCGGTGTAGACAGCAGGCAGCCATCCGCACCCTCTTGCGCCGCCATGTCTGAAACCGCTCCTCCCAATGGTCCCCGAAAGCCTCCCAATGGTCCCCGAAAGCTGCAAACCTGTCGATACTGGGCTCTAGGACCGCGATGCCCCGATTCCGGCGTTGCTTCTGGTGTTGATCACTGTGACTTCGCTCACTGGGACACGGGTCAGCTGGCAACTGCGCTTCAGCAACACGGAACCTGTCTCACCTGGATGCGCTCCGGTTCTTGTGATCGAGGTAGTGCATGTTGGTATGAACATCGGGCCACGGGAGTGACTGGATTGTATCAAGGAAGTATGAAGATAGCATTCGCACAGCCTATCCGTCTGTTTCTAGGATGCTGACTTGTTCCAGCACTCGAACTAATGGGCCTTGAGCTTCAGGTGGCCGACGCAGCAACCAAAGCCGGTTTCAACACCTGGAACCACGAAGCCTTGTTTGATCTTATCTGGGCTGTCAAGCGAATTTCTCTGAACTCCAATTCCCCGATGTACAACCTACCTCGACCTCGGCCTCCACATCCTATATACCCGGATAGGTATCGGCCAAGTGGAATTGGGGACAATACAAAAAAGAAGAGCAAGCGGTTTGCGAAACGACGCCCACCCAATCACTCAATCGAGTTGAAATTCCACCCTATCCCACCGCTAATGCGTAAGCGTTCACGGACCGACGACATGGCCGCGGTAGATCTTATCGACCTAACCTCTTCGGGCGACGAGAAGGCAGCCGACCTGAAAGACTTACCTCTACGCGGTGCACCGAAGAGACAGAGGTTGACTAACGGAGGAGATAGCTCGAAGCTAGTGGCTACCGAACCTGTTCGTACAAAGACCCATCAAAACGGGAGCTCTCGAAACGAACTCTCACAGGGGCGCATAAGACCATCATGCACCAACGCTCGCACGCGATCGAACATCAAAAACAACCGAGATCTCCTTGCTCCGAACACCTGGACGACTCTGCGCCAAGAAAAAGATGCGGGAGTCATCAAACAATTGCTGTTGGTCAAAACCAAACTCCAAAACGCCCGAAGAGACATGAATACCTGCCAGGGGGCGATGAAGACGCTGTTTGACAAGAATCATGGGCTCTTTGACAATGATGAGATCATGATGAATCTGCAAAAAATGAGCGATTACATGAATCACGTGTTTGACAATGGTCGAGATGGTGCAACTGAAGTCGATAAGGTGGTGGGATGGTTGACGCTAAAAAAGGAAGATGGCCAGTGAATGGGTTTCATCCATCACATCGAAGATCAAATTGTGGAGCCGGGTGTAGGACCGGGAAGAAGAAGATCAAAGATGCACGTCGATATCAATCGTTATCAAGCGTGCCGCGTACGGAGACTGGATGTTTGTGTATGAACTATGGGGGGTTTCTGAAAACTGGGCGGTCGTCAACGGGCCTTCGGGCTCCTCAAACCAGCAAGGCTGGGGGCCCCACGACATTTCCAGGGGTTCCAGCGGCAACCAGTGAACCGGTGGGAAAGAATAGCCGACTCGAATCCCCAGCCAGCTTGACAGCATTTTCCACTCGTCTTCTTCTCTCCTTGCTGCCTCCACCCCTTGCCGGATAGGAATACTGAAGAACCCGTGTCGAGCATGACCACCGAGAAATTGGATACCGTGGAAAATCATGACTGAGACCGATTGAATTCAAATCAAATCCACACATTTGCGCCTTTGAGGAGCCGAGACGAGTTCAGAATTAATGGATCTTGCGAACCATCATCACCCGGACTCCCTTCCTCACTCCGTGTTTCCGGGAAGGCTCCCGTCGTCGCCTTCGACTCCGGCGGTGATATAGTGGTATCCGGTAACGCAACCTGTAAAGGTGACAGACGGATTGACCACGGCTTCTTGCTCTCACTGGAGGCTTTCCTCGTTCTTGGACGACGTGACACGTGGTGATGGTATGCTGCATCTTGCCGACCGGTAGAAAAAAGCGGCGGTGAGTTGTTTGACACTCGGTCTTCACTGTTGTGGTTGCAACGCGCACAACACCACGAAGAATCTACTTCACATACTGCTTGACAAGTCCTTGATCGCGGCGTTGGGAAAGTAAGTTGCTCCTCTCATTCTCGTTGCTGCTCCGCCTTTGGAAGGATTTCTTCACCATCTGTTTCTATTCATGCTGTTGGGATTTCCAGAGCACTTCTTGAACCATTCCATCCCCTCTGCAATCCCCACCGGCGTCATCTCGGGGATGCAAGGCAAAACACCTCCAGATTCTTCCTCCTTTTCGCGCCCAGATCTACCCACATCCCTGCACCCTGCCTAAGCTATGTCCAGCCCAAGCGACGGCAGCAACGCGACTTTGGCGATATCCCCGGGCCTCATCGTGGGAATTGTCATCATTTCTGCCTTCGCAGTCCTCATCATCGCGTCGAGTGTGTTTCGCTACTTTCCACGAAACCGCCACTCTGGCAGTGCCACACTCAACTTTGAGGGTGACGAAGCCGGCGCCGACATCTTCAACCCAAACCAGCAGCGCCTGGCAAGTCAGACGGCGCGCATGAAGGAAGTCAGGTGGATCAACAACATGTACGCCTGGGAGAGGGGATTGCAGGCTAGAAAAGAAATTGGCGAGATTCGCCTGACCACCATGGTCCTCAGCGGCGGTGACACTACTGCGGGCGCTGGGAGACAATGCCGGGATAGGGATTGGGATGAATGGACTGTTGCGGACAACAATACGGGCAGCTCGAGAGATGTAAGTTTCTTCACGCGACCCACCAATCGATTCCATAGCTTGTTGTATATCGGACTTGGGCTCACATTTAGGGGGTTTGATTTTGTAGAGCGTCGTCAACGCGGTCCAAGACTACAGCGGTGCCGCATTCTATGCCGTCGACAATCCTTACTCCCCGTCATCGCAGCAGCGCTCCAGCACTCACCTTGCGCCTCCTGTTTCAGCCCGCAGTTCATACCAGGTCAGCAACGGCGGTGGTGAAGGAGGAGATCCACGCCACCGCTCCGTCTTGCTCCCCCCGCCCATCCACCACGCCCACTACCACCGCCACCACCAACAGCAGCAACAGCAGCAACAGCAGCAGCAAGCAGGGAATGGCCGGCGCTATCGCGAGATTCAGACAGAGGTGGATTCACAGTCCCAGTCAAAGCCGAAGCAGCGACCGAGGGAGGAGCAGCAAACGCAGGAACGCACAGCAAACGAGATATTGCAGTCGCCGGATAATGACGGCGCCGCCAACGCCAACAAGCCGAAGATCACCATCAACGACAACACGCAGGACATCGTCGATTCTCTGTCCCCGCTACACGCAAACTTTGAAATCATTCCACTCGACAATCTTGGTGAGCGATCACGACTACAAGACCTTCACACCGAACTGGTCGTCAATGAACGCTACCCGCAACCAGAGCAGCAGGGACGACCATATCCAGTACAATCAAATCCACGGATTTCGGCAAGCGTGTACGATGACGATGACGATGACGATTACGACAGGATCACACTCGCGGACCGCGACATCGAGGACAGAATCCAAGCCGAAAAAGAGGAACGGGATATGTCCACCGACGGCGTCAAGGGCATGATTCAGGAATGGGAGAGGGCGAATGGGTCGGTTTGACAGCGTTTAACTGGCCTTTTCTCTCTCTCACTCACACAGAGAACTTGAAGCTTGAAACAGGGATTTTCTGCGGCGTGGCTCGTTCCTGTAGCGGATAAAAAACACCACACTACTGGACAGACCAAACAAAGTCTGATCTGCATACAAAGCCCATCAAATGTTTCTTCCTATGGCTCATGCGAAACACGTCGAGAGTTTCTAATGTCACGTGAATGTACATCATGGTGTCACGTGTCTATCACGTGCATGCGAGACACCGAAGGGGCTACAAATTGGAAATCGGGAATCGGGAAGCAAAATGAGTCAAGATCAGTCAAGATTGATCAAGGATTATCCCATGTCGCCTCCTTCAAACAGACTGCGAGTGCTTCGTGGGGAGGTATAAATACTATTCACTAGGGTTATCAAGGGTCCAAGTAACTTGGCCAACAAGGGGTCCATGGTCCAGGTCCATGGTCCATTCATGCTCAGAAGTCCGTTTCTTCCCAAGCACGGCATGGGAAACCCCATCCGGACCTTCCAACCGGCCTGGGTGGCGGTATTGCATTCATTCCTTCCAACGCCGTCGCTCAATGGTATATGCGTAAGAGGCAGTGGGAAGCCAGGTAAAATCACAACAAAGTATGGACAGCAAAAACAAGAGGAAATAGTTCACACGTCGTCCAGTCATATCATCGTCATCACAGTAATCCTCCGACGTCGGCAAAGTCCAAGTCGTCTGGTCCTCTGGGCCTCGGTCGTATCGTGTCCTCTTCTTCCTGGAATGAAGACAGACGACTATTCCGAGACACTTTCCGGCTCTCGCTCGGCATGTACGCGCGACCTGGAGTACTGAGGGTCCTCCCCGAGGACATGGATGCCGCATGGATCTCGTCGTCTTCTCGCACATGACTGTGTCGGGACCAAAGTCCACCAATGTCGGAGAGGAATGCTTTGGACCCGGATCGGATTCCGGAGGGATTGGACTGGGATAGACGGCCGCTCGCTTCGTGGATCGATGCCTGTCGCGATGCAGACGCGGAAGATTCAATGGATGGTTTGTCGACGAGGCCTCCGACGTCAAAGAAGCCCATTTTGCTGGGAGTATCGGGCTCAATGTAGTCGGAATCAATCGGGGGTTCTTCGAGGACGGCGTGGAGATTATGGAGTTTGATGTCGGTCGACGTGCTGCTGATACTGTCGGCCGACGATTTTCGTCTCGCTCGGGACGCTTCGGCAAAATTCCATTTGGAGTTGAATGTCGGGTGGCCGGCTTCCACGTCAACACCGTGGTGGTTTGGAATGGCCACTTCGGCGAGGCGGGGGAGGTGGTCAAAGGTAGCTCCATGTCTCAACTGCGCAGGGAGTGACACTCCCACGCCCCTGGCGAGATCTTCGTCTGAGCCCCAGTGTTGATGGGTTATCGACTTGGTTCGGGTTCGAGTGACCGGTCGACCTAGGGAACTAGAATCGTCAAAGGAAGGGGCTCGGAATTTGGCCTTCTTGACACCCTTGTCACGAATGAAGCTTCCAATCACAATGGCATTGGACACTCCGGCGGCAGCCAAGATCTCCAGCGACGCCAGTAACGACCGATATTGTTGAGAAGAACGTCGTGAGATGGTCGACGGTATTCGATAGGCGGTGATGGCTATCAAGATGAGGGATAGCAGGAAGAGCAGGACCAAAGAGATTTTCTTGGACACTGGCATGGCAGATTGCCAGACGAGAGGAATAGGAAAGACGACGAGAACGACGTCGGTGATGATGTCGCAGGCTCCCATGACAATGAGCTGGACCAACCCTTCTCGACACTTGGCGCCGGGATCGGGTACGACCTGCCAGTAATGACTGAACGGTTGACATTCGGCGACGGTTCCGATGACAACTCCGAGGTAGGTGACGAACAGGAAGGCATAGATCAAGCGGAGACCGACTTCATACGACTTGGCCCAGGAGTTTCCGATCAGCCGCTTGAGGAATTCGAGCACGGTCAGCTTTGCGATCCAAATGAAAGCGGCGTAGAAGATGCGCGAAGCCAGGACCAATTTGCTTCCAATCTCACGATGTCGGATCTCCTCGCTCGTCAATCCTTGGATGGCCGTGTTGTTGGTTCCCCAGATGAGGACGACATGGACCAAACCCATGCGCACCAAGAGCGGGAACAAGCTGCATAACGCAATCCAGTCTTCTCGAAACAGTCTTTCGGTGCGCACCCAGCGACCTAAGATCCGGATCAGGATGGCCGTGAGCGAAAAGATGGTGCACCACCATGACACGATCAAGGTTGGGTTCACGGCCACCCTCGACTGCAAGTCGGGGGGTTCTGCTTGGTACAATCGTGGCTCGAGCATATGGAAGTCGCCTAGTTCCATGGCCAAGAGAATGATCGCAGATCAGACAGGACTTGGACTGGAACTCATAGCCTCGAGGGCGCGTGGTCAGGGTGGATTTCTGGCCATGGACGTTCTCGTTGGACAGGGCGACCGTGTCGCAGGAGGTATAGACTGGCCGGAGTATGTTCAGGGTATGTGGTATGTTCCTCCTCTTTCTCAGATGGCGCAATCAGCGAATCGAGAGTGCGCAGACGGAGATGACGAGCCAAAGGCAAGCGAGAGGTTATGGCAAGACGATAGGGTGGACGAGGTGAGAGTATTGAAGCGAATAGCAACCGGTTTGCAAAGTGCCATGACAAGGTAGCAGAGCCAGAGACAGGAAAGATGGTAGGTTGGCGGAGGCTTCTTTGAGACCAGAAGCAATCCCAAGGCTGGTGGCGGTGGTGGTGGTGGCGCGGTGAGCGATAGAGAGAGCGAAGTAGTGTGGTGGGCTTGATAGCATGGACGGCTGGTGATTCGGTGAAGCGACGAGCATGACTGCGGATCTGGTCCCGTGGGACAGTGTGGTGGTAGTGTGGACAGTGGACAGTGGACAGTGGACAGTGGTGGACAATCGGAAGCGTGAAGTGTGGAACTGTGCAGCTTGGGAACGGGGTCGGTTGTTCGGTTGTCGTCAGTCTGCAGGAGGGAGTACTGAGTACTGGGTACTGGGTAGCCAGACACTCCGAGGGCCAGAGGCGGCCAGAGGCAGGCAGAGACATGGGATCGAGGCAGATGGCGAGACGGCCGAGTGGCGACGGGTGGGCTGAGCTGGTTTCCTGTGGACAAAGTGCCAATGAGGGGACGAGGAGCGGCACTACTGGGTACGAGATAGGCGTTCAAGCGTTCAAGCGTTCAAGCGTTCAAGCGTTCAAGCGTTCAAGCCTTCCAGGACGCCGAGGACGCCCCAGGCGGCAGGCGGTCGCGCGACCAGGGCGTCGAGTCACCAAGTCACCAAGTCACAGGCTCATAGCATCACGGATTCACACAATCACAGAATCACAAGTGGTCCTTTTAGGCTCTGTCTCGTGCCCCCGTGAGGAACCGAGGAGGAGACTGCCGAAGCGAGCCTACACCGTACAGGCTAGAGCGATGAGGGAAACAGTTCAAAGGCCCGGAGCTAGCCCCCTCGAGACTGCGCAGGTGGGTGCAGTGGTGGTGCCGTGGTGGTGCCGCGCCCAAAGATAAGGAAAAGGCAGGCAAAGGTAGGGAAAGAGGGAAAGGGTAGCCACCCATTCAACGTCGGGGCTGCGGATGGCTCAATCTCCGGCCCTGGACTGTAGCCCACGGAAGCGAGTGACTTATCTTCGCCCCCTCTGTGGCACCCCCATGGTCCCCCCAACGGGGCATCGAGCAGTGTCACTGATAACCAAAAAGTCCACGGCGCTGGCTCCGTTCCACTCTGGCTCAACGGTCGGCGATGATGTGATTGCCTCGGCCCTGTGGCCCCAGAGCCCCTGCAGCATGCACATGCACGTCGGTCTAAGTACTTACTTCTGCTATGTTTGGAGTCCCGTCCAGCTCCCGCTGGACAGTCCCCAACTCTCGCCTCTCGCCTCTCGTCGCTCGCCTCTCGAGTCGCCTGTCGGTGTATCAAAAATTTCTGCTGGGTGTGCGAACAAACGTGGTCTCAGATCCCCCTCATGTGTGCAACACATTGGCTGTCTGACCCACCGCGCAATGCGGGCGTGCCCGAAGATCAGCTCCTCCCACCTCCCTCCAACCACTAAATTCATTTCCATTACCCCCGGTGTCGAACCTTGATCGCCGCGTGAAGCTCACCCCCGCCTACCCGGTAAACCCGCCGCCTCTTCCTGATGTTGAGAAATCTGTTTGAAGGAGACACGAGAGGAGAGTGCCCTCGCTGTGATAAGAATCACTCGAATCCCTGCTGCATCGCGGCTTCTTCCAGCTCAAACCTCGCTGAGACCTGGACCCCTCCAGTGACCCGAGGCGTCACTCCATCGCGCCGTCCAAGTGTTGGTCGTCAACACGTGGACAACGTCGAACGGCTACCGTCGGTAATTATTTGTCCCGGCCGTTTGGAGGGATCGTCCCCTCCGTCTTGGACTCCCCCTTCCCCAGCACGGGTTCGCGAGTTCGTGACACATCGACTCCGCGTTTCGGAACAAGGAGCGATTGCCGGTGTGGATGTCGCCAAGTAGGTGACATCCAGCCCGCCCTGGGTCCCAAGCCTGGATAGCCGAGTTGATGAATATCAATTCCTAACCGCCATGGTCCGCCTCTAGCCCCATTTCAGGCAGGGGCAGAAGAAGCGGCCTGGTGCTATATGACTGATTGATCTTCGAGTCCCAGGGATGATCCCGACTCTATCTTCCTGGTGGAAAGGATGCAGAGATTCGCACCCAGCCGGGCACTCCCTGGCCGCCATCTCGACTCTTGATGACGCTCCATATCTCGGGAAACCCGGCCAGCATTGGCCCTCCTGCCTTCTGGCTTCCGGGGATTGCAAATCTGGGATTGGTGTGCAGCGCAAATCCCCGGAGCAAGCCTTGTTGCACCAGACTGAGCACGACCGATTCCACTTCATTCATGGTCGGCGATTCTTCAGGCTCGGTTCCGGATGCCACATGTTGACCAATGTATTCATCGATGTATTGTCCCGTCTCTGGATCAAACCCCGTCTCGTCGATCGCTATGTCGATATCGGCAAACTCAGGGTCGATGTAGGTGTCTGCTATCCGTGCACCATTCGATTGATCCCCGTTGAGCATGGGGATGGCGCCTGCCCTGCTCAGAGCCCATCCGGCGGCGTGTCGAACGTAGTATAGCCTCAAGAAGGGGACTTTCTTCTCTTCACCCATAAACCCCTTCAGTCGGAATGTCCTACGAATCAAACTGCGCCAAACCAGGATCTCGCACCGGTCCCGAAGTTGTAAGAGGATTGATTTCTTCAAAAACCAGGTCCCGGATTCGCTTTCGAGGGCCAGGTACGAGTGGAAACGCCCCAGGTCGCCGGTCTGGATGATTTTGCAGAGGGGGACGAATCGATGCCCTATGTCGGCACTTTCGGGCCGTGAGAGCACACTCGACGAAGGAAAGCGGCCCAGGCAGACGTTGGCCGCCATCAGGTAAATCAGGATCAACCTTCGGTGTTTGATGCTGTGAGAATGGCATTGTTCGTATGCCGCCTGCAGAACCGCTTGCGCGCGGTAGAAATGGTTGTTGGCAAAGTGATAGCGCCCCAGGTAGTAGAGGTAGGTCACTCGCTGTGCCGCCGGGTAATACGAGAGAGGAGGCGATTGGGCGTCAATGCTCGAGAACATCTGCTGAGCATTGCGCAGCTTTCGACACTGGGTGAGGAGTTTCAGACACGAATTGGCCGTGAGGTAGATGCCCACCCTCTTGTCATCGGCGGAAGGTCTCGTGGACCGTGAGACACCCGGGCTGCCCGCCAGGCACTTGATAAAGGCGTCGCGTAATACATTCGCAGCATCCTCCACAAAGCTGACCTTGCCTGGAGCACCTTCTGTAGCCTGCCCTGGCACGAGGTCGTTGTTTCGGGGCTGGGCGGAACTCCGGTCCAAATTGGTTGCCACGGCGGCGAGTGTGCGCGAGAAGGACAACACAATGGGGATCATAATCACGCCGTACCTGGAATCCCCCAGGGCGGTGACACACTGGCTGTGAATTTTTGATCAGCACGGGTCTGGAATCATCAGGGCCCGCCCCACGCCGCCTACCTACCTGGTCAGTTGCCTGATCTTGGACGCCTTGGCCTGGTTGTCCGCCGTGGCGAAGTCCCTCAGGTAGCGGAAGTAGTGGAGGATGCTGTCCGAGAACGGGGTGCTGAAGCCACCGAACTCGTCCTGGGACAAGTCTTTCTTGCATCGAGCAACCAGCCCCGCGTCGTCGGCGCGAGGGAAATGCGCGTTGAGCTCGCCATTCAGGTCCGCGTATGGTTTTTGCCGCTCCGGCGTGAGGCTTTCGAAGTTGAGGTGAATGAGCTCCGTGATTCGTTGCCCATTCTTGCTTCTGATGCTGTCCACTATCTCCGCCAGAAATGAGTCCAGGACCGGAGTGCCGGCTCCGAAAGAAGGCATGGTGCCTTGACTGCTGGTAAGCGCGAGTGATCGTGGTCGGAGGCAACGAGGCAACAAGAGACGTGGTTGTTGAACTGCGCCAGTGGATCCTTAAGTTCCACCTAGGATCAACAGCCAACAGCCTCTCCCATTGCTCTCACACACTGCTACCAATACGTACTAGAATGGGGATTCAGCACAATCCATGGTATTAAGAAGGCGTCCTGTTGGGCATGGCTACTAGCGAGGTGTGAGTGTTTACAGCGGTGGAAGGAATCATGAGGTGAAATTTCATTTCTCGTTCAAGGCTGTGATTGGCTGGCTGTCACCCCGACTCCTCGACTCCTCGACTCCTTTAAGCCGCCTACCCAAATAACAATCCTTCATCTTGAAGCGTTCCGGACACTACCATGGCCAGCTTTTTTCCTTCCACATCTAAATTTCTTCCTGTTGCTCCGATCAAACTGCAACTCTTTTCATGGCCGCTGAACGCATGGAAGCCCACCACCAATAGCCCTCCCATCCATCAACCGCTCACCTGTTGCAACTGGTCAATGTTGATTTAGAACGTGACCGGCTTTTTCGCAGTGGCTCATTCGCATTCGAGGACCTCGCATCCTCGCTGATGGATTCATCTCGTCGGTGGTTCTGCGGTGAGAGGATGGATACGACCATCATTCAACTGCGCACATGGCTCAGCCCTCTTTGCTAGACTGTCCGACTTTGGCCAACTCAGAACACTCGAGCCTCCGAGCATTCATGTCGATGGCAAAATATATCTACCAACTTCTGCGCATGTCGGCTCATTTTTCAGATCCAAGTACCATCTTCTCTCTTTCACCATGGCGAGGCATGCTGCCTTTCTTGCTATGCTTTCGTACGTTCTCCTCTTTTCTCTTGATCGACTTGAGCTCTTCACTCTTGATCTCTCCAGCCTTCTTGACCGTCTTAGGCAGGTGCCTATGTCGTTTGATTCGTCGGATTTCAGGCATATGAGCGTACCTTTGAACCAGGGCCTGGTCATATTCCAGCTTTTGTCGCTGTCGCGCTGATTTGACGCCACTGCGACTGGAAGCATTAACGCGCCACAATCTTACGTTGCCGTCGTCAGAGCCTGACAGGACATAGTTGTTATCGGGAGTGAACCGGGCTGAGAAGACTCTTTGCATTCGCTTGGTGTGATAAACGTCCCTGGAATGTCCGCGGTCTCGGTTCCAGAGCCTGATGGTGCGATCGTACGAGGCGCTCACCAATTCCTCTCCTGTTGGGCTGAACTCCACATCCATGACCGCGGCAACATGATCTTTCAAGACATTAAGAGCCCGATCCAATTTGCGCATGTCGAAAATGTAGACATTGTGGTCTTCGTTTGCGGCGGCGAAATTGAAGGCTTCCATGGGGTTCCAGGATATGGCATTTGATGCCATTCGCAAGACAACTTTGGACACGGGAGACGAAGTTCGGAGGTCATAGATAACAAGAGCCCGGTCGAGAGCTGCAGAGGCAAGTATCGAGGTTTCGATCTGATTGAAGGAGACGGCAGTAATTGTGTCTGTAGACGTAGGCCATTGCAAGACCTGACTGGGCCCCGACGAAGGTCTGGAGAGGTCGTAGATGGAGATTGAACTCGACGACGCAGCAAAGCAAGGACGGTCCCGGTGATGGGAGATGTCGGTAAATGCACCCTGTCCGAGATATGTTGCCAGTGGTGCCGCATTTTTCTCTCCATTGTAAGGATCCCAGACTTTGACGGTTCGGTCGGTGGCGCAAGAGAGCAGCTTTCTTTCCGGAGTCCAGCACAGGCCGCGGACAACGTTGTCATGCGCCCTTGCGCGCCATACTTCGTCACGGCTGGTCAAATCCCATACCTTGACGACTCCATCGCCACTGCCACTGGCGAATCTTTCCAACTTCCCGGGATCTTTGGCCATTGTGTAAACACCGTCCACATGGCCCTCGCCGAGTTGTCCCACAAAGGGGGCGGCGAACATGCGCTCCATCTTGACCGCATTTAGAGCCCTCGTGTATTCTCGGGCACGTTCGAAAGGATGATGGGCAGGATCGAGGTTTCGGGGCTGTCGGATTGCACCGTCGCCCGGAGGCGCAGGCGGCCTGGTTAAGGACTTGATTTTCTGCAGTCTTGTCAGTGGCTAGTGGGAGCAAATAAGGAGGAATGCATACCATCTTGAAGGTGGCATCCTGCGGGCTGTGGATGTAGCTGTAGCGGGGGTTGATTGCTGGAGAGAAGAGACGACTCTGAAAGACGGTGGAATCTAAATGCGAAGAGGGCAGCGAACTTTTTTGTGGAGACGGCGAGACGAGTAAGTACATACCAGTACTGGGTACTACTACTGGGTACCTAGTAATAATACGGCGCAGTGGCGCACCCGCAGTTTGGCAGTTTTGCAGGCCGAGCGGCCACTCGTCATTCGTCATTCGTCATTCATGGTGCCTGCGGGAGGCTGTTAAGCACCTGGAGGCTGTAGGCTGTGGCACCTGCACTTACTACTCCGTACCCAAGTGCTCCGTACTGGCCTCAAGGCTGGAGTCGCGTCGGTGTCCATCGGTCTTGTGCAGCCAGCCCTCCAATTCCCTTCTTTCTCTCTACCACTTCCACGCCATCTCATCTCCATCTACCATCCATCTTCCCACGCCTCGTCTTCCACGATGGCGCCTCCACCGCCTCCACCTTCCAATGAGACCAAGATCGACGAGGCCAAAAAGCTGGCCAAGGCAGAGCCTGCAAAAGCAGAGGCCATCTTCAAACAAGTGCTGGCAAAGTCACCGGGTTCCAACCAGGCCGCCCTGCAGGACTATGAAAATGCCCTTGTTGGCCTGGGAGAACTTTACAGAGACCAAGCCCGCTCGGATGATCTGGCAAATCTGGTCAAGACCAGCAGGTCGACTTTGTCCTCGTTCGCCAAAGCAAAGACAGCCAAACTTGGTATGTTCCTCTGACCCTTGCCCGAGGCCATGCTGACCTAGCTACAGTCCGCCAGCTACTTGACTTCTTCACCGACATCCCAGACTCCCTCGAGATTCAGATCACCACCACCAAATCATGTATCGAATGGGCCAACTCGGAAAAGCGATCCTTCCTCCGCCAAAACCTCGAAACGAGACTGGTCGGACTGTACATGCAAAAGCAATCATACTATGACGCTCTCACACTGATTAATGGTCTGCTACGAGAGCTGAAGCGGCTGGACGACAAACTGGTTCTGGTTGAGGTGCAGTTGCTGGAGTCTCGGGTCTACCACGCGCTCACCAACCAACCCAAAGCCAGAGCAGCCTTGACTTCGGCGAGGACGTCTGCTGCGTCGGTCTACACCCCACCCCTTCTGCAGGCGGGATTGGACATGCAGAGCGGCATGCTACACGCCGAAGACAAGGACTTCAACACCGCCTTCTCATACTTCATCGAAGCGTTGGAAGGCTACCATGCCCAAGATGACACTGCACGAGCGACTTCTGCGTTACAGTACATGCTCCTGTGTAAAATCATGCTGAACCTGGTGGACGATGTCAACTCCCTCTTGGCTTCGAAGCAAGCACAGAAGTACGCCGGTACCAATCTAGAGGCCATGAAAGCCGTGGCAAGAGCGCACTCGAATCGATCTCTGGAAGAATACGAACAAGCCTTGTCGAGCTATCGGTACGAATTGGGAAGCGACGTGTTCATCCGAAACCACCTGCGTCGATTGTACGATGCGATGCTGGAACAGAACTTGATAAAGGTCATTGAGCCATTCAGCCGGGTGGAAATCGCGCACATCGCCAAGATGGTTGGGCTCGACACTCAACAGGTGGAACGCAAGTTGTCGCAGATGATTCTGGATAAGGTCATCATCGGCGTCCTGGATCAGGGAGAAGGGTGTTTAATCGTCTATGACGAAGTCGAGCGGGATGTTGGCTACGACGCGGCACTGGAGACAATCGAGAAGCTTAGCAATGTGGTGGATGTGCTCTACACCAACCAGGCGGCCTTGTTAGAATAGAATAGATGAGCGTGGAGTCGGTGTTTTGACGACGAGATTCCTTGCAGTGATCAACAGCCGTCGCTGGGTACCGGCGAGCGGAAATGAAGGCTCAGGCCTCCGGGCAAGCTCTAGACCACGATTCTTTGGCCACCCTCGAATCAGACATTGCCAGAAGTACATAATACTCGGAGTAATTATTGCTAGTACATTAGGTAGCAACGGTTCTGGAGTGGTGCCCCTGGATCCCGGTCTGTGTAGCACAGCTTCGAGTTTGGTGCGCTTTGTCATTCGTTTCTTTCTCTGGCTGGACCCCGCCTTGAGTCTCAGGCGCCAGGCACTGAACTAACTGACTGTCTATTTCCGGCGCCGTAACGGACGCCGCAACACTTGCTTCACCTTTCAACTCTCAGCCATTGTGCACTGTCTTGCCTTTTGACTTCCGCCGGAAACAATAATCGGAATCAGATCCCTCGTCGCGTGTCAAACCACCAGAGCAAGATCGTGATCCGTCCGATTCAGTCTCCTCCTCCCACACCAGCCCCGCGACCCCCGACCCCCGACCCGCGATCCCAAGCCGTTTGAACCCAGCAGGTCCCAACCGACGCTTGAGTCGCAACTGCAGGAGGCTGCCGTGAGATTCTTTCACACAACAGGCCGTTTGGCCAGAGGTGGGCTACAAGGATGGGTCAAAAGTGAGCATACCCGTATCCCAAGGCGGAGGCCATCGAGGACCGCCGGACACGAGGGGCTTACATGACGGCGCCAGACAATCCAAGTTGTCGCCGCAACAATTAGAGGATCTCCAGAAGTCGACGCATTTTGATAAAAAGGAGCTACAGCAATGGTACAAGGGTATACTATATTCGCTGGACCCAAACTCGATCCGCGGCTGAAATTGCTATCAGGCTTCCTCAAGGATTGTCCCTCGGGGACCTTGACGAAAGAGGAGTTCCAGAAGATATATCGGCAGTTCTTTCCTTACGGTGACCCGAGTTCCTTCGCAGACTATGTTTTCAAAGTCTTTGATTCGGACAAGAGTGGGACCATTGACTTCAAGGAGTTTATATGCGCTCTGAGCGTGACCAGCCGCGGCAAGATGGAAGACAAACTCGACTGGGCGTTCCAACTCTATGATATCGACGGAGATGGGAAAATCAGCTATGACGAGATGCTCGCGATCGTGGAGGCCATCTACAAAATGGTAATTCCTTTGTCCCGGCTCTTCCGTTTCTTGGACTAACGGTTGTGCGACAGGTGGGCTCTATGGTCAAGCTGCCGGAAGACGAAGACACGCCGGAGAAGAGGGTAAGGAAGATCTTCCGGATGATGGACAAGGACGAGAACGGAAGTCTTGACATGGCCGAGTTCAAGGAAGGAAGTCAACGGGACGAGACAATTGTTTCGGCCCTCTCGCTGTACGACGGATTGGTATGAGCGATCTCGTCCATTTTTATACGTCGCGCGTTGGAATGCAACAAGAAGATGGCGTTGGGGATCCTTGACGCTTCCCTTGGTTGAGCATAGACGCTTGAGTTGCTGAAGTTGGACCTTTTCGGAGCCGGCGCATTTGAAACACGCGAAACGACGGTTGGAGACTCGACGAAGCAAAACGACCTCAATCTGGTTGCTGTGAAAGGATGAACGATAGCTGGACGAGTGGGCAACCACTTGTGCCAAAGCATCATGATTTATGTAGTTCAATGAAGTGTCTTTTTTGGTTGAATCGCAATATGTACTTCTTCAATAGCATAAAAAGGGACAATCTGCCCCGAGCTCATCCCGTTTCGGGACGCGGGCGACGCCGTTCTGTGCTCGCCGCCGGCCCGCATCGTGGTGCGATGCTGGTCCCGACTCACCCCAACCTCAGGAAAGCGATTGCGATCCGTGACGGCGGTTGTTTTCTGTACAGGACCGCAACACGAATAGTCTCCTCTCCGCGTTGATGCATACCATCATATGACCGAGATCGGCGCCTGACAACGCAGCCTTGTCACTCTTCTCACTAGTAACAGAGACAGACATACTTGGGCACCTCCACACCGGCCAGCTCTGAGCGTGCACCACCACAAGTAGACTTGATCGAGAGCGAATATTGCAAGGGCTCAACATGTCAGACCCTATGATCTTCCTGGGGATTTTGCGACCGAAATTCTGCAATCAGTTCCTTCTAGTCTCCATGGGCCTGTTTGCCACTATGTAAGCCCCAGAATCAGAACCTCCCCATCAACCATCTCTGATGTAAGGAAGTGAGGTGAGATGAGAGGGAGGGTGAGTCGCGAGCCAGCGGTAGAAAAGTGGCACGACTCGACAACTTGGCTGGGCGACCATCACAGCTCAGATACTAGTACTCCCCCGTACTAATAATGCTTGGCTGGTTGCTTGAGTTGCCAAGCCCAGCCAGCATGCCACTGGCAGTGAGTGCACTACTAGGGCCGACAGGGACCAAGGAAGCAGGGTGTGTCACATGAGGTCACGTGCATCTTGCGCTACCACACCTCTCGACCAACGATTGTACTGCGACCATCGTGACCGGAGACTCCCTCAGGACTAACTGCGACCAAAGGACAGTTGTGCAGCCACTCAATCAAGACCAGCATTCGAAGTCCTCGCCTCTTTTGATGGGAATATCATTTCGAACCGTCACTGCTGGTTCGGTTTCATCCCATTGAAACGTTTGCTTCATTCCCTGCATGTCGGCCATGAGTCGGAGGTGACTTGCTGCCTGCGCGAACTCGATCGCCCTTGAATTTCTTGGGAACCCCCAAGTTACCATCGCCCACTCCGAGTCGTTGTCAGCTGGTTTCCGACCTCTGACTGACACTGAACCCAAATGGCGCCTCTCTTGTCTTCGGCCCTTTTGTGCGGCCTCCTTTTGAAGGAAGCCGCCGCCTTCTACCTCCCTGGCGTCGCGCCGTCCTCCTATTCCACCGGCGACCGGGTTCCTTTGACCGTCAATACCCTGACACCCTCGATCTCAAGGCAGGACGAGCAAATCCATGCGGTGGTATCCTACGACTACTACCATCCGGCCTTTCGATTCTGTCGCCCTGAGGGAGGACCGCAACAGGTGCGGGAATCGTTAGGGAGCATAATATTCGGCGATCGCATCCAGACGTCCCCTTTTGAACTGCATATGGGACAGAACGAGACGTGCAGAACTGCGTGTGAAACCAGGAAATTCGATGCGCGAGCCGTCAACTTTGTCAATTCCAGGATCAGTGAGGCATACAATGTCAATCTACTGGTCGATGGCCTGCCAGCTGCGGAACTCCACGAAGATCCACTCACCCACGAACGGTTCTCGAGTCCCGGCTTCCCCTTGGGGAAATTGAAAGATGATGACGGCACTCCGATACTGTACAATCATTGGGACATCATTATCGACTTCCACCAAGCGGGTCTTCGGGGAACCAAATACCGCGTGGTGGGGGTGTTGGTCCAGCCCCAATCGTACGCGGACTCGAAACCCCTCGGTGACGGCAAGGCTGAGTGTGCGACCAAATCTGGACCACTCATCCTCGTTGAGGGACGCGAGGCGTCCGTCACCTACACCTACAGTGTCTACTGGCGCCCTTCGGACACTGCCTGGGCCACTCGATGGGACAAATACCTCCACATTATCGACCCTAAGATCCACTGGTTTTCTCTCATCAATTCCACCATCTTTGTCATCTTCTTGGTTGGAATGGTCAGCACCGTATTGGTCAGGGCACTGCGCAAGGATATTGCCCGGTATAATCGACTGGACAATATCAACCTCGACGACCTTTCCGGCACCTCTGTTGTCGAAGACGATATTCAAGAAGACTCGGGCTGGAAGTTGGTGCACGGGGATGTTTTCCGCAGCCCTCGATACACACTATTGCTGAGCGTCTTACTAGGCAACGGCGCTCAGATCTTCGTCATGACCGGGGTGACGGTTGCATTTGCCATGCTAGGGTTTCTATCACCTTCCAATCGAGGCTGGCTCACCTCCATCAGCCTTCTTCTGTACACCTTTTTCGGTTGCATTGGTGGCTACGTTTCTGCCCGAAGCTACAAGAGCTTTGGCGGAGAGAACTGGAAACTGAACATCGCGGCCACGCCCGTGTTTATTCCTGGCATTGTGTTCAGTACCTTCTTCCTCCTCAATCTGTTTGTCTGGGCTAAAGGATCGAGCGGTGCCGTACCTCTGACTACTATGCTGGCCATCATCGCGATCTGGTTCCTGATCAGTGTGCCGCTGAGTGTGGCGGGTGCATGGTATGGCTTCCGACAGCCAGCGATAGAGGCACCCACCAGGGTCAACCAAATTCCCCGACAAATACCTCAAGTGGCACAATCCCTTCGGCCACTGCCCTCTCTTCTGTTGACCGGCATCCTTCCGTTCTGTGCCATCTTTGTGGAGCTGTATTTCATCATGACCTCGCTGTGGACCAGTAAAATTTACTACATGTTTGGATTTTTGTTCATCTGCTACGGCCTGATGGTGTTGACGTCGGCGTGCACGACGATATTGCTCGTGTACTTCATGCTTTGCGCAGAAGACTACCGCTGGCAATGGAGGGCGTTTCTGGGTGCGGGCATGACGGGAGGATATGTTTTTCTGATGGCGTTGGGCTTTTGGGCCACACGGGTCAGCTTTGGAGGTCTGACAGGCGCCGTGCTGTATGTCGGGTATTCGGCGCTCATCGGGTTCCTGGTGTTTGTCCTCTCTGGTAAGTCGCAGGATCCTTGTGCGCGGCTTTTTTGGTGACTAACCGAGGCACAGGCACGATCGGGTTCTTTGCTTCGTACGCTTTCATCCACCGGATTTACGGCTCGATCAAGGTTGATTGAGAAGTGTGCACTATTCTAGCCGGCGGCATGTATATTTTTGGCAGGAGAGCATGGCATGGCACTGTCCGGAGTTGGAGGAGCAATGGAAAACCCACCCATGTACGGAGTATGAAGGGACGAAAATCAAAGAGATTGCAGCAATTCGATGGCCAGCCTGTCCCTGCGCAAATGCAGGTACCGGAGTCGTGCGAGTCGCAGTCCTGGGCAAGTCAAAAACTAGCCCAACCTCGAACGTGGCAGTTCACGTCGGATGTAGAAGCCGACAGCGTGAAGTATTTAAAATGTATCACCGATTAGCAGTAGCTCGGGGGCGTGCTCGGGGCGTGCTCGGGGCGTGCTCGGGGGCACCAGGAGCGTGGAGGGAGCTAGGCGTGGCTAAGGTACTCCCCAGTACTTAGGAGCAGACACAATCTACGCCGTAAGGAAGTCCCCTGATCGAGAGGGGAAAAGTGGCGACGTATAAAAGGATTGGAACTGGGGCGGCGCATTGGACGGCCCGCCTTTGAGCATCATCAGCGGCCAGCCGGGACCAGCGCAACGACGCCGGGGGATCGTCATGGAAGTCATTTCGCGTATGCGGGACCCGTGAAGGAAACCGTCGCCGTCAACTATTGATATCCTCCCTACGGACTACCTTGTATGCTAGGACGCAGCGTCACCCCCGTTTCCTCTCGCAGGCGACGGTGCGGCCATAGCCGTTGGGCGGTGGACTCGTGCTCCCTGGTTTCACGGGCATCACGGGCATGGCGCGCGTGACAATTAATGAATGGGTATGCTGAGTCCACAGTCAACCATCAACACGGTGGGCCGTCCGTTGTGGCACCATGGAAGGCCAATATCGACAGGAGCCGCTGCTGACTGGAGTGACGTTGGGAACATGTTCTGGAAAGCAAAGTGCAGGCGTGCCAGGACTGACCAGGGCTGACCAGGCTTGCTGGCTCCTTAGGAGTGGCCATTTCGCCCAAGCTGGTCAAGCTTGCCCTCGCCAAGCTAGGGCGTGGTCACCAGCCGGGAGGCGCTTTGCAGGGGGGTCATTTGTTCGTCCAGGTATTGGCGAACACGGGAAGTCGGTAAGCCAACAGAGCCTGCCAGCCTACCGATCAAGCCACCAAGCCCGTAACCAGCAAGCCTGGGGACTTGTAAGCCCCCCCCGAGGCAGGGAAAGAGGAGCGACGTCATCGTGCGTGCGCCCACTCAACCCTACTGGGTGGCCACTCACTCGCTACTTCGCAACTACTGTCTCTGCTTCACTTCGATCGTCTGCTTGATCTTCTGCTTGATCCTCCGCTTGATCCTCTGCCCACGGCACTGTACTGTTTCTTGACTCTGGTCTCGGATCTCTTGTTTCTTCCAGCGCCTGCCTTCTGCTCATCCTTCGTCCTCTCCTAGCTATTGCCCGCACCCGACGAATCAACCCCTGCCCGTTCTCGTGCCTGCGCCCTGGCGTTGTGCCCTTTGTCCCCGATACTGTCTACACGACTGCCCTCGCCGCATCCGCTCGCTTCCTCGACCACCTTCATTGCCTGCGCCCTCTATCTCTCTGCCCGTCGCCGCGAACCAATCCTTCGTCCCATCATATACCGTCTTCCGACACGATCTCACCTCCACATCCCTGTCGCTGACACGGTCGAAGTTGCTATTCCTTCCCCCATGACTGCCGATCAACCGCTCCGAGGTTGCAGACACCGAAGTTGGACATTCGCGTGTCTGCACCCGTGATGAAGTCGACCAAGTCCCCTCGCATGGGTCTGCTGCACCGTGGCCGGTCGTCACGCACCGTCGAGGACCATGGCTCCAGTACTTCTCCGACAAGAACCAAGGGCGGCGACGAAGATACCACGTCAGAGAATAGAAGTGCCCATGGTCCTTCCGCCTCGACCTCGCCTCCAGTACACAACCAGGTCACGAGCGTACTCACACGGGAGTCCTCTGGTGGAATCGACGCTATGCGCCGTAGGATGAGTGCCGCCCTGGCACAGAAACAACAAGTCCGTGCCGCTGCATCAGGCACCTCCCCGAACACGATCAAGGATGAACCTTCGGAGCCGCCTTTGGCTCTTACACAGACAGAGTCCAGCTCGGATGAATCGGCCAATACGGGCACCCTCTCTACCGATTCAACCAAGACCATCAAGGCCGCCTTTGATATGACCCCCAATGCTATTAGAACACCATCCTATCCCTTTCCGCGTATGCAATTTAGACTCAATCGTGCGACAAGTCAGCGGTCGAGTCCGTCTCACAAGCCATTCACCCTCCTATCGCCGACCGATGGGCCAACCGTCCCCTCAAACGCCGCTGCACAACCGACACCCCAGCGCCAAGCGTCCTCATCTGATCTAAGTACTCCGTTGGGACAGACACCTGCCAGTCAAGGCTTCCCAGAGGATCCCAACATTCCCACGCCGGACTTGTCCGACATGATCCTCATGCTTAACGCTGAACCTGGCTTGGATATGTGGTGGGCCAATGTGACCGAGATTCTCTCTGAAGCCTACGGTGCAGAACGAGCATCGCTCGCAGTTCCTGGAGACATCACGGATCTGGAAAATGTACCGTGGGGCCAAAAGGCCAGCTATAATATTTACGGCAACGAAGGGCCTGCCAGCTCTCAATTCGACTCCTTGGCCCTGTCCGAATTTGACCTTCTTTCGATTGGAAGGAGGCCGGAGCATTCAAGCAGGATGCCGAGCGATGCCGCCACAGGAGCTCCTACCGAAACTGCTCGCCGTCCTCCTCTCTTATCTAGGCACTCGATAGCTGGCCCAGCACCTGATTCCCCCATCCGAGGTACCCGTCAGAGACCTGCTGGTCCCGTACGGGCTTACAGCACGGCACCGACAGAACGCCATGACGACCCAACTCCCCTTGCGGCTCCCGTCATGCCTCGACTTGTTAAACAATCGCCCACTCCTAGAGCGGTATCGGTCGCAGAGCCGGCTTCTCCCACATCCAAGGCACAGCACCTATCTGATGGCTCAGCGTCGTCGATGTTTCGATGTCACGTACATCGTTCTATCCAGCCGCTGGAGGCCGAGGCCGACCCCTTGTTAGTTCGCACGGGAGTTTCATCCTTGTTCGGCAAACGCAAGGCTGTTGTTCTGACAAGAGCGTATTCAGAACATGCACCGCCGCAATTCCCAAACACAAATACTAGTGATGAGGATCAAAGTGTATCATCTGCATCGTCTAAGGGAGTTGCGGATGACCGGAAGACACCCAGACCAGAAGATATACAACAGCGTCCTCGCTCAGTCCGAGCTTTCGATGAATTTGAACAACCCGAGCCATCCCCGTGGTCCCAAAGTCCCTCACCTTCCCCTGCAGCACGACCTGACCCGAGCGAGTCACCTTTCTTTGTACAGCCGACCGCATCAATAGACGAAATGGCTTTTGAAAAAAATCCACCATTATACGACTATGCTTCCACAGCCAATCAGTCATTAAATGCAATCGGGACTGACATGTCAAAAACCTTGATCCATATCCCATTGATCCAGCCTATATTGGCCAGAGGCACCATGGCATCATATTTACGCTTTCCAATGGCTATTCTATCTTTCTTATCGCCATTCAATCCGTACCCTCGGAATTTACGACACTCATTAGAAAGGTTTCTGCCACATCTCGCAAGCTCATACTCTCTCGCTCAGCAATACACTGCGCTTCAGGATCGTTTACGCGGCAGCTTGGTCAGTCGCCACGGAGCCGCATTCGGTCTTGGAGGCACTTTCTCAGACGAGGGCTCCGAGTTGGAGCTGGTGGCGGAATTGAGCGACCAAATTGCCCAAGATAAGGACAAGGACAGATCAAGAACCCTCAGTTACCAAGAAGGCACGAGCCCGGGGCTACCCAAAGAGAGTCCCTCCAGCTCGGTTGCCAGCACTCCTCTCTTTGACCATTTTGGGCTGAGCCCGGGACAGCCCCCGACTCCTGGCAGGCTAGGTTCTGAGATTGTGGACAGCTACTTCTCTATGCGCAGACAGAGACAAGGACATCAACCGCTTACTCCTGGCGCGCGGGTGGGTAGAGAAGAACCTGAGCATAGCAGGAAACAATTGGAGAGACAGCCGTCAAAATCGAATACAACGGGAAAAAGGGCTGCTGGATCGGCCGGGAAGACCCAGGCTGAGCCTCAGAGTCCGGTGGTGTCCCGAGCGGCGGGCACCACTTCGGAAGGTGAAGTTGGTGACCATTCTCGGGTGTCGTCTTCCGACAAGTTCGACTTTGCTGACCGACGATATGCGCAACGGCGCGAGAGCCTGACAAAAGATGAGGGTGAAAGACCTTTGCCCGAACTAATATCGACTCTGATGCTCAATGCAGTACCCCTTCAGTTGTTTCTGGCAAAACCCGGTACAGGAGATCTTGTTTGGACGAACCGCAAATTCGACGCATTCAGAAGCCAGGGAGAAGGTCGAGTTCGGGATCCCTGGAAAAACGTCCATTCGGCGGACAGAAACGGGCTTGAGAAATTATGGAACGAGGCTCTGAGGACCGGAAGTCAATTCACCCACTACATTCGTGTCAAGCGATTCAATAGCGACAGTGACTTCCGGTGGTTCGTCTTCCGAGCAAGCACTTTGCTCAGCAACAATGGCCGACTCCTCTACTGGATTGGATCCTTTCTGGACGTGCACGAGCAGTATATCAAAAACCTTGAGGCGAGCGAAAATGAAGCCACCATGGCTCGCGACACCAAGATCAGAGCGCTGGCAGACGCTATCCCGCAGGTTTTGTTCGAAGCGATTGAAGGAGACGGCATTGTCGCCGTCAACCAGCAATGGCATGCATACTCTGGCCAGACTTTGGACGATGCTCGTGGCTTGGGGTTTGCGAAACACGTCCATCGCGAAGATTTGCACAAATGTGGCATTTTATCGCAGTCGGAAATTGCCGCCATCGCAAGATCATCATCGGGAAGCCAGCGCACGGAGTCGTCCGGCGAGTCCAACAAGACGGCTCTACCTTCTCTGCCGACGCAAAAGAACCTGTTTTCGCCAGACTTGTCCTCACTTGATAGAATGATCAAACAAGGATCGGTGACCGTGGAGAAGGACGAGAATGGGCGATTGTCCTATTCGACTGAAATCCGCTTGAGATCCAAAGGAGGCGAATTTCGGTGGTTTCTTGTAAGACTGGTACGCGTTGACACCGGCTTGTGGCAAAGCCAAAGCGGGCGGGCCTCCTGGTACGGCACCTGTACCGACATCGAGACACGCAAGGCCCTTGAGCGAGAGCTAAACCAAGCCAACCAGAAGGTTCACTCGGAAATGGAATCCAAGACCAAGTTCTTTGCTAATATGTCTCATGAAATTCGAACACCTCTCAACGGCATTCTGGGAAGCATGCCCTGGTTGGTGGATTCGATTCTTGATCACGACCAGAGGCGCACCGTTGACACTATTCAAAATAGCGCCAACAACCTAAGAGAGCTGGTGGACAATATCCTGGACGTGACCAAAGTGGAAGCTGGGAAGATGACCCTCGTTCCGAAATGGTTTCACGTTCGAACCGTGTGTGAGGAGGTGGTTGACACGGTCTCATCGCGAGCGATTGAACGGGGTTTGCAGCTCAATTATTCGCTTGAGGCGAATGTCCCTTCGATGGTGAAAGGTGATGCTTTCAGGGTCCGACAAATCCTCCTTAATCTGTTGGGGAATGCAGTCAAGTTCACAGAACAGGGTGAAGTTTACATGCGATGCTCTCTCCTGGACGAAACTCCTTCCAGTGCCAAATCTCAACCTCCGGGCTCGGCCTTGCTCGCGTTCGACGTGGTCGATACCGGGAGGGGGTTCAATGAAAGTGAATTTCAACGACTCTTCAAGCAATTTGGCCAACTTGGTGGTGGGACCAACCACGATGCCGGTTCCGGGCTGGGACTCTTCCTGTCCAAACAACTAGTGGAGATGCATGGCGGGGAACTCTCTGTGAAAAGCCAGACAGGGGAAGGGTCGACGTTCAGTTTCTATATCAAAGTCGAACTTGCATCACCGGGCTCGGAACTTGCTTCACCACCAATGAAGGCACCAAGGCCTGGGCAGCAGAAACATGCACTGTCTACTGGAGGGGTCTCAAAGTCCCGATCAGACAGTCGGACACCCACGGTAGCATCGGTGAGAGGCCTATCGTATTCCGAGGGGATCATTCAAACCCCGGGTCTCTCCAAGTACGTCACCTCGCCTGACCAACTGCCACCGTCCCTCCCGTCTCCAGCGATCTCATCGCCGCCAGTGGCCTCTCCACCAGTCCTCCCATCGGAAAGCTCATGGCCGTCGATGCGATCTAACTCTGGCATCGCTGCAGGTGCGTCGTCCATTTCGTCATTGGTGCCAACCCCAGAATCGGCCAAATCCCGTGATGCAGTGGTGACAATGAGCGAACGCCACGCGCTCGCCGATCGGGCTATATCAACCCACCCGGTGCACCCGTCGGTCAAACGCAGCAAAAGCGATAATGATGGCAGCGGGTCGGCACCCGAGATGGCTCATCCGCGTACGTATTCGATCATCATCATCAGTCCGGCGGAGTACGCACGAATGGCCATCAAGCAACACATCGAGCACGTCGTCCCATACCAGATTGCGGCGAATGTGACCACGATTGCAGATATCGGGTCGTTCCTAGA
The DNA here is from genome assembly GCA_001599795.1 of Exophiala calicioides. NCBI lineage: Eukaryota > Fungi > Ascomycota > Eurotiomycetes > Chaetothyriales > Herpotrichiellaceae > Exophiala > Exophiala calicioides. Next base: position 2,938,439 of record BCHZ01000003.1, read on the forward strand.
GCTCATGAACGGCCCGTCACCGCCAACATTCACGCACATTGTGCTAGACATTCCCGCGAGCTCTGACATTATGTTGTTCATGCGGCAAGTGGCCAACTTCACAGGCACGGTGATTCCGGCGCTCGTCATCATCACTGATCATTACCAGAAACGAGACATTCTGGAGGACTTTACGGCGCTGACGGCGGGTGGTCGCAAAGCATACTTGATCCATAAGCCGGTCAAGCCGTCGGTCTTTGCCATGATCTTCGACCCGGCGCAGTTGCGGAATCTCAGCAAAGATCGAGCGCGAGAAGTGGCACAGTCGAGTTCGGACGTTTTCCGGCAAATAGCAAAGCTGGTCAAGGACAAGATTGGGGACAGGGAGTATCGAGTACTGCTGGTGGAAGACAGTGACGTGAATCGGATGGTGATCCAGCGGTATCTTAACAAGGTGTCGCTGGCGAACGACAGCGCCAAGGACGGGCAGCAATGCGTGGACATGGTGCAAGCACACGCCCATGGGTACTATTCGCTGATCATCTGCGACATCCAGATGCCGGTCAAGAATGGATACGAGGCGTGTGAGGAAATCCGAGCGTGGGAGCGAACTCGAGGGCAGCGGCCTTCACCGATCATGGCGCTCACAGCGAACGCAATGCCAGAACAACGAGCGGCAGCCGCAAATGCTGGGTTCACAGACTACATGACCAAGCCGGTTGATTTCAACGTGTTGGGGACGATGATGATGACGCTACTGGATCCAAGCGTGCCACACGTGTTTCTGCGTGATAGGCCACTGGAGTCTTGAGGGGCAAAGGTTGAGGGTGAAGATCTTGCACAGTGCTTGCATGACTAGGGGGGAAGCCAGCTCAGCGGCTGAGCGAGTGCTTCATTCGGGATTCTTGCAGTTGGCGTTTTTGATCATGGGTGGCAGTGCTCGTCGCCAACCTAGACGGGCTTGGGTATTGGAAAGCATCCTCACGGGCCGATTCATGCGTTATTACCCGGGGAATCGGGCAACGGTCAAGACGGGGCAGCCTGGCGACCTTATATTGGCATGATGAGCGGCAATCATGGTGTAAGGAGGGGCGGCAATGGTGCTTCTTGCAGGGTGGGTAGAGCAGGCATGGGCACCACGGCCGGGACCATCGCTTGATGATGAACGACAGCATGACTGGAGTGGAAGGCAGGACTTTGTCCTCGGAAAAACGGCAATGGGTATGAGAATAGGACTGCAATGGAATAGGGAATTGCAACGAGTCTGGGCATCATGGGAGTTTGTGGGTTTGTAAAGTATGTAACCTGGGTAGTAGCTACTAGGTACCTAGGTGGTACAGTACGTAATGTATGAATGTGTGCTTTTGTACCTAAGGCACCTACCTCCATAGGTACTTGAGTTGGGTACATTAGAGCCTAGCTCTCCGAGCAACAGGACTTGCAATACACTTGCAATACAGGACCGTACGTGCATGGCTCGTTTCTATCCCTAACACCTACCACGCCTACCTACCTAGGTAGGTACCTAGCAAGGCACCTAGCAAGATACCTACGAGGCATCCTCCGGCCATATGCGCGGAGGGAGGCAAGTTACCTACCGACTGACGTAGGTAACCCTTAGTGGTAACCTGACGAGGACGGGCGCTGACGGCGCCGACGATGACGAACCCTGCCCCCTATCTACCCACTAAAGTGAGCAGAACCATGTGAGTGACGGCCACTGCAAGCAATAATCACCAGCTTAGCCGGTGACGGTCCACAGCTCCCCTTCCCCTCCAACCGCCACGGCTGGCTGCGCCGTCCCAACGCCCGCGCTCCATGAATGGGCCGCAGGCCGCAGGCTGCAGGCTACCCAGGACAGGCTCCAGGCGACAACCTGTTCCCCCTCGCTCCTTCCAACGAATCGCACTTGGCCAGCAGCCAAACTCACGCGCTCTCTCGAACCATGGCCACGCCGCACCAGCACGCCGCCATTATTCAATCCATTTGCTTCGTTTCATCCAGGCGTCCGTGTCGACATCAAACATTGGCCTCGGCCTCGACCTTGGCCTCACCCTCGCCCTCGCTCTCGCCCTCGCCTTCGCACCACAGCGCACCTCACCTCACCTCACCTCATCTCACCTCGTCCTCCCAAACCGTCGACACCTACCCTACCCTGCCACGGCCAACCCTGGCGGCCTTGGCTGCCTGGCGTTCTTGCCCTGTATTTTTTTTTGCCCACCATCACAATCACGACTTACTACGTACTGCCCACATCCGAATTATCGCCCCCCCGCCCAAACGAACCCACGTTCCACACTGCCAAAACCACACCTGTCCACGCTTGACCCTTTCCTGACCCGGCTTCTTGCTGCTTCAGCCCTCTCTCATGCCTTCCAAACCCCTCGGCCTCGACCCTCAAACCTCACCTGCATGCGAGCGAAAGAGAAAAAAAAAAGCCAATACCACAAATGTCTGATACCCACTGCCCACTGCCCACTGTCCACTGCCCACTGCCCAATGCCCAGCTTCCACCACCCAATGCCCTCCATCCACTGCCCTGCGCACTCCGACATGGAGGCTGAGTGCCCGTTGTCCTCTTCGGTCCTCCATTCTCCATCCTGCTCCATCCTGCTCCATCCTGCTCCATCTTGCTCCCTCCTTTCCTCATCCCCTGCAAACGCTGGCCGGCTCGACGACGACGACTCTCCGAATCACCACTGTCCGAAACAGTCTGTTCCGTACAATCACCACCGACTCCGGACTCGCTCCCCCTAGACAGCCACTCCCGTCCGCCGTCTCGCTTCTAGATCCCGCGACTAAGAATCCCAGGGCATGGCCAAATCCCTCATCGACCCAATGATCGCCCTCTGCTTCCCGTTTCCCTCGCCGAGTCGGCTCCAGCTGAGACCAGCATCCCACCCTGGTACAGTCCTGCCGCTTTGTCATGGAGGGCCACTCTCCGCTCTCTTTGGCCCTTCCCACCAGTCTTTTGCCTTGGTCTGCCGGGCGGAAGGTCACGGACGGAGCCGACCCTGCCTCGCCATCTCCATCACATTGGTCCTACCGTGCTCCTTTCCTGCTTGCAAAGCGGGGTCGGTGGCTCTTCATGCCACCACGGAGCCCGTCTTGTTCAAATCATATTGGCCCACCGTGAGGTAGGTGTGAGTTGGCAATCTACCCCCCTGCGACGGGAATCCCGCCCAGTTTTGCCCTCTCGGTCCTCTCTGTTTGACCCTCTCTTCTTGCCTATAAAAGGCCGCTCCTCTGTCCTCAGAGTCCTCCCTCCTCCTGCTTCCTTTCTCATCACTCATCTCCAAAATTTCCTACCCCTTCCTGATATCAACAAGTCTCTTCCACTCCTATATTGACCCAACACATACTCATCCCAATCAATTCATCTTACCTATCCTACCAAGATGGCCACCCATATTTCTCGTCATCCCACCAACTATGCCCCTCGTCACAAAACCCTTCCCATCACCATGCCATCCAAGGTGCCCACATATAGCTGTCCCGTCTCCAAGGTAGCCGTCTCACCGCCAGAGTTGTCTGACACCAGCACGTCTTATGGCCGCAGTCGTATCTCTGCCGGTTCTTACTCGCCGAGATCGAGCAACTATACTCCCAGTCACAGCAGCGGCGATTATGACTCTTGCGTCCCGCATTCCAGCGTTGACGTGGTCGACATGTTGTCCGACAAGATGAACAGCGCGTTTGATCCAATCCGTATGGATCGATCATTGGCGAGCCAAGTGCAAACGTGAGTCTCCCCGGCAGCACTTCACACGGGAATTGGGCTAATCGCGAGCAGATCCGGCCAACTGAACGCCAAACAGCGAGAGCTGCAGGAATTGCAAGCGCTTGCGGGCAGAAGACTGAAGCATGCCAAGGTCAATTTTGCAGAGGGCCTTGAGACCGCCAGAGAAGTCCGACGAGATGTGGAATACACGACCAAGAAGATGGCGTAAGTCCATGACAAGGCTCCGCGCCCCTGTTTGACGCCGTCCGGCCGAGTGGCTAACTTGAGATCATCAGCTCCATGAAATCCAAGGCCGAAAAGAAGCATCCGGATGCCTATGCGAAAGCCAGCCGCAGCCGCCACTCCTGAATTAGCGATGATGACGACTGACGAATTTACGATTTTCTTTTGACTTCACGTCCGGATGGATTGCCTGCAATACGACCTCCCCCTGAGTGGTTTTCTTTGAATGGAGTTGGCGGGTTAGGCGTGGTTTTGCCACGGGATTCCCACACGACCTGAGACTTTTGGACGACGTCAAACAGCAGCAAATCAGCTTTCATGATCAACATTCAACAGCCATTCGTCGGGGAGACCAAAGATAGCCTTGGCGGTTGTCCGCCGGTGTCGTTGACGTGGCGGTGGTTTTAGGTTCCGCTCCACCCCACGAATTAGGTCAAGTTACTCGCTGCTTTTGCCCCGCAGGCCTGCAGACAGTGGCGTGCATGACGCCAGTCCGTTTCTGCCCCAGAAATGCCATTGCCGAATTGCACCGCAGCGATCGACTGTGCAGCGACCGAGACAGCGACCAGCGCGGGTGCCACATGGAGCCCATGCAGGTACGCTTGCCATTTTCACTCGTTTGGTACGACCTCCCGGATGGTTTGATTGGGTGACAAGCCTCCAAGCCCGTTCTCTGCTCGTTTGCAGCGCTCTCTGTCACCAGACCTGCACTCTGCAGGTGATGAGGCGTGGAAGCTGCAGATGGTGTGGGGATTTTGGTGCACTGGCTAAGCCAAATCTGGCCTTGGGCGGCTTTTGGGTGTGCGAACATGGTGGGAGACTGATCATCATGCCCCGAGGCTTGGTTTTTACGGCGGTTTGGGACCGGCGGGGGGTCACATGGGGGGTCTGTTCGCTGATTTCCCCAGTGGCTAGCCCGGGGGATTGTTTCCTTTCCTCCCCTTTGTATTTATATCCACTTTGCAGGTATTTTGCTCATCACCGTTGGCTAATGGAACAAAATTCAAATCTTGGCCGGCTCGGCATTGAATTCCTGGCAAATGGAGATTGGTAGGGCTTGAGTCCCGGCCTGCGGGCGTTGGATTCCAAGGGGCACGCGTAGGCGGATGTGACAAGATGTGTAGGCGCCTTTAGGCCTGTTCCCGGTAACGAGTAAGCTCCTCAGGGTTAATGAGACCGTGAAATTGGCCCCTAAGCCGATGTTCGTTCCAAGGGGGCCCCTGATAATAAGGGACGTAGGTCACATATACTTGAGCAGCCATAGGCCTACTCCTGTGGCACGAGGCCTATCACATCCCCATCAACGGATCGCTGGGCCTCTGGAGAGGTGTGACCGGGCTTCAAGGAGCCCGAATCTTGTCAGATAAGCTGGCTGTTCAGCCCAAGTCCGCCAGGTCTTTGCCTGGGAGTGGTTTTGGAGCCTTGTCTGGTGCCCCCGTCTCCAGGCTGACCCCGGCTGTGAGGAGATGCGTCTTCTCATTCCAACCTTCCGTTGAGGATTGTCTTCTAGTATCCCCTGTCGATGCACATTACCATCTCCCCCTTTAGCCCGGTCCAGCCCGATCACCAATTTTGGTGTGGCATGCGTGATGTTGAGTAGTGCTCCAAACTCAGAAAGCCCACCCAAGTCTTGCTCTTTCCCCCTTTCCGATTTTCTTCCTGCCCCGTGGAAGGATGGCCTCTGCTTCTGTCCTTACTGGCCTCGCGCCTCTGTGGCCACGACCATGGTTCCCTTCTTCTCCAGTCACGCGTCCTGTCTGGAAGGGCCGCTTGTCTCATCCTGCGAGGCCACTGGGTGGGGTGAGGGATTCATATGTCCTTTGTTTGTCAGGTCCCTTGTAGATAATTGGGGATGCGCTATCATCACTGCTGATTGACGACTTCTTCCTTTTCTTTTCCTTTTTTTCAGCCTCTTCCTTTCAATTGCCTAGTTTAGTGCCTATGTCACATGTGTTTCCGATTCTCAATCGGCCAAACTGCCCCCTTTGGGGGGCTCTGAGATGGATTTGCTGGGCTTCTTGCTTTGCTGGTGCCCTTTTTCAACAGTCTGTTTATTTCTGGGACAGGGACCTGTCGGATTTAAGTTGCTTTCTTTAGCTCCTGGGGAGAGAAATGGTGGCCGCCGCTGAGAGTTGCGTGCTAATGGACCTTGCCACTTACTGTCACAACTGGACCAAAGTCGACGATTAAGACGGGATCAAGATCAGAATCTCGCCGTCAACAATGTCAATGACAAGTCAATCTTGTCAAGAGGCCGATCTGCTTGGTTTTCCTGTCATTTGGCCCGTTACTTCCCGGTGCCTCTTGTGTGTCTGGCCACTGCGGTTCGAGGCAGGGGTCCTTGGTAGCAACATCGGCCCAAAACCCCTTGAGAGCCGGGCCTTGGTTTCGTGACTCCAATGCTTGAGTTCTGGGTCAGAAGGAGTAGACGTGTCGTCCAGTATTGGTAGATGATTCTGGGACGCCGGGAGCCAAATAGTACCGAGTTACTCGTGTGGGTGGGGGGTGTTGCATGAGAAGCATTTTGGGGAATCGGACCGGGCTGTCGGATATGTGCTTTATTCGTGGGCACAGTTTGATGAGGCCAGCTCGAACTGCTATTGGACAACTGGGTAGGACGTTTCCCATGCCGACCTCGTCCGCCGATTGGCAGGTTCACCTGACCACCGCTGTGTTGGCGGTTGCTGTGTTTCATTTGAAATAATAAAGACTACCGATTACGTCTGCTCCAGGGCCGGCGTTCCAGGTCATTGGCATTCGGAAATATCTAAGAACACTTCGTGGTACGCCCCCGTCTACCTGGATAGGCCCCAGGGCTTTCTCTTTGGGGACCCTTGGACGGTATAAGTTGGACGCTAGTGCCTCCCTCACTTTGACTGACTAGCTCGAATGTTGTAATTGACGGGTTGGAGCTAACAGGATGGTGGATTTGCAAGCCGTGGGATCTGATGTATCTTTGATAATTGGTGGGAGACGTTCACTGTCACCCTCTCGAATGGTACAAGGCTGCCAATCTTGAAGTTTAGACCAGTGGTTCTTGGCCGGTTGTGTAACTGACAGCGAGAGGCTAGGAAAGCATTCGTGGGCTGTTGTTCTGATGTGGTGGAGGCGAGAGATTTGTTTCGAGAAGTCAGTTTCTGTCTTTTCCGATGACGAGCGCGATTCGATAGTCAAAATCAATATGGAATTGTGTGGAGTCGAGTTTCATCCCTTGTCGAACTTTTGAAATGCCGCAATTTGGATCCCCAGGTCGACAAGTACCTAGTACGATCATGCATGCTAAGCTTCCGTATTCGTTGTCCCACAAGGCACTCTTGTCCATGCCTCAACAAGGCAAGACGTGTCGAAATTTGATCAGATCGGGTCAAAGGGGCGTGATATACGATCCACGAAAGTTCCCTCTACGTCACTGTTGCATCTCTGCCTCTCAGCCTCGACCAGGGATCTTCACACACGAACCCGGGCTTGAAGAACACCATGTCGCCGTTCTTGTTGACCTTGCCTTTCCCCCATTCGTCAAGATCGGCCCGTGTGTAGTAAGTGTTGCTCACGGGGGAGGCGAAGGCATAGGTTGTAGGGGTGGATGGTAACGTCAGCCGAGGCTGTGTGAGCTGATGTTCGGATTGAGACTCGGAGGTTGAGCGGTCTGTGACCGTCGTTGAAATTGTCGGAGAGGTTTGGGCGGGTTGGAGGGGTAGCGAGGAAGTTGCTGTGGGCGGTGGCTTTTGCGGAAGAGAGTCGTCTAGATCTGGGCTTAGTCAAAACTGGGAGTTTGCACTTTGCGAAATGTGCCAGGAGATGTGAGGTTGCGGGAATCACGCCTGGGATTGGAGACGCTGGGGTTCAAAGTGAAAGCCCGACGATGTCGTCAAGACTCGACTCGCTCACACGATCGCCGACGTGATTCGAATCAGACAGCGGAAAGCCGACGGACGAAACCAATACCAGAACTCTCATCTTAAAGACGCATGATGGAAGCAGACAGTACACCGAGGGAGGACGTTTGCAAACAATTTCTTCGTTTTGGGTGGTAGAAAATATGCCGACTTACCAGCTCGAGTTTTGGGTCGCCGAACTGAGAAGGAACTGAATCCCATGGCCTCTCGCATGGCCGCTTCGGCGTCAACATCAAATAAAGGATCGTCAGACATCCTAGACTCGTCCCTGTGGTTTTTAAAGTGGTTGGAAAGTGAGAAGGCGAAAGATGGAAGAGGGGGAGAAGCTCAAGTTCAGTCGAGCGTGATAGAACGAAAAGTCCAATGGTCAAATGACGTGTCTGACAAGTGAGTTTCTCCCAGTCCCAACCTCCTTCCAACCGGTACAAGTGCGTACCCAGGTGTTCCTCTCTCCTCTTCAATCATACCAACCCTCAAACTGCTCTACCATCGATCGCTCGAAGGATGCCTGGATTCGTATTCGCTCAATGCAACTCCCGTACTGTGGAAGACCACGAGACAAATTGCTGACTAACCTGGTCACCCTGGTGTGACAGACTGCTCGTAATCCAATAGCTACTGACAACCTCATTCATCGACGTCAACGAAACTTTATCCAGCTCGGCCAGAGGTGCCAGAGCAACACGAGGTAGGTCATGGATGCGGGGTCCGGGCCGATTTATCTGCTTCTCTTTCTGCCTGCCCTATTTAATCGTGATATGTTGTCTCTACTTGACTGTCTTGGTCGCCCCTCTTCAGTGGTGCCTGTCTTGGGAATTGATCTGATAAGATCGACCACATACCGAGAGGAGAGCTTCCTGAACTTCCTGACCATCGAACATGGCTCACCTGACACGAACTTCGCGGAAGGTAGACTGGACTAAGCTGGCTGCGAAGACTCAACCCTTCACTATCGACGAGCTATTGCCATACAATGCGGCGGGGCTTGACCCGTACCTCATCCAAATCGCCCAATTGCTCGGGAAACAATTCAAACTTGGTTTTCAGGGTCAACGAAACCTCGCGAATGCCTTTGGAAGTCTCCCACAGGCTGAATTCCACGGCCGGAACCTTGGAATAGGTTTCTCTGACAGACACGTCGCTCGATTATTCGCCGACACCGATGGTGGATTCGTCTTTCTGGGGCTCTGCGGCTGTTTGTGCGAATATTATACTGAGGATGTCGTGGTTGGAGCTCTCATGCAGATGCTGCGGATCTTCCAGATTCCAGCTGGGATGGCTCCTGGCGATTTTCAGTGGAAGACCTTGGTTCACCTGTGCCACGGTGTCTTAGCAACCTCACCATTTGGTGTTTTGATCACGAGGTCTGGATCTGCGCCAGAGTTGTCGGCGCCAAATGCCAATCTGCGCACAATTGTGGAGGGCCTACTGGGTATGAGTGATGTGGTCAAGGGCACGGAGAAAAACATGTCTTTGACAGCAGGTGCCGATGTATATTGGTTTGCCGCCGTTGCAGAGTACCTGTTCGATCTAACATTCGTCATTGACGACTCTTCAGGGGTGATACCGCCCACAATCTTGGGAAGTGACGCTTCGAAAGAGGTCCAAGTCATCCTGAGGGCGACAAGTCCGCTATTTAGCAAGGATACGATCGACCTTTGGCCACTCCCAGACTTGTATCCTGATACCATCCCAGTCACCGGCGGCCGCGTCGCATGGGAGAAATTATTTCGCTCCTGCTTTGGCAAAGCCTTTACGGAAATGGAATCTCGTTTGGTCGCAACATTTCTCGGAGGCTCCGCAAGCCTCACTTCTGCAACCTTGAAGCAGTACGATACTAATCCCCAGGTGTACTTCTTACCCCAAGCCAGTGCCCTACCTGGTCTTTCCGGGTTCGGCCTGGTAGAGACTGTCACATCTTGGTTCCCTGAGCTTCGTGGGATGGCCCCTCGGATGGAGAAAGTATCTCGCTTGCCGTTCCAAGAGGCAAGGGACAAAATGGACGAAGTCTCTGATATTCTAGACTCGACGTGTATGTGCAGTAGCTGTGGAAATGCGTCTAGCACCTCGGCGGAAATCTGCAAACACAGTCTGGTCGAAGTGATCCTGAGCCTGGGACTCCTCATCGCTCGAACCGTTGTCATTCCGAACCTGTTCCCCAAACTTTCAGGAGTCCTCGCTCATTATCACCGGTACCACGCGGGCCGGCTCGCTTTTGCTGCTACGGGACAACGAATGAATGATCCTGCTGTCTTTATGAACCAGTTTAACGCCAACCTCCCAACCCCCCGCATCATGATTGAGGACTCCTGCTTGCTCTTCTCGGGCAGCATACCACACGAGGTGACGAGCGAGACGCTCTCCATCTCGCACGCGGGCATCTTCGTCAATCTTACATCGTGGAAACCGGAATCTGTCACCGACAATGAGCAACTCCGACTCCGTCAGCGTGCCGGTGTGTCTGTTTCGGCAGGCTCGTCGCATGTCAATGGCCGTATCGTCAATCACGGATACTGGGCAAAGGCTTTTGAAGGTACACCATCGTTCAGTGAAAGCCTGGAGATGTTGAGGACGCGCCCGAAGGAGGTCAGGCAGGTTGTTCAGCCGAATGGACAGGACATGAGGTTCTCGTACGTCTTCCTAGATAATAAGGGGGAGGAGAAGGCGAGACTTTTGGGGTGGGAGGTTGTTTGAAGTGCTAGTTGCCTTGCCCTGTTACCCCTGGGTTCTTTCTGTGAGTCGAGTTTGGAGTACTTACAGCAGACTGAGTCACCCCCCTTACCTCAGTTTCAGTTATGTATCTATGTGCCTCAGTCTCCTCTGCATATCTCATGCTGGATACTTCCCCAATCTTCTGTCCTCGGCCCCAATGTGTCAACCTCTCTTGAGTCGCGTAGCACAACAATGGCAACCGCTCCCGAAGTGTCTGTTGTGCTCGATGGTCGACTACCTCTCAACTCTGGTCCAGCACCTGGGCTTCTTCTTCGGAAATGGGGTTTGGTGCCATGCGTGTCGCCATGGGCAGGGAGGATAGCGACGATCTCTCCACCGCTGTGGCCACTTCTGCGATTCTAGTGTTTCTGCAGAGGATAGGGAATATCCTGCTAGGGCAGATCAGTACCGCCCTCCTAGTGCAGAGGATCTAGCGTGACGATTATGCCGCCGCGAAGTACAGAGATCTAGTCATTCTCACCGGGGTATCCATTTTCATGAGCGCATTCATCATTGGAGGTTGGCATTTCCAGAGGCTCTGTCGGACACTCATGTGAAATTGGTGAGGCTACAGGCCAGGGCAATCTACCGCTCGAATCTACTTGATACGACGCGCTTTCCGTCCAACATATGATATAAATAAGAGGCTTGGGGGGATGGTCTGAATTAGGTGCGATATAATGTGCTGCCAGAATTTTATCATGGGGTATCGTGCATCGCTATTCCCGACGGTCTCAGGGACGAGACTGGGTGCGACACCCTGAACGGGCTCCACCTAAGTCACCGCCTCGAAGGTACATAAAGACCACAAGCCCTATCAACAAAGTACAATATCGGACAGTGATGAGTCAGACCGAGACACTTTCAAGCAGCACTCGAGACACGCCTCCATCCGGATGGTCACCGGCATACCCAGTGCCAGCTCAAAAAAACGCAGTTGCTCGTTCTGGTCGCAGTCGACGAGGCCAGTGTCGAAGATGCCAGTGTCGAAGATGCCAGTGTCGACTGTGTCGATTCGGAGGCGCAGTGCAGATACACATGGTGTGGCATAGATCTTATCGTCAGATTTGACAGTATAGCTAGCGCTTTTGTCGTGTGGGCAGTTAACAAAGACCGAGCTGAGCGCAGAGTTGAGAACATCTCTCGGACTCCGTGCTTCCAGGTAGGGGTGTTTCGGTGATGCTAATAGCACCTCGAGTGCGGTCTCTGTGAAATGCAGCTGCCACTCAAGCGCGGTTTCTGGACTGGAATCCTGGGGCACTAGAATATCGCCTTGCAATTTGACGTGCGTATCTTTCACTCCGAACGCTTCGCTAGTAGCCAGAGTCTTTCCCAAGCGACCTACTTTGACTAACGAATAGCGTTGTTCCTCCCATATCAGGACGCCTGGCAAGCAATCTAGTTCTAGAATACACTCGCCTCTCACCATATGAGTAGTCAGTAATCTAGGGTAAATGGTTTGATCGTATCTTGAGGACATCACCCAGTCCCGCCCGCCGTGTTGATCCAAACAGGTGTCATGGCCCAAAAGTGTGAGGACATATCGCACAATATCCGTCACAGTGCATTTGGATTTCGGGACTTTATGAGAGGTTATTCGCCTATCTCCAAATAGAACTGCAAACACAGGTATGACGGGACACTCGTGTTGATCAAAGTTGGCACCGAAGCGGACTTGGACTCCATCTATATCTGCTGAAGTCACCAGTGAAAGCGCCATCACTTGAGAGACACAATCACTGACATTCTCCATGAAACTAACAGCGTCGCATGGAGAGTTTGAAAACTGGAAGTCTTGTAAGTCTTGTCTTTTCTGTCGACAGCGGACACACGGGCAGCTCTTGCATAACTCATCCAGAGCTAAAGGAAACAGGTCCAACTTTGAAATACTATCACCATCTGGAAGCTGAGTAGCTCGAGGAGGTGGCCTATCTGGCGGCCCGCCGACATACTCGTGAATCGTTAGAGAAGTTTTCTCAAGTGAAGCCCAGGCTTGTCCTTTCATCCAAATGTTGGGGTCAGGTGGGCCCAGGTTTTTCCGGAGACGGCGAAATAGGGGTGTCGCGTCAGCCGTTACGAGAAGATTTTCTCGAATCAAGGCGCATGCATAGGGGAGTATTTGAACGCATGCTCTGTATTTGAGGTCGTGAGATGGACCGAAAAATCGCCGCAGGGTTGCCGGCCCATGAACTCTGATTGGGACCATGCCTCTGGTCGGACCCAGAGTTTGACCAGGACAAACAAGGTTTCTGATATTGCCCGTGCTTTCATGAATTCTGACCCGAACTGCTCGGCTGTCGTCTATAATGTGATCAAGAGAGGTTTCCACTCTCACTATCACTTGTGAATCATCGTCAGATATGAGAACTCGGGCATTGGCAATGATGGTGGGTGGCGTGCCCAGAGTCCATTTGATGAATGCGGCGATCCAAGAAGCAAGAGAGACAGGGGCCTCTATGTCCACCTTCTTGGGCTGCTCACCTACCCGTGCTAGGAGAGACATTGCCTGTATAAGCGCCACGATAGCGTCAGGACAGGGTACCAGTGTCTGGACTTCCAGCAATTGCGACATTGGAGGTTCTTGGATGTTTTCTAGCTTTCGTCTCTCGCTACTGAAAAGCATAGCCCAACCCAGGACATTTTCGGTGAATCCACTCCTTGCAAGTCTATCTTTAACAACAAGGATTAGTTGTTTCAAATGCAACGGTGTCGGAACAAGTTTTTTGTCAGTCGCTGTTGAGGAGATAAGCTTATGCAAGGTAAGGGCAGCATTCCACGCGTCGGTGGTCATCAAGCATGCTACCAGACCGAGAAAACGGACCCCAGCCTCGCTTTGAGCGAGCTGCCAGCCACTGTCTCCTTTGCGGTATCCGACTGTGGCCTTGATGAAAGAAAGGGTGGCAGATTGGTGAACTCGACTGCACAGCAGAGAGACTTTGTGGCGAGACTCGGCGGACATGGCGATGTTTGCGCCAAAGCTCTCGCACGCCATGAGCGCAAGATATTGCACATTGTCAGAGGTCGCGGCTTCGAGGAAACCTCTAGTAAGGCCGATTATGTCGTTAGAGGTCTTGTCGAGGGACCACTGTGGTGTTAAACTGTTCATTCTGACGCATTCCTCTGAAAAGTGCAGTGTTGGCTGCGAGGAGATAGGGTGAGGTGGACAGAACTTCAGATCAGGCTGGCAAGCGGGGTAGGAATAAAGGCGCAGCTGCCAAGAAAGATGCCTGGTTGCTTGCCAGCCTGATCTGCCTCAGCCTGATCCTGCATTGTCTGGACGCCTTTTCTGCTTCAGGGTGCCTTCCTTCCTGATAGTCAAGGTTATCCTACGAATAAATGGAAGACAGGCCTTTGATCGAACAATATTGTCGTGGTGACGAGTAGCACGATCAAGCACCCCTGGATATTCAGCCTTGCTAACAAGACGACAAAAAATAAGCGAGAGTTGCTCAATTGAGCAATTCCGAGGGTAATTGCAACAGCTACTATTGGTGCCTTACATACTCCGGGCATCTCGGTGGCTTCCCGTAGAGGTTATGGGTTGTAATGTGGGAATTGTGTACAATTCCTCGTTAGGAATTTCTCCGGCTCTCTCCACAACAAGACGCAGACGACCCCGCGTCAAAAGCCAGAAAACCTGGAGAGTGCACATCTGTCATGGTTATCCCCCTCCACACCGTACATCTGATTGGCAGCTGTTTGCCGACGTCGACAGAACATCAATTGCCGACTAGAATTATGCCAACAGTCCACCACTTGATGTCACCAGAGGTCTGGTGTGAGCCGCAACTTCCGCTCTGAGATTCATTGACAACAGGTTTACTCGGCGGTAAGTGGCCGCTGCCGGCTTGAGACGATCTGCGTCAACGTCAGAAGATGCCGCAGATTAAGAAGAGGTAGGTGGTATTTAAAGGCCCTTCTGGCAGGAAGATGCTCCTGTTCACCTTCTCCTTAGAAACACCAGCTCGAGGAGCATAGAAGGCTTATTCCAGCAAGAAACATGTTGTCACCCTTTTTGATCTGTGCCCTTCTCCTACCTGTGATCGACGGGGCCTGTATATCTAGCCAAAGCCTTTCGGTGACGGCCAAAACAGGTGTCTTCACAGGTCTCCTCAACCCGACTTATCCCAATGTTCGCGAGTTTCGCAATGTTCCTTACGCTCTTCCCCCAGTAGGAGACCTGCGTTGGCTTCCGGCCCAAAACCTGCCTCTGTCAACCAAGCGATATGATGCCACCCAATATCCTCGATCGTGTCCCCAATTCGTGACCAAAGTAAAGTCTGTCTGGAGTGAACAGATCTCGGAATGGCTGATATTTGACGGTGGCGAAAGTACCAGTGCAGGCCTCTACGCCTATGGCACATCAGAGGATTGTCTCAGCCTCGCCATTTGGACTCCAGGGAACGCAACAGCCACTTCGAAACTTCCAGTCATCTTATTTATGACAGGCGGTGAGTCCTGCAAGATGCTGCCTCCCACAGGTTGATAGTGTTTTTTGTTTCATGTCTTCTGATCATCTTATTCTAGGCGGAATGGTGACTGGGGGAGTTAATATCCCAATACAGATCCCAGCTCAGTGGGTGTCTCGCAGTCAATCACACATTGTAGTCACAATCAACTACCGTGTCAATATAATGGGCTTCCCCGGAGCTGCAGGGCTCAAGACACAGAATCTGGGTCTCCGTGACCAACGCGCGGCCATGGAATGGGTTCAGGCCAATATTGCTAGCTTCGGCGGTGATCCAACTGCTATCACGCTTTGGGGGCAATCAGCTGGCTCACGAAGTACCGATTTCTACAATTTTGCTTACTACGCCGACCCGATAGCCCGAGGCTTTTTTATGCAGTCAGGAACAGTGTACCCGAACCGCACCAATCTCGACAACCAAGGCAAAAACTTCACCTTCGTGGCGCAGAAACTGGGATGTGATTTCCCCCAAAACAAAACAGCCGAATTGGAGTGTATGCGCAAGGTGCCAGTGAGCGACATTGAGAACTTTGTCGGCCAATACCAGGATAACTCCAGCACAACCAGGCCAGATCAGGATGCGGTCCAATTTACGCCGGTGGCAGACGAAGATGTCGTCTTTCTCAATTACACGGCCCGCTATGCTGCTGGTCTGGTAGCCAAAGTGCCTGCGATCATGTCAAACACGGCAAATGAATATGCCTCTTTGGCGGCATATCCTCTGCACAATCTCACAGCAGGTCCTAATAAACAAGCCGTGTTAGCGGGGACACAGGCCACAGTTTGCGGTATTTCCAATTCCAGCTTGCACAGAAACCAACAAGGCGTACCTACATACAGGTACGTCTATGGCGGAAACTTCTCTAGCATTGACCCGCTGGCGTGGATGGGAGCGTATCATGCTTCTGATCTAGCTATGATCTTTGGATCGTATGGTATCAGATCAGAGGCACCATCGCAGTTGGAGATGGAGACCAGTGCTGCAATGCAGGACTATGTACTTGCGTTCATCAAGGATCCAGTTGATGGTCCGAAGAGTGTGGGGTGGATGCCCTATGATCATGGAAGTGACGGAGGGCAGATGATTTTATTCGGGGCGGATGGAAAGACTACACAGCAGGTCAATGGCAGCGCTGTCGAAGGAGTCTGCTACGGTGAAGGCAGCTATGACAGTACACCATGATAAAGAAGCTGATGATATGTATGTACAGACCGAAGTACGGAGTCCTCTGTACATATTAACCGAGGATGGTCTCAAAGAATCGACAGGCACTACTACTATTGCTATGTATCTGTCAACTCCGTACTAGCAACATGTTAGTAGGCACTATTGGCGCTTGGCACTCGGCGCCTAATGCTTGGCAAGGGTTTTCACGTGCTGGCTACCCGGCTTACATAATAATGCCACGCCTGCGTACGCGGCGACCTCGCTGGGACTCTTGGTCCGTGTCCGCAGGTGGCCGGCCGAGTCAGGACTTAGTAGTGAGGCGCAGTCGGAGCCCTCAGCCCAGGGAGAAGGAGCACCAGAAACAGACCACTTCAACTCCGTATTCTAACCTGTTCCACTTCTTGATTGATCAATACACTCGTCCATCAATCCCCAGATCGCTCACACTGCATGTCGTATGCCGCATGCCATCGATTCCTGCAGCTGCCCTGCCAACGAATGTCGACTCGATAACTCGGGCTGTGAGTGCGTCCTTCGGGACACCACTCCTTACCCCCAGCAATCATGGGCGAGAAGAATCCCTACCAACACCTGCCCATCCCCACCTATGAAGAGGCCACCTCCTCCCGCCCTGTTTCCTCCCAGTCCAGACTTGGCCCTGAAGAGATAAGCGACGATGCCGAAAGGCAAGGTCTTCTTCATCGCAACTACCAACCTCCAACCGTCGAGTCCGCCCGACCGAGTCTCGACTCCCTCGATGGGATCGAACACGATGGCGGCGAAGAGGAAGTGCGGAGGGAGATGCAACAGATGGACATTGAAGACCCCCTCAGTGATACCTCCTCCAATCGATCTTTACTCCGATACCGTCTTTCCAAGAGATTGTCCAGTTTGACCAATTCCTTCTCCTCGCTCACCCTCCCCTCTTTCCGCCAATACCTCTCGAGCGTCTCCTGGCCAAAGATCAACTATCAAGAGCTCGATTCGAACCGGGTCGTCATCATCGGGCGGCTTTTCGGAGTGTTTCTGATAATGGGCATTCTCTATGTGCTGATAGCATCCGACGTCCTCTCATTTACCAAGAACAAAATGGGAATGGGACAGATTTATGATCCAGAATCCATTAGGATATTCCTTCAAAATCACATGAACGAGCATGGCCATATGCAGGACTATTTACAACACCTGACGGACTTTCCGCATATTGCCGGGACCGAAGGGAATTACGTCCTTGGGGAATGGGTCGCTGAACTGTTCAAAGCCTCGGAGCTGGAGGATATCAGTATGGAAAGGTTCGACGTCTATCTGAACTATCCACAAAAAGACGGCCGAAGGGTTGCAATAGTCGAGCCCGTGGATCAGACGTGGGAGGCCAAAATCGAGGAAGATCAAGAAGAATCCTTGGTGTTCCATGGTCACTCCAAGTCTGGCGATGTGACGGGGCCTTTGGTGTATGCTAACTTCGGGTCGAGAGACGACTTCAAGACTCTTGCAGACAAAGGCATTTCGGTCAAGGACTCGATTGTTCTCGTCCGGTACTATGGCTCCCAAGGTGATCGAGCCTTGAAAGTAAAAGCAGCGGAACTTGCTGGCGCGGCTGGGTGTATTATTTACTCTGACCCTGCACAAGATGGCTTCGTCCAAGGGCCAACCTTTCCTAATGGACGATTCATGCCCGAAGATGCAGTCCAAAGAGGAGCCGTCAGTTTGATGTCCTGGGTCTTGGGAGATGTGCTTACCCCAGGCTGGGCTTCAACTCCGGCGAACAAGGACCGTCTGAAGATCGAGGAGAGCGCCGGCCTAAATAAGATACCGTCGATACCGATATCATGGAACGACGCCAAGCATTTACTCGACGCGATCAAAGGCCACGGTCAGCAAATGACTGATGTTTGGCCAGGAGCCCCAAACACGGAATACTGGACTGGCAACCAGGATTCTCCCAAAGTCAATCTCAAAAACCTGCAAGACGAAAACCAGAAACAGCCAATCTATAACGTTCTCGGCAAAATCACCGGCTGGGAACAACCTACAAAGAAGATCGTCGTGGGCAATCACCGCGATTCCTGGTGTACAGGAGCGGCAGACCCGGGTAGTGGAACTGCTGTGATGCTCGAAGTTATCCGTATTTTTGGTGATCTTCGCAGACTCGGGTGGCGACCTCTCCGAACCATCGAGTTCGCCAGCTGGGACGGTGAAGAGTACAACCTTATTGGCAGTACCGAGCACGTCGAGAATCGTGCAGAAGAACTCCGCGAGGACGGGGTCGCTTATCTGAACGTCGACGTTGGTGTCACAGGCATTGATTTCCACGCCTCCGCCTCTCCCCTATTCGAGCGAACCCTCCTCCATGTCATCGACCGTGTCGGTGACCCCTTTTCAGGGCGCTCAGTCCGCGAAGCCTGGGACAAAAACGGCAACGGTATTGAAGGCCTGGGTGGGGGTAGTGACTTTGTTGCATTCCAAGATATTGTCGGCACATCGTCAATCGATATGTCTTTCAAGGGCCAGCATTACCCATACCACTCGTGCTACGATAATTTCGAATGGATGTCCAAATTTGGCGATCCGGACTGGCGATACCACAAAGCCATGGGCGAAATCTGGGCACTTCTCATCCTCGAACTCGCAGACAAACCTTTGATTCCATTCGATTTGAATGTGTATGCGAAGGCCATCGCGAAATACGCCCACGACCTAGACACGTACATACGAACCTCAATTGCTGCCTCCGGCACATCTGAGACTGTTGACATAACGGCCCTTCGCAACTCCTGCACCTTTTTCGCTGATGAGGCCCAGGCCTTCCACGCCTTTGACGAGGCCTGGCGGGACTTCGTGTTTGGATCTGGCGGCTTCGAGAGCACCGCCATGGCAACAACTCGCGTCGAGCACAATAACCGCATGGCGCATTTTGAAACGGATCTCCTGGACTTGTCCGACGGCGGCGGATTAGCTAATCGCACGCAGTTCAAGCACATTATCTTCGGCCCGCAGGCCTGGTCCGGCTACGATGAGTCTTTCTTCCCCGCGATCCGGGATGCGGTCGATGCGGGTGACTGGGCCGAGGCAAGGGCGCAAGTCGACAAGGTGGCACGCATTCTTAAACAAGCGGCATCCAAGTTGAATTCAAAATGAGACATGGTAAAGCGATGCAATGTAGGTTGGGAAGGGCCTGTGGACTGACTATATGACTCTCGAGGATGTTAGATATCTGCGGATCAAACAAACGCGTGTGGAGAAGATGGCGTTCGGAAAAGCTTCCTGCAGGTATGGACGGATATTCATTCACGTTCAGATTGGGTTCTCCATTTTTTTTTTAAGATCGAGCACGGCGAATGGGCAGTTGGTTGGCAGTTACAATCGATGTTGAAAGAACGAGGGCGGCATTTCTGTCAGTCAGTTTTCGACGGGCTTGTTGGCCTCGATCGGCCACGGCTGGCGCTGATAGGCAGACTACTGATTGTCCCGCTACCTATTTAGGCACATACGTGTATTTGTGTACAGATTCCGGAGTGTTTGACTTTTGAGCTTGAATATATGTTCCTCCCCTTCGCAATAAAATAGTATCTGCTTGGGTGAACGGACGGATGGAATGCCATCGGATGAAGCAACATGAGCCTTGCACGGGCTCCCAGCTGCAACGTCCACATCTCGTCCGTCTTGCTCCGTCAATCACCCATAGCAGCTAGGGACATGGATGCAGAATTAAAAATCCTTCTTGAAACTCTTTGCCAGAGTCCAGAAATTCTCCATCTTGGCCCTTGCCAACACATCCTTGGCCTGCGAGTCCGTCTCACACACCCTCGCGCCGAGCCATTTGCGGAAACTCCGCTGCTTGGCCTCGCCCTTGAAGATCAGCTCGCAGCTGTTCAGGCTCAGGTCCTTGAGCTCGCCGTTCTCGTCCTCGGCCTCGAGCCATTTTGCCAGGGCATCACGGTTGCCCTGTTCGACCGCGCGGGGGGCCTCCATCTCGTGCCAGTGGATGCGGTTTTGCATCAGCTTGTCGTAGTTGCGGATCGAGTGCTCCCCGCCCTCGACGGCCACGACGTTGAGCTTCGGGTGCATGATGACGACGCCGGTGAGGGCGTTTTGCTCCGCGTTCACAGACACCTGGTACCGGTGCTTGCCGTTGGCCAGACTGTCGATCCGGTACACCCGCACATGGATCCCGTGTGACGCGTCCTCGGCCTGTTGCCGCTCCAGCTTCTCGTGCCGTTGCTCCTTGGTAAGCTTGCGGTCCTCGTTCGTTTCGTCGTGCTGTTGCTTGCGCTCCGCGATCTCGCGGTTCACCCGCGCCTCCACAGCCGTCGGGTCCTTCACTGCCTCCTCGCCTAGGACGCGCATCAGGTTGCCCTTCTTCACCTTCGGCGGCGGCGGCGGGATCAGGCCCAGGCGGATCTTGGCTTGTTCTTCCTTCAAGTCCGCCTGCCGGCGTTGTCGACGGAGCTTGGCTTGCTCCTTGCTGGTGAGGAACATGGGTTTGGGTGCCGGGTTGTTCTTCTCTTGAGGCGGTTCGATGAGAACCGGGTGCTGAATGTAGACCGTGATGATGGAGTCCGGGGTGTCGATTTTGAGCTTTGCAGGGTTGTCGATCGCATCATAGGACTTTCCGTCAACGAGCCCCTCGTCCCACCACTCGATCTCGGGAGGCTCTGGCACCAAGAAGGCTTTCTCCGTGTCGAGATCCTCTTCTAATCCTGCTTGTCTCGTACGTTCGGCGATCCTCTTCTTCATTGCCTCCCGCTGGGCTTGTAGTCGAAGTGCGGCTGCTTGTTGGATATATTTCCCCTTTTCATTGAAGACCAGTTGTCTGGAATGCCGGCCTTTGGCCATGACGTTCCGTGGTCCCAGGCTGGGGTCAAAGTATGGATTTGACTTCAGCTCTTCCAGTGACGGCCCTGACAGATCCAGCTGGGCCCTTTTTTGCCCATGAGCGGGGGATTCCGTTCTTCTGTTGCCCATGGCTGTTGCGAACTTTGGTTGGGGAGCTCGGCCCTTGCTCCTCTGGGAGTCCTGCTGCGCATCGGCCAGCAGCGCCGGATGTAAGCCGATATCCAGACCTCCTCGCGCCTTCGAAATGTCATCGCTGTAGACCGGTGGTATATAGCTTGAAGCTGAAGGCGGCTTGGGCTGGCTCAGCGACGTCGATCGACTAGTCGCCGCGGCCACCCGCGCCCTGAGCTGAGCCAGTCTGTCATTCGCGCCGGACGAGGGAGTGGATGATGCGCTCGTTGGTGCCGACGAAGACACTGCTCCGGATCGGTTTGGAGCCACCCTAGCTTTCAACTCGGCTGCCTTTGCTCTGGCTGCAGCGATGATTTGACTCATGTCCGGCTTCGCGCCCGTGGCTGAGGCGGCCGGGGTAGTAGGACGAGGCGAGCCATCGTTTGATCGGGCTCGTTTCTGACTGTCGAGATCATCGTCTTCCGGGTGTAGCCTTTTCAGCACATGGCTCGTTCGATCGGCCATTTTGGACATTCAAGGGTCACTCACTAGAAGCACAAGTCCACCGGCTCCCGCGGACGCGTCACAAGAAGGCAGAATAGGTAGAGATGCCTATCTTTTGCCAGGCTATCCAGTGAATCGTGGGGAGAGAATCGTAATGGTGTATTTGGGCTGGGCTTTCTTGCCTGCGCTGCGGAGTGTACTCTATCGTTAGTGACAATTTTCAGCTTCGGCAAACCTTCCAATTCGGGTGCGATAGATAGTACGGTGAGCCATCAAATCTGCCACTCGGCGGGCTCGGC
The DNA here is from genome assembly GCA_001599795.1 of Exophiala calicioides. Taxonomy (NCBI): domain Eukaryota; kingdom Fungi; phylum Ascomycota; class Eurotiomycetes; order Chaetothyriales; family Herpotrichiellaceae; genus Exophiala; species Exophiala calicioides. The sequence continues at coordinate 2,960,376 of BCHZ01000003.1, forward strand.
ATATATACGGTGGATTACATCAACGCAAGAGCAGTCACTCCAAAAAAAAGTTTCAAAAGAAATCCCCCGCATGCGCATCAAAGAGAAACAAATCTTGGACGACTTTTTCTCCAAGGCTCGGTCACCAAGCAGCAATCACCAGTGTAGCCGGGCTATGGCCTTGATGCGCAATGGCAGCAAACTTCAAACCACTAGCCTCAGCCACAGGCGGCGTCGCCTTTTCTCGACTTCCTTCCGACGAGATCAGAAGAATATCGGTCAAACAAATTCAGGTCACTCCTGCCTTGGATTCCATGTTCGGGCCTGTTCCAGGAGGCGTTCATGATTTGGCACTAGGAGCGATCAAAGCTTTGGATGCAAAGTGAGATTGCTAGTCTTCTGCACCTTATGAGTACATTGCTAAAGGTCCACAGCTGCTCAACATGTCGCATGAACGACGTTCATTGTTCGGGTCACTGCGGTCACATTGAACTCCCAGCTCCTTGCTACCACCCCCAATACATCGACACCACTTTACGACTCCTCCGGGCGAGATGTGCTTATTGTCATCGATTCAAGGCGGCCGCCAACTTCATCAACCAGTCTGTCTGCGCATTGCGCTTGTTGCAGTATGGGCTTGTGGAAGACCACCAAAATATCAGTGCTATGCATCTTGGAGGCAAAAAACCTAAGAAACCGCAAACTGATGACGTTGTCCAAGATATATTGGAGGACGACGGAGGTGAAGAGATCGAGGATCTAATTGATCGGAGGACTAGATCCACCAACAAAGCAATCAAACGGGCTCACAGGAAGGGTCAAATAGACACCACGGCGCTAATCAGGAATCCTGTTGCAATTGCCGCTCGCAAAGCTGTGATCGCAGACTTCCTGAAAGAAGTACCCATGCTCAAGAAGTGTGCCAACTGCGGGGGTGCCAGTGTAACCTATAGGAAAGACAGGAGCGTCAAGATCTTCAAGAAACCGTTGGCATTGATGCAGAAGGAGGCGATGCGTGTTCTGGGAATGAAAGCCCCGAATCCGCTGATATTTCTGCAATCAGAAAGGAGGCAGAAGGTGCAGGTGAAGAAACCCATGACCAATGGAGTTCACGATGAGGATGTCGACATGTCAGATGCTAGCGACTCGGAGACGGCTGAAAGCCATGGGGCCGAGGAAGAGATTGCTATGCGAAATGCATTGGAGACCGCCGCCCAGTCCAAAAATGCCGAAGTTGAGGATGAAGACGACGTGCAGTCATATATGACGCCGAACGAGGTCCACGCTGCGCTTACTTTGTTGTTTGATCGGGAACAGGAAGTTCTCAGTCTGATGTACACGTCTCAACCCGGTCGGAAATTTGTACCAGTGTCTCCAGACATGTTTTTCATCACAGCGGTCCTCGTTCCCCCCAATCGATATCGTCCTCTTGCCAGACAAGGGCCAGACCAGATGCTCGAGGCACAAGCGAACGGGGCCCTCAACAAAATCATCAAGGCTGCCAACGATGTCAAGCAGATTTTGCGAGATATGAAGAGGGCAAAAATCGACAAGTCCGTGCGTCCTCGCACCCTAAACGACAGCATTCAAGCTGCAATTGTTCTTCAGGAGATGGTAAATGCTCTCATCGATTCCCCAGTCCCGCCTTCTGGCAAGCCAACGGACCAAGGCATCAAACAAGTGCTTGAGAAGAAGGAGGGGCTCTTCCGAATGAACATGATGGGCAAGCGTGTGAACTTCGCTGCTCGAAGTGTCATCTCACCGGATCCGAATATTGAGACCAACGAGATCGGCGTGCCTCTAGTGTTCGCAAAGAAACTCACCTATCCAGAACCAGTCACGAGCCATAATTTCGAGGAATTGAGCAGGGCCGTTATCAATGGAATGGATAAATACCCTGGGGCCTCTGCCATCGAGAACGAAAATGGTATGGTGCTCAGCTTGAAACGCAAGACACTGGAGCAGCGAAGAGCTTTGGCCAAACAGCTCATGACTTCGACAATTCCTGGTTCAAAAGGAGAGACGGGGAAGAAAGTCTACCGTCACCTGCAAACAGGCGATGTGGTGATCATGAATCGACAACCGACGTTGCACAAGCCCTCGATGATGGGCCATCGTGCTCGTGTCTTGACCAACCAAAAGACCATTCGCATGCACTATGCAAACTGCAATACCTACAACGCGGATTTTGACGGTGACGAGATGAATATGCACTTTCCACAAAATGAGCTTGCACGAACTGAAGCGCTCCAAATTGCGGACACTGACCATCAATACCTTTCTGCCACTGCCGGAAAGCCGTTACGCGGTCTGATTCAAGATCATATCTCTATGGGAGTTCAATTTACTAGTCGAGATGTCTTCTTCGATCGTGAACAATATCAACAATTACTCTACAGTTGTTTGAGACCGGAGGACTACAATACTGTTTTTGAGAAAATCCACATGGTAGAACCTGCTGTCCTAAAGCCAAAGATGCTATGGACGGGTAAGCAGATCATCACGACTGTACTCAAAAACATCACACCTGATCGGTTCTGTGGTCTGAACCTCACAAGCCGATCGTCGACCCCCTCAGAACAATGGGGGGAAAGGACGTCCAGCCAACCCCTGCAATGGACCGTCACCAGCGAGACTGTCGTCTTTCGCGATACCGAACAGGTCGTGATCTTCAAGGATGGTGAGCATCTTTGTGGCATTCTCGACAAAAGCCAGATGGGCCCCAGTGCTGGAGGTCTTGTACATTCCATCTATGAGATTTATGGACATATTACAGCAGGAAAATTGCTCAGCATCCTTGGCCGACTACTCACCCGATATCTGAACGAGCGAGCTTGGACCTGTGGAATGGATGATCTTTATTTGACCCCGAAAGGCGACCAGCAACGGCGAGAGGAGTTGGACAAGGCAAAAAAGATCGGTCTTGAGGTCTCAACGGAGTACGTCAGTCTCAAGTCAATGGCAGAGGAAGGAAATCCCGAACTTTTGAGTCGGCTGGAGAACGTACTTCGCAATGACGACCAGCTCAACGGGCTAGACCAGCTTTACAAGGCCAAAGTCAAATCAGTGACTGACGCCGTCTCCAAGTATTGTCTTCCTGGTGGCCTTCGGAAACCATTCCCTCGAAATCAGATGCAGGCCATGACTATATCTGGAGCCAAAGGATCCAGTGTCAATGCAAACTTGATCTCGTGCAATCTGGGACAACAGGTTCTTGAAGGTAGGCGAGTGCCTACTATGGTCAGTGGTAAGACACTACCATCCTTCCGTGCCTTCGAGACCGATCCTGTTGCCGGTGGTTATGTCTCTGGCCGATTCTTAACGGGCATTAAACCACAAGAATATTTCTTCCACGCCATGTCTGGACGAGAAGGCTTGATTGATACTGCTGTCAAGACCTCCAAATCAGGCTACCTTCAACGATGTATCGTCAAAGGACTTGAGGGGCTCCGTACAGAGTACGACACGTCTGTGCGAGAGAGCTCTAACGGAAACGTCATACAGTTCTTGTACGGCGAGGATGGTCTTGAAGTCACCAAACAGAAACACTTGAAAGAATTCTCCTTCTTGGCTGAAAACCACCAATCGGTCGCCACTCTGATGAAGGCGGAAGAGGTTCTCTCGAAAATTCCCAATAAAGGTTTGGGTGACCAACAGAAATCGATCCTGAAGTCACTCAAAAAGGGTAAGGCCGCTCAAGACCCAGTCACGGCTTCCTTCAGCCCAGCAAGCAACTTCGGCAGCACTTCCGAGTCCTTCGCGGCCAGTTTGACCGATTACGTCAAAGTGAATGCAGACAGACTGATCAAGGAGAAGAAGACAAATCCCAACGGCATCGTGAGCAAGAAGACTTTCCAGTCTATCATGGACTTGAAGTATATGAAATCAATTGTTGATGCTGGAGAAGCTGTCGGAGTAGTAGCGGCGCAGTCGGTCGGAGAGCCTTCGACACAGATGACGCTGAATACTTTCCATTTGGCCGGTCACTCTGCAAAGAACGTCACTCTTGGTATCCCACGTCTACGAGAGATCATCATGACGGCAACCGCCAAGATTTCGACACCAACGATGACGCTGAAACCCATACAGGAATTGTCTGAGGCAGAGGGTGATCGGTTTGCGAAGAGTATCAGCCGGCTTTCACTGGCACAGGTGATCAATGAGCTTTCAGTCACCGAACGAGCCGGTGGCGGGCAAGGATACGAGAAGGAAAAGATTTATGACATCAAGATCAACCTGTATGAGCCGGAAGAGTATGAAGAGGAGTATGCTATTCGCCGAAATGATGTCCTGAGGTGTCTGGAGCAAAAGTTCTTGCCTAGTCTGGACAAGATGATCAAAAACGAATTCAAGAAGAAAGCCAAAGAGGCATCTCTCTCAGAGAGCACGGCAGCCGTGCCGAATGTTGGCGTCTCGGTGGGCATTGCCGAGGAAGCTCGACCAGAAAGAAGTCGAGCAACAGACGGGGAAGGTGGAGAAGACGATATCGACGAGGAAGCTGACCCAGATGATGCCAAAGACATGGCAGCTAGACATAGACGAGAAGACACCTTTGACGAACCTGACGAGGACGAGACCGCCATCGCAAACGAATCCGACGACGAGGCGCAAAGCAGTGACGACGAAGAAGGTGTATCCAACTCGAAAAGATCAAAGGGGTCGTCAGGACTGCCTCGACGCACCCTAGTGCAAGAGTCCGATGAGGACGACGAGGACGACGAGGACGAGGAAGCTGCAGCGCGAAAGAACAAGCTCCTTGCAGACCTCCCCCATCTCAAACGCTTCACCTTTGCCGGCAACGAGGGAAAGACGTGTCGCATTGTGCTCAGTTATGATTCCAACACACCCAAACTCCTGCTTCTCCCAGTACTAGAGAAGTGCGCTCACGCGTCGGTGATCCAATCGATCCCGGGGCTCCGAGTTTGCACCCAATTCCAGGAGGAAGTTATGGGGCCTAACGGCAAGCCCAAGAAAGAACTCAACAAAGAGACGGGCCTGGAGGAGCCGATCAAAGAAGCAGTCATCACGACCGAAGGCGTCAACCTCCTCGCGATGCGCGACTACCAGCACATCATCTCACCGCACTCGATGTACACGAACTCGGTGCACGACATGCTGCGGCTGTACGGTGTCGAGGCGGCACGCAATACCATTATCAAGGAAATTGACGGCGTCTTCAAGGGCCACGGCATCAGCGTCGATGCCAGGCACTTGAACCTCATTGCCGACGCCATGACGCAGTCGGGCTCGTACCAGCCCTTCAGCCGCCACGGCCTGGTCAGGGAGGGAGGCAGCTTGCTTGCGAAGATGAGCTTCGAGACCGTGATGGGCTTCCTCAAGGATGCCGTGCTATTTGGAGAGAGTGATCCGTTGTTAGGCCCTAGTGCGAGGATCGTTGCTGGGCGCAGGGGCAATATTGGGACTGGCGCCTTTGATGTTGTCATGCCCGTACACTAATTGGGCATAGAGACCCAACTTCGCGGCCGCCTATCCGTACTCCGCCCAGACCTACAAAGTGATGGGATGATCTTGTTTTCTCGTATGGAGTTCTAGTAGTAGATACCACCATCACTCGGAGCTGGAGTTTCCCGGGAATATTCGGCCCTGGCCAGAGGCGTCCCAGTAGAAGAAGCAAAAAAAGGGTCGACATGCTAAGAGCGCGGTTGTATCCTGTGTGGAGTTCTGGGGCAATCACGGGGCAATCATGAGAAAAGCTGTATCCACATGTTTCCCCCTTTGGCAATTTCAAATTTTCATGTGCAGCGAAATCAAACAGAGCGTAAGAAGGGACGAGTCGGGCACCAAACACGGCTGGTAATATCATTGAAAGGGGCAAGCAAGGTTTGGATGGTGTTCCTGACTTGTGAGATAGGATATGTTAGACACGTTTTACTTCGTATTCGACTTTGGACCGTTGCTAGCTGCTGAGTAGCCACGAATTCTTCCGCACGTCAGGCTGTATTTTGACTTTGTTGATGGGTGGAAACTTTACCAGTAGCAGCTCTGAGGCCTGGCCTAATCACCAGGAGGTGGGTGATGGATAGGTGGAACGCGGGACACGGGACGCGGGACAGGAGGAGTTGTCTGCGGGCATCAAAGCTAAGTAGTCAGACCAGCAGCAATCGACCTCGGCCATCGGGGGGGTGGCGACTGGCGAGCAGCGGGCTGGCCAGGATCTCCAGCCTTCTCCTTTGTCTTTCTCCCATCAGTCCACCTTGACACCGTCCTCCTTATTTCCTTTATTCCTTGTTTAAGTAGCAGCGACCGATGGGGAAGCGCCAAAGCGGGGGCGAAAGGTTATCAGACCCCGGGTGTACCTCCCGGGTGGAGCTTGGGGTCGAGAGGCGCCCCGAGGCGCTCCTTGTTGAAGGAACAAGAGACGAATTTTCCTGGGAAGTTCCGAGCCCGGGGGTCGTGTCTGTGTGGAGCGTTCGTCCGAAGTTGGAGGAGTGGAAACTTTTCCCATACGCAAACGGTGTTCCGTTGGCTTTTCCTATCCACAGACGGTCCCGTGTCTCGAAAGCGTCTCGGTGATGATAAGGCCAGGAATGGAGACGGCAAAGAAGCACAAACTGTCAGGTATGCTTTCTGGAAGCGACGCATCGCAACGGCTCAACGGACCGCAACTCTGAAAACGCCTACCCAACGCTGTGCGACCGACTGACCGGGATGGTGCCTGAAAGTCAATTGCAACATAATCTCTATAGATCAGGTATTCAAGTACTTCGGCTTGTCCTTTCACAGCTGTGTGCTTACCATACTATTCACATGTTCTTTGTAGTGGCGACGTGGTCGATGGAAATACCGTTGGAACCACGGGTCGATGAAGCAGTCGACGATAATCCGAAGTCGCTGCCGCCTTGGTTCGAGGCCTCTGTGGGGATTCATCGAACAAGCTAAATGGATGGCCGTTACGGGGGTCCGTCATGAGGCTTTTTTATTTTTTCAAAGCGCCTTCTCTTGCCGTCGTCCCAGATTTGAGTCTCGAGACTTGACGTTGTCCTGAACAAGCCCCAAGGGACCCGCTCACCATCTGCAAGCGAGACCGCCACATGTGCAAGCCTTGAGGAGGGACAAAGGATGAGGCGGAGGGGTTTGATCATTCTTAGGAAGGCTGCTCTTTTCCCGTGCGTGGCGCTGCCGTCTCCTGTCTCTTCATGGGTTGGGTACGCCCCTGAGAAAAGCCCCTCTGTCCGAGGCTGGAAGAACCCCAATCGATAAAACATCAACGCAAGAGCGACGTAGGGCTAGAAACTAGGATGGATGGGTGAGCTCCGGTGAAAGGGAGGTTCGTTGGAGGATCGGTGATCGATACTCGATGCTTTGACTCTACTGAGTAGAGTGTCGACTCTGAAGGAAGCAAGTGGATAGACTAGGGGCGGCTTGGTGCTGAAAGATCCCCGGCGACGACTCTCAGAACCACCAAGAGTCTAGTTCTCCGCGCCGCCAGGTTGTGGGCTGGAGGAATGGTGGGTTGGACACGACTGGAGAACTGGCGGTGGACTTCTATTGTGGCTTCTGAGTGCTGAGTGGCGGGCGAACTGCATTTGAGGAGGCGATTGCCAAGACGGGAAGACGCTTGGCGGCTCGACTGCGCGACTAACACTACTAGTACTCCTTCCAAAACCTCAATCTTCACCAGACGCCGTTTGTCCCACCACCAACAACCCCTCGTCCCCCGTCCTCTTCCTCGTCTCTTGCGCTTGCGATCCAAGTCCCTGCAGCTTGGCAGTTCGTCCGACCAGGGTGACCTCGTATTTGATCTTTCAGACCGGACTCCAGGCCCCAGGGTCGGAGAGACAGCCTTGGATCAGCCAATGTCCAGCCCGACCAGCACTTCCCCTGGCCCATGTGGTCTGACTCGGCGACCGGCGACGACAAAACGTGGCTGCCCTGGCAAGCCATCGCAAGCCCCGGCAAGCCCGCCGAGCACCGAAGAAGGATCTGCTCCGTTGGTGCAGATTGACGACAACGAAGAATACTACGCAAGAGCGAGCGAAAGACTCGGATTGGCTAGGCTTTCATCTCTTTTTACAAAAGGTCGCCTCACGGTGCCATGTTATGTTCGCCTGCAGGTTTCACACCAGAAACAGGCGGAGGTGTAGTACCAAAAATTCAACCCAAGCCCCCGGCGCTCTCTGGCAGCCGGCAGCAGTCATGTCAGGTACAAGCCTTCCTTCAACTAGCCTCTGTTCAGCTGTCGTGGTCACCCGAACCAGCGAACAGCCTTTGTGACTTTAAAATGCCACTGACGGACCACCGTGACTCGAGCTGAGTCCGGCTCCGGCCTGGGGAGACTTCCAGACTATCCAGCCACGCGGCAAGACCCCACTGCTCGCCTGCTCCAGAGGAGTTTACCCACCTCCGGAAAATCCAAGATGGCCATGGCCCACCTCCACCAGAAATTGCGAAATTTCAAACTACAGCGACTCTAACTCCCTGGTCAGTTTCGAAAAATCAAAGCTCGTGGGTTCTCCGCGGCAAGATCGCTTGTCAGACATAGTCTTACCCCTCCTGGAGACTCTGCCGTGCTCGATACCCATTGTAATGCGCCTCACGTTGCATCTCAAAGCACGCTCAAGTAGCTTTACCGGCCCCACAACCCTAATCACAAGATGTTCCTATTGTCCACCTTTTCCCTCTTTGTTCCTCGAAAGCCCCCTCGATCAATAGTACTCCCGACGGGGGAGGGGCTGAGACGCTTCCCTATCATCATCTCGCATCAATGGAGTATCGAGAGCCACCTGTTCCTGCGCTGATATCGCTTCGTGTCTTGGAGCATGCCTTGCATTCACCTAGTCTCCTAGCCTCATCGCTTGGCCGGGGAGACCCATTCCGTTTACCCCAGAATGGCTTCTCTTTCTTGCTAATCACTAATCGTGCACTACTTAGACCAATGGCAGAAATTCTTTAGCAGGATTGCCAGCATCCCCTGCAGCACCCCCGTCTCAGCGCCACTCCCCAGACTTCGTCTCCAGGCGCATTATTGGAAGCCAAAAGGGCCCATAAATCTGGCCCGTGTCCGATACACCGAGAAGCCTGGGAACTCATATGTCGATCAATACTCTTCCCCTTGCAATGAACTGATTCTTGTCCTCACAATCCTTCAGCAAAGTCGGTTCGCCGTGGTTTTCGTCTCTACTTTCCCCATCCTCAGACTACCTGCATCATGGGGTTAGATCGTGGGATGCAAACGGTTGTGACAGCCATTGTCTTCAATGTACTGGCATTTATTTTTATCATTATCCGATGCGTCTCTCGGTTTATCGTCATCAAGCAGGCCGGACCAGAGGACTATCTGATCATTACGGCGCTCGTCCTTTCGATTGGCTTGACTGCTATCATTGTGCTCCGTGAGTATTCCAGACTTGTGCTGCCTGTGGTATTACACTACTAACTAGATTATAGAGAAAGATGCTGGTCTGGGACGTCACGCCAACACCGTGAGCGCGGAAGACAACGAGACCCTGAGCAAGGTTCGTGTTCACTGCAAACTGCCCAAACATCGTATTGACATATCTCCTCAAGTTGTTGTATGCCAGCATCATCGTCTACAACGTAGGCCTCTTCTTCGTTAAAGACTCAATTCTCTACCAATATTTGCGCTTTTTCGTCTTGAAACCTTACAGAATCGCCGCCTGGGCCCTGATAGTTTTCATCAGCATTGCTGGCTTGACTATGATCATTACCTCCTGTTTCAGTTGCTGGCCTATTGCCTATTACTGGGACAAGAGCATAAAAGGAGGCCATTGCTTCAATATGCTTGCCTTCTGGTTCAGTTTTTCAGCCTTCAACATCATCACGGACCTCGCCGTCTGGGCACTCCCGATGCCCGTCTTAAAAGGATTGCAACTCCCAAGAAAGCAGAAGATCAGTCTGATTGGCGTGTTCGCGCTGGGTGGCTTGTAGGTGCACTGACGACAGACGTTTTCTCAATGACTAACCCGGTGAACAGTGGCTGTATTACGGCAATCCTCCGACTTCACGCCCTTTACGTTGCAAGTATATCAACTGACATCACTTATGACAACGTTGGTGCTGCCACCTGGTCCGCCGCCGAACTCAATGTTGGTATCATGTGCGCCTGCATACCCGCTATGAGGCCGGTTATCAGCCTTATCTTCCCACGACTTCTCTCCAGTACCCGCCGCGATCAGTCTTCAAATCCTTATCCACGAGGAGCCTCCTATTTCCGAAACGAAAGTGTCGTCGAGTTATCCCAGGTGGGCAAGGTCCACAGCGAGGGAAGCCGGGACGATGCCATGAGCTTCGAAGCTCCTCCCGCCCCTGGCGCGATTCGCGTCAAGCAAGAGTGGACCATCTCCGAGCGACATGCGCCTTGATAGTTGAGACCCCTGGACCTTCGGTCTCACTCCCACTTGAGCACCAGTCCGCAACACAATTCGCTGTCGCAGTGTAAGATATATAGGAAGAAACAGGACGAAAGGATCAGGAGGACACAGTATACAAGAAAGAGATGGAATGTTGTTCAAGTTTCAAGGAAAAACAAGACCAGGGTGAGATAACAGGATGAGGATACAAACAGCAATAACGACACAACACGGTCGCGTCAGGTACAGTCGATGTACATACCGCACCCAGTTGTACAAGAGCCTGTGGAGGGATGGGTGGAGGCGGGCATCATAGCGACGGTCGGTTAAGAAGGAATATTTGCTGTGATGAAAACTTGAATACCCTTGTGTTTGAATTTGTGGGTGGTCGGCCTTTTGCAATTTTTGGGTTTGCTTGCGTTGGATTGATACCCCTGTCACGTGGGGCTGACGCATATGAAGGTCACGAAGGTTCAACAACACACTTGTCAACGAGTGCTAGGCATGGGAGCTTGAATGATGGCCCATCCATCTCAAGGCATCGAGAGAAACAGTGGCACACTATTCTATGGCAATATGACTTGAAGATGATACAACTTACAAGATTTCATGTCAAATGAAAGCAGCCAGCCAGCCTCGAACATTTGTCTCACAACGCACTCGATCGAAATGACTTCTTCCTCTCGTCGCCGCTAGCCTTCTCTGACGCCTCAGAGCCAGCAACGCCTTGACCCTCAGCATTAGCATCTGGGTGCACATCCCTGGTCCCCGCCTGGCCGCCCTCAGTAGCCTCCTCCGCCTCCGCCCCCGCCTCCGGGGCACGAACATCCGCAGCATCGTCATCTCCCCTTTCCCTAGCCCCATCCAGGTCGAGCATCTCCTCTGCCGAGCCGGGGCGCCTCCTCGGCGGCCTACTCAACTCCATCCAAACGACGATGACGCCGACATAGACGATCCACACAACGGTTGCTATGGCGCCGTAGGCGATCTTGGGTGCCTTTGGCCACTGCGGCCGTCCCGGGAACGTCGTCGCGAATTGGAAGCCTAGCCCTCCGTTGATGATGCCGAGCGTGATCAGCAGGCGGCCGAGCCAGAGGTGTACGTACGTCAGGTATAGAGCCCGTGGATATCGCGCGTACAGGCGGTGGTTGAGGATTTGCGACAGCAATTGTAGGATGAGCAGGCCGAAGAGCACAAGGCCGATGATAGGATGGTATCCGTCAAGCTGTGACAATAGGGGCATTGGGTGGCTAGTAACTGGAGTTGACTTATATAACCAGGCACACCAAAACAATCCAAAAATCCCATCTCGGCTCTGTCGGCCTGGACCACAGATCCGTAGGGGTGCATGGGAGAAAAGTGAAAGACGACGGGGAAAGTCATACAGAATCCAACTTTGTGGCCATCCAAAGGCCCAATCCTGCGGCGACGACAAATACCACCAGGCCAAACGTTTGGATGCCCATGTGGATCCACACGATCTGCGGATGGGTCCAGACCCGGATGAGAATGCTACCGAGCGGGAAGAAGACGAGGAATGCGAGCGCGGCCAGCAGGGCGTGGGCGACGCGGACGGAGTCAAAATTCGACGGCAGCGGCGCCTGGTCCAGCAGAAACATCCCGGATGAGCCAGAGCCGGAGTCGGGCGACGACGGCCACTGGACGTCTGTGTTCCAGGGGACGCTGGATTGTGACGGGGATGGGCCCGGTGGTTCGGCGAGGGTCAAAGGTGCTATTGGGGCAGGGGGGCATCAGCATAAATCGGTATCGTACGGAATATAGTATATATCTTGATGTTCTGGGTCTCTTCCCCAGGGGAAGGAGGGGGGGGTTGCACCGCCGGGCAATGGAGAGGATCATGACCTGCCGTTTGGCGGTTCGCCTGTGAAGAGGTCACGGGTCGACGTACCGGAGAAGAGTGTGCAGAGCACGATGGCTAGGGAAGTTGTCGTCAGGGACATGGGGAAGATCAGGGATATGGGGAAGAGGGCCATGAGGGCGGGAGAGGTTCAGAGTTGGAAAAGCAACGAGAGGTGAAGAGACGACCGAGGCGAGTCGAACGGTAGAAGTCCATCGAGGTTTCTCGAGAGATGGAGGATTCCGAGCGCGAGGTTGTCTGGCAACAATACTATTACCATTTGACCTGGCATGTTGACGGTCTGTTTGGATGTGTCCCAGCCCGGAAAGTCTCAATCGGTTGGAATGTGTGGTTGGTCAATACGTGTTTCCCGTCAACAGCTGCATTTTTTGCTGGTCCCTCCGACCTGGTCACACACGGCGGCGGGCGGACTTCCAGGCTGAGGAATCTGTTTCTGAGACACACTACTTCCGATGTTCTGGTTTCATGTCAAAGAAATGGTGGATGAACTCTGTGGTTTTGGTCATGATCTCATTATTCGTATGTGATGACGCCGTGCCCCTCCTTCCGATGCATACCAGACTAGCCGCGTTCCATTCATCACTCCGTCAACCATTTATCCATCAAGACGGCATCATGCTTCTGAGTGCTTGCGTTTTGAATAGAAGCCGAGTCCTAAATGTCCGAAATGTCTGAAATAGCCTGAAATATTCGACCCGGACTCAGCCGGTCACCTGGCCGTTCTTGCTCCACCATTCAGCCCAATTCACCACTTTGTTCTCTCGTCGTGCTTCCTCTGCGGCAAACACGACGGCATGGCTCAGGATAATCTCGGGCAGATCACAGCCCACCAGATCTCTCTGTGCCTGGGCGACTGTCATCTTCCCGTCCTCCACATTTTGCACCGCTTGGACAAAAGCACCAGCCAGACCCCAGTCGCCTCCGCCGTGGCTCATTTCGACTTCGGGCGCTTGTTTGGGGATATCGTGGACGACGGTTTCGTCTGTAGCGAAGCTGTGGACGTTGATGGTATGCGAGTCGTATGATATCTCCCCTAGAGTGCCGTAGATTCTTCCTCGGCGCTCACACTGTGCTTCGGTCGGGTAGGTCATATGGATCAGTGCTCTCTTTGGGCCCCGACCGAGCTCCTGTCCGGGCAGAGGATCATCGTCCCATGTCACGGTGACCGCCTGGTCGTCAACGACGTCGTTATCAGATTCGAAAACGCAGCGTCCATACCAGCTCCTACCAGCGACCACGTTATCGGGGGTTGTAGCTTTATCATAGTCCTCGCCGAGCCTTTGTAGCAATTTTTCTTCCGCAGCATCCCAGCCGTTGGTCTTGACGACATCCTCGATCTCCGGGACCACGATCTTCAGCGGCCAGCCCGTGTATCGCTCTTTTTGGAGCCATCGATCACGGTATATTTTCTTCGCCGAATATATGCAATTCGGTTCAGCGGGGCAAGACAGGCAGTTTGTCGTCGATGCGCCAGCAGCTTTGGGTTTCCTTGCTCGTCGGAACTGGGTGACTGCCCCTGTGCTCGAGATTGAAGAAGGGAGATGTGGCTTGTTGCCTGTCAGGGGGCTGGGTGAGCAGAGAAGCCAGAGCAGAAAATCAATGTCATGGCATGATTTGGTGAGTAGGGAGCCAACGCCTTCTGGAGTAGCTCGTCGCCAGTTCCCTCGCACGTAAGAATGGGCAAAATGCCACCATCCTACGGGCTCGGTGTGTTCAATGGAGACAATCTCCCCGATGACGCGGTCCGAGGTCAACAGCTTGCGAAGAACAATGTTGTGTGGGGAGTAGCGGAGGACATGGCCGATGGAAACCACCTTGGGCGGATATCTGGACAAGGCAGAAGAGATGGAGAGGCAGTCAGACAGGGACAAGGCCAGAGGCTTCTCGCAAAGAATGTGGATGTTGAGAGGGGCGATCGCTTGAATGATAGGAGCGTGAGTTTCGTCTAGAGTGCATATGAAGACGCCGGTGATGGGGAGATAGCCGGCGGGCTCAATGTGGCCAGCCTTGTCTGCGCGCTCTCTTCGTGTTATCTCCCAATCGACCCAATGTTCCCAGCCTTTAAAGGACTGATGGTCTTGGGGCGTGCCATTGCCCCATATATATCTCTGGCCAAACTGTTGGCGTTTGAAGGGATCAATCTCGGCAACAGCCGCAATGGAACCTGAAGTCGAGGCTTCCACAGCGCGGCCATAAGAGTTTCCACGAGACCCGGCTCCAATCACGAGGAACTGGGGAGCGTTTGGAGGAGGTTCGATAGAGCCCATAGTGGACGATCATGGGAATTGATGGGGGGTCAGTGGTTGTAGGGGAGAGAAGGAAATATGGGGGGTTTGATATGGTGGGAAGTGGGAAGAAAGCGGAGATAGTCGTGCAACCCGAATTCGGAGCCTTCTTATTGGCCAGCCTTATGTGCAGCCTTGTGGCCCGCTGACGTCCTCCCTTCAAAACTTCTGCCTTCGTCAACGTCACTCAACACTGGCGCCTTCCCACAACACACCATTTGCCCCGCCCTGTCGATGCCTGTCCGTAGCTGTCCAGTCATCTATGGCGCTTCTGGCCCATCGGTGGGCAAGCAGGTCAACAGTCCAACATTTACAGGGATCAATACGCGCCGGCCTGGAAGGTTTGTCACCGGCAGAACGTCTCCCAGGAAGGCGCCGCCTCAGCGACATGGCGTCCGTCCCATTACCGGCAGCTGTGAAGGCTTCCTTTTGGCGCGGGGGCACGTCCAAGGGTGTCTTCTTCAACCTTTCTGATTTGCCCGGATGGTTTCAGGACAACTGGTCTTCGGGACAGGCACCCGATGCTACGAAATTCAAGAGGATGGAACGGTTCTTTGCAACAGTCATGGGCTCTCCCGATACGTACGGGCGGCAGCTCAATGGTATGGGAGGGGGTATTTCGTCGCTCAGTAAAGCCATGGTGGTAGGACCCTCGACCCGTGCCGATGCGGACATCGAATACACCTTCTTCCAGATAGGCGTCAAAGACGGAAGACTCGATATGGCCGGTAATTGCGGCAATCTGAGCTCGGCAATTGGACCCTTCGCTTTAAATTCTGGGTTGATTCCAGACGTCACCGTAACGGCTGACCAGACACATCCTGACATTCGGTCTGTCACTGTGAGGATGAAGAACACAAATACGGCGAAAATCATCAAGTCTACCTTTCAGACATATTCGACCAATGGGCTATGGCAATATTTAGAACTGGGCAAATGCTCAATTGATGGTGTAGCCGGTACTGCTTCGACCATAACTTTGTCGTTTCTTGATCCAGAAGGCTCAAAGACCGCCAGTTCACTGCCCACGGGAAATGCTACTGACACCATTGAGATTGGAGGTGAGCTCATCAAGGCCTCCCTGGTCGATGTCAGCAATCCCGGCGTCTTCATTGACGGCAGGGACGTCGGGTGGGGACTGGGTGCATCACCGGACGAATTGAATGCCAACCAAGAGCTTATGGGCAAGTTGGAAGTTATCCGTAAGAGGGGAACCGAAATGATGGGACTGGATCCCAGGATTAGCAGCATACCCAAAATCGTGTTGCTATTCCCTTCCACTAAGGATCATGTGGACATCGCATGTCAGGCACTCTCAATGGAACAAGCCCACAAAGCCGTACCGGTCACGCTTGCATTGAACCTTGGTGTGGCTTGCCAAATGGAGGGCACAATCCCCAATCAGATGTCAAAGCACTTGCATCAATCGAACACTGTCATCGGTCACCCGTCAGGAATCCTTGAGGTTGGGGCAGCCATTGAAAATGGCAAGATCCTAAGTGCCAATCTTATCCGCACTGCTAGGTGCAATATGGAGGGACATGTCAACATTCTGAGAGCCGAGGATGATAAGATCGACCTGTGAAGGCTCACTGAACAGGAACTCGACAAACTTTCCACCAAATCTGTTCAAAGGAAAGTGGCGTCACCTGACGACGGGGGCAATACCATGAACTTCTCTCAAACCCAACCAATTTTGCCTTGGCTAGTATTTATTATATATTCCCAGGCCTTCCCTTTGGACTATCGGTGTCTGCCTCCCTCAGGTCATTCTCCTAATCTCCTTTATCAAGAAGCATTAGCAAACGCTCAGGAATCAACAATTAAAAGTCACGTATTACCTAATCAGGATATTCTCTACACCCCGCATTTACCACCAACCGCCAAATCACTACTAACCCTTTCGATGTGCACGGGCGGGCACAGACAGCGGCCAATACTTACTTGGCGTCTTCAGCTGATACGCCAGAGTCTTGCTTCAGCTGTCCTCGACGAATCGTGGATGAGATTCCAAGCATGAATCCGCTCCAATTCAGACTCTTCGAGCCCTTCAAACAGGATGACAAATCGGACACTAAGCGGGCTGTGGGATGGCGATTGGCTCCAACGATTGTCACCCTCGTCTAGGAGGGTTGGCAAAAGTCAAGTCCAACCAGTAATTTGCAACTCCATACTGCAGATCGCGAGAAAGTTTCAGCCCCGCTGTGCATTTCGCATATGTATCACGCCCGCCTCACCCCTCCCCAGGGGCCTCTGCTGCCCCTCCAGAAAAACGAATACGCTGTACGCCCTTCACTCCCAAGCCCCTCAATTAATCACCCCCCAAAATGACCACCAAAGTAGGAATGGGATCCTGCTGCCTCTCCGGCTCCGTGCACGACGGCACACCCACGGGCCGTGAAGACACGATTGGCGGCCTGCCAACCTACGTCGCCGAGCCTGGTGATAAGTCCACCTCCAAGACAGTTGTCTTCATTTCCGACATTTTCGGCTGGAAATTCAAAAATGTTCGCCTCCTTGCCGATTCCTATGCCAAAGCCGGCTTCTACTGTTACCTTCCCGATTTACACCATGGCGATTCACTGCCCATCGAGCTCCTACAGAGCATCGAGCCACCCCTCAAGGTCAAAGAGCACGAAGGGCTCCTGGATAAGGCGAGAGAGACATTTGACGTCGCTGTGAGCCTCGGACCTTGGCTGTTCAGGCATCGAGAAAGCTTATCGGAGCCGTTGATCAGCGGATTCATCGACGCGGTGCGCAAGATCCCCGGAACTGACAAGATAGGTGCGATCGGCTTCTGTTGGGGTGGGCGGTATGCCATCTTGCAGGCCCGCGGTCGCAAAGAGGGTGAGATCGGGGGCGTCGACGCCGCCTATGCCTGTCACCCTTCACTCCTCGCCATCCCTGCCGACCTGACCCCGGTCACAAAGCCGACCAGCATCGCCGTCGGCGAGAAGGATAGTCTGCTGGACATGAAGTCCGTCAACCAGATCAAGGAGGCGCTGGAGAAGACCGGCGCCCCAACCGAGGTCACTGTGTACGAGGACCAGGTCCATGGATTTGCACTGCGGGGCGATTGGAGCTCTGACAAGGATAAGAAGGCCATGGATGACGCACAACAGCAGGGGATTGAATGGTTTAAGAAGTACCTGTCCTAAAAATAGTTAGGCTTTGGGTAGTTTTTTAGGGCCGGGCACGAGATTCACGGTGAACAGCGGTGTGGAGAGGTCGCTTGATGATAGGTCATATTCTTCTTGATGCAAAACCTCTGATAGGGTATACGAATATTTGAACGCCTCATGTATTGAGTTTGAAATCCATGGCTCTGACACCGCTCGTCAGCTTCTCAACGTACTTAGTCCTCATTGTGTCAAGGAAGTCAAACTTGATTCGCGGAGAGGCTTCTTCAGTGCCAGCCCCTACTCATAGGGAACGAAGTGCATCTTGACAAGTGCCTCTATTGATCCGAAAGCACTGCTTCAGTCGTCCATAGCTTGCTTACCAGAGACATGATATCTCGACATCGCTGCCACGTAAAGTGCTGTAGATGTAAGAGTCCCTAAGGGGTCCACTTACCTACTATGGCCGGATTAACTTTTATCCATGAATTCTGGGGTCAACCGCTCTTTGTATATATAAAATCTTCATAATTCCTTCCATCAACAACTCCTCCTCCTCCTCCTCCTCCTCCTCCTCCAATGGTGCAGTGGTTAAGGGCAGAGACAACACAATGTTGCGCATAGGCGTTTAGAAAGAGTCTCACAGAAAAGGGAACATGCATCAATCAATTCAAAAACGGGAGAAACTCGCAATCGGGTTTCACTTGCTTACAACCTCCCTGGGTTCAAATTCGGGGAGTTTGTAGGATAAGTTTTTTTGCTTTTTTTGCTTCTTGTTCCAGGGGAAATTGGGTTGTGTTGCGTGCGGTGAGGCAGAATACATTTGGAGGCGGCGGTGTGGTCGAAGCGGCGGTATGACTCCAGCTCGTCATGGGGGATATTTACACTCATAGGTGCATTGTTGGATACTCACTTTTGGTAGGCGACGATGAAGGAAGGCTTCCATCACGTCGGTGGATGTCGGGCAATACTCGTTCGTTGCAATGGTCTAGTCTTTTGTATGAGACTACAAGATTTTCTTCCATTGAAGTATCGCGGTGTACCACCGTAGAATCTTCATCAAGGAGGCCATATGATGTCAAACCAAGAGTATTTCGGAGTCCAAGAAGAACCGGCCATAATGCCGAGGCTGCCAGCTCGTTTTTCGAACTCCGCAGGGTAGATGATTGGGGCGACACGCTTGTATGGAATCGTCAGATGGATTCATCGTATACATCAAGTCAGGCTTTGTTGTAGTGGCGATTGAGGTGGCAAGTAACGCAGTCTCTGGGTGACTTGATGTACGGTCTTTTGTACCTGGCCAGTATTGGATTCGGTGTTGAAGAAGGCTCCGATTTGTCAAAATGTATTTCACCTTAGGGTATCACACCATCCCTTTCCACCAGGAGGCCGTCATGATCAGTGAATCGTGACTCTGTTGACCTAGTGTGCTTGGCTTGGTCTTCGGAGGTTATATTTTGGGAGGCGTTCGGGAATTTAGTAGCCAGAACCACTGAGCTCCAACTTCGGGAGTGGTGTCATGGACGCTGTGCGGAGTCATGTTCTTCTCCTCTTCGCAAAGGGCATAGATGGTAGAAGCGTTTGGCAATCTCGCCACCGCACAGCACTGAGAGTCCTTATGTCTTCCCGGTGTAGGCTACTGCGAATGGACTTCGGGGCAACGGGGGCCAGGATGGTCCCCAAATGTGAGGCTGGTCCATGCGTATGCAATGATTGATAGAGTCCGTGGTAGCCAACGACACGGGAAGAAGATGGAAAACCCCAAGAGAACAAGTCATCGTTTTAGTCATAAAAGAATGGACCACATCATGACATTTGTCGTCGACCCCGAAAGGTGGCACGATAAGCCAGAATTCTGAACACGGAACGCGGAATGCCAGAAGGTGGATCCCTGGCTTTGATACATGAATGGTGGGGAGTAGGAACCTACCGGCGTCAGACCACCGAATATCCAGCTCCCCTCGCTCTCAGGCGATTTAGTCAGACCGGACGTGGAGGCCGGATGGTAGAGATAACGGGTGGTGGTTGAGGGTGGTTGAGAAAGGCATAGGCCAAGCATGGCCAAGCATTCTTCCCTTGTCACTAACTATGAGCTTTTAAGGCTTAGCAGACTTTATTGGCTTTAAACCTTGCACCATCCACTCAGAACTGATAAGGTTACTCCACACCATTGGCTTGTTTCCCCAGTCTTGGCGTCGGCCCTTGTCCGTTCGATCTGGGGGTGATAAGTTTTCCTCCTTCTTTTGGAATTGCTTGCAAACCCAATCGCGTACTGCATTCGTGACAGATGATAAGCAGGCGAGCACCTGTGCCCTATCATCGCAGTCAGGAGGTGAGGGTCAGAGCCACGTTGGTGCCTGGATCGGTCGCTAACACGGCAACAGCCCTTGCAATGTCGAGCACTCGGCAGCAAAAGGAAAGGTGATACCTTTCAGCCAATCAAGCCGTCTATTAAAGACTGATATCGCTTCAATCCTGGTCAAGCTCACTGCGGGTACGGGAGATACGTGTGCTCGCTCGAGCTGGGGGGAGCTGTTGCTTTTTCGTCGCGTGCATCGTCTTCTCTTTAAAGTCACCATCCCCACCCATGTGTTTGACGCGCCTGTACGCCCTTCCTCGCCCGAATCTGAGTCTCCAGTGTGTTCTAAATCCCTTTTATTCTCCTGTCCCTTGCGATATCGCCGATAGAGTCCTACCGAAGAATCTGATACTTGAGTACCTCGGCAAACATGCGGGGGCACGCACGCCGCTGGGATGCCGACCAACTTGTTGCGCCTGAGTGGCTCAACAATGGTGACAACGCGTGGCAGTTGACGGCTGCAACCCTCGTCGGATTGCAGTCAGTTCCAGGCCTGATGGTCATGTACGCCGGTCTTGTCAAGAAGAAATGGGCCATCAACTCGGCGTTCATGGTCCTTTATGCCTTTGCAGCTGTCCTCATCTGTTGGGTTGTCTGGGGTTACAAAGCTGCCTTTGGCGAGCAAATGTTGCCATTTGTTGGAGTTCCAGGTCCAGCCGTCGCGATGAATTATGAATTGAAACAAGCCTATCTGCCAGCTGCCGATCTTAGCGCAGCCTACCCAATGAGTACCATGGTGTACTTTCAGTTTGTTTTCGCAGCCATTACACTGGTTCTGATTGCAGGAGCTGGACTTGCAAGAATGAACTTTCTTGCCTGGATGGTGTTTGTGCCTTTGTGGTTGACCCTCAGCTACACAGTGGGAGCCTTCAGCATCTGGGGAGGTGGATTCTTATATCAAATGGGGGTTTTGGATTATTCCGGTGGATATGTCATCCACGTCTCATCCGGAAGTGCAGGCTTTGTCATGGCCTATTGGGTGGGACCTCGACATCCTCGCGACCGCACCGAATTTCATCCCAACAATGTCCTACTCGCCCTTGTCGGTGTCGGACTTCTCTGGCTTGGTTGGAACGGCTTCAATGGTGGTGATCCATACACTGCCTCGCCTGACGCCGGTGCTGCTGTGCTCAACACCAACATCTGCACTGCAATGAGTATGCTGTGTTGGACCATGATGGACTTGATCTTCTTCAAGAAGCCTGCGGTGATTGGCGCAGTTCAAGGAATCATCACCGGGCTAGTCGCAATCACCCCTGCCGCGGGATATGTGGCTGGGTGGGGAGCAATCATCATCGGCTTCTTCTCAGGCACAATCCCATGGATGTCCATGAACATCTTGGGTAAACAAAAGTGGTTCTTGGAATTTTCAGACGACGTTGTTGGAGATTTCCATACCCATTTGGTCGGTGGAATTCTTGGAGGATTCCTGACCGGCTTATTTGCCACCAGCGAGGGCACGGCTGCTTTCGCTCTTGCTCCCAGTGGTGGTGCCATTGATGGCAATGGCCGACAGGTTTGGGTCCAAATTGTTGGGTTCCTGTTCGTCATCGGCTGGAATATCTTCTGGACCAGCGCCATCTGTCTCTTCATTAAATATGTCCTGCGAATCCCCCTCAGGTACAATGAGGAACAATTGCTTATTGGCGACGGAGAAGTGCATGGCGAACTTCCCTACGCCTTTTTCCACGATGGGATGTACGACTACGATGCCAAGTACGGGCAAGCCCCAAGTGTTATTGCCGACGAGGAAAAGGGGGCAGCAGGTGGTGGGGTTCTTGAAGGAGTGGATGCAGCCAGGGATATTTCTAGTGAAGAGGGCGGCAGTGGTGGCAGCGGCAGCGGCAGCGCAAGGAAGGCAACGAAACAGGCATGATTTCTCGTACCTTTAATTGCACCCCTTGATCCGAGAACCTTGAGTGGACACGGTTGGTACGGTGGCTGCATTCTGTCTTCTGGGAAGGCATGGTTTGAGGACTGCTGAGGCAAGATACCAGGTTGGAGCGCATTTGAATCCGTAAAGCACAGTGAACTTCATATGTCTGCACCAGACTTAATTGACACAACATTTTGATCCCGAATCTACCAAGAAGATTTTCCGAGTACCTAGATTACTCGAGAATGAAAAACCTAATCACCACATACGTTTGGGTCCTAGAAGGTGATCAGAGGCTGCTTTGACTTGAGCTTTGACTGAGCGTTTGAGTGAGCCTCACTAATGTAACCCCTGAGTAGCATAATGAGAGTATACTGTGTTAAGAAAGGGCCTAGTCTGGCTCCCAGGACCAGATTCGGCCCCAGCAATCGGCTTCACCTGCATCTCAGCTAGGCATTTCTTTCAAATTAAATCCCGAGTTGAACCTGCTAAGTCTCTACACTGCTGCCTAGAGTCGATACATGGAATCGATCGCTTAGGAGAGCTCCGCGCTGCTTGTCTTATCGATGTACATCCATCATGTACAAGGGGGATCTTCCACGCATGAAATACACCAGCATGATATGTTAAGCACTCCAGCTTCGTAATATCTCGTCCTCCTCCATCGCCCGCATATCTCGCTCGTTCAGCATGACAGCAACCTCGATTCTCTCTATAGCCTTTCCATCCAAAGTATCCACCAGCCTATGTCTCGGTAAAGCAAGTACCATACCGTCAATATAAGGCATATATGGGATCCTGACGAACCGCGGCTTACCCCCTAAACTGGGCCCGAAATCGCAGTCGTACATCCCTAAGTTTGCCCAGCTTGTATATGTCAGATCCAAACAATGGGACGAGTTCCACCCAGGCCCGACATCCTCAACGTCAGCGACATGATCCGCAAACGCCACAACCTCACCGACGTGGGTGGCTGACACCGCGGACGTCGCTGCGGCAATAGCGCTGATAACCGGTGCCACGAGCGATAGGTCGGCGGCGGCAGGGCTGCCCATGGCATTCCCAGCGATGCTCTCCAGCTTGGTAGCAGGGAACTCGACCACCTTGAGCATAGTCACGTTGCCCAAGTATGACTTGTTCGACACGGCGGGCCCTAACCTCGAGCGCGCATTAATGGCAAAGCCAAGCTTCGAGGTGGTAGAGCCTGCCACAATTGCGAGGCCGTCGCGGCGCATGCGTCCGAGCCGAATACGTGTGATGGAGAGCCACAGGGCAGCGCCCAGGACGTTGTTGACCGTTAGGAACTCGGCCGGGACCGAACTGCTCATGGCCTGCTTAGCATCCTGTAACTTGGCACTTGAAAAGACAAAGACCTTCGCGGCACACTTGACTGGCTGGCCGGAGACATTGGTCGGCACAGACGACGACGACGACGGAGCTGAACTCAGAGAGCGAAGGGTGTATTCCGGATGTCGAAGGAGAAGCTCCTCAAGCGTGGCTTTCGGCTTGGTCGTGGCGAAATGACCGCTGGCATCCCGTAGCCAGGGCTCCCTGTGGTAGAGTTCCCGGGGATCGAACGGCACCTTGTCGTCAGCACAGTTCGGCTCGTCTCTCATGCAGTCGCCCCAGAGTTTGAGAAACATGCCCATTCCCGCCCCGTCCATGACGACGTGGTGAGCGCACAGACATAGGATCAACCCCCCTTCCAGGCGTGTAGTCCCGATCACGAGGGCCGGGGCTCTTGCTCCCGGGATCTGGTAGTCGATGACCGTTGGTACAGGACAGAGGCCATCTTGGAAGACCGATAGCGGCGCTTTACCCAGCTTCAGCGTCTCGAAACTTGGTAGGGACTCTGGAGCGGGAGTCTCGACCACAGCTGGCGGCGGGTCCAGAGACGACCACGATAGCGACAGCTGGTTGCGCGGATGGCAGCCGTGCGGCGATTTATGAACAGAGCCCCTAAGAAATGGAAGGAGGGAGGTGGTCTTGGCCAAGCCCTCGTTCAGCTTGCTCACGGCCCTTTCATATTGGTCTGTTTCGTAGACAAGAAATACGGTGGTATATATCCTTGGCATCAGCTGATCGATTGGAGACAGCATGCAAGACCCATCATGATATGACTGCGACATATCAGCGGGATTGTGTAATTGAGTGAAACAAGGTTCAAGGTTCGGATCGACTGGATTGTCAAGGACGATGAAGGCACGTTCGATAGACAGGGCGCAAGGTTGTCTATTTCTATGTTTTCGAGATACGGTATTTACTAGGACTACGTAGTAATCACTTTCTGTCCCCACAGTTTCACCAAGACCCTTTTATCATGTACTCATCCTAGGCTGCAGCGTTCGGGGCTAGGAACAAATCATATGGGTCGGAATTCGGGCAAGCAGGAGGAACAATTCTGCCTGGCGTAAAATGGAATCAAGTAAGGTGTACGGAGTAAATCGAAGCATTTTACCAACAGCGCCTATTCGCCTCGGTGTCAGTGTAAAAAGGCTCGCCCGTACCCAAACTCTTAAGACACTTTTTGGAGAGATGACGAATTGGTTCAGGCATCGTTGATAACTTGGGCGCGTGTTTGCGCGTCCGATGTTAGTTTAAGCTTGGCTACCAAGCCCACGGTGAGCGTGGCTGAGCAATTCCCTGGACCTCCCTGAGCCTCGGGGTAGGGAGCCTAATCTGGCTCCTTTTGCGTGACTACGTAGATTAATACTCGAGAACGAAAAGCCTAATTGCCATTCACGGCTTGATTCTAGAGGGTGAGCGAAGGCCGCTTTAACCTGAGCATTAACTGAGCCTTTGGCTGAGCATCACTGAGCACTCCAAGAGCAAACACATCGTGGGGACCGCACACCGGGGGCCTAATCTGGCCCTTGCGATCGGCTATTATGCTTGCCTCTCGGCTATGCATCTGTCCTTACGCTGCTGCCTAAATTTTCGTGTAACCTTGGGCCTGGCGGTGCGACAGGCTGCGTGGTTGAATCGCAAGGTAGTCTGCATTCAAGTGGTCTACCAAACATTTTACTCGCTGTAGCAACATTGGCTGTGGCGTATTCTAGCCTTCAGACGCCAGCATGCTGTCACTTCAAGCAGACTCTCGATGGTTAGCCGCGGCAGTCACCTTGGTCTCGCCCTCGCCCTCGCTCGGCGGCGACCCAGTAATATCGACACCAACTGCCAAGAGGCGTTCGTCAAGCGCGCGCCGGCGCTCCTCGTCGAGATGTGAGAGGTCGACGGCAACTTCGTCACCAAATTTTGCAGCAATCTCTTCCAGCGAGAGCCCATTGGTTTCGGGGAGGCGCCACAAGAATGGAAGGCAGGCCGCCGGAACAATGATAAAGACGAGGTAATATCTACGACCCGTTAGCACAGTCACGGAAAAGGCGATGTAGAGGACAAGAGTAAAGCCAAGACACCTACTTCCATCCAATGTCGGCGAATGCAGTCGGTGCGACCTCAGTGTAGAGCAGCGTCGATGCAAAAAGGCCTGCAATCGAGGTGCCTAGTCCGTGGGCTCGTACACCAGTTGGAAAGATTTCGCTGCAGTACACGTAGCTGCTGGCGTCCTGGCTGCCTCCATAAAAGGTCACAAAGAGAAACAAGAACAAGACACCCACTGCATTACCGCCCTTGTTGGATGTTCCCGCATAAGTGGCCACCATGGCAGTCTCGACAATCATCATGCAAATGCAGCCGGTCAGGCCAAAGGTGATGATGGGAATCCGCCCGAGGCGATCGAGCAGCATGGCATTGATCCAATTCATAAATGCAGCCCAGGAGGTATAGATGGCGTAAAGAAGGAGAGGGAGCCACCCGTACAGGCCGAGATTGTTGTACAAGAGGACCTGGTAATTGTTGATGACGAGCACACCAGTCGATTGAGCGGCGCATCTGCCGAGCGTGTTAGCAGAAACCCACAAGGCGCGACGAAATCGAAACGTACTGCACCAGCAGGCCCGAAAATATTCGCTTCCGATACGAAGCACGCTTGAGCATGCCCCAGATTCCGTGCACACCAGTCGCATTCTCCAGCTCGATCTGTTTGGAGATTTGGTAGAATTCCTCCTTGGCTGCCAGACCTGATGGATCATCTGGTCGAGAGTGCAGCTTTTGGAGAATCTCGAGCGCAGACCGCTCTTTGCTCTTTGAAATGAGCCAACGAGGTGATTCGGGCAACCAAGGCGAGCCTATGAGCAGGATCAGGGGCGCTACAATCTGCAGACTGAGACAGAGTCGCCACTGCACTGAAGGCGGTGCAAAATAGCAGCCCAGACCTGTGAATGCGGCCGACCCCTGAAGGCCTGAGTCAGATTTCCCACTATACGGGAATGGGTTGCGGATGTATACTTACGTAGCCACAGACAATCAGGACCCCGTGTGAACCTTGCCCAATTGTCAGCACGGTGTCGAAACGGAAAGCGACTCGGAAAAGGCTGGTTACCCGTCATTCGACCTCGTTGCTTTGCAGGCGACAATTCCGACTATACTGCACGTCAGTAGAGTTGCACCTCGTAAGTCAAACCGATCGACTGACCATGTACGCAGGCACGGTGACTTGCATCATGCCGACACCGACGCCATTCAGGAAACGTCCAACGAGAAACATGGCAACGTGAGCCGCCCCTCCCTGGATCGCGGCCGAGATAACGCAGATGGTACAGACTATCTGAATGGACCTGCAGCGGCCGAGTCTGTTGAGGATCCAGTTCACAATGAGAGCACCAATGATGCCTCCCCCGGCGAACAGACCATTGGCAGCTAGTTCTCATTGTCAGACGTCTGCAATGCCAGTGAACCTGCTTGCGCTTACCGCCGATTATATCGTTTCCCTCCTTGGCATTTGGTCCAGTGAGAGAAATGTCAAAATAGTCCCAGAATGCGGGCAAACCAAAGACGGAACCGATAATCGATGAATTGTATCCATACGTAAATGAACCTAATGCGCTGAAGAAGATGACATAAAAGTTGTACGTGTTGGCCTTGGCAGAGTGCGAGGCGTCGACCACGTCCCCGGTGCCATGCTTGAACAAGCCCATGTTGAAGAACGAGGGAGGCTCGAGCGGTGGATCCAGATACAAACGATGGAGATCGAAAAAGGTACAAAAGATACAAGTGAACTCGCAGGCCGATCAGGGGTTTATATTCCCTCTGCGCTGCCAACTACCATGCAGCCACGAGGCGAAAGTGGATTCTTCTTAGAGTCGAACAAGGTGAGGTACTTGGAGACGGTCATGCGAAGAACACTAGGCGAAACAATTCTCTGTACTAGTAGGTCATTGTGTTGGAGAACACGGCGAGAGCGGCACACAAGCGGTGAGAATCCAAGGAGCGGGACCGTGTCGCACCGTGAGCGATGGCGGAAGGGAGATGAAGCATGCTTCCTTGATAGGCAAAGAGACAGATTTTGCGGGGGAATGTTGATGGATTTGGGGAATGGAGTTGGAGAGCTGGAGCTCCCGACGCTGGGGTACTGGGGACGTGGCGTGCGCCATGGAACAAGCGGGGGAATCAGCTCTCATGCTCAACGTAAAAGGCATAAAGCCGCATTAGCGGAGGCCCACAAGGCAGAACTCCGAACGGTACATGCTCATGAATCATTGCCAATGCAGATTCAACTTCAATTAACCTCGGGTCTCCGAGGATGCACCTTCAAGGACTCTCAGGGGCATATACCTTACCCACCCGCGCTCAGAGAGCGCTCAGCGATCGCTCAGGAAGCAGCAGGTGAGCCGAGGGTGAGCAAAGCGGCGAGCGGCTAATCACGTCGGCAGGCGAGGGTCTGCTGGCTGTTCCGCCCTCTCTTCAAGGTCGATTAGTATACATGGGAGAATACCGCAGTGCTAATCAAGACATAATCATCCTTTTGGGGGAGAGGGCGGAAGTTGAGAAGTCAGTCGAAGGAAGGGGACAAAAAAGTGTTCGAAAGCCCTGAAGGCGTAGAAGAGGGAACGGTTGTGTACCGAGTACCTACGCAACAAATTTTAGATCGTCTCGTTGGTGCTGCACTTGGAGAAATCCAGGATGAAGAGTGAGCGCGAGGGTGACCAGGGTGAGTGTGAAGGTTGAGCGGGAGGGCGAGTGGTGTTTAAGGCGGTACGGCCTGGGTGAGTCGCACGTGAGCACAGAGTAGTTTTTACTTCTCTTTAGATGCCATCACCTAAGGGTGTGCTCGTAGTTTAACGGAGACAGATTAGGCCCCGGGAGTGTTTGCTCAGGGAGCACTCATTTAAAGCCCAGGTTAAAGCGGCCTTCGCTCACCCGCTAGGATCAAACCGTAAATGGCAATTACGTTTTTCGTTCTCGAGTAATCTAGGTAGTTGGTACGAAGTAGTCTACAGTGTAGGTGATCAAGTGGAAGCAGTGAAGGGAGTGTATGTGAGATTAGTCATCCGGTGACGGCATGGCGCCTTACGCGCTCAGCCAGTCGCGTTTCAAGCTGCTCCTGCTTTCGAAGTTGTTACATTCCTCGCAATGGCCATCGAGCGACCGCCACTGCCTCAGCCATCTACTTAGTACCAGTTCGGAGTAGATGTCCTTTGCGCAAACGACTATCTTTGTTGATCCCCTTATTGACTCGTTGGTACTTGAATCTGAGCCTCTTTGCTGTCAAGCCGTGTTTGGGCTCTCGTTCTCCCCTGATTGCTTCACAATCTTCCGTTTTCCATCTCCCTTAGTCCTTTCTTCCCGTCATGGCTGCGACAACTTATCGCTTCGGTGAGTTCTCTTACTTCCCCGTCCTGGATCAGCATCAAACTTTCCAGGGATCGTAGGTTGATGTGGGTGTATGAAAATGTTTCTGAGACCAGGAAGCGAGGTCACAACACAAGATGGCATCGATCAAGGCTTTGATTCATTCTAACCTCCCGCAGAGATGTCGAAGACAAACCGCGCCGGCTGTCAAAACACCGCGTGTAAGAAGGAGAAGATCAAAATCCAGAAGGATGAACTGAGGATGGGTAGCCTCGTGATCATTCAGGAACGCGCAACCTGGATGTGGAAACATTGGTTAGTCTCCCTGTCTTCTGCTCTACAGTTGATTAGAGTACTAGGTATCCTGGGCTGACCTAGGCTTAGGGGATGTGTCACTCCACGTCAAATTGAAAATCTCCAGGAGCAAGTCGGCCCACTTGAAGACTTGGACCTGGACAAAGACCTCCCTGGAATCCTTGACGGCTATGACGAACTCACCGAAGAAGCCCAGGACAAGATCAAATATGCCTTGGAACATGGTCATGTTGAAGATGCGGATTGGAAAGGGGTGAGAACCAAGTTTCCATACGTCACATTCGTTATCAGCTAAGACAAAATCCCTAGCTACCTGAGTTGAATCGACCGGGCATGAGAGGTATCAACCGAGCCATCACACCTACACCTAAAAAACACAAGAATCGGGATGCATACGATGGAGATGATACCGACGAGAGTGCAGAAGTGACACCGTCCAAGCCCAAAGCGAAGAAAGCAAGCAAAAAGGTCAAGGCCGAGCCAGAGAAAGACGAAAACAGTCTTGCCCTATCTCCTCAGCCCAAGAAGAAATCTGTTAAGCGTCGATCAAAAGCCGTGGATGACGAAGAAGATTTGGCGTTGTCGCCACCTCCGAAGAAAACCACAAGCCAAAAGCGCAAGGCTGCCCAAGAAGAACCGGCACATGAAGACCTCAAGAAGCCGAGGAAATCTTCCAAGAAAGCAAAGAAGGTCGCCAAAGTTGAAGTTGAAGCCGACGTGAAGCCACCGAATTCTCAGATCGACCATCCACTTGACGATCCTGAACCGGCACCGGTGTCCACGGGCAAGTCAAAGAGGGGCAAAGCCGGCAAAGTCAAGAAGGAAGAATCCGACCTCGATGAAATGCCAGCTGCGCCAAAAGTCAAAGCCAGCAAAGTCAAGAAGGAAGAATCCGACCTCGACGAAATGCTAGCTGTGCCAAAAGTCAAAGCCGAGAAACCCAAGAAGCTGAAGAAAATCAAGGCTGAGGCCGAAGTCAAAATCGAGGCCGAGGACGAAGATCCCGAGGATGTCGAGGACAAACCGAGAACCCGGAGAAGAGGTAGGGGAAACCCCAAGAAGAGCCACGCCGCATGATCCAAGCGATGCTGGACATCGACGGGCCGCTACGGATGAACGTCCAAGGATGGAACGCCGACACGCCGACTGTACGACTTAGGGGCGAGGAAAGCTGTCTGCCTATGATGGTAGGCCATGCATGGGTCTGGAGACGAATGAAATAGCGTTCTAGCAATACTGCTATGATATCCTGTACTACTAGAACAAAGTTCATGTGGGTAGAACTGGCTATCATCTGAGAGCTTATGGAGGGGTAGTATGACAAACACCAAGCAGAGTAAACACGGATTAAGGGTCTACTGTGACCAAGTGTGAAAGTGGATATCTTCAATATTCATACAAGTCCAGCTCTTCCTCAAGAAATGACGGCGTTTGACTTTGTCAAAGAACTAGGCAGCTCCCCCGGAGACAGCTGCCAGGCCATATCAATCGCCCCCTGTGGGTTGCCTTTGTTGTACAGGAATAGGCCTTGCAGAGCGGCCATGCTCGTCTGGCTCGTTCTCGCCGAGGAGCTAGGCAAGACGGCGACCTCACGGAGCTTCTCAAAGAATTGTTGGCGGAATTTGCCTCCAGGGTCGGCGTCACTGTAGAAGCGGTCCCAGAGTTGCTCGATCTGGTAGGTCGTTGCTTCGCCCAGCCGAACCGTCATGTCAACGCGACCCGGTCGGACCAGTGCTTCGTCCAAGCGATCAACGTGGTTAGTGGTGAGGAAGATGATGCGTTCCTCGGCACTGCCCACACCATCGAGGGCATTCAACAGACCGGAAAACGTGACGTTCGCGCCTTGATACCCGTCGGCTTCGACTTGGCGGCGATTGGCGAAGGCGGCGTCGATGTCCTCGAGGAGGACCAACGTCCGCTGCGGGATGACGGTCAACAGGTGGTTGAGTCTGTCATCCGTGAGACCTCTCTCGCTCAAATTGAGCATGGCGATGTCATAGTTGAGATGGCCGGCGAGTGCCTGAATGAAGGAAGATTTCCCCGTGCCAGGAGGCCCGTACAGTAGGTAGCCTCGTCGGTAGGGGATGCCTCGTTCATAATACCACTTTGACGAGGAGACAAAGTCCTGGACATCGGCAACGATTCTCTCCTTGACTCCCTCGTCCAGAATGACGGATTCCAGAGGTCGCTTGCTTCGGGGGTGTCCAAATTTATCCCATTTGGTGCCCCACGCGGTGTAGATGACGGTCTTGCCTTGGACCGACTGCGTGGCGATGTCGTGAGCTTCCTTGAACAGGGACTCGAAGACGTGCCGCTGTGAGTACAGGGTCGTCAAGGTCACCGTCTCCCATGGTTTGCCATCCATTGAGAACTGCTTGGATTCTCTCTGGCGATTGACCCAAATCCAAGCATTCCGGTACCGCAGGACGTGCCTCCCCGGTCCGGGGATCAAGGCGAAATTGGTGTGAATGGCGCCATTTGGGAGCTCGCGTTTTTCCGTCTCGATGGCCAGATGGCGCATGCCGGGGGTGAGGCGCTGGAGAATCGACTCCAAAAGACCATGCTTGGGCTGTGGTCCCGCGCCGGCCAGCTTCCGAGCACCGTGTTCCGCCAATCGCCCTCTTTCATGCAATGTCATCCAATATAGGAACCACTGGTAGGAGTCGTCTCGAACGCTGATTTCGACGTCGACGAGCAGCCGTCGGCGGAGCAAGGCAGCTCCTTGTCGGAGCCCTCGTTGGCCAAAGGCCGCAATTGCACCGAGACCGGCGAGGCCAAAACCCTTGAACTGTCAGAGAAGAACGCACAGCGCCGAGAGCTCGCCTGCTTACCGCGGTGAAGAAGGGGTTGCTGGTCAACTGTGCGACCAACCCGCCGTCTGCGCCATTGCCTGCGCGATTGCCTGCACCTGCAAACTGGCGAACAAAGTCTGCCTTTTGCTGCGCAGCATCGTTCAACCCGGGCGAAGAAGGAGAGTTGGCGGCGACTGTGACCTCTCCATTGTCGACCTGCATCCCCTTGTCTCAGGGTGTCGATTCCAGCATCCGATCTGGGGGAGGTCAGGGCGGGTCTTTGAAGGGATCGTGGATCGTGTACAGGAATCGGGGACCAGGAACTCGACACGTGACCATGCGCACGTGATACATGGCACGTGACTGTCGGCGTCTCTAACTATCCGATTCCGGGAATTTTGTTGGCGGAGGTTCGGATTTAAGGCATCCCGCCATCTTCCTGCGCTTCATCCAGAAAGACGACGACACAATTACAGAAGCCTGGAGGCCAGTGCTCTCCTCGCCGGTTTCCTCCTCCATTCTCTCTCCAGGCCGCCAGCCAGCCAAGTGAACGAGCGCTTCCTTAAGCCACCGCCCGGCCCCCCCCTCTCACTCTCTCTCTCCTCGCTCCCTCACCCATGCGCTCCTTCTTCTGGAACCTGTTCAACAAGAGATCATCCTCGTTCACAGCCCCCCCGCGACCTCGACCCTTGTGGACCATGTCGTCCTCATCAGCTGTAGCCCTCCTCTACACTGCTACTGTCGCGGAGCCGACAGTAGCTGGTCCGAAGCCAGAAGATGAAATCACAAAGTCCAAGGCATGGCATAAACAGAAAGGCGGGTTTGACAATCCGTGGCCGTCGTTTCAAGGCCTTGCGATGCACACCATCATCCTAGGCATGATGGCGAGAATGGCCACTGGAAAGGCCAATCGGCCAGATACCACACCTCCTACCGTTCCTACCCATGCGCCGACCTTCTTGACCGAGAGGACGGGCAGTCCGTCGCTCCGCGCCACGTGGCTGGGGCATGCCTGTTACTACGTCGAGTTTCCCTCGGGCCTTCGAGTTCTATTTGATCCCGTCTTTACAGATCGTTGTTCGCCGTTTTCATGGCTGGGTCCGAAACGGTACACCGATATGCCCTGTAAGATCAAAGATATCCCTACAATCGACGCAGTGGTCATCTCCCACAACCACTACGACCACCTCTCCCATCCAACCATCAGCGAAATTGCAGAACGTCACCCCGAATGCCACTTCTTCGTTCCATTGGGTAACAAGAAGTGGTTTACAGCCTGTGGGATTGAACAATGCACAGAGATGGACTGGTGGGACGATGTCAACTTCACATTGACACCCTCCACCACCTCTGACAAGGCTGTCCATCGGACAAGTGGCTCGTCCACCGACAGCCCGGATCCTAAAGACGCCAAACACCTAGCCGAAGCGATTACTTCGCAGATTACTTGCCTGCCTTGCCAACACTTGTCGGGACGTGGCCTACACGACCGCTGCGCAACGCTCTGGGCTTCGTGGTCTGTCTCGTCGGGCGGCAAATCCGTCTACTTTGGCGGTGACACAGGTTACCGCTCTGTGCCGAAAGAAGCCGAAGGCAAAGACGACTGGGCTGACGCATACGCCTCGCTCCCCCACTGCCCTGCCTTTACGGATATTGGTCGACTCCGTGGGCCCTTTGACCTGGGCCTCATCCCAATCGGTGCATACAGACCCCGCTGGATCATGTCTCCAATGCATGCGGATCCACGTGACGCGGTCGAGATCTTCCGAGACACAAAGTGCAAGAAGGCACTCGGCATACACTGGGGTACCTGGGTATTGACAGAGGAAGATGTTCTAGAGCCGCCCAGGTTACTGAAGGAGGCTCTTGCGCATCACTCGATGCCGGAGACGGGCGTTTTCGATGTTTGCGACATTGGTGATAGTCGGGAGTTCTAAATCTAGGAAGTTGTTGCAAGACGGGAGATCTGAAAATGTCTGCGCTCAACGACGTGTGACCATGACAGGTATAACAAAGCTCTCAAGGAGTTCCCGGGCTTATGTTCGTCTCTCGTTCCTAGGAGAAACTGGAGTAATTGGCAAGGTGGATGGAGATCACCGTGTTTGAATAGATGTATACCCGTGGGACCGAATAGGGGTTGTACAGGGGAGCGAAACATTTGTTTGGTTTTTCGTCAATGTCATCAACTCTCATCCTCTCGTTCTCTCTCCTTTCCCTCTTCATCGAAACCATGGAATCCTCCGTGACGCCTTGCGAGAGGATGTCCATCTTACCTCAGTGTTGATCAGGTCGGCCAGGGAAAAGAGCGTGCTGAACGACGATAGACTCGCGCGAAAACCAGAAAGTGGAAGAGCTTTAAGTGTTATTAATACAGGGGAAGCCGATTTGATCAACAAGATTGTCTTTTCTTATTACGTTGTCACCTATTACAGCACCTACATGCCTACCTACCGAAGGTAGTAAGCAAGCAAGTAGAAGTTGCAATAATAGGGGTTTTATCTATCCTGGCTATCCTTCAGCCTTTCCTCCCAGCCGACTGACTCAATTCTCGACTCACCTTCCCCAATCCAATTCAATTTAGGTATGGATATCACCTGGCCCATTTCACCAGATCAATCTAGGATCTCCTCTCACTGTCCACCGTGCTCGGGAATCCTTCTCGAACCGCACAGTCCCCTTGTTCTTCTTCGTCATCTACTTGGCGTCCTCCCCATCTTTTGAACTCTCCGGCAAGGGAACGTCAATCGAGAACTGGAACCCACCCTGCTCAACCGTCGAGGCAGACTGGGTCGATTGCTGTGGTAGATGACCAAAGGAAAACCCGCCAGCTAGGGGTTCCGGAGTCTTTGCGGGCTTCGGGAGCTGTCCAAAGGAAAACCCGCCATTTAGAGGTTCCCGGGTCTTTGCAGGCTTCGGGAGCTGTCCAAAGGAAAACCCGCCAGCTAGGGGTTCCGGGGTCTTTGCGGGTTCCGGGGGGGAGAAAGCTACGTAGCGATAAAAGCCATCTGCGGATTCCGGGGAGGAGTCGTCATCATCGTCGAAGACAGAACCGTCACCTTGGGGGTACAGGGAGTCGTCCTCATCGTCGAAGACAGAACGGCTACCTTGGGGGTACGGGGACTTCGGGAACTGCGGGAACTGGTGGTTCTCTTCGAAGCAAGCAGCTAGGCGTTCTAGGTTCTTCGGGAGCTTGACCTCGTCGAAGAGAACACGACTGAATAGGGGCTTCGGGACGGCCGTGCCGAAAGTGAACTCCGGGGAGCTCTGGGGCTCGCGAACGTTGCCATGTATTGTCTTGAAAGAATTGACGGGCGTGGTGTCAGAGTTGACAGGGGCCAGGGGAGGCGAGCGTGCCGCAGTGCTATCACCAACAGTCGACTTCGTGGCGCTGGTCTTGTGTTTGTCCAGGTCCGGTGTCAATGACAGCGCCGCGGGGATGTCAGTGTCGATGTGCAGCGCCCGTTGTGCCTCGTGGCGAACGGCCCATTGCGGGACGCGCTGCTCGACGAAAGCGTTGCGCTCGGTATCGAAGGTCACCTGCGCATGGGGGTACGGGGTGTACGCCGGGTCCAACACCACGGGAGGGTTTCCTGCTGCCACATCGTCCTTCGCAATTCCGGTGGTGTCGGGTGTCTTCGAGTCCAATGGAGAGCCTAGAGCCTCGTCCCCGTCCCCGTCCGTTGTGTCCAGCACGACGACGAAGTCACGCTGGAACGCCTCCTCCAGGGCGGCGAACTTGCGCTCAAAGGACTCGCTCGAATGTCTGTCGCTGCCACCGCCGTTGTCAGAGTCGACATTGGTCGGCTGGAGTGGTTGGAGACCCAGGTCTACGGCGACGAACTCCCAGTCGGTGATCTGGTCACTCATGATGGCAAACTGAACCTGCTTGTTATTTGTGCGGGGGGAATCTGTTTAGGAGACTTTGGAGTCGGTGAACTTACTTTTCGAATCCTTGCTTTCACTGGCTGGTGGGCCTCGAAGTGGTCTGGTTGTTTCACTTGAGACCTGTACTTTGTGTGGTGAGTGGTAGCGAGTATTTGTATTGTTGATGATGAGCTCGGATCTGATGTCGAGGGGCTCCGTTGCAGCCTTTATGGGTTCTGGAGCCCACAGCGCCTCGACGCAGCTCTCATAAGGCTGCGTGTGGCAGTGGCTTGCTTTCTTTGTCACTTAGTGATAGGAACTTCCTTTGTGGAATCAAAGGATAGGCAGTAAAAAGGGGGACAATGGACCTTGTCACGATCACTATTGAGCTTTGTTCGTAATAAGACACAGAGCGAGGCAGTGGCACACAAAGAAATAGAGTGAAAGGTAGGAAGGGAACTACCCTCCATTGTAGGTGAATAGCGGAGGGGGTACGGCATGATAGAAGAGCCGCAAGAAGGGAAAGGATATGACAAACAGAGGTAGATGGACGGATCGTTGAAGGGCATGGATGGATTCGCGAAGAAATGAGACCACACTGTCAAGGCCGGAACTCGAGCATCTTTTCCAAATTGGACAGTGTACTCTGGGTATTTTGGCTTTTACGGTCTCCCCTGATCACACTTCATAGTCGTAGCACATCCCTCCTCCCTCGAGGAATGTTTACATGTTCCGCCCACCTGTGACCTCAATGGTCTGGCCATTGACATAGGCAAACAGAGGTGAGCAGACGGCCAGGACAGAGCCTGCTGCCTCGGTCGCAGTGCCCGGTCGGCCAAGAGGGATGTCCTTGTACTGCTGGCCGGCCTCTGCGGGGCCCTTGCGGTCGGCGATCTGGGCACCGGGGATGCCCAAGGCCACGCGCTGTCCGTCGGCGGTGGTGATGAAGGCGCCAGCCTCCTTGGCCCGTGTCAGGCGGGTGTCGATGTGGCCGAAGGCGATGGTGTTGGCGCGGACACCGAACTGGGGATACATGTTAGATATGGGTATGAGATGTAGGGGGGAAGAAATGGTTGGCATACCTGAGGACCCCACTCCTTCGCAATCGTCTTGGTCAACCCGAGCACGCCGGCCTTTGCAAGACTGTAGTTCGCCTGGCCCGCATTGCCGTGGGTGCCGGACGTGCTGCTGATGTTGATAATGACACGCTTCTCGCCGTCCTTGACGCGGAAATACTTGGCCGCCTCCCTGACCAGCCGGAAGGGGGCGGTGTTGTGCACGGCGAGGATGGTGTCCCACTGTTTATCCGTGATCTTGTGGATGACGCCGTCCCAGGTGTAGCCGGCGTTGTTGATGATGAAGTGGATCTTGCCGTTGCCAAACTCGGCCGCCTTTTTCACCAGGATAGGAAAGTAGTTGGGGTCCGTCACGTCGCCGGGGACGGCGATGGCGCGCCCGGACAGGGCCGAGTTGATGCTGTCGGCGACGGCCTGGGCTTTGGCGCTGTCAACGTCGCATATGACCACCTTGGCCCCTTCGTTGGCGAACAGCCGAGCGCATTCGGCACCGATACCTTGGCCGGAGCCCGTGATCTGGCGGATTGTCAGCGGGAAGAACGAAGAGACACACAGCCAGAAAGGGGTGTCGACATATGGAGGTCATCATGCACCGGGTGACAGCGATCGCTGGGATGGGCATGAGGCGGGGAGAACGTACAATGGCAGTTTGCCCTGCCAGCATCCCCGAGGGGAAGTTCAGGTGAGAGGCGATCTGCTGGGCTCGTTGTGCCATGGTGTCGGAGGTGTCAGGTAATGTATCAATGGGCGAGGGAAACAAGACCTTCACAGTCCGAAAATTTAGGTCGTCAACGAAATAACAAATCGAAGGATAGACGCTCACTGATCCAGCAGATGAAGAGAGTCGGTACCAAATATCGGAGTGTTTAGCTGCGGAGAAAGTTGGCGGGCAAAGTGTCGGGCGCACTTGCCGAGGTATTGGCTCCCGCGGGTAAGGCTCGTAATTTCGATACAGTCCGCTCGGGGCCCGACCGCCTACCTAGCTCGCTACTTAGGTACTGATAAGGTTACTTAGCTATGGTATTTAAGATATCTAAGGCATTTAGCCGGCTGGACGAGTCTTGCCGATACAGTATTTACGGAACTTCGGCGGAGGAACGACCATCTCATTGGCTACTTGGACTTTCTCTTCTTGTTCGAGGGGCCTCGGCCCTAAGTAGATGGCCCAAGAGGGTAATATTCATTTATATGCTAGACCCATAATTAGACAGCTTTTCACCATTGTGGTACTGGGACATGGATTCCGGTCATCGGGGTAATAGCCAACTCCGAAATGCAAGGCTTTATAGTCCAACTAGTAACCAACCTCAAACTACAGAGCTACTTGCTTAGTTAGGTACGTAGGCCGTTGGGGATGCCTCTCATTTTTGTTCCCACTGCAGATTCAAGCCAAATTCAGCTTTGATCCAAACACCCCGACTTTTTGTTATTTCCTGGCTGCGAAATCTTCACTGGACGACACTTCTTCCACCGGATGCTTATCTAGGCTCTCGTAGAGTTGCAGGTAGCTGCCGATCAAGAACGCCCATGAGCCCCTAAACAGAATGTCAAGTCAGCGTGGGGTTCGAAGACGTCGAACCGGAGGCCAAAGGAGGATCGTCTCACCAAAAGGTCGCCAGCCCAGCCTGGTACTGCGCGCCCGAGTTCCCATACGCCATGCCTAGCGCACCGCACAACGTGAAGCCAAACGCACCCACAAGATTCCAAAAGGCAATATGCCAGCCCAGAATCTTGGGGGCAGGGATGTACCATTTCTTTTGTGTCTCGAGCATGTATAGCGTGCCACTCACGATGAAGCCACTGCCGCCGATGACCTGGGGGATCCAGTACGCACCGTTGAGCGTGCTCTGCGGGGACAAGTGGTTGAAGATGCCAGGGAGCGCAGTGAAACCCGATATCCCGAAGATGGTGGCGCCAAAGAGTTGAGCACAACCAGCCAGGAAACCTAGTTCGTGCAGGTAATGCGTGCGCAGATCGTGCCAGGACGGGAACCATTGCCACGCCCGCCCATCCTTTGGCGTGGTAGACGGTTGTGCCTCGAGGGAAGTTGTCGAGGAGCTTTTGCCCACAAAGTTGTGCCGGTTCTGGTGGTGGTGTCGACAGTGGTGGCGGTTGGCGATCAACCGGAGCCTGGGAGTGCCGTTGGCTTTGTCGTCGACGAGTTGTTCAACTGCCCAGCCAAAACAGCCGGCCTGTTCTGAGTTGACGGCTTCAAATATGAGTAAAATAGAGCCCGTCTCGAAGAAAATGATGGCCCCGATAAATGCTGTGATGCCACCGCCGTATTCAATCTCGTTGGGAAATTCGGTGGAAGGGGCCGCACTTGGGAGCCATTCGAAGAAACTCTGTACTCTCAATGAGTACGATACGCTCGATTGGATCTCGGGATACATACGTTCAAAACCCACACCATGCTTCCCATGGTAAAGACGAAAGCCACCAGCCACGAAATGTCCCATACGGGGAAATAAGTGAAGGTCCTCTTGATGGTGTGCAAGACCTCCATCGGATGCGAGGTGCGGCGTGGGGTCAGAAAATGCGCCTTTTCACCTGGCCCGGGTTTCTGAACCAGCAGAGTATGGCGGCCCTTTCGATTGTCTCGAGAGCGCCAGAGAAATCTGATATCTGTGGCCGGCTCGTCAGACTTGATGCTGTTCTCTGGATCTGGATCCGGATCCGTATCTGTGCCATGGTCTGGGTCTGTCTCTGGCTCTGGCTCTGGCTCTAGTCCTGGCTCCAGCTTGGGCCCATCGGTCTTAGAAGTGGTCAAGGCACCATCGTCGACCTTGGACAGTCCTGGGTACTGGAAGCGGGCTTTGGTCGGGTTAAGCCATCCAAAGGGCCCGTCGGCGCGTTCAAGTGTCAGCTTGTTGTTGTGCTGGAAGGGCTCTCGTGAGCGGAATCCCCTGTTTCTGCTGATCATGTTGGTGGTGGAATGGATATTCGCGCGAAATCCATGTCTTGCCAGACGCAATCTCGATTTGACGCTGCAAGAGAGTTTTCAGCGAAAGACGGGTGGAAGTCTGGGGCAAAAGGAGATGATGACGAGCTCCGAGGCTTGTGGCCTGTCACGCCGGCGCATTGAAGGTCCGTGCCAAACCCTGCTTCTTCTTGGGTCACCATGGAAACAAGCTTTAGCCAAGCATTGTTAAAACTTCTTCTTTAAGAAATAGCATGCCGCCGCTCCGTTTCTATCCAATAGAGGCCGCGCCTTAATACCCACCGTGAGGATGTTGCACCAACCGTCCGTAGCTGAGTAAGGTTGTCTCTGCTGACCGTGGCTGACTTGACCCTATTGCCTGAAGGCGGCATTGAACGGTGTGAAGCGAGGCAATTTTCACTGGGCATCTGATAGTCCATTTTACTCGTGTCTACGATATGACATATCTTCTCCTCCCTAGCCTTATATCTTGAACGGGTTGTTGAGATCAAATTGATAACCACACGAGAGTTGAGGAACTTGCGAGTAGTGCTCCTGCAGGATTGCTCTCGTGTTTTGCAAGATCTGGAAGGTAGCAACTGGCTTAGTTGTGCAAGCCCGGCCGCTGCCGTGGTGGAAGGCCTTCTTACCTGGATGTAGGAGAGATTCCAATAAACATCGGTTTTCATTGTCTCCAAAAATGCCCACGACATAGCACCTGTGGTCCCGCCAGTCAGATGAATTGTGGCACGTTCCTACCTCGGAGAGTGACAACTTACCAACATGTCGCCCATTGATAAAGGCGTCCGCCGATGTTTGCTCGTCCTTGCATCCTGAAAACATGAAGACCGATCTACCTTCTTGAGCCCAGTCCTCCTCGAAGTCGCCTGCTGCTTGGAGGCCCTCTTGATCATCGTCCTCCCATTGATGTTTGAGTCCGCGGAAAAAGCTGGTTGCTCCAGCAAGTAGATGTTGCGCTTCTCCCCTGCTGTTGAATGTGAAGTCACCTCGGATGAGATGAGATGCCTGTGACGCGTTGTTGTCAATGCCATGCCCTCACGACCCTCCCGCACCGAGTTGTACCAACCTCTCCAATTAGTTCTGCGCCCATCTTGAGGTTGTCCATAACATTGACGTTTCCGTCGTCATCGGTTCTGTACACAAACGGCAGCTCGACCGCGGAACCGCTGGCAAACGAAGTCAGTCACGGCCGAGGTATGAGGAAGACAGCTTCGGACCTGTGGCAACAATCAAATATGATGAACAAGGTGCTGTTCGGAGGCAATGCACTGACAAGATGCCGATGCAACGTGTCGCTGGAGATCTGGCCATTCTGCTCGAAATCAACCGGGACGATGGTATCGTCAAACCCCGAGGAACGATCACCGTCCGGGTCGGGCACCTGTCCTCCATGGCCCGAGTAATGTAGAAAGCACATGCATCCCGGCTCACTGACCAGCCAGTCCATGGCGGAAAGAATGTTGCGGCCAGACGGCCAATAAGGGGTGCTGGGATGGTTGGCATCGGTCAAGACGACCATGTTGGCGGGGTTGTTGTTGTAGCCACGCGACACCAGGAATTCCGCCACGTTTCCCACATCGTCGATGCAGCCCTGAAGCTGATGCTGTGAGCCAACGTAGTTGATACCAATAAGGAGGGCTTTACGACGACCCATTGTTTTGGACCTGGAGACGAGGGATTCTCGGAGAGAGCCTCAGAGAGGTTTGGGTGGTGAGTAAGACGTTTCCGTCTAAGCCGCAGAAAGAAAACGCGGCAGACCAGCCTGTGGCTGGCAGATCGTTGGGCCGAGCTGAAACACCTTACGCCACCAGCCCGAGAGTGACACTGGCTGCATGGTGCATAATACTGCAGACGTGCCAGATCCAGATCAGTTTGGTCTAGCCCTCGCAACACTACCCAGTAGACGCGTCAGCAGAAACTCATCTAGCACTCGGCACGGATTAATTTCAGCCGGCCTGTGTTTTTGCAACCAAAACCGTCCTCGGTTCGCACGCAAGAAGCACGCTGTGAAAGCGCGCCCGGAAGCGGATACTACAAGACATGGTCGATTGCTGATAGTTCCCATTGAGCGTCGGCGGGCTTTACCCAATCCACAGACAATACGAGCTATGTATGTCTACTGATATTCGAATGTTCCTGACCTGGACATCCTTTTTCCACGCGCTTTTCAACGCTCATTTTCCAGAATATGTAATCCCAGAGTTCCAACAGCCCGTGCCTTAATATAACATGTCCGTTGCTCCATGTGGAATTATAGAAGCTCAAAATTCGCCCTCATTACCTCGTAGACACATAAAAAAGGACTGGTCCCGGTAGCCTCCCACCATTTAATCACTCATCCATTCACAAACGCAGTTCGACCCTAGCTGCTGGGCTGTATCTGAACGGCGTCTTCTCTTTTTGCTTTCTGAAGGGGAAGTAGGTGCGATAGTTTCACTCTCGTCGATGCAAACTGTCGGTACATCCGGTATGGGCACAATCTGCCAATTGTTCAGGACTTGCATTTGCTGGCAGTACGGCTGTACGTTGTCGCCGGGCTTTCGTTTCTCTACCATCTTGGCCAACTTTGGGAAACTCGAGGGTCCGTAATTAGTCTCTTCGCGTCGGACTTTTGTACCGGGCCAGTATCCGTCCGCCGTCGGCTCGCTTGGACCTGGGGTGGTCAAAGATGGGTTGTATGATGTGGACTCTGTTCCTTGCATTGGTGACGAAGACGATGGACCAATATTAGCAGGAGCGGTGGTTTGGCTAGAACCAGAGGTGATGGAGGCAGCAGCGGCACTCGGCTGCGATGGAGGGTCGTCCATGTCCTGGCCTAGGAAGACCCAAAACTCACTGATGGTGGAATTGAAGAAGCAGTACCATGGTTGGTCGCCAATACTGAGATAATTGGAGGAGCCCGAGCCTCTTTCCACCAGTTCCGACATGGGGACAGATCGTTTCCTTGAGCCGGGAGGAGAGATTACATCGGATGGGACTAGAAGGATAGTCAGTTGGTGTGCATCGGACGATCTTGAAATGTACTCACAGATGCTAAGTTTGTCAAAGAGCACACTAAAGAAGAGGGCAATCCCCAGCTCGTCATCTTCCTTGTCCTTAAACGGCTCCATGGTGAATGAAGTGCCATTAAAGTCGGGAGGTTGTGGACCATATCTGAAAAGTTGCGGCCTCAGAGAGTAGTCATCAAAAACGATCGAAAGAGGGGGTCCTCCATCACGACTTTCAAAGAAGCTGACCCCTAATTTGGCAAAGTTCATACAGCCCCACGTGTAGGACATCGATGAGTCCATAACACAGCTTTGGACTTGCTGCGTCTGGTTGAATGGGATAGTGTAATGTCCGGTTGGACACGGAGGAGTTGAAGGATCAGTGGAAGCAGGAGCGGCGTCCAGCCAGACTGTGGTGGTCGCACCAGATCTGTAGGTAGTCAGTATCATTTGCCTCTGTTGCTTGTGCCAGACTTACGCAAGAGCCCGATTAGTTCCCTTTTGATTTCCTACAATGCCACCCACAACGCCACCGAGCACCGCAGCCACCACCACCACTACCGCGATCACAAGAATCGCCCATATAGGTAGCCCGAAGCATTTTCTCCTCTTTTGCTTTACCAATCCTTCTTTTCTAGCTGCTTCTTCTGTCGACGGATTTGACTCTACCGCAGTCAATTCGACATCCGAGTCAGAAATGGGGCGCCGAATGGTAGGGCTAAGTGTCGACTCATCGCCAATACTGCGTCTTGCAGGGCCTATCGTGGCCATGTCGCCTTTCGCAATGACGTTGTCGGCATATCGACTGTACGGGGGCAATTGTTCAACATGGCCATCTGTTCCCACAATATCGCCAACATCGTTTCCAGTCGAGTTCGATCCAGAGTGGAATGGTTGAACCAATCCGGGAAATCCGACAGCAAGATGTGCAGTTGAATCGTCATCTTCCGGAACAGTATTTTGCGGGTACAAGGAGTATGGATGTTCCGGTCCTCCCTGAGGTACGAAGGGCCGCTCCAGGGGCCGTATCGTTGACTCGCTGGCAATGCTAGAAACACGAGTGACTTGACGGTATGATCCATATGGCTGGCTTGGGGCTGTTGGGCCACGATATGGGCTCGGTGCTCGAGGGATGGAGAACCGAGAGGAGGTGCTGAGCGTCCTTCGCGTGTCTGCTATGGAACGAGAGGATGTGGAAACGGCTCGATGGGGATTGGTCGAAGAATCAGCTAGAGAGGCTCGTTCGTAGGAGGAGAGACGGTGGAGGCTGGTATTATGCCCTGCGAGCCCAGGGGGTGTATATTCACGTAGGGTATTGTGCGCAACGTAGTCGCGATCGAGTGAGATCTGATCGGAGCGGCTGACGATTGAATTGGTTCGACTGAACGCGCTTAGTGATTCGGGAGGATCGACAGCATAGTCGTCACTGAATACATTGGGGTTCGGCGTGTTGGCTGATGCTCTGTTCGACCCATTTTGGTCCTCCATTGATAAGGACCGTCGTGAAGGAGGTCGTCGCGCCATTGGGGCTGCGCCACCCCTTTCGGAGACCTTCTCCAAAGGACACAATGAGGAGCGACTCGGACACGGATGGCGAAGTTAATGTCGACGGTAGGTTACTTGAGGTTGGACGCAGGAAGAGGCCTGGAGGAGGGCGGGAGGAGGGCGGGAGAGGGCGTGAGGTGAAGTCGTTGGTGGTGATTGCTGATGGCCGGGGGTTCAGGTTGGATGAGAGGTTTCATTAGCCTTTTGCTTCTCTAGCGCACGCCGCCATGATTGCTGCCAGTGGTCAGTCACGGTTGTCCCGAGCAGAGGGCCTTGGCATTGGGCCCTGCCGTGCAACCGTGCAAGTGCTTCCCAGTGCCTGCCCGTGCCTGCCCTGGTTTGCTGCCGGCCTTCTGCCGACCGGACGCCGATAGTCGGATTTCTCGCCAACTCATTCGCATCCGCAGGCGCAGGCTGCACAGCACTTGTTGTTCTAGAAGAAATATTTATAGTATTCCTGACGCATCCCCTTGCTATCGGACTTCTCACGGACCATTACCATGGCCACTGCAGCAGCCGAAGTCCAGGCTTTACTTCGTTTCTTGACCAAGGATGCCCGGCTGCCTCTCGCTGACGCAATGTCCAAGATCACTGCTCTTCGAAAGCAGCAGCTCAGCACGCCCGAGAATATTGCCAAAGCCGATCGAGCCGACCTCAAGGCCGTGTTTGCTGATGAGAAAGTACTGAAGCAGGTCGTCAACGCGGCAAAACGTGCCTCCAATCCCAAGAAGCGAACGTCAGCCTCCA
Organism: Exophiala calicioides; assembly: GCA_001599795.1. Classification (NCBI taxonomy): domain Eukaryota; kingdom Fungi; phylum Ascomycota; class Eurotiomycetes; order Chaetothyriales; family Herpotrichiellaceae; genus Exophiala; species Exophiala calicioides. The sequence goes on from BCHZ01000003.1 coordinate 3,005,161, forward strand.
CGGCCTCTCCTGCCTCGAAACGTTTGAAGTCAGACACAGACGCAGCCGGGGATGACGAGTCCTCTCTCGCATTGCCGCACACTGAATTATCCATACAAGACCTTGAAGAGATCACGATTGAGACGAATCGTGCACCACTGTTTCTTGCCTTTGCGATAGCTGTCCTTGCCTACACCCATCCTGAGCAGCCACTGTCGAGTCGATGGAGCATGGCGCAGGCTGTTGTGAGCGCAGGCGCTCAGAGCAAGGCTAAATATATTGGGTTGACCACCGGTCCTACTGCCGAAGAAGATGGATGGGCCCTCGGCCAGCCCAAAGTCAGAATAATGGGCAGGGAGGTTGCTGTGATGCGCCGACACGTTGTTACAAAGACAGAAGATGGTGATGATCTCGCTGCTCCAAACACGGCGTTCTGGGGCCTGGATCTTGAAGCGTTGCGCAAATCTAATGGACCGCTGATTTCAGGTAAGGATTCCAGAGGAAACAACGGCCCTCCTATACACAAAGCGACGGCACCTCGAAATTACCTCCTAAAGTCCATGATGGTGATTGATGATGACGAGACGGCTACCACTGCAAACACCGACGGGGTAAACTCACACACTCGGACCAAAAAGGCAAAGCCAAGAGATATTGCTAGTAAGAAGGAGGAGGCCGCAGCGATGGTGCTCAAAGCGATTGATTTTGTCTGTCAGAGTTGGGCGTCTTCTTTGTCAAAGGAAGAGTTAGATCAAAGAGCGCAGTCATGGTACATGCAAGTTCGACCAGAGGTGGCGCAAGGCCAAGCTGGCTGGGGCCAACGAGGTCACATGCGGCTTGCTGAGATCCTCCGACTTCAAAAGGGATGAGCTGCGTAGAAGCGAAAACGAAAATGAATTCCACTCTAGATCACCACTGTGTCTGCACAAGCAAGTTGGTCTGGTTCAACTCAACACGATAGATGGCACTATGAAGCCAGCCAGCCAGCCAGTCAACCGCATGATGAGAGCGTGGCGAAGACGCGTTGTCCTTCAGGTTGTGAAGGTATCAAACGTGAGGTACATGTCGATGTAACTGTCGCTGGACAAGGGATGGTTAAAGACCTCTGAAAGGTTGCCGGGTCCCCAGACGGTCACGTTCACAGAGCGATGATCTCTTGCAAGGTTTCGGGCGTAGCGTTTTTCCAAACCCAAACACCTTGTAACTTGTGTCACGATTAATTCCATTTCATTGCGCTTCATTGAACTCGTATTTTTCTAAGATGGATATCTTCCTAACCGTCAACTTGTATCTCCTAAAATTCTGGATCCCTCAACTCCTTCATCCGGCGTGTCGGGGTAGACAAGTGACCACGAAAAGCATGACCCTATCATGACGTAGGCCGAGCTTGTCACGTGATTAGCGGTGGATTCCCCCGCATCGCATCACGAATCGCGTCAGTCGCCTCCTGCGTCACGACCTCAGGTTTGCGGTTTGTAGCTGCCAGCAATTGGCTTCACACCACGGTCTGAGAGCGCCTTCTGTTTCGTCGGACTCTTCTCCCGCAGAGAGATGTGGTGTTTTCTGAACACGGTGTCTGCACATGCCAGGCAGTTCCCTGGAGGATGCTCCTGCCATGTCTGACCAATGATGCAAACTTGACGTCTTCTGCCTGGCACTCCGCTACTAACTCACAGACTCTCCTACGCCACGTTCGTGTACTTCCATCAAGTTTGAAAAACACTCTGACGTCAAGGTTGACACAAATTCCCTAATTCACAAGCTGTCACTTATCCCTTCGTGCCCTTCCAAACATTTTCCTTTTCTTCTCTGTTTGTTTCCCTCTTCAAACTCTCCCTCTCCCTTCCTTCCTGCTCATCTGAACTTCACAGAAGACTACCCTCCCACCATGAAGTTCTCACTCTCTAAGCTCCTCGTTGTTGCCCTTGCCTCAACAGAGGTTGTCGTTGCCAGCACTTGGTTCAGCAAGACAGGTATGAACCCTCACCCTCACCCTCACCTTCACTTGTGAGTCCTTGGATCGGATCTGACCTGCTTCCCAGTCTACAACAAATGGCATGAGACTGAACTTGAGCGCTGGCTCTCGGACCATGACATACCATATCCCACTCCCGCAGATAGGAAAGACCTGGAAAATCTGGTCAAAGACAACTGGCAAGCCAACGTCGTTGCACCTATTGCTTCTACCGGGGATAAAGCCAGCGACAACTTTGGAAGCGTCAAGGACTGGATTTTCAACAGGTAGGATTCTCTCGAGAGCGGCTGCGCATTTTGCCCACTCACCTAACATGAAATAGCTGGACGGATTCCTCTCTGAAGTCCTTCCTCGACCACCACAACATCCCTTCTCCACAACCACGAACCCGAGACAGCCTCTTAACCACTGCTCGCCAGAACTACGATGCAATTGCGAAGAAAACCGGAGAGTATGCCGCCTACCCAGGTGACTGGCTGTATCAAACCTGGTCCGAGTCTGATCTCAAAGAATTCCTCGACGAACGTGGCATTCCTGTGCCACAACCCAGCACTCGTGACAAGCTCATCGCCCACGTCCGTCGCAACGCTCGTCTTGCGTCAATCAACGTCTCCTCGGTCGCATCTGTAGCTAGCGCATCCTATTCGAGCGGAATCTCCGAGGCGAGCAAATCCGCAGCCAGTGCGCAGGCCAGCTTGAGCGATGTCCTCTTTGACGCATGGTCTGACAGCCAACTGAAGGAATTCCTTGACAAGAATGGAGTACCGGTGCCGCAAGGCAGCCGGAAGAACGAGTTGATCGCCCTTGCCCGGAAACACCGCGCCCAGCTTGACAGCAGGGCATCTTCACTTTCGGGCACTGCTGCTTCTGCATTTGGTGCCGCGACGTCCTCGGCCGGCAATGAATACGCCAAGGCCACCGACGATGCCTCCCTCAAGGCTGAAGATGCCTTCAACACCGCCGTCGAGGCCTGGTCCGAATCTCGTCTCAAGGCTTATCTTGACTCCCGTGGTGTTCCAGTTCCTCAGGGCGGCAAGCGCGACGAGCTGATGAAGCAAGTCCGACTGAACAAACACAAGGCTGCCACCGGTTGGTCTGCATGGACATTTGATACATGGACTGTCGATAACCTTCAGAAATACCTTGCGGCCCACGGCAAGAAGGCCAAGAAGGATGCCAATGCCAGTCGCGATCAACTTCTCAAACGGGCACAAGATGCCTACGCTTCGGCATCCAAGAGCGGTGGCTCCAACTACGCCTCAGCAACCAGCTATCTTGCTCAACAAACCGACGCCGCCAAAGACAGCGTCTTCGATACCTGGTCTGAAAGCGAGCTGAAGTCTTACCTCGACAGTTATGGCGTTCCCAACTATCAAGGATCGAATGTCAATGCACTCCGTGCTGAGGCCAAGAAACAAGCCAACTATTTCCGCTACGGAACATCATCTCCGTCAGGAACCATCGTCGAACGAATTAAGAGTGGCTTGCAGTGGCTGGTCGGACAAGTTCAAGGAACGGCAGCGTCTGCTTCGGCAACTGCTTCGGCTTCTGTCAGCTCGGCAGCCAGTGCCGCCTCCAAGAGTGCTTCGAGCGTCAAATCGGAACTTTAAGCGTGTGATGCTGCATGCTGATAAGCTGGAACGGTGAATAAGTAAATGGACCGTGGAAGACGGAGTATGGAACAGGGTGATTAGCCAAGGAGTATGGCACAAGAAGAGCTGATGGCAGCTTAATAACGGCACCTGTAGAGCTTGATAGCTACGATAGCAATACCAGGAATGAAAGAAAGTTCGTTTAACCACAGGATCAATTGATGTTTGCTTTTCTATATCGCCGTTTCTTCGTGTAGAATATAACTCAAGCCGACTAGTGGAAATCGGTCTTGCGGAATGCCACCAACTTGCCCACGACAAGATACTGGAAAAAGACAAAGTCAGCGGGTGGTCGTCATCAGCGTCGACCGCAGGGCAGGAGTGTAGTTCGATTTGTGCCCGAGAGACTTACCTTCTCATCAAACCTTTCGACCCAGCCATTGAGATTCTCGACCTGCTCGGCGGTCAAGTCGGCACAGTCATCCAGGGGCCCATCAAGATTCTCGGTCAACATCTCGGCGTCGAAACTCTGACAGGCCAGCCCCCTGGTGGCGTCCCGGCCGGCAAAGTTCTCGTACGGCCCGCCGGGCCCGTAGAAGTTGCGGCCGCTGGAGACGTCGTAGACCTTGCCGCGCGCGGCCAGGTAGACGGGCGCGGCCGGGTCTGGCACGCCGGCGGCCGACTTGCCGTTGTACTTCAACAGTGTGCGTGGTGTGAAGGTCTGGAAGACGATCGGTGCGGGGCCCGACGGCAGCGTTGTGGGCGAGGCCGGGCGCAGGCGCAGGTACAGGAACGTCAGGAGGACGAGGACGAGCGTCAGGTTAAGTGGTGTTGCGAGAGGCGTCGCGATGGCGTAGCTGCGAGGTCGAGGTTAGTTCTTGGAGCTGGTTGACGGTTGGAATGGGGGATGGGGTCGATGGGACCAGTGTGGATGGATGGTAGAGAGAGTGAGAGGGAGAGGGAGAAGAGGAAGGAGGATACGGACAATGAATCTCGCAGTTCTGCGTTGTGTGCCTCGACATCTGCGTGGAAGGTTGGTTAGCGTGGCCTTTCAACAACGGAGAATGAAGTTGACGACGGACCTGGTGGGATTCCGCTCATCTTTGCTGTCTGTCTCAATGATCTGGTGGTGGTGGTGTAGTTCCAATCGACGGAGGATGTGAGCTGGGGGAATCAAAGACCCAAGAGCAGCGCTTGTAGGAATCGGATTCAGACTCGATGTGAGTGAAAGATTGCTTGCGGGTGATGTGGCAGGGATTGTAAAATGACCCTAGACGCAGATGGACGCCCGACGAAGATGGCGATGCACGCGGGGGGCTGGCTCTTGAGGAACGGAACTGCGCAGTGAGGAGTGAGGACGGCGGAAGAGTTCCCCCCTCCTGCAGTCAGACTTGGGAGTCTTTTGGCCGTTGTGGCTGGCCTCGCTGTCTTTCTCGGTGGTGGGGAGAGTCCCGTGACCTGGCCTGTGGGGTGGGGCCCAGTCGTATTATGTAAGCTGCGCTGGCTACGGTCGAGTTTTGGGATGTAGCGCGCATTATTACAAGTGGAACGAACATTTCTATGCCACAGACGGAGTAGCCACGTGAGGAGCGTCTTATCGGTTCATCCTCGTTCAGATTCATCGTCGTGCCATTATCCTTCTTGGTCTGCAACCTCCTCCCCTATATCCCTCTCTCTAGTCCTATAGATGATGGGTGCAACGATGTCCGGTGCAATGATGTCTAGGCCTCGGCTAATCTGTCAAGAGAAGGAACGGAGTCGACACTGAAGACCAAAGGTAGGAACGGAGGGGTCAGGATTCGGCGGATATGGATAATACAATGTTGGATTCCTGCCTCGCCCCCGGAGTTGCTGAACGGGTGACTGGGGGCGTCTGACTACACGAGGGCTTCCTCCCTCACAACTTGCTCTTCCCATTCTGGCTAACATCGACGACAATTTTGCCCCACGCCGTCCCCGTCGACAGCAACTTCAACGCGGCCGGAATGTCCTCCAATCCCTGGAACTCCTTCTCCGTGTAGTGCAGTGGTTTGATCCCTCCCTGGTCGATGAGCTTCAACAAAGTGTCCCACACCTCGATGACGCTGTCGGGATCCATGGTGGCATACATGCCCCAGAACAGGCCCGACAGACTGACATTCTTCAACAGCAGTCGGTTTGTGGGGATTTTCTCAATCTCCCCGGCCGCGAACCCGATGACGACCAGCCGTCCATCCCACCGGATGCACTTCAGAGACTGGCTGATGACACCCAGCGGGTCGAGCACCACATCCACGCCGCGCTTGTCCGGCGTGTAGCTCCTTGCCTGCTCGGCCCAGTCACCCTTGGCGTCGACGACGTGGTGCGCTCCGAACCTGGTCGCGACTTGCCGCTTCTTCTCCGTGTCCGCCGACGCGATCACGTACATGCCGAGTGCTCGAGCGATGGTCACAGCTGCAAGCCCGACCCCGCCGCCAGCAGCGTGGACGAGAACGTAGTCACCTGCATAACGATGTCAGTCTAGCTCCAACACCCGTCGATTTCAACGTCCAGATTCACTGCCAAGGCATGCAAGTCTCCCATCGGTCAGAGGGAAGAGGGAAGGAGCAGCTCACCTTTCTTGGCGTGCCCCCGGAGAATCAACGCCGCGTACGCGGTCGGTGCCGTGTAGAACAAACTACTAGCCTCGAGATAACTCCATCCTTTGGGGATCGGCCTCAGGTCGGCTTCGTCAGCCAGAATCTGGGTGGCGAAAGCTCCCAGCCCGGCCCCAAACACTCGATCCCCCTTCTTGAACCTCAGTGAGGATGGAGAAGCTTCGGTCGGCACGGCGACAACTTCGCCCGAAAACTCATTGCCGGCGATGAAGGGCAGAGGCGCCTTTTGCTGATGCTTCCCCTGGATCTGGAGGTTGTCGAAGAAATTGGCCGCTGCCGCGTGGATCTTGATCAGGTACTTGGTCCCGCTGGGTTGGAGATCCGGGAGGCTGACGACGCGGAGGTCATCGGGGCCTTTGACCAGGGACGGGAGTTGGATTGCTCTCATTGTTGACGAGGTTGGAATATCGTTAGGAAAGGTCCTTCTGGTGCAGAGCGAAGCTGAACAAGGTCAATGTCTCCTGACAACGGAGATCTGACTCCGGTGCTGCCTCGGGGCGTGGCCTCGGGGTATACGCGGGGAAGATAATAGAACTAGTTCCAATGGATTGAGTGCAGTCAATGCCACGGGCAACGGCCAGTACCAGTATTCCTTTCGGTTTAACGTGGGCACGGAAATTGCGCCCGCTATTCCTGGCCGGCGAGGGTTGGGATTTGTTTTTGTTGAAAGAATGGTCGACGCGGACAGGAGATTCCTACTACAGAGAAAACCCAAGGAATACCATCACCACAACCAAGTACTGGGTAATGAACCCACGGACCGGACCAACTTCGCCTTTAGTTTCAATCATCTCCCGCGGCCCTGCCGAACGTGGCCATGCGATTGGCGGACGGTGGCAGCACTTCGACTAGCTACTAAGATAGATCCGACTCAGGCTTATCCGGTAGCCGAGGGAAGACATCGGCCTGCACTGCGACGAGGTCGGCAACCTTTGACCGTTCCCACCCACCTGTAGACCAGAGCGGGGCCTATTGTCGGCCAGAACCTGCTCTAGGATACTTGGTTCTGGCCGCTAACGAGGCTAGAAATCGTGTCGCAGGTGGCTTCAAAGGCAGCCGGGGTCGAGGCTGAATGCTAGGCAATTCCGCCCACCCTTACAGAGGAGACCAGCACACCCAATATCGACAAGGGAAAGCGACGCGATGCATTCGGTTGTCTCACGCAGTATCACTGTCCAAAATATACTTAGACAAGATCCAACACGCCCAGACCGAAAATAAACCGAGAGTCAAGCATGCTCTTCCCCCTCTCACAATTTCGCCTTGGTTCCGTCCTGGACCCTCACCAAAGCCCTCCCGTTACTCAGCACGGTACTGCCCGAGCCAGTCTTGGTGACGAAGAGAATCTCGTCGAAGCCGTCGGCATCCTTGTTCCCCGTGCGCCACATCTCGGTGACGAGCACGTCGCCCGGCTTCACGGGGCTGGAGAAGCGGGCCTGGAACTCCCTGAGGTTCGCGCCCTGCGAGGCGCCGTACGCCTGCAGCACGCCATGGCACACCATGTTCCATGTGCCCAGGCCGTGGAGGATGGTGCCGCCGAAGCCCATTTTCGTCCCGGGACCCGGTTCGGCGTGGAGGGGGTTGTAGTCGCCATTTAACCTAAGTAGGGTTGGACAGTTACCAAATGTAGTTCCGAGTGTGGTAGCCGTCGAGGATGGATAGAGCGAAATTTAAAAAAAGAAAAGGCATATGAGAAGAGACAAGGAGATAGAGCGAAAGCTCTCACCTGTACAGCAACGCGGCCTCCTTGGTCGTCTGGATCGTCTGGATGCGATCGGGCCTCTTGCCCGCGGGCGGCGCGTAGACGGGCGGTTTTGGGCCCTTCTCGCCGCCCCAGCCGCCCTGGCCCACGAAGAAGACGCTGCCGATCTCGGTCGTGTACACGTCGCCGCTGACCTTGTCGACCAGGCTGGTCGTCGTCTCGAGCACCGTCCCGGCCTTGCCCTTGTCGTAGATGCCCACGACCTTCTTGCGGAGCTCGAGCTGGCCCTCCGACTTGAGTGGCAGCGCCTTGAAGACTTTGAACGTCTTCTGCCCGTCCACGGCCCGACTGCCGTCGAGCGGCGGCAGACCCGGTGTGTGCGGGACCGACTGCTGTGCTCGTGCGTCGAGGACGTCACGTTCTTCGCCTTTGTACGCTTTTTACGTGGCGCGGGTTTCGACGTCAGCTTTCATCGTGGCGAGAGCCCCGTGCCGGGACTTTCTCCATCAGGATGGAATCACCAAGACCTTACCTAGAACCGTGGGATATGTCGGGAACACCTGGAAGTCTGGGTGTAGTTCCTGTCACGGCCGGTCAGTGGGAAAGGATTCTTATATTTGGGGGGGTGGGACGTCGGGCAGGGAGTCCAACATAGAGAAATTGGAGCTCGTCACTCGTCGCGCCAATGCTGTTGGCGAACAAGAGAGCGTCGCGCGTGTAGTACGACACCCCTCGACGGGGGTATTCGTAGCCAGTCATCGGTGGAGGACGTGCAGGATGGTGGCCGTTCTGTTCTTCTGTAGTAAAAGATGGAACAGATCAAAACATGGACGTAAGATGAAGAGTGCACAGAGTGTTACTTCATCGTAAAGCATCTAACAATCAACCAAGTACACAGTAGCCCCCAGGTGCCGCTCCCGCAGTGCCGATTTGCGGGGGTGTTACCGAGGGAAAGTGAGAACATCCGTGGTAGGTCTCGAGTCATAATAGGGAAAAGTATTTCCTCACCTATGTGGTACTTAGATACCTAAGTAAGGGAAAGGAGCCCAAGAGTAAAGTTTCCATTCGATTGCCTTAATTCCATCTATTTGTACACAAAAGCCAAATGCACTTTCTCTCCTCCAAGACCACCGCGCCGGCCAAAAATTCCTCACCCGAAAGTCTTCATTTTTCACCATCACAATTTACATCCTGCTCAATGACCTGCTCGCTGGTCGCACCGGCTCGTTGTAGAACATGACTACTCAGCGCCTTCCATAGCCACCTTGGTTGTGCCCACCCCCATAGTTCCCATTGCGATCATCTCTCGCAGGGTATCCTCGGTTTTGACCCCGATTGTGGCCATCCCCTCGTCCACCGCTCTGCTGGCCTTGTCCATTGCTACCGTAATGCTGGCCTTGGCCTTGGCCTCCAGCATAACCGTAGTTTTGACCCCCTCGCCCTTGATTTGAGTAGTTGTTGTGGCCACCTTGTCCGCCACTGTATCCTCCATACCCATTGCTGGGAGCTTGGTTCCGATCATATCCATTCTGACCACCGTACCCATGAGAGGCAGGTGGAGGTGCCTGGCCGCCGCCACTTGGTGGCATGCCGGGTGCAAATCTCGGATCGAGGAATGCGGCAAATGGATTGTCTCGTGGATTCGACGATGGTCCGGCATCCAGCGGCGGACGGTCTGCTGCGTAATTGATTCGTCCACCACGATTCTGCTGGTCAAAACGATCCCGCCGGGTATTGTCGTAAAGTGGTGCACCGCCGAAATCGCGCCCTGAATTCCTGGCTTTCGATTTGAGAATAGCCAGATCGCTCTTGTCAAGGGCAGGTGGGGGTAACACCACGCCAGGGAACAACATGGATTTGTGAACATGGGTAGGTGGCGGCATGTTGAAGTGCACATTCAAAGACCGGTCGTCATCGACAACCGGTTCCAAGCTAATGTCTTCTTCTGGTCCCACCAGATCCATGTGAGGGAAGAAGTCCTTGTTCTTGGTCACAGTACCGGCCAGTCTGCTTTTCCGCACGGACAGCTTGACCGAGTCATTGCCCTCTTTAGCCTTCTTCGAATAGAACTGCATCGCCAGCTCGTCGTACAACGGGTTTTGGTCGGAGATAATCAGGGCTTCGGTTCCAAGAGCGTTTCTAGCAACTTCGTGCTCGGTCAACAATGGATACTTGGTACCCATGGCCGCAAGAAGCCGCTTCTCGTCGATGAACGGCAGCAGAACTATAGCTTTCCATGACTGCTTCTTGCCATTGAGGTCGAGATCAAAGTCCTCGGGGTAGAAATCGAGAATGTCAGAATCTTCATCAGTCATGAGGGGATGGAAAGCCTTCGGGATGGCGTGATTGGACGAGGCTGGAAGCACGCCCATGAGCTGCTCGTACGGCTTGAAAGGCTTTCCTTTGTCGAATTTGATCGTCATCTTGTCAAGATTGGCAAAATCGGCAGCAAATGGGGCGTAATGGTAAGGGTAGTACCATGTCCAGGAAGGGCACCCTTGGAAGTAATACAGGAGCACCCAGGACAATCCTTCCACATAGGCTCGGGCAACCTTGTGGCGAAACTCGACATCATCTACTGAAACGTGGAATTTCTGCTCGTAATAACGGTCACCGTAACCTTCTTCCCACAATCGTACTGTGTCGGGTGGAGCATCATTGGGATCCCCACTATTGAACGGCTTCTGAACAGGGGTATTTCGACCCGGCGTGCCGGTTTCCGACTCTTCTTCGATCAGTCCAGCCTTCCGTTTACCGAGGGCGGACGCCTCGGCAGACGATGAAGCATCCCCAGCTGCATTGGGAGTTTGGGATTCACCGCTCGCCTTTCTAGCAAGCATCTGTTCTTTCAAGGCCGCTGCTGCGCTCTTGTTGGAGGTCAGTGTCCGGTCCACTGCCCCCCTGTTCACGATCGAATTGTAGTCCAGAACAGGATAGTTGGTCGCCTCAAAAGTTTCCATGGGTCCAGTCGGGGCACGGGTGTCGATTTTTCCACCCCTTGTATAGTCCGGAGAGCTGCGACGCCTCTTTGGATTTCGCGCTGCCCCTCGGGACTCGTTTTCTTGGCCTCGACGTCGTTGATTGCGTGCCTTTCTATCTTCAACTTCCTTTCTGCGTTTGAAGATGGCATCTTCTTGTTTGGCAAGGCCCTCCAAGATGACCTGGGCACGCGCTAGATCGACATTTCCGTCGCAAGTCAAGTAGCCGCCCATGATGGGAATGTTGTCTCTCCAGATGGCAATCAGTTTATCGATGCCATCTTCGTGGATGTCAAGACTGGGGAGATGAGGCAAGAAGTCGTTCCCGACAAAGAAACACATGAAGACCCAATCGTCAAGGGCACGTTCAAGATCGAAACGGAATGATTGACCAGGAACGAACATCTCGGCACCAAGATACTCACGCAATATGGGGACGTTCAGCCAGAGAAAAGGCTTCAACTCGTCTGTGCTTGCTTTTTCATCGAACTGGCCAGACTTTGCCTTGGGAATCCCTTTGCACTGGTCTGCGTAATGGCCGGTCTGGCCACAGATCCTACAGGCTTTGGATTTGGCGTCTCCGAAGCTGACATCTTCTCGAAGAACACGAAAGTGTGGCTCATGAGTTGCAATACCCAGCATGATCAGATCCGCATCAAGACCGTACATGACGTGTCTGGTATTGGGATCATATTCGGGGTCGGAGCGTTGAGAACGAATGAATTGCATAATCTTGTGCTCACCTTCACCTGGTACACTGGCGTCTGAAATGATGACCTTCAGTTCGGCCCAGGAGGGATCAGTGTTGAGTTTCCATTGAACCCAGTATCGAATGGATTGAGCAAGAATGAACATGAAAGGCGTGCCAGGTGTAATGACATTACTATCCCATGTTTTCTTGATTACGTCGTCCACGGTTGAGGCTTCATCCCCAATCTCGTTTCTATCTTGTTGTTGTTGGCGCAGGAGCGTTTTAAACTCTGCCTTCTTCGCATCCTCCTCTTTGGCATCTCTCGCCGACCTAAAACGCCGAGCGCGTTGTTGATTCATTTTTGCACGTGGCGCAACACCGTCTGTGTTCATGTTAGTGGTTGACTAGTAGGACTTGCATGCACCACGAGGGTAGGGTTTTTGGACATACCAATAGCGATATAAAGCAGTCTCCGTGGTCGTACCATGTTCACAACGCGATCTGTGTATTTGAAGATTGCCATCATCATTTCGCTCTCATTTGCAGGGGGGGGTCCAGTCTCAGGATGGGAGCAAGGGTGGACAATTCCATTAAAGTCGAGATAGAGATTGTGCATCTCCTCTCCGTTTGGATTCGGCTTGGTCGTGTCAACGGGATATTGGACGCCATCAATCTCATGGGGCAGTTCTTCAATAACAGGCGTGATGATCTTGGGGTATTTCTTGGTAAGCCATCGGAAAAGAGCCGGAACACCCATGATGAATCGTCAGGGTATCTTAAGCAAGCTAAACAAGAGGGAAGAAGACTTGAAAGTGGGAAACTGAGATTTCAAAGCGAGTCAGGAATTGCGACCAGATCGCGATCCTACTTGGACCAGTGGAAATCTCGGAGGAACGACGTCTGCACTAGGTACAGGAAAGTGACAGCTGCGATAGCGCACGCAGCTCACGTTGGAACCGAAGAAACAGGTCGTTTGCCTAAATAAATGCGAAGGAGGGTGCTTGAGGTGATGGAAATGGAGGCCTTGTGAAAACCGTAAGACTCGAGCAGAGGTTGACCAGGAGACTCGGGGCAGATCTGCGCAGGCTTGGCAATTATACGGTGCATCACTGAAGACGAGTACGCAGCGAGGCGTCACGCAGTTCTGGGAGGAAATACGGTGGGCTATTTGATTCATTTGGCAGTAGCCACCTCAACGTTCTCCTTAGGCAGGTAATGGAGATACATGAAGACCTTTGTACTTGTACATTTCCGTCACCCAGCGGTGGCATAGGAATCTCATCCTGCAGCTCCATCCGTATCCTCTCCTCTCCTCTCAATCAGCGCATCCAGTCCTCATTGAAACCGCGCAATCGACCTCACAACCACGTCTCAGTCTCTCCTCGCTCTGCAGCCTGCGTGTCCCTGGACACTGCTCATTCCTCCTCGCATTTGATCGTTTCATTCTGACGGTCGGCCTTCTCCTTTCTTTCAATTTTGCGTAGATTCTCTAGGGCCCTGATGGGCTGTCCACAAGGATCAGGAATCTTCCCTTTCTTGGGCTTGCGAGCGCCAGAGATGTTGAGCATGATGCCTTCATATTCATTCCCGTTCTTGTCGGCTGCATACCACTTGCGCTCGTTCTCTGTGATGACGCTCACGACCTTGAAGCCAGTCCTGGATGTCCCTTCCATCATGTGGCGGTTAAACTCTCCACGCTGAAGAATCCCATGACCGCAGACGTCACACACATAGTGCCAGTCCGGGTCCCGGCAGTCGATGGACATTTTGCGCTCCAGCCCCTCGGGGTGGCACTTGAGGAGCTGGGTAGCGGCGGGTGCTGTTGCCGGTGCATAGTGTGCTGGTGCATAGTGTGCCGGTGCGAATAGAGGTGCTGGTGCAACCGGACCTGCTGCTGTAAGTGCATAATTGACTGGCCGTGGTATAGGAAGCAGGCAGAGAGCTGTCACACGGCGACCAGTTACAGCATCTGGTTGGAATCGGATGAATCGATATGCAAACATTGGGCGTTGATGATCTGCCATGGTCGAGGGCCGAAATACCGGACGGTGCCTGATTTGCCTGCAGTTTCAAGAGTCAAGTCGACCTTTTTGTTCCTGAATCTCGGTGAGTAAGACTCCAACAGTCAACTGAAGTTCTTACGTTGCTTGTGTCAATGCTGATGACCGGTCTGAGAAATAATGTACCATGGAACCGAGCAAGGGGCAGAGTGAGGAAGCACAGTCAAAACTGGATGATGCCCTCACGCGTTGAAAAGAAAGTTTTCATGAGACAACAAGACAACAAAACAACCCAGAGCGGTGTGGTTGATTTTGCCGTTCTCTTGTCTACTCACCGCTCGCCCGGGTGATGTCGATACTTCATAGCAATACGGGTCTGTGTGGAGTGAGAATCATAACCCACCAAGGCCACAATATGAACAAAAGGTTGGTTAGGTTGATCAATCAACAAGGAAATCAAACGCATTGAGTCCATGCCTTTCACAAAAAATTCCTGACTGCAGGCTGACAGAGCTCGCCAATAAAGCTCTTATAGATGGCATATCAAGAATCTAAGTCAAGACTGCTGACCAGTCCTGGTTCCTGATCCACTCTTCGACTGTTCCAAGTCTGACTGGAACTTGAAGCTGTGATCGTTAGCGATATTCTGTTACCCAGGTGGACGTCACGGCGAACTCACATCCTTGGGGTGTATTAGGAATGGATCATTCCTTCCCTCATAGCCAAATTCTCCCCAGTACGCCCAGTTTTCTGAGAATTCCTTCTCCAGATCGTCGGGGAGACCCATCGGAGTGTCGACTGGCACAGAAACCCTCTGCGACCTCACGCCCAAGGTCCTGCCCCACAGCTCGACGAAGTGGTCGTACGTCATCCATTCTCGATAGGCGATGAGTTTCTTTCCGGGTTCGGCCTCGAGGAGGGCCTTTGTGAAGGGCCCGGTGTCTGCTTCCGCAGCCATGAAGGGCATGTGAACGTCGCCGCGTAATTGTCCTAGGAATTGGTAGGTGCCGCTGTCGTCCCTCCTCGGCATCAGGGGCCCAGGCGTGGAGAAATTCGATAGATACCATCCAACCTGGATGACACTGGTCTTCTCCCACAGCTCGGGGTACTTTTCCTCGGCGTATATTTCGGCGTGGGCCTTGCTGTCGAAGTGAACGACGTTCCTATACTTGCCGTTCGACCACTTGGACGCGTTTGACAAGCTCGAGAAGATCAGTCTCTCCAAACCGGGAACCTTTGCGGCGGCGTCGAAGATATTCTTCCCAGCTGAAGTTCGTGCTCATATGTCCACTGGGTCATGGTCTGGCCCGGCTTAACATTCTTCTGGCTCGCAGGATCCAAGTAGATACCGAGGAAGTCGGTGACGCTGAAGATTGCGTTGGCTCCACTGAATGCGGCGTCGAGAGAGACAGGGTCTTTCAGATTGGCCGTGAACGTCTCGATGCCTTGGTCTTGCAAAGCCTTCGCTTTCGCACTGGATGTGTCTCGCGTGACGGCTCGGATCTTCCATGCCGGATCGTTGACCAGGGAATCGACAACCGAACCACCCTGTTTGCCGGTCGCCCCGAGGATAACGATAAGTTTGGGAGACATCTTCGTTGCCTTGTTTGGTGGTGACGATTGAACGCGACAGGACTGACCTTTGTGTGTCGATTATGCGTACATTCTAGTTACATGTCATGGGTTTTGTATCCCAAAGCGAACGCTTTACAATGACCTCGAATTAATATCCGTTGTTCGACCGAGATGGTGCGACATGCTCGTGGAATCTGAACTAGGACGTTAACGTGGGGTGCTATAGTTACATAGCTGATATTTCCCGTCGGCATTGTCGTCCGCGTTCGTGCGAAGCGCCCGGTCACTTCTCCATCAAAACTCTGGAGGAACATTGCCAGGGACGTTGAGCGGAGCTGTCATATCAAGTCTGGCTATGTTTACTCATTATGTCAATTAGGCTTCCACCCAACCTAATGAGAACTAAAAGGATCGTCAACATGGACCCAATTCCCGAGGTAAACGGTGCTCTTCCCACTCGAAAGCTGGTTCATGTCTCCCAATTCGAATTTGTTCGGGATATCGATCTCCTCTAGTCCGTCAAGAGCAGTCGGCGAACCCCCAAACTACTTCCCGGTCGCTCAGCCGACCCCGTAACAATTAGTCGAAGCGGTCAGCGACCGTCCGTCCCACTCGAATTCGGCGCCAGAATCCACTCGAGTAAACCACCAATCTAGCGCCGGGCCAGGGGCGATCAACTACAACAGCCAAAACATCAAGCATCAACGTTCCCCAGGTCCGAGTAGGTAAGCGAGGCTGAGCCCCCTTCCTGCCCTCTGAACGGGCAAGTCAGCTGACTTGGCCGGGGAGTTGGTTGGGGCGGACAATCCGAGGATGGCGCCGAGAAAAGGGCCGAATCGGACAGATTGCAACGCCTAATCATGCTCGGAAAGATAAGTCCTGATAACGGGCGATTGGTTTCTATGCCGGTCCGAGGTGAATAATTTTGTTGTTGAGGCCGGTCGATTTTGATCGTAAGTGTTGAAACTCTTGACGGACGGCCACTGTGAGCACCTGGGTGAGAGGCAAACTATTCGCTCCCGATCAGCCCGGAGGACACGGGAGGAATGTCCTCGAGGTCGACGCCGTCCAGGGCTCTGTCCTTCTGGGCGCCGATTATGAAATCCAGGAAAGGCTCATTTAAGATGGATAACCCACTATAAAAAAAAAGGTATTTCATCGGTATATGTCGCTTGCTTTGAATCATTGAAAATAGGGCGGCGGCGGAGTTCTAGTCGTAGCCCTCTGTCCATTCGGCCGATTCCCAGACGGCGGCGTAGTCTGTTCGTCAAAATCATCTGGCTCAGAATCACTCTCAGCTAGCTCGACCAACATCTGGTTCAGCTGCGCATCGTCGGCCTTGGACCCGAACGCGACGACGGACAGCGAAATTTTGTCGTGTACACTATATTTCGGGGCACCTTGGAGGCCGTGGAAATGCAGTGACAGGTCCAGCGTGTATGTGCGGGCGAGATAATCCCAGCGGAAGGAGGGCTGGGAGACCGAGTCTGGGACAGATAGGTCGAGCTGGGACGTGGCCACGTAGGAAGTCTGGCATGTCGACCTGAGATTGGCCGAGTCTATGTGTTCGTAAACGGGCAAGGGCCGGAAAAGGATCGAGGCCTTTTGGGTCGACGCCGTCGTCGTTTTGTGGATCGACTCGCCGGGTTTTACGCGTTCAATGCCACGGACTGGTTGCGTCGTGAAGCGGGAACTCACTATCCATTTCGCCTCGACGGAACATTTGAAGGATTGCCGCGCGTCGATGGAACTGCTACCCGTTGCGTGTGATTGTATGTCCATGGCCACCGCCAGGGGGAGGGTGATTTGGCGGTTTCCAGTCCTCGAGTCTCGCTCGATCGTCATGTCGGGCTCGCGCAGCGTGACTGACAGGCCAGGGCTCTTCTGGAACTTGCACCGGGACAAAAGGTCCGGCTTCGCTTGCATAGTGAGGGGGACACCTCTCGGTAGCGACGCGCGAAGGCGAGGATAGATCGACCCAATTCTCGCAGGCTCGGTCAGAGAGCCCACTTCGCGGCCCGCCAGGCGGAATTTTGCTTCGACCCAATACGACACTTCACACTCGCCGTGAATAAGACGGTGGTCACTCATACCTGTGTTCTGCGGGGCCGAGGTGGTGCCCGAGATGGCAGTGGAGAGCGGAAGCGAGCGAAGTACGCCAGCCGTGGTGGAAGCATTCGACGGAAGTGCAAAGTAAAAGTCGACATGACGGCCTTTGTGCGAGTCTTCCTGCCGGTTGGTGGGACTGGGGCGAAAGTCGGACAGTGTCTTGATGTCGGTCAGGGTAATGATGTCCTCGAGGACCGTCTTGTGGCCGATGCATGAAGTGATGACCCCTGCAATACCGACTTTCAGCCTGGTCTGGGGAGACGGATAGGGCGTGCGTACCTCTAAAGGATATTTGGACTGTGTCAAACTCACGCTTCCTGATGGAGTCTTCAAGTACACTGAGTCGGCCATCGAGTGTGGGAACAGGCAACACGGCCGCGTTGGTCACGCCAGAATCGACGGTGAGCCGAGCGTAGGTCATGGCGGCGGCGGTGCGCGATCGAAGCAAGAGGGAGGTTGAGAAGCACACGCCCCCCATCAATTGACGATTCCTGTGGGAACATATCAAGGGGAAGGATATATGTACGGTGGGAGTATTTTGCTGGCAGCAAGGGGGAGGCCCACCGCGTCAAGCGGGAAGGCGGTCACCAGGGAGGGTGGGGGGTTCGTGCCCGTATCTTGACACTGGGTTTCCTTTCTTGATCGTCTCGACAAATAGGAACTGCGAAGCATCCCGGCAGCGCCACTTGGGCTTATCAAACCAAATTCCGAAGCGCCATGGCTCTGGCCCCAACGGGTAGGCTGATCAGCCCGCCATCTTTCTTTCCACAATGAGCGCGGCACACGACGAGGACACCTGGTGGGAGTCCGAGGCGACGTTCCGGCTAAGTTGGATAACACTTCAGCTTTTCCGAGCACTTTTTCCGAGCAGCGGAGTATCCCGCGCCAGTCTCCTGCTGTTCGGCCTCTCAAAGTCAATCTCCTCTCCCGACAGTGGCTGGAAGATGCCGAAGAAAAACACGAGTGGCCCCTTCCTCTATTCTCCATACATAGGCTATAAGTTGCGGCAGAAGGAGATTCGGGTTCTAAGTACCACACTGCAAACTCTTGTCCAAGTTGGGTCTTTGACGGAGGATGGGCCTAGGGCAGGCCGAGGAGAAATCCAGGCGAAGGCTAAGCGCAAGGCCAGAAGAAGAAGCCGAGGAGAAAGCTGAGCAGACTCGCGTATAGCTGAGTCGTGGCCGTCAGACTCACGGTCAGCAGGTCCCAAGTTGCCAGACTTTGTATCCCCGGTGGCTGCTGGCTGGTTGACACGAACAAACGGCCACCATACCAGGATTCAAAATTCAAAACCTTCAATGTTACAAATGTTGTTCTTCAGCCCTTGGGTCGCACCTCGTTGAAGCCGGGGTACGTGCCAGGGTCCAGTCTGTTGTGGAGGGACCCACCGCCCTCGTGTTGAAGTTGCCACGATCTTTTGTGGTCAAGACAGTTTGGAACTGCTTCAGCCCCAGTTCAGCTGCGGGCCACTTTGGTTTCCGGTCACTGGCTGACGGGGTCCTCTCTCCGTTGCTCACAATTCTTACCGGAAATGGCGCCCAAACCCTCGGGAGCCTCCAACGAGAACGCATCGGAACCTTGAGTCTTGGGCTTCACTAACCAGTCCAACCGCCAATAAGGGAAGCCTGAACTCGTCGCTAGTCACAACCAACGGAAACTCTATTGCGGCTCGTCAAGACGCTAATGCGACCGAGGATTGCGTCTGTGTGTGGGCACGGAGGCAGACAGGTCTCCCCATGGGGTGGCACTGGGGGTCTAATTCTTCGAAGCAGACCCAATAAAAGTAGCCATGACTAAACGGCATCGAAACCAAGAAATCATGATGCTTGAGTCGGCACCAGCTTTCGGTGAAAGCGGAGGTGTTGATGTAAGTACCGAGGTACAGGCCGGTTGTCGCAAGGCTGGGTGGCCGAAATCCTTGACGAGAAAGAACAGTCCCCCGCCCCAAGAATGGATTGGATGTAAATGGATGCGGATAATATGTATGTACTGTTGACGGGGGTCATGATTGTACTGAGTAGGAGTGCAGTCCATCTTGAAGATGGAAGATACTCACCCAAGTCTATGGACTTTGTTGTTCAGAGTAGGTAGAACATCCTTTCTCTCAACGCCTGCAGCCTTGCCCTCATCAGTGCCTACAGACGCCCAAAGCAGTTCACTGCGACAAAAACTTAAGTTTGGGTGTGTGTCCGAATGGAACGTGGGTTGGGGAAGACACAACATTGGGGCCGAGACCCTAACAGAGAAGGAGCCCCAAGGTTCTGTACTGGTGAGTACCCAGTAGTAGGGAGTGAGGCGCCCCACATCTCGCGCCATGCGCGCCGCCTATTGGGGCTTCCGGGGGGGGGCACAAGCCCTATGTCCGCATCTCTAAACTAACCTCCAGGGGCGCGGGGGCTGGGCTCCAGGGCCGGATGGGCTAAATTTGTCATCCGTAAGCTGGTGTTCGGATCTTCTGTTAGATGATTCATCACGCAACTCTGGAGCCATCAAGCCACCAAGCTCCCCACGATCAGTCTGCGCAATGGCAGAAGGGGCGCCCGCTCAATACCAGCTTGAGCCGCGGCGGGCCTGCCAGGAATGCAACCGCAAAAAGACAAGATGCGACATGCGACGCCCAGTTTGTGGGCTTTGTTTGCGCACCGGGAACGCCTGCCACTTCCCCTCCAAACGGAAGAAGCCAACCGCCCGGAAACCCCATCTCAAGACGCAGTCTCGCAAAATCACCGATAGCCTCGAGAGACTAGTGCAGGTTCTTGAAGAGGCTTCTCGCGGCGCTGGAGAACCTAATGGACCCAACGGCCGCCGCGAAATTTCCCAGTCACAGCTCCAAGGTTCATTGCGAGATATCCTCGCTGAGATCGCCACGTCCGAAAATCAGAGCAACGATGCCCATGGCCCAGCTTCAGAACCTGGATCCCGCCCGACCTCCGAGTCGGACGGGCAGGATATCGACGACGATGGTCCTCAGGCAGATGGTCATGATTCTGACGACTCCTTCGACGGCGAACCCACGGTCCTTGGTGTGCCCGTTCTGAAGTCAACCATGCCACCCGTGCCTGCCGAGGCCGGTGGCCAAATTTCCTCCTTGGTTGCCATCGATCTGGTAAATCTTTTCTTTGACAAAATCCAACCATGGCTTCCCCTCCTCCACCGTCCACGATTCCAAGCTCGGTACGAGGAGGAGTTAATGGTCGACGGCGATGTGATGAAGGGATTTTCCGCCGATGAATCTCTCCTATTCTATAGCATGTTTGCCATGTCGGCTCGATTTTCTAATCATCCCGCATTCACCAACATCCCTCCGCCCAAGAGAGGACTCGACTTCGCGGAACGCGCCAAAGGGATTTATGACCAGGCTCGCTCGCTCCGAACACCTTCCTTGACTTATCTACAAGGCTGTATTCTTCTGTCCTTTTATTTCTACACCTCGGGTCCTACTCACCAAGGCTGGATTCTCATTGGGATTTGTG
Organism: Exophiala calicioides; assembly: GCA_001599795.1. Classification (NCBI taxonomy): domain Eukaryota; kingdom Fungi; phylum Ascomycota; class Eurotiomycetes; order Chaetothyriales; family Herpotrichiellaceae; genus Exophiala; species Exophiala calicioides. The sequence continues at coordinate 3,025,871 of BCHZ01000003.1, forward strand.
TGCGACTAGCGTACGATCTAGGCCTGTCCGACATAGATGACGACGACTGGGTTCCCGCGTCGCCTGTCGACTCGGTCGAAAAGGAAGAGATGCGACGGGCTTGGTGGCTGGTCTGGGAACTCGACACATTTGCATCCACCGTCTCGGCGAATCCCTACTCGATTGATCGCAAAAGAATGGCAGTCATGCTGCCCATTTCAGACGCGGCCTGGTTTTCGGGTAGCTACGTGCCATCTTCAGAACTCATCTTACTTCCCGGCCAGTCGTGGAGATCACTCCACGGAAGCACCAACCAAGACGAGCGAGCCTGGTTCCTCGTTACCAACAGCTTCATGGCCACGATTCATGATCGGTTACAGCAGAAACAGGAAATCACGCCCGACGAGAAACTGACGTTGGAAAACGAAATATGCTGCTTCAGACTGGCACTTCCTCCTTCTCTCCGCTTGGACCCCGAAGTCTTGAATTTCTCTCCTTCAACATTTGCAAGGTGCAATTGGATAATTGGCACCCATCTTATGCTCATGTCCACTTCTTTCATGGTTTCGAGCATCACCACCACCGAAAATGACGATCAGAGCGTCTCCAACCTGAGTAGCAACCACGCATCGCCCCTCCGTCAACGCGCCATCGATTTATCACGCATTATCAGTCTGTGGGATCCCAGGTACATTGCAGCGGCACACCCTTTCTTTGCCTGCATGATGCTCGCACACTCGGCCATCGATGGTGATGTTATGAGAACTCAGGCTCTTGTTCGGTCTTCACACGACCTATCAAAACTGACTTTGGCACACATTTCCGAGAAGTGGAAGTTGGGGTCCGTTGTCTCAGGTAGGATGCCTTCCTCGCTTGCTACGCTCGTGCTCATCCTCTACAGAACTTGCAAGAATGGTTGAACAAACGGGGACGCTCAGCCCCAAACAAAAACAATTGGCCAAACGATATGCGCTGTTCTTCCGAATGCCACGGCTCAGCGGTAGTAGTCCAAGCCAGGTTCCCCCAGAATCCCAGCTTCAACATCAGTACACTTCGATGGCCCGCGAAAATTCCCTACTGAATGGCCAGATGAAGATGCTGCAGCAACCTGGACAGACCCACGAGGGATATAGTGCCACCATGGCCATTCCAAGCCAAGCCAGTTACCAGACTCCCGTGTTCGATCCCGAAAGTTTCCCTCCACTCCAGCCAACTGCCTACGACGGCAGCAGTGATCTCGATTTCGGATTTCTGGACTTCTTTGGAGGACAAAATGAAACAGAGTTCAAGTTTCCCTGACACA